>JBBCBC010000006.1:37238029-37861102 GCA_037126765.1 Stenogyne calaminthoides | reverse complement strand
TTTGTTTGAGTTTGTTAAACTCGAGAAATCACTATAGAGTCCTTAATCTCCTCAAATCTAGTTGAGAGAATAACAAAAAATTGTGCCCAAGTTAATCCCACATTCCTCCGATTGAAATTTCGAACCCATAGTCTTTGCTTTTACCCTCAAAATGGATAGTAGCCAAAGTTATTTTTTGTTGATCACCATACTTTGGCATAAGCTTAAAATACCCATTAGATCTCAATACCCATAACCTAGGTTTAGAGCCATCAAACCTAGAGAATTCAATTTTAAACCTTTGGGTTGTGAAATTGAGTACCAACATTAACTTCCTTGAGATTCCTCGACATCGATAGGATGATCCCCCACCAAATAGCCCAAAGGTAAGCCCTCCACCAAAAAGTCCATAGTTAGGCCCTCCACCACCGATCCAAAGCTAGACTCCCCAAAATAGAAGGCCCTTCATTGTGACCCTTGCCTTTTTCCATATTCAACAAATAGAATCGATAGTTTGCCAAAGTGTTAGTCATAAGCTCAAATTTCTCCTCCATCTTGGTTGTTAAACCTTGCATATTGTCTGTTAGCTTCCCCTCTCGCTTCCAACAACTTCATGGCTTCGCTTGAATTAATAATTCCAAACTTCCGTGTGATTCTTGCAGATCCTTGGAGCGCTTTCCCTCGCCATGATCAAAACTTGGCTCTGGAATACCAAATGTTACGTTTTTTATATTTTTTGGGATGTTTGTAATGTGTTTTTTAGATTTTCGGGAATAATATTGCTAAAATATAAATTGCTGGTAGAATAAGATGACGATTTGAAGAAATAGGGAGAGAGAGAATTAGATAGGAAGAGAGTTAGTTAGAAGAGAGAGAATGATGCAAATTTTATGATATTCTCATTCATCGCCGAGGGTCAGATTTGTAACTAATGAAGGGGGTCCACACACCAAAGGATATTCCTTAGGTATTTTAAAAACAGAATCTAAAATAGATAATGGATCTTCCAGATTATTCTAAATGTTTGGGCCCATTTGCGAGAAGCCCAAACCCTTCCTCATTCAGATAAACTACTCAGATAATTTGGCTCAGATGCATCCTGAGCCTCAGTTTCCTTATTCAGATAATTTGACTCAGGTGTATCCTCGAGCCTCGGTTCCTCGGCCGAGATAATTTGGCTCGGTGGATCCCGAGCCTCGCCTTCCTTACTCGATAGTTTGGCTCGGTGGATCCCGAGCCCCGGTTTCTTTGTTTCCGAATAATTTGGCTCGGTGGATTACTCGAGCCTCGAGTTCCTCGCTCGAGATAAATATATATTGAACCTCTATTTCCCACTGATAAAGGAAACCCTGATTTTAACTCCCCTTTCGTTCCCATCTCACCACTCTTCACGTTTCTCTCTGGTCTTGCAACACATAAATTTAACATTGATAGTGTTCACTCGTGAACTCGGGTTTACATGAAATCTACTCATAAAATTTATAATAATTTAGTTAAATTAATTATACTACTTAAAGTGTATGTAAAGTATTCGACTATTTTCAGATAATCTATGATAACATAGTGAAAGAATATGCACTATTTGTAACAGCAATTAAAGAGAAAATTAGTGCCAAGAGTCATTTGGATATTTTGTTCAGAAACACAAGTTAGAATAATTCAGTGTAGGCAAAAAAGTTTCTATCAACTATTTTCTTCAAATATAATTGTTACGTATGTACACAAAGTGTCACTGTTTTGTATACAAAGTGAACGCTTTACTGTCGACTTCGGTTTAAATCTCAACTCATTGTCATTCCTACTTCAAATTCAAGAATCAAGAAAATAATAAGCAATAAACTTAGAACACTATCCACACTGTGAAAACAGGTATGTGCCTAGGGAATTGCATAGAAAGATTTCAGATATTTACATGTTTGTATGCACTCTTTAGTAGGCTCTGAATTTCTGAGTAATACACAGTAAATTTCCAGGTGAAAAATTATGAGTGACAGATTTAACTTGCGTGAGAGATGATTCATTAATTTGAACCATTTTTGAAGATGTGCAGAGAACATGGCAGATTCACTTTTCAAAGTGTTTGAAAACTTTCATCTTTTTGTGGGACACTTTTAACACTGACATTTTGGTTACGTAGCTTTATAGTGGAAGCATTCACAGACTGTTTTCTTTTTCTTTTTGGTGAGAAAGAGACGAGAAACTCCCCCCACCCGTTCCGTTGGCCCCTCAGCCGGACGGGTTGTAAATCGAAAGATGTGCCCAAGGAGCAGACAATTATGAGAGAGAGTCAACATGATTCAACCCCCAGAACAAACCCCCGTAATATTTCGATGGAAATTTTGTCCCACATGAGGTTCGAACCTGCGTTGTCGGGGTGTTTTTTTTTTTTTTTTAATGTGGAGGAGTGGTATTAATGCTTTACTTCATTATTTGCAAAATAATGTTCAGACCATAAAGTGTTTCATCATCCATCAACAATCTTCAATTACATATGTGAATAAAGTGATGCAAAATCTACGGTCCTTAATTTATATCAGAAGTGGATACATATATATGGGTGTAATGAGGGTCACACTATGCTCCCCAAACATGCAGCAGTTGCAATGGCTACACAACAGAACAGAGCATTTTATGTGTTTCTATCTTCTCTGCATTTCCAAGAAAAGTTGATGGTGGTCCAAATATCATAAACGTTGCGTATATTGTACAAATACGATTAAAAGAGTTCGACTTTCTTTTCATATTTTTGTATGAATATGTCTCTCCTATGAATCAGGGTTCACGTGAACTCGTTTTTTCGAGTATCGCTATTGTGCATACGAAGAATCGCTACTTAAAAAATCATTATTACTTCAGAAAATATACAAAAATGCCATTTTTTATAATTAAAACTCTTTTTTGCCTTACTCTTGATTGAAAAAAAAAAAAACTTTTTTTGCCCTTTCATGAACAATCGCGCGATCCATGTGCTACCATTCTATTCAAGGGTAAAAATATCATAAAAGGAACAAAACATAGTTTTTTTTTTAATCAAGAGTAGGATAAAAAAGAGTTTGAACTGTAAAATAAGGGCAAAACAAAATTTGAACTATGAAATCAGGGTAAAAAAGAGTTTGTCTTAGTATTTTAGATGCCCAATAGTGGCATTTCACATGCACGACAGTGATATTTGTGAACATGATCCATGGGAGTTTTTGCCTTTTATATTAGCAGTGACAGCAAAATGCAGCAATACAGTATAGGACTTCTTTTTTTTCTTTTTTTCCCAATTTTTTATTTTAATTTAGTGTTACTACATGCAACATTTTTATATAAAAATTAGGTTATTAAAAATTTAAAATAGAATATCAGAATTTGCAGATAAGTATCCAATTCAGCAAAGCCAATACAAAATGATTTCTAGAAGACAATAAGGAACAATGCACCAACAAATAAACAAGTAACCTTATTTCATAAGGTTTGCATATTAAATGAAACATAGGACCCCCAACCCCCTTCATTTCTTATTCGATATAAATCCATAGATAACATAAAATAATATTTAAAAAAACAAAAAATATATAATGTACAAAACAATTATTAGAGTTAAAAGAACATGGCAATTATGTCCCAAGTATTACATAAACACATCTCGCCTAACAGTTTTGACAGCAAAAATTATCAAGTCGTAAATGGGGCATCTCTTATCAATGCAAAATTTCTCGGCATTTTACTGGTATATTCAACAACGACGTAAGCATTTGGAAAATATCAAATCATATCTTCAAATAATCCATCACATCAATAGCAGAGTTTGTTTCTTTTAGTAAAGAGCACTTGAAAAATGACAAATCATTTGTCTTCAATATCGGAAAAATCATTATGTGTTAGATAATTTTAAAGATTCTTTCAAGACCTCAACAAATTTTATGCTTCTGTTCAGCCCATTTAAAGAAATTTTAGGTTTTATAACAAATAAAGTTTGAGCATGGATGAGTAACATACACTAAATAAGGATGAACCAATAGACTAGAACACAATCTTTATTTGAATTTCAATTTAATTTATATTATGTGTGTGTGTTAGTGTGTATATATATGATTATAAATACACTGACGTACAATAGAACTAATCTTGTGTGCATCTCTTTATGGAAGAATGCAATGTGAAAAAAGATGAACATAGATGATTCCAAAATCAGCAATCATATGCATTAAACTCGGGACTAAAAGCTCTGCAGCATCCTAAATCAGACAAAAACTCGTACGAGACGGTCTCATACATGAGACTGGATACATTCTAGCACAAATCAACACCCACCCCTCCCAAAGTGTTAAAACGTCATGCCCAAATTATGATCCGTCTCAGTGAGACCGTCTCATACTAGTGTGTCTCTCCTAATAATCATCATAACCAGCTAGTAAAACAAGAAACTAATATTACGATGGATTAGTTACCTTTGAAGATTCCCACACACGCGAAATGCTACATCTAGAAATGCCGTTGATACTGATTCTGATACCGATTGGAGTAAGGGAAGTTATGCTTCATGGCTGTGAAAGAATGATGTGATTGTTGATTTACTAATCAATCCTGCATCAAAAAGGCATGTGGGAGGAGCAAACCCAACCGAATACAATAGAGTAACACTTAGGTGCACAACTAATAATGTTCGATAAAAATAACTAATATTGCTCCAGTGAAAACAACTAATACTGATTAGTTAATGCCATTTATATATGCACTTAAATTGCACAGTGCAACTGGTGCATAGAAGTATTTTCCAATTCAAGATACTTTACAAAATCAGAAAATGAATGTGATGCTCATTCATTAAGAATAGAAGGAATGATCAATCATGCCAAAATTAAGAAAAGGAGAGACATAGATCAGTATAAATAAAGCAAATACCTAAAAACCTTACTTGACTAGATGTGATCTCTTTGCTCCAAAATAGCATTGAAGTCTCTTTTCTTGGTCAGTAAGAAGAGAAATTAGAACAACCTAAGTAAGAATACGGTGAAACCACAACAAACTCCTTTATCTGTTAAAGGTATGGATATAATTTTTCTGGCAACTGAACTTTAAGTAAATGGAGATCATGAAAATCTGTATAAACAGTTAGGTGCAAGAAGGTTCTAATTTCAAGTATGATTATGAATACACACTTAAGAGATCAACATTTCTTCACAAAGACACATTAAATATAAATCTGTAATTGGTTCTGTTTAGAAAATTTACACCAAGCTCGTAGGTTTCGTGATCTCGGAGAAAGAACATCACTTTAGCATTAATTGTACATTATCAAATCTTTGGTAGCACACAAAGCAGGTAATATATGAGATGGAGTTAGAGAGTAGATGGCATAAATGGTGGTGTAAAATAGTAAAAGCAGTTCAGTCCAATATATTTTGGTCAATAAAATTAATCGTCTCACATACTTTGATGCTGAATAAAAATGCTTCATATTCTCTTTGGTCTCCTTGTTAACAAGTTTTTTTGGAAAAGGGAAAGGCTCAAAGCAGTACAAAAATTACTAAAATTTAATGGTATAGAAAAACATAGCTATCGTGGAGAGTTCATTTAACCGAAAAATAGGTTGCATACTTTAATTGCTGAAAAAAAAATTAAAGTTCAGAATGAGAATGACTGTGACAATGTTCAGGTATAAACACATGTATATTATTTGCTAAGATGAAACTCTGTGTTACTAATAAAACTAAACATACCTGGTTTCAAAAGCAGCTAAATGGGAAACTGTGATAAATTAGTAGACTCTGAACTGGGAATATATGTGAGATTGTGTATACTTTCTGGCATAATGTACTTCTCCTCAAAGTGCCAAATTGGTTCATCTAATATGAGGTAGAATCCAGATGGTAAACTAATATGATATCATTAGGCATTACTGTCTGCCATGATTTCTCGCTAATGGCAACTATCTTTGACGATCATGTTATTAAGAACCTATACAACAAATAAGTAAGTCACTTGTACACCAGTTGCACAGTGCAATTATACACAACTAATATTTTTCACTGAAACAATGAATACAGTTCAGTGAAAACAAGTAATACTGACCAACTAATACCTTTTAATAAAACAACTAATACCATTTAAAAATGCACTCGAGTTGTATGGTGCACCTGGTGCTTACAAGACTTTGTCTACATGGATTAGGAAATATATGGTGTTGTATTAAATATGATAACCTCTCAAACTAGGATTTTCAAATATAAAAACAAGCATAAGAAAGAACTGAACTTTGAGAAGAATAATGAGGAAATCAGGAAAAAAGAAGTATAGAGTGCAGAATTCGACTACAGAACTTCTTAATGTTGAGACCCTGTCACTAGATATCATTCCTAGTTACTCAGTTACACTCATCATTGTCCAAAGAACATTCATAAATAAAGGGAGACATGCAACTAATATTATTCAATGAAAACAATTAATACAGTTCAGTGAAAACAACTAATACTGACCAACTAATACCTTTTAGTAAAACAACTACTATCACTTAAAAATGCACTTGAGTTGCACGGTGCAACTGGTTCATAGAAGCATTTGCCCTCAAGACATGTATACAATATAATTCTCAGACATTTCGTGAAACAAAAAATGTAAAGTTAAGGAAAAAAGCTTATACACTATAAAATAAACCAAATACCTAAGTTGTTTAACATAAAACAATAAGGTCACCAGTAATCACCACAAGAACAACTCCCATCTTTGAAACGATGGAATCTGCTACCATCCCTGACCACAATTTCTCTTCCACTAAGTTTGGAAATCAGTTTGATCGCAATGTGGCAGTCATCGCAAATCCTATTACTCTGTACGAGCTGCAAAGGAGTTAAACTAGGAGTGCAGATGAGCCCAAATGAAATAGCCAACTTTTCACTATGATGAAGTAACATAGATTCTTCCCGTTCATCCACATCAGGAAGCAAATATTTCCCCCTTGGTGGTACATACCCCTGTTTCGAGATTTGCAGCATTATCTCATCTAAATTTTCATAAATCTCCTTACTCTGAGAATGGGACTTATCTCCAGTGTAGAAAACATGCTGCTGCTTCTTTATTTCTATCCAAGTACAAGCAGGCAACATTCTCAGACCTTTTCTTCTCAAAGTTTGAAGCACTTTAGCTGCTTCTTGCAAGTTTCCAGCACTATTATAGATATTCAATAGCACAACGTAATTAGAGAGTTTCTCAGGTTCCATTCCGTACAGTTTCTCAGCTGCATATTTACCAAGAACAAAATTCTTGTGGGCCCTACAAGCCGTGAGAAGGGCAGCCCACATATTCACTGTAGGGGTAAATGGGGCATCTCTTATCAATGCAAATGCTTCATCAAGAAGTCCTTCCCGCCCTAATAGTTCGACCATACATGCGTAGTGCATTGCGCGAGGCTTTACCTTGTAATCTCTACTCATTGATTCAAATATTTCCCACCCTCGATCAGACAATCCCGAATAACATCAAGCGGATAAAACTGCCAAAAAGGTGATATGATTGGGCACCATTCCTTCAAACACCATGCAATCGAATAACTTAACTGCTTCAGCCCCACGGCGTGATCCAGAAATTAAGGCGTTCCACAAGACCACGTTTTTCTTGGGCATTTTATCAAACACGTTCCGTGCATCCTCTATCCTTCCCCATTTGCTATAGAAGTCGATAAGTGCTGTATTAGCAACTATGTCAGTTCCATACCCGTTTCTAACTAAACCAGCATGAGCTTGTTTCCCATGATCTAACGAAGCTAGCCTGGTACAAACTCGTACAATCATGGAATAAGTGAAATGGTCCATTTTGACACCAGAATCTTGCATTTCATAATACATGCTCAATGCTTCTTCACTATAACCATGAAGGGCATACCCGGCAATGATACTGTTCCATGCTACCGTCGTTTTCACTGGCATTGTATCGAACACAACCCTTGCATCCTCAATGTTACCACACTTGCTATACATGTCAATCAATGTACACGAAACGAAAGAATCATCACTCACGCCCATCTTCAAAGCACAAGAGTGCAGTTGCTTCCCAGGAGAAATGAGCTCCAATCCAGCTGATGCCCGGATCATGGACGCAAACGTACGAGTCCCAACATCCGAATTGTCCTCCCACATCGTCAAAAACATTCTGAACGCATCCATATGATCACCGGAATCCACAAGCCCCCCGATTATCGTGTTCCAAGAAACCACATTTCTTTCATGCATATCCTCGAACAGGTGGCGTGCATCAATCATCATCCCACATTTCACATGCATCAACAGCACCCTGTTCCTCATATACAAATCCAGATCCACCCCAGAATTAACAATATGACCAAACACCCTCTTCACGCCTCTAATCGATCTCAACCCAATACAAGCCGCCACCAACGCATCGTAAGTATCATTCTTGACAATAAAATCACCATCAGATTCCAAAACCTCGAACAACTCAAGAGCATCGTTATACCTTTTGCACAACACCAATTTCTCTATCTGCCCACAAACCCCAGAATTCGAATTCGAATTTGACAAATGCATTTCCTCTAAATCCCTAACTTTCTTAAACCCCTTTTCCTCCTTTTCCAAAGGCCTGGGCATCGGTCGAGGCCTTAATCCATGGCCTAATAAAGAACACCTGACCTTCGAAAAAGGGTCCCTGCATCTTCTCTTTTTGAGGGAAAATTCCTCAAATTTTGGGATTTTTTGGAAATTGCTAGGGTTTATCAGTGAACATGCAAATTTGCAGCTGCTTTGGATCTGATCCAGCGGCAATGAGATGTCCATGTTTGGTGGAGAATGCAAAGAAATTAATCAAAATCTCACGCAGCACATCAATAAATTGAGCTAATCAAAATGGAATTCTCAAGGAGAAATCTGAAATTATCCCTGTAGATGCTCTTATTGAAGTGTAACACCTTTGGAAGATCCGTCAATAGTTAGTTAGTTAGTTCAACTAACGGACACACTATGTACTATGTAGGAAAAAATATTAATTTTTCAACTTATTTAACCGATGATTGTTCCTTATATTTTTCCATGAAAATGGTTGCTTGGTCTTTGCAAGACTGTCTCGCCGGTGGCTACCTACTCAAATATTAAAAGGAAAGAAAACTTTTATATGAAGTATTTCTTAGATTTAGGATCCTTGAAATACGGCCCGCATGTCAAAATTAATACAAAGTGAACATATATTTTTTAAATAGTCACGCAAAGATAGAATAATAAAATTCACGTTGAGATGCATGTTACTATAAGGGTAAACACGTGTTACTGTGAGTACATGTATCTGTTACTACAATGAAGAATCTTTGAAACATGACTCGTGGGTCACAAGGAAAAGCGCATAAACACAAAATGAAAAATTCACGGCTTTTGTGCAGTCAAATTGGGTCAAACATATTTTTCTATAAAATTCTCGGAAAGGCAAAACAGCGGAACTCGATTCGAGATCTGTGTTACTATAAAACAAACATGTGTTATTCTAAGTACATGTATGTGTTACTGCAATGACAAATAACACAAACTTGTTTTTTAGTATACATATCGTTTGTAAGGTATTGAAGATTGTATTACTATATGCTCAAAATGTGTTACTGTGAAAAGAAATGTGTGTTACAGTACGAAGAAAACGACACTCACTCTATTTTTATCCGCTTCTCCCTATGTATTTTATTTGCTTCTCCTTTTAATTTGTGATCATCTGTTTTAAATAAAGGCCCAAACAATCATATTACACCATTGAATTAAGTAAGAATATCTTTTTTTATCTTCACGTAATAACACATAATTGTCCTTATAATAACACATACTTGTTTTTATAGTAACACAGTCTAGGAGCGAATTTCCTATTTCGCCTTTGAGCGAATTTTTAGAAAATATCCACATGGCCCGTTCGACCCACAAAATCACCAAATTTTTCAGTTCTTCCCTATTTAACTAATAATTTACTGTGAGATATTTCACATGAAACTCCCCCAAAATAATTGATGTTGTAATTGAAATGGTTTCTTTAAAGCTTAATTGAAATGTTTTAAAGACTAATGATATTTTTTCACTTATCAATTATCATATGATGTTTTATCACAAAGATATATACTTAGTCACATTTTTTTTAATTTTCTCTGTGTCACTTGTTGCACATACTATCCAGATTGGGGGTGATAATAAGACAAACTAATTAATAACTAAAGTTTCTAGATTTGAAGTATTGTTCAAGATACATGAATAATACTAGAAAATATTGTTAATAGTCAAAAGGTGAATAACAATGACTCGAATGAAACTTTTAAATAATACTCTCTCCGTCCTATTTTTTATTATCCATTTACTGTAGACACGAAGATTAAGAAAAAATAGGAGATAATATTATTAAATGGTTTAAAGTGGGTAAAGTGGGTTTGGTGGAGGGAAATAATAGTATTAAATGGTGTAAAGTGAGTTTGGTGAAAAGAAATAATAGTATTAAAATTATTGAATGTTGCTTTATTGCCTTATTTAGAAATGGATAAACAAAAATAGAACAGCTATTTATGAAAAGCGGATAATCAAAATCAGGACGGAGGGAGTACTCTATAACTAATGATTCTAGACTTAAAAGGCCATAGAAATCAACCCAACATTATTAAAACTTAAGCCCTAAAAAATATTCTAAATAAACTACTAGATAAATATTAATAAAAAAATGTATGATTAAATTGGGGAAGCAACCTTCTCCATCACTTTCAAGTTTGGATCGTTTATTAAATTGACCAGCCCAAATCTACAAAAAAGTGTGTGACAAATAATAGGTCAGATTTTAGCCCGAAAACTAAATATCAGGCCCATGTTTTTTTATGAAAAGTATGGTTTGGCCCATTCTCACTCCCCTATTTCCATATTTCCAGAGGCTGTAAAATTACTATATATACACACATAATCAATTTCTACCCAACCCCATTGACCAAACCATGGAGCTTGATATATGGACTAGGCTGCATCCCAATCCGAAAGAATCGGGCCTACCTGGCCCGCTGGGCAAATCAACACAGTTGAAATTTAGTCCGATATTTATAAAATAATTTGATCCGGTAGGAATTGCTCCTGATTTTATTGTATTAAGGAAAACATTTTTGGACAATTTTATCATCTCTATATTTAGTTATTTTAATATATCATTTAATAAATAATTTATTTATTAATTCATCTATTTATATTAAATATATACAATTAGTCATGAAGTTAATGACATTAATGAATGTATAAAGATAATATTGTTAATTATAATAGTTGTGTCTATTAATTATATAAAAGTAATATTTTTAAATATAATATATATTTATTGGACTTACATATGTATTTATATGTGTATAAGTACATATACATAAGATAAATTTGACATAATACATCAAAGACTCTGAACTAGCAATTTTTATTTTGAAAAAACCCTTAAATTATTTTCTGTTTTAAAAAGCGCTCAAAGAGTCACACTATATATTTTTTTAAAAACCCCTGAATTATTTTCTGTTTTAAAAAGCGCTCAAAGAGTCACACTATATATTTTTGTTTCATAAGACCCTAAACTATATTTTTGTTTAAAAAAACCTTTAAGCTATATAATTCTTATTACATAAAGCCCTTTTTTTTACCATTTGTAATATACATTTTTTATTGGAGTTTGATCTGAATATAAATTGTATTAAAATTGGAATGATGTGTCATATTTTAACGGAAAATATTAAATTAATTTAGCAAAATTCATGAATTTTCGATACCAGGGACAACATGAAACAAGAATATAGTTTAAGACTTTAAGGGCTTTTTAAACTGAAAAATAGTTTAGGGGTCTTTTGAAATAAAAATTGACACTTTAGGAGCCTTCTAATGTATTATGCCAATAAATTTATAAAAGACATGTGCATATGACCTAAAAAAAGTTAAGATGATCCAACCCTAAGTCTTGTATGCATCCAGGTGCACCATGCGCTCGTAGTGCATTTTAGAATCATGCAACTTATTACACTGAAAGATGCAACTTGTTTGAACTGAACCGTGTAACTATTAATATGAAAAAATAGTAGCACGGTTCAGTATAAACAAGTTGCATCTTTCAATATAACAAGTTATATAGTTCTAAAATACATTATGATAGCACGGTGCACCCGAATGCACATGAGATTCACTCCCATAAAAAAATGTGAAGGTTATTTTAGAATAAGTTTTAAAAAATCTAGATATTTTTAGGATATATAGAAAATTTCTAGATGTTTTTAGAAATGTAATGATAAATTTAGAGAAATTTTCATGATAAATATTCACCATCCATTGAGAGGGTAAGTTAATATACAGAAAATTGACATCATTTGTAAAAAATTCAATAGCTATAAAATTTTACATGGTATAATTAAGTATTTCAATTTTATTTCAACGTTGATACAATTCAAAATTCCATGAAAATAAAATGGAATCACATGAAACGATTTTGTCACATTGCCAAAAATGAAATAAAAACACGTAATATTATACTTGAGAATTTCAAAATTCAAAGTATGTTTATTTGAAGTTTCAATTATAAGATTTTTCAATCTCATCCTATTATTAGTCTCCGCTACTACATTCTTTCTTTCATCCATTATTTATTATTATCCATTTTTTCTTCATCTCTGAGCCCCAGCTAACATTTTATTGTAAAAACAACATATATCTTCTCTATATTCTTTAGCTGAAGAATTATAAAACTCCCAACTTGTCGAATATATTATATTTTATATTGAAAATGCAATAACAATGCAGCATAACTAAATTTCAAGAAAATATTATCTTAAAAATACCAACGTACTACTATGGCAATTATCATTGCATAGGATCCTAGACAATTTACTACAAAATGGACCTTAAAGTTTCAATTTAATACAATCGCTTATGTAATTACACCTTTAACAAAATGAATTCATAAACATCCAAATCCCTCCACTTTTGACTCCTCCTGCAAATAACCTGACGTTCTTGCTGAGAATTGACCTCCTGCAATGATTTGACGTGCTTGCTGAGAATTGCACTACAAGAAAAAATCACTTTTAGTGACAAAAATATTAGTGAGAGGATAGAATACTCTCGATATATATGTAATTTGTATGATCTTAGTGAGGGTATTTTATACTCTAATTAAAAAATCTTACTCTAAGCAGAATAATTTCACTAGTGTACTATTGTTTCAGGTTTCGGCCATATATATATACTGGGGGTTGGGCAGTGTCCAACGTACAACCCTAGCCACATGACACGTGGCACACCAAACCCTTTTTTTTTTTTTTTTTTTTCAATTGCTCAACATATTTTGGGTTGACAATTCATTGTTTTTAATTTATTTTAATTGAGCTCATTCATAATTATATATAATTTAACTTTTGAATTTTGAATTTTTTTATGAATTAAATTATCTTTTTACTTTTATTATTATAACATCTACTAATTTTTTTTTATTAAAATTTATTTATAAAATTTCCAGAATGATAATAATTGTAACATATAATTATGAATAGTATTCACATGCTTGATCGCAGAGTAGTAATAATTTTTTTATTAGAACAACGTTCTTCAAAATCATTATTCTTAATTATTTAAAAAAGTAATTATTTAATAAAAAAAATCTTGAATCAATAAATAAAATACTACTTCAAGTACTTATTAATTGTCCATTTTATACTAGGAAAATGAAAGATTTTTTTTTTTTAAAGCAAGACACATAAAACAATAATCTCACATTTTAACATTTTGTCGTAAAATTTGTCGTTTTTTACATTTTGTATAAAATCAAATAACATAATATTTTTACAAAATTTATTCTTCACAATTGAGAAGTATGGGGTAACAATTAATTATTTTTATATTTAGTCTTCTTAATAAATTCTTGAAAACATAAATAAATATAAAACTAAGGAGAAATTTTAGGTGTGCAAAATTAAGGAGATATTAATGGAATGATAAATGAATGATGTAAGAATAAACATTTAAAAAAACGACAAATACTTAAAATGAAATATAAGTCAAAAAATGAGTAGCTTTATGAAACGGACCGAAGAAAGTAACTATTAATAACTACCTTCTTTTTCCCTCTCCTCTGATTTCACGAGACTTATATATTTATTTAGTGAAATATTAAATAAAATAAATAATCAAAATATAATGAAGCAGTAAATTATTGATACACATTTTATCGAAATTTAGATTGTCTTTGGACGTGTAAAAATTTTCATTTTCTCTCTCACTCTTGGTATATTTTTAATCAATATTTTTTATTCTATAATTTCATAATTAATTTTTTTTAATATACAAAAATTTATAGACGATATAATAGTAAAATTAAAAAAAAAATTATATTTAACTTTATAATAAAATTCAAAAGTTTAACTATAAATTAAGATGAATATACTCAATTAAAATAAATTAAAAACAATGAAATGTGCTGAGCCATAGAAAAAAAAAACAAGAAAAAAAAAATGAACAATTACATTTAAAAATGATCATGCGGTTTTGGATGGTTTCGGGCGGTTATTTGCAATTTGACGGTTTTAAAGGAACATAATGTTAATTAGTAGAAGATATTAATGTTTATTTAAATTAGTGACAACACATTTAATTAAATAATGTTCTATAACATGGTTTAAATTGGAAAATTTTATATAGAAATGAAAAATGAAATAATATATTTGAACACCATAACATGATTAATATGTAGAGGTCTGAGTCTTTGAAAAATATTTAGAAAGAGGTTGAAAATTATAACATAAATACTACATATATATAAGTGAATACAAATTAGAAAAATCATGAACATGATTTATTACCTTGTGGACTTAGATGAAGAATGAGGGTTAGCGATGTAGGATGTCAGATTTAAATTATAATTGCAACTATGTGGTGCAGTTGGTGCAGTTTGCAACGAAAATTTGAAATTGCACCGACTTTGCAGTGAAGTTTTGCACCAAAAAATTAACCATGGTTTATTGTAAAAACTAGCTAGTAACCCCGCGTACTACACGAGATTCAATTTTTTTTTAATAATTTTAAATTAAATTATTTAAATATTTAATTAGTTTGATTAATTCAATTACATGTATACTTTTTATTTTCTAATATTGTTTGTGCATATTTTCATTCATTTTTATTCTAAATTGCTTCCTCCCATTAAAATTAGATATCATACTCATTTTTATTGACATTTTCACCGCTCATTTAAATGACCAGAGAAAATATTAGAACAATATTTATTATATAAATATTCTAATAGACTAAAAAGACATTAGGAAGAATGAGAGGGAGTAATTTAGAATAAGAAATGATTGAAAATATGCACATACAATATTAGAAAATAAAAATTATGTCTATAATTGAATTAATCAAACTAATTAAATATTTAAAATATTTAAATTAATGATATAAAAATTATTTTCAATCTCACTTAGTATGTCGGGTTACTTGCTAGTGATAATTAAAAATAATATGAGGGAGTATAAATTAATAAATTATGGAGCAGTATTTAAAAGTGAATTGCCTTAGAAACCTCTATGAATCTTTCAACAAATGTCTTCAGAAAAAAATGAGACGAAAAAAAGATATTGGATACAGACGAAGAAAGTCATTATACAAAAGCGATAAAAAAGTTGGTAAAAAATAAGAATTATAATATTTATATTAACTTTATTCTACAAAAGATTGAAGATAAAAACTTGTGTGAACCCGAGTTCACCGTGAACTCGGTTTTTTTAGCATCATTGTTATGTATAAAAACTCTCAAAGTTATGCATAAAAATTATCACTCATATGCACAAAAACAATCACTGTTTAGAAAATGTTTTATATTTTTAAACAGTGAAAGTTTTTGTGCATAGCAGTAATAATTTTTACACATAATAGTGTTAGAGTTCATGCATAGACCTGATTCACATGAGTGTTACTCAAGATTGAATGACATAGATTAAATTAGAAAAATTAATATTAGGGATTAAAAATTATATTATTAATAATACCATAAATAATTTCTCATACAAATCCAAAGGATTTGAAATATAGCAACCACGTGAATATGTGATGATTCATAATTATAGATAAGAGAAAAAGTGAAGGAAGAAATCAAAATTAAATAATGAATTATTGAGATAAAAAAAAATTAATAATAATACCATAAATAACTTCTCACAAAATTTCAAATATTTAAAACAAAGTCACTATATGAATTGGGGGTGATTCGTCTTTAGTAGATGATGGATTTTCAATGGCGGTGCAATACGACTAGGTGCGGGCGGTTTTGAGAATTAAATAATCACCCCTAGTTGCATGTGCGTCCTTTGAGGTGTTCCGAAATCATCGCCTACTTGTTATCAAATTCAGCGTGCGTGGGCACTCGTAAACTCTCACTTGTGGCAGCCGTGAATCCTTCACAAGGTAAGAGTGAGTTTTTTTTTTTAATTCTTTTGGTTATTGTTTTGATTATTGTATATGTGATCCTTGGCTTGTGTACACCGTCTCCATTCTCGCAATGTTGTTCTCTTGCTTCTCTTCTAATACAAGTTTTAGGTCTTACTTATTCTTATGAGGAATTATATAAAATCACCAATATATAATTTTACTGGATTCAGCTACCTTTTTAGTTCTATTCAATAAGGTTCAGAAGCTTGTGCCAACGAATCATCATGTTTGATTTAGTGTGTGATTAATAGTATCTTGTTCCTCATTTGCAGTTTTCATTTTGCAGATTTGCCTTTTGTATATAGGGGCAATTTAGTTGTCATAAAGAATTCAGCCTTAGCTTAACTCTGGTTGGGCAATATAAACCCCCCATTTGTGGGATGGCCTGTTTCGTTCTGTTATACAGAGAAAAAGAGGAATTTGTATGACCATAAGCAAGGACGGATCTACATTGGGGTTCTTGCTTAGAACTCCCAATAAAAAAGTCCCCAACTAATCTTCTATATATATATATATATATATATTTATTTATATGTAATATGCAAATAAAATTTAATATATAAACTTAAGCACAGTCCAATATTAATTCCTACTTTGTATTGAATTTGCAATCCCTATCTCAAAATGAAAGTACCCCACACTTTTCATTCAGTTATTAAATTAAGATACAATACATGTTTTGAGCTTAATATAATATTATTTCCCTGATTCTGTCGTGTCCCTCTTCTTTTTTTTCTCTTATTTATTTTTATTCTTACCAAAACTTTCAAGAATTTCATCCACAACAAATTAATATTTTGATTTATTGTAATTTTGGATGTGCTTGCTTTAGGCAAACCTCCCACATAAACATTCAGAGTACAATCATCTGAATATGATTTTTTTTAATATAATATTTTTATTTACTTAACTTGTTCAAAATTAAATATGTAAACACTATTCTCTCAATTTTTGTCCTTTTCTTTTGAGTATATGTATAAGTAATTTATTTTTTATTTTTTATATATTGTGATAATGATAATTTGTTGGCCACTTTAATATTAGATAAAAAATAAAAAATGTAATAAAATATTAAAATGAGTTAAATGAGACAATATTTTTTTAATTGATTAATGTTTCTTGGAATGGTTAAATACAAATATTAAGCATATATGAATTGTAACTATGTTTATTAATAGAGAAGAAATATATTTTATAAATGACCACCAATCTTTTGGAAGATATTTAATTAGAAATATAGATAAATTTAGATTTAATTATTGATAAGTTTTACGATCTAAATGATTTTTTTTTAAATACTACATGTAAATATAAAATTTTAATGTGATAAAACTTTAACAATTTTTAGCCTACCCCACTATTAAATTCTGGATCCGTCCCTGACCATAAGTTAATCAACTTTGTGATTCAGATATTCTTCTTTAGTTCTTCTGTATTTGTTGTTAGAATCTGATTAACTAATGGAATGATTGTTTTGGATGTTAGTGTCAGTGTCCTAGAGACAATCCATTGTAAGGATATAATACTCAGATAATATTCAGTGTTGGTTTAATATTATTATTTATTTAATATTAAATATATGGTGTTGCACTTATTAGAATATTATGTTTGATTGTTTGCATTTGTTCTTATCTGTGTTCCCATGAGTCATTGTTGTCATTGAGGTTGTGAGAACTCAGATGACTTAAGCATAATTCTCAAATGGCCCCAATCAAGGATCATCAAGAATGGGATATTGATGATGCAATTGAGATTGGTGTGCGATCTGCATCATACTCTTAGAGAGTGTAGTAAAATCTCGCATACTACGAGATACTAGGTATCTCTTGATGGATGCACAAATACCTTAGAGGGTATTGGTATACCCATCCGAGAAACCGTTGGATGTAGTTCAACTATATGTGTCTACGGGTGTCTCGGTTAGTGGGAGCGATGCGATACTCCTTTGACTTGAAGTCAATACGCACGACATGTGTGGAGTGATGAACTTTGACCATGACCAACGCTTGCACCCTTCCATGGGTAGATACGGCTTGGATTTGGTTCATCACGAAGTGCATGTGTGTGGTAGTTGAGACAAGAAAATGATTCATTCCTCAAAGTGGATTTAGGGAGAATACTCATCTTCTCATCATAATTGGATCAAAGTCATTGGTCAATGCACGTCAACTTGGACTTTGTGGCCAAGTGTGACACGAGTGATCAATTAGTGATTAGAGATAAATTGATTAAGTTATTTGGATAGACACTTCATCATGTTCAAGACTAATCGAGTATTCGTGAATGAAAGGAGAAAATCACAATAGCCCATATTTCAGTTACATGTAGTTGCAGCTTTCTCGCAACGTACCTCATATATTGAGAATGTCTGATTTATTGTCTAGGGTTCAATTAAAACCGTTAGTTTGACTAATCGCTTCGATATATGAGGGTCTATGGGTCACACAACAAGTAGTCCCCTTTTACGGATTATAGTTGGTTGATTAAATGTTAAATTGGATTTAATATTTAATTATGGAGAATTAATTAATAATAGATTAATTTGGAATTAATTACTCTGTATTATTAATGTTTAATTAAATTGGATTTAATTAAATAGGAATTCCCAATAATAATATATGGAATATTATTATAGGATTTAATATATATGGAATCAAATCGTAGAGATTTGACATATATGAAATTTAAATTCGTAGAGATTTTATATGTGGAAAATAAATTTAAGAGATTTATTTAAATAAAGATTAGGGATTTTTATTTCACAATCAGGTTAGCTTAAGATTTAAACTGAGTCTCTCCTATATATATGAGCTCTTGGGAATTCATAATACGTGAGTTCATATTTTCTCCATAAAATTTAGAGTTAGAATTTTCCTAGCAAATTCATCTCGGGATTCAACGCTAGCTAATCTGTGCAAGTCCGTGAACGGGGATTACGTGGATACCATAGTTGAGAAATCTGTCTACGAATTACTGTAAGGATTCTCTTTATGTTTAACGTAATTAGATTATACAATTAACTGTTTGTTGTTGGTGAACTATTTATTTCCGCTGCGCATGTATTACGTGTTTACGTGCCTCTACATTCCAACATTGGATTGAAATGCCATGTGAGCTCCTTCCAAAGCTTTTCTGATTGAAATTATTCTTTAACTTATAAAGATTTAGCTCTCATATTCTTATTTGTACTATTATTTTACCATATTTGTTTACAAATATTAAATATGTTTGAAGCAAATGACATGATTGTGTAGCAAATCTGCAAGTGTTATAATTTTCAGGACTTTAGTAAATACAACAGCAACAAACTAACATTGCATTACTTGGGTCAACTCATGACTGATGAATCACTCATTTCAAGGACCAATCAATGTTATATAAAGGGTGATATAGTACACTTTGCTCTTTCTGATTAATATTATTTGCGCTAGGCTCATAAATAAGAGACGAAATCATATGCTATAGAGAAAGCAAATGTTTATTTCCTTGATACAATATTTGAGGATTTCTTGAAATTCTCAGAAATATTTCATTAACTATATTAATTTGAAGTTCTCTAATTTCCCAAAAAGGTCATATTAATAAAGTTCTCTATATTAATTGCTAATCTACTAGAATAAAGAACTAGAAGATAATTTTGTGATTTTGTGCATGATGGATTTGAAGTGCCAAATCTGAAAATCCTACTAGGTCATCTATGTATCTTACTTTAGACCTTTCAAAAGCCAAATGACAAATCGAATTTGACAATACAAATATTAATTTCACGTGAACAAAAGGTTTTCAATCTACACATGTAATAGCATCATGGGCAGCATAGTTTCATGCATGCATTTTCTTTGCAAACTAAATATGGTGCATCATTATTTGCACGAGGTCTTCTTCATTTCTATTTGTGCGCTTAGAAGAATATTTTTTTTTTTATTGATAATGATGTCCAGTTGCTTTGGCAGAGCCATTTTCAGCATGACAACATATGAGAGATGTCCATGCCATGTCGACATCAGAATTCCTGAAAGCCTTCAAAGATTCAAGGTATTAACTACTTGCTACTTTATGTTGTAAAATATAGAATAAACATAAAGAAAATAAGCAAGAACACCGATTTGTTTATCTAGGCAAGAACACCGATTTGTTTACCCAGTTCGTCCGGAAGGACTATATTTGGGAGCGACCAAGCCAGTAGGGTTTTCACTATGATTTCAGTATTCTCTCTCCCCCGGCGTTACAATGAGGAAGATATATATAATAACAACTGAGCTGAAGCCCTAAAAGCCCTAAAACCCACTAATAATACTAACACAAAGTAATGTCCACTATAATATATTATTTACAACACTCCCCCTTGGACATTACGACGTGATGTTCAAGCCTAACTAAAATTCCGCTAGGATTATTCAAAGAGAGAAACTTAGTAAAATAAGAAAAAGTACAACTACTGGTCTTCTAAATTCAATCTTCAAAGCGCTCCCCCTGAAGACAATAGTCTTCCAAGCCTTTTGTATTATGCTTTCACACTCTTCTGGAGTTCATGCAGGTAAAGAATTTTAGGGGATATATGCTTTGTCAAGTTCCCTTTAGCATTCCTATTATTCATATGGGCAACAAAAGTTGCATTTTCCTCATAATGGATGATAGGAGATATACCATTATCACATGAACCATAAATGTATCTAAATCAAAATATTGCAAACTTCGAAGATACTGAACATATGCTTTAAATTTTTACAATGTCTCCTTATAGGAGAAACACTAATTTAATCTTGCAATCAAATTCAATATCGGATTTGGTGCAGTTCTTAAAACATAGTAATGCACTAAGGACGCTCTAATAAGGAACTTCTGGTCCTAAAATATCATATGTATCTCATTTAGGTCCAAATTTGTCTTTATCCACTTCAAGGGATCGAACAATTACTAGTGTGCTAAGTAGATGAAATTTAATAATAAATCTTTCCAATACCTTCTCCAAGTAAGTTAACTGGTATATAAAGATTTATTTTGTTTTAGGGAAGTGCTCGATCTGCTAGTCGAGACAATACTTGATTTCACCAACGTTTTATTTCAAAATTCAATCGCTAAGATTAAATTAGCTTTCTTTGATTTCCTTACTTGTTCCAACAATATTTAGATTATCACCAGAAACCGAGATAATACTAACACCACCAAAATAATTTCTTTGTAAACGCGTAAGGAAATATTTCAATGTTTATTTATTCCTTCCTCGGAAGGAATTAATTGAGTCGATCGTGAAATATTCGACCCAAATACTTTATGTCATATAATGACCTTTGTAATTTTAATGTCATACATAGTACGATTCTAACCATTCCTCATCAGGGGAATTTTATATTCATCAGGGATCTTCATATAAATATTGACATTCATTGATCAATATAAGCATACGGTTACAACGTCTATCAGCTGCATTTTTAAATTTGGTTTACTTACTGCCAGAAATATTAAGTAGCGGAACGTTATTTCATGCATAACAGGAGTATATATTTGATAAGATCAATATCGGGTCTCTGCAAAAACCCATGAGCTACTAATCTCGCTTTGTACTTCATTACATCATTATTCTCACTTTCTTTTCGTACAAATACACATTTATATCCAACAGGGATAATATTTCGGGGTATATGTACGATAAAGTCAAGAATATTAGTGAGTCGAGCTCTGCCTCAATTGCTTCTTCCTATTTTACCCAGTCAAAGCGCTTCCGGCTCAACTATTGACTTTTGGGTACTGGATCCATATTTTAATAGTAAGAGCAATTGTGACGGTGAATAAGTTTTCGACAACATTGGTAAATTTCTCCTGTATTTATAATTTCTATATTTATATCAACCAGATCTTCATCATTTCCCATAATATTTTGATATGGTCGTTCCGCAATTCTAGTATTTTTATTATTTTGTGCACGTGCTTCATTATTAGAATTTTCGTCTTCGGGACGAATCTCTTCAAGAGACTTCAAGAGTGGCTGAATATATTTGCTAGCTTTAGTAATTACTGCGGACTTATGTCTTACATAATAAGGGGTCCTTTACGCTTCTGGCGTGTAGGGGCATTAACATATATAATTGCCTAAAATTAGCACATTTACTCTTTTTGGTGCATTTGTAACAAGTATATGTGCTTTAGTCACTTCTTTATTATCAGTAAATTAAACTGGCAGGTCACTTGCTAAATATTGCAAGTTAGTTTATCATTTGAACTTCTAGTTCATTTTGACTAGTGCGTGAATTTTCATATTGAAGATCTTTTATATTCCACGAAATTTCTCGGCATTCATTGAATTTTAAATTCTTATCTCCCCCTAATGTCGAGAAATGATCTTCATCCAATGTGCAATTAGCCAACTGGGTCGTGAAGTGAGGTACACTGGGTGGTGGTATTGAAAACAAATATTGCACATTCTAATATTTGCAAATGAGAAATGTTTAGTTCTTAAGCACTAGTTATAAAAGGGGAATAATCAAGATATGCAGTGGGTCGGATTTGAATTAGATTAGAACCATGCAAAATTTCATGCCCCCAACATGGTATAACTAAGTTGGAATTCTTCAATAATAGTCTAGTAGTTATTTTGATAAAATCTATTAGTAATTCAACTAAACCATTCTCGATGTGGTCGAGATTAAATGCTCAATTTTAATTCTCAATGCCATATAATAATCATTAATGTCAAATGGATTTATTGGATAATCTAAAATTTTAAGTTCAATAATATTTGGCAATAAATTTGCTTCAAGCAAATAATATCAGTCCACAAGTATCTTCCTTACTCTATTTAAGAAATATAAAAGATACGATTCCAACTTTAGTACGAGAATATCCTACTATAAAACTTTTCCTTTGCACAAACCTCACAAATAAATTAATTTGCATAAGAGGTTATGTTATTCGACATACTATGTAGAATAGAATTAGTCAAAATTTGACTTATCATATTTTGAACCACTCATGTCATAATTTTGAATAAAATTGCTTCAGGCAAATTAGTACATCATTCAAAGATTCATCATTTTCAATGTTTATATTTGCTTCGGGCAAACTAGTACGATGAGGTTCTATTTTGTTCATAATTATATAAGGACTCAAATTTAATAGAAGAGTTTTCAGGTAGCTGAATGAATCTCAACGTGTAAAGTTCAAGTCAAGAAATAGTACAGTTAAGAGCAAGTTTGATAAATTTCCTTTTAGTAATACAAGATAATTTTTACTACGATTGTCTATAAGAAAAACTTGATATAAACTTTCATATGTAGTTCAGATTCAACAAGTTTTTTAATGAATCAAATCAGCCACAAAAATAATGACAATGGCAATCAAGGATTTTCACACAATTCCTAAATTCTACAGCAAATAATCCCCAAGCCTATACTGCGGCAAGCAGTTCTAATTGCTGAAATTTAAAAGGGATTAAGCTTCTTTACCAGAGCGGAACCCTATGGTAAGGGTTCCTAATCGTCTAATGTGATATTTGATTCGTGTCAAGTGTAGACTCAATGGGAGGTTCAAGCATCTACTTCACCATGTCATATACATGAGCAATTCCTTCAGCCTTAAATTCATTTCAAATGGGCAGAGTAACCAATGGAGTCCAAGAAAAAAAAAACTCAACAAAAAGATGGATTAGCAAAAAATAAAAACAATTAAAATTTAATTGTTTCTTAATCAAAATTGTAACCACTTTAGCACAATTTCCAACTAATGCTAGAGTCACTAAGGTCACTTAGCATATCTCAATTGCATACGAATATCATAAAATTTAACATCTAAATCTGCTTATATGGTCTCAAAATTTATCTGTTGAACAATCCTTCAGGGATGTCCAGTATACACGTTAATAGGAAATACATGACCTATTATATTATGTTTCTTCAATGTTCCAGAACTTGCACATCATAAATTTGACAATCCTTTTATGTGACATAAGAGAAACAAGAATGCATAAATAATATTTCAAATTTGGCATGAGCTTTTATGACAGTTCGTTACAAAAAAAAAAAAAAAAAAAAAATCAAGGCAAATTCTCTCCACCAATTCCTATAAGTGGTAATAATCCAATACTATTTCAATAGATTTGATACTATTGTCTCTTCAACAAATTATTTAAAACAGAAAAACGATTACCCACAATTGACCCATGAATAAAACTTGACAGAATGCTTATATTCTATATAATGTCATGGTGGACGCCGCCATATATATTCATCACGCAATCAAAATTTTAATTGCGATAAGTATACAGTTCGCGTGAAATAATTGAAGACTCACCTTGCATCTTACCAGTCGCAATAACGATGAACGGTGGTGCAGTTTCAATTGCGAGACAAAAAAATTGTTTGTCCATTATAATATTATTATTTAATCCACACACATACGATCACTAGGTCAGAATTAATAAATCATTGAATCTCAATGAAACTTGGGCATTAGTCGTCAAAGGCAATCACTGAATTCTCGGACTACAAAAGGAAAGAAATTCAATTTTATCAAAACTTTAGGAAAACAATTTGGTCAATTCTATCAACAATATAACATAGGAATTCAACAATCAACAATCACGATGCATTGCATTCCAAAATTTAAGAAAGCATGAAGAAATTAGCGAAATTTCCAAACAATGATCAATTGATCCATATTTAAGGGAGATAGAGAGTAATACGTATCTGTTGAATTTGTTCTTGAAACTTCTCTAATCCCTGCTTCGTCGGTTTCATGGATACCCACGTTATTATGATATACAAATTCGAAGAGATCGATTTGGCGAACCAAAATTCTAAAAATCAAATTGGTAGAACACTCTGCTGATAACGTGTTGTAAAATATAGAATAAACGTAAAGAAAAGAAGCAAGAACATCGATTTGTTTACCCAGTTCGCCCGGAAGGACTACATCTGGGGGCGACCAAGCCAAGAGGGTTTTCACTATGATCTCAGTATTCTCTCTCCCCCGATGTTACAATGAGGAAGATATATATAATAACAATTGAGCTGAAGCCCTAAAAGCCCTAAAACCTACTAATAATACTAACACAAAGTAATGTCCACTATAATATATTATTTACAACACTTTATGCTTAAAGTTTCAAGTATTGATTTTTTATCTTGCAATAAATTCTAACATTGCCTCTTTTTTGCAACTGTACATTGTCCACATAAGGGTTAATTGCACTTTTGGTCCCATGTGAATTGACAGAATTCAAAATGGTCATTTTTTCGACAAATTTGGTCCCATAAGATTTTTCCGTCCATTTCTAACGGAAGTGGTACACACGCGCCGTTTTTTGCACTTTTGGTCCCAAAAAAATAAGTTTTTTAAATATAAATTATTATTTAGTTTAAAATAAATTTAATATAATATTTTTATTTTGTTTGAATATTTTGAGGACTTTATTTATAATTTATATAGTGTTAATTCAAAAAATCACAAATACAATAATTTATTTAGAGTAATTTTAGAATTTTCAATAAAAAAATCCTAACTAATGTTCATATTTTATAATTTTTTTTAATATTCGAATAATTAAAATCTAATAATATATATAATTTTTTTATATTTTTATATAAGTTATTATTTAGTTTGGAAAATAAGCATTCTTCTTATTACGTCAAAATTTATGTATGTTTTATTAATATTTTATTTTAAATCTTACATAAATTATTATTTAGGTTGATTTTTTTAAACTTATTTACAGATTCTACACAAACACACACATATATATATTAGATTATATTTATTACTTGGTGTTGAAATATTTTTTTTGTATTTAAATTTATTTACAATCTATATAATTTTTTAATTTTTTTAATATTTAAAAATAATATTATTTATATTTATGTACAAATTCTATATTTTTTTAAATTTTAGCAAGGTTTTATTTAGTTGAAACAAATTATTTTTTGTATTTACAATATATAAAAATTATATATTATCTTTTACATGTTACATTTTTTATTCATTTAGTTTGATTTTTTTCAATTATATAAATTATATACTACCTCCGTCCCAAAGAAACGTGCACGTTTACTGTTTTCACGTATTTTTGTGAGCGAGTTTTTTATTAGTATTTGAAATGATAAAATAATTTTTAAAGATGCATAATACATGAGAGGTAGATCTATAATATTAATACCTCTTTAAAAATCACTTTATCATTTGAAATACTAATAAACAACTCGCTCACAAAAACTCGATAATAAAGTAGATGTGCACGCTTTTATGGGACGGAGAGAGTATATTTTTAAATTTTTTAGATTATACATAATTTATTATTAGTTTAAACATATTTATTTTTGTGTATTTTACATTATTTACTGATTATATATATTTTTTATTTTTATATTGTAAAAAACTTATTATTTAATTTGGAAAAAAATTTATTTTTATTTATATACAGATTTTATATTTCTTTTTAATATTCAAATTTTAAATAAATTATTTAGTTTAAAAAATATTTATTATTTTTGTAGTCAGATTTAAATTCACTATATAAGTTTACAATTAATTTTTAATTTAAAATTTTATTTTATTATATAAATTAATTTTTTTTAGTATTAGTTCAAAAAGTTAACGGAAACCGTTAGAAACTTAACGGTTGAGACCATTTCTGCACAAAAAAGGACCACAAGTTTACCATGGGACTTAAACGTCTGCAAACACAAAATTCACATTTTAATTACTTCTGCAATTAACCCGTCCACATAATGATTCTAAATATGAGTATATGATAAATTTAAATATTATTTCCTAAATATGTGTTAGCATTTGAATTGTGGCAACATGCGCGATATTCTTCTCATATATATTTAGAAAGTATGAATGAATGAATTAATTAATTAATAGATAAATATATTTACATCATATGAGTTCATTAATAATTCATGATTGGCTATAAAAAAAGGGCATCCACCAAGAAATCCAATGTTTAAGTGGGATAGCCAGGTTCTTCACATGGTCCGAAATTCTTGATTTTTTGGATATGTGGAATTGTATTTGCAGGTATAAAACTAACACTTTTGGCGGAGGAATCGTGGAGGTGGTTGGGAAGCAAGGGTGGCAAATTCGTAACCAAGGAGATTTACGAGATTCTTGCAGACGATGCGCTTAAGGAAGACGTCGATCCATTCCCTTGGAAGAAATTATGGTGGAAGGTGGTGCCCTCTAGAGTAAGCTCTTTCTCTTGGAAAGTTGTTCGGGGCGGATTTCTTCAAAAGAAAACCTCATAAAGCGTGGACAGTCTGTGGGCATTGGCTCGGGTATGTGTTCATCTTGCTTCAGTGTTGTGGAGTTCTCAAATCATCTCCTGTTTACTTGTTCCTAGGTTATTTTGGTATGGAGTGAGATTTTGCAATGGCTTGGAAAATCAGTTTTATACTCATCACGGGCTAAATATCACTTTTTGGAATTTGTGGGGCTAGAACAAAATGCATTAAGAAGGAA
Organism: Stenogyne calaminthoides; assembly: GCA_037126765.1. Lineage (NCBI taxonomy): Eukaryota > Viridiplantae > Streptophyta > Magnoliopsida > Lamiales > Lamiaceae > Stenogyne > Stenogyne calaminthoides. Next base: position 37,833,236 of record JBBCBC010000006.1, on the reverse strand, counting down.
GGTTATGGGCCTTTTGTGGCAAAGTACCATATGGAAGATTTGGAAGTCCAGAAACGAGTTTATATTCAAGGAGAGCAGGTGTTCTTTGGAAGAGTTGATTGATGTCATAAAATTTTGTTCTTGGGAGTGGATTTGTGCTCACTATCCGGTATCTTTCTCTGTTTCTTTTCACATTTGGGACGCCCAATATTTAGAATGCCTACCGGCCATATTGTAAATGGTTTTTGTACTCACTAATGAATTTCATTTTTATCTTTCAAAAAAAAAGTTCACATTGAGCTATCAATTCCCAGAGAGAACTAATCAAAATGAAATGCTAATAAAAAATATATTACTCACCATGCCAAACTTTGTTGAGAGCTCGAAATCCATTAACCAATAATCCTCAAAACATCCTTATTCAATGTGGATTTCAAACCTTCCACCAATAAGCCACCCAAACCCCAATTACAGATTGGGAAATATAAAAACACAAACTGAATTCGTAGAAATGTGACTGAATCAAATCCAAAATTAACCTGAAATAGTAACTGGCCTAATGGACAATAGAATAAAAATTAGGCGAACGAATAAGAAAATCGAATCGATTAGAAAAAAATACATCACACAAAAAAAGAATCATTTGTTTTTACTTCTTCAATTAACAAATTAAATTGATCACAAAATTTTGAAAAGAAAATAGATCAATAAATATTAAAAGCATTCTATTATCACAAAGAAACAAACACACTTACCTCATTTACATGTAATGGCGGATGACAGTAAGGCTGGCGGCGGGGGCCTTCACAGAGACGACGGAGGAGGAGCGCAAGGTGGCGGCAATCCGGGCATGTAAGGAGACGTACGGCTGAAACGGGATTGCATAGATGATGAACGACGGCGACACCAATCGGATGCCGTGGTGCACGCCTGCGTATCTGAAAGGACAGCGACCAAAAGAATTTCGAAATCAACAATCGAGCAATGAAAACTTGATAATAGGAATTTAGAAAACCAGATGCAGGAGTTTGAGAGACAACTAACCTTTAAAATTCATTTATTTTCAGCACTCAACAGTCAAGTTTTTTCTTAACCAATTTTATATAATCTTGCCTTTTTTTATCTGGATCATTTACACCCTATTTTATTTTATTATTTAATTTATTATAATTTTTTATTATATTCTTTATCTTTTGATGTCTTTTAATTTCGGGTTAATTCTAAATAAATACACGACATTTTGGTCAAATATCAATTTAATCACGTCCTTCGAGATTTTTGTATTAAAGTCCAACCTTTGATATTGTTGCAAATAGATTTAAATAATTTATTTTATTTTTTTAGATTTTATTTATTTTATTTTGTTTTTAAATACTTTTTATATTTATGATTTAGACATTTCATCCTATGTGTAGTCTGACATAACAAAAATACTAGTTTCGGTGAGTCACAAAGTCTCTTCACGGTCGATGGAAAAAAAACGTGTATTAATTTGCAACAACATCAAAGGTTGGACTTTTATACAATAATTTTGAAGGTCGTGATTAAATTGATATTTGGTCTAAAGGTCGTGTATTTATTTAGAATTAACCCTTTAATTTCCCATTTTATTTTGATGCCTTTTCATTTTTCAATTTCATTCAATATTTTTATCAAATTTTCAACCCAACCAATATCATATTCGGACTCACCGGCGGCGGAAATTTTAGTGACGCTCATCCATTCCGGCAGTCGAAAGAACAATTTACATTGTTTCAATGATGTCTTGGTTTCAAAATTTAATTTACATTCTTTATTGTTTTCGATGAGATTCGTCTCAAAAAATATTTTTTCTGAATTTATTGAATCAATTACAGTAGACATTTATTGTTCACCCTTCTGAAAATCATGACCCCCTTTTCTTTCATTCATTTTCTTTTTCCTAACCCAAGCATTCGCCTTAGACGATCATTGAGCATTACTGTCCGATTAGGCCATTACATGCAACTCTCGCTACATCAGCGATGCAATCTTATATCCGTCAACATATAATTACAATTAAAAAAAATTATAAATACGAAATAAGTAAGACAAGTAATGTCATTATTAATTATATGCACATTATTAAACTGAATATTTACATATTGTGTTCTTAAAATTGGAGTATTAAACAAATTAAACAATTTATAAATTGGAAGAATTTATTTTGCTAACATTTAATTATCACATCAAAAACACACATCCAACTCTCCACAAAATTTTTCCACGCAAACAGATATTGAACATTTTTTCACGGAATCAACATGCATTAACATGCACGAATATAATTAATAATATCATTTATCCTTGCCTTTTTTTATCCTGATCATTTACAACCCATGTTATTTTTTTATTTAATTTATTATAAATTTTCATTATATTTTGTATCCTTTGATGCCTTTTCATTTCCCATTTTATTTTGATGTCTTTCCATTTTTCAATTTCTTTCAATATTTTTATCAATTTTTCAACCCAACTGATATCATATTCGGACTCACCGGCAGCAGAAATTTCGATGACGCTCATCCATGCCGATCGTCGAAAGAACAATTTACATTGTTTCAATAATGTCTTGGTTTCAAAATCTAATTTACATTCTTTATTGTTTTCGATAAGATTCGTCTCAAAAAATAATTTTTCTGAATTTATTGAATCAATTACAATAGACATTTATTGTTCACCCTTATGAATATCATGACCCCCTTTTCTTTCATTCATTTTATTTTTCCTAATAACCCAAACATTTGCCTTAGAGGATCATTGAGCATTACTGTCCGATTAGACCATTGCATGCAACTTTCGCTACATCAGCTGATGCAATCTTATATTCGTCAACATATAATTACAATAAAAAAAGTTATAAATACGGAATAAGTAAGATAAGTAACGTCATTATTAATTATATGCACATCATTAAACTGAATATTTACATATTGTGTTCTTCAAATTGGAGTATTAAACAATTTATATATTTGAAGAATTTATTTTGCTAACATTTAATTATCACGTCAAAAACACACATCCAACTCTCGACAAATTTTTTCCACGCAAACAGATATTTAACATTTTTTTTACGGAATCAACATGCATTACAACACAACAAACACATACACGAATATAATTAATAATACCATTTACCCTTGCCTTTTTTTTATCTTGATCATTTACACCATATTTTATTTTATTATTTAATTTATTATAAATTTTCATTATATTATGTATCCTTTGATGCCTTTTCAATTCCCATTTTATTTTGATGTCTTTCCATTTTTCAATTTCATTCAATATTTTTATCAAATTTTCAACCCAACCGATATCATATTCTGACTCATCGACGGCGGAAATTTCGGTGACGCTCATCCATGCCGGTTGTCGAAAGAACAATTTGTTTCAATGATGTCTTGGTTTCAAAATCTAATTTACATTCTTTTTTGTTTTCGATGGGATTCGTCTCAAAAAATATTTTTTCTAAATTTATTGAATCAATTACAGTAGACATTTATTGTTCACCCTTCTGAAAATCGTGACCCCCTTTTCTTTCATTCATTTTATTTTTCCTAATAACCCAAGCATTCACCTTAGAGGATCATTGAGCATTACTGTCCGATTAGGCCATTGCATGCAACTTTCGCTACATCAGAAATGCAATCTTGTATCCGTCAACATATAATTACAATAAAAAAGTTATAAATACAGAATAAGTTAGACAAGTAATGTCATTATTAATTATATGCACATCATTAAACTGAATATTTAAATATTGTGTTCTTGAAATTGGAGTATTAAACAAATTAAACAATTTATAAATTGGAAGAATTTATTTTGCTAACATTTAATTATCACGTCAAAAACACACATTCAACTCTCCAAAAAAAATTCCACGCTAACAGATATTAAACGGAATCAACATGCATTACAACACAACAAACACATGCACCAATGCTCATATAAAATAGTTACATACAACGTGCAATTCATATATACATGTTAAAACTTGACGAAATACACTAATAATTATATAAACAAATTACATTGAACGTGCGAAGCACATGATAAACATCTAGTATAAAGAAAAATATGAAGTGTGACACATGGCAGATGTTGGAGGGCCCCGTTTGTTAAAATATGGTGAAGAACATTCTCCTTTTATATAATAGAATAGAATTTGATAAATTACAATTGAGAAAGAGAAATGTAGTGCTATATTTATTAGTATTTCTCATGTGCGGTGCACGGATTGAATACTAATAAATTTCAACGTGAAATTAATTATGATAAAAATTTAAATTAAAGTTATTATATTAATATAGATATTGTTGTTTATTAATTTATTTTTATTAATATATGAATTTTATAAAATAATACATTTGTATCTCATTACTATAAAATTAAATATATTTTTCTAATTAACCATTCAAATCATAATTCATCCAAATTATTTTAGATGATAATAAAATTTTAAAAAATTAGAAAAAAAAAATCAACTCATATAATCACACAATTATAAATATTTTAAAACATTAAAATTCATATTTTAAATATAAATTTGAATTATATATATGTAATATGTATGTCAAAGTAAAGATCCATAAAAAATGATTAATTTGACAATTAATGTGTTAAAAATACATTTGTGATAAAAAAAAATTTATCAAACTTAAAAAAATATAAGTGAAAAGTAAAATGTAAAGATTTAAAAGAAGAAATTTCATTGTGTGATATTAAGTCACTCTCCTTGATAGAGAATGAAGTTCACCCCTTTACCATAAAGCAATTGTAGGTACACTTGCTCAAATATGCATTTTTTAAAATTTGGCATACTTCTACTTTTGTATTTATAGATTTAAAAGAAAAATAAAAAAAATTAGAAACAAAATAGCTACCAATTCTTTTATCGAGATAATTTAATTTTTAGTCCTATAAGTTTGGACGATTCCATTTTTAGTCCTGTAACTTTTTACTTTTTCAATTTTAGTCCTGAATGTGTCAATTTCAGTCATTTTTGGTCGGAAATATTAAAATTTTGCCGGAATCTCGTCGGAATAAGTATATGCATCTCACGTGACACTTCAAAAATATTGATCCGTTTTTTTTTTTGTTACATGATAGTCCACCTGTGTAGGTCGCCGAAAATTTTAAAAAATCTCAATTTTGAAGTGTCATGTGAAATACAAATGCTTATTCCGGTGAAATTTTAAAATTTCCGACAAAAAATGACTTAAATTGATACATTCAGGATTAAAATTGAAAAAGGAAAAAGTTATAGGACTAAAAATGAAATCGTCCAAACTTACAGGACTAAAAATGATATTATATCTCTTTTATCAAGTCAACTGAAGAAGTTACTCAAAATAAGAACAAAGAACACGACGAAACGAGCAAACACGAGGAGAAGAACAACTGGGCCTTATTTTCGGGCCAATGTTCAGCAAGAGAAAATGGGCCATTCAAATTTTTTGAGTGAATTTATGTGGGGCACGGTTATTTGCACCCATGTAATTGATCGACACACCCACCACACCGACTGACTTACCTATTTCACCCCTCCTACCAGATTCTCATTTTTTCTATCGCCTTCAATCCCCCATCCATTTCTTCACTATAGCCAAATTTGCTAGGTTCTGTGGATATCTGGTTTAAACCGCCGTCTTGAGTCTTTGGGGCACAAATTTTTAAAAATAATTGGGTAAGATACTGTAGGATTACGATTGTAATTTTTCAAATTATTTTATATTTTCATTGTATATATAAATATTTCCACAATTTTTTTTTAAATATGTGTTTATGTAACCTTTGCAATTTTTTTAACATTTAAATAAATATAAAATCAAAACAAGATGAGTATCGTAATAAAACATGTGAACGACAAACAATTTGACAGTGGTGTGACCATGTGAGCAATAGAGAGAGTCAATATTCTTTTTACGGCTAGGTCTTGTATGCACTCGGGTGCACCGTGCACTCATAGTGCATTTTAAAAGCGTGCAACTTGTTATGCTGAAAAGTGCGACTTATTTACACAGAAAAGTTCAACTGTTAATATGGGAACATAGTTGCATGCTTCTGTTTGGAACAGTTGCACGTTTCTATTTTGTATAGTTGCATGTTTCTAAAATGCACTATGAGTGCACGGTGCACCCGGGTGCACATGAGACCCACTCTCTTTTTACTGTTTGTGGGCTAATTTGGGTTAATTTAATATAAAATAAATTTATTTCAAGGCAAAAAAGTAAAAATAAAATAAATTTTACAAATTTGACCCCACGTGTACATTGTCTGTGTCCGACACGCTGATCAGCCGTGTCCGACAAGGTACCCAAAATTATTATTAATATTTTTAATTGGGACACGCCATGTGTCGTATCGGATGCGTATCCCACCGTGATCCGCGTGCACTCCAAGACTTACGGAAGTCCGAACCTTTGCATTATTAAAAAATTCCGAGTACCATGCATCCTAGGCCAGCAACAACACCCTTCAACTATACTTATTACCATTATCATTCATAAGTATACTTATACTAAGCGGGCCCTCAATCAAATCTCATTAAACTACGAAGGCAAAGTTGTTCCTTCGCATCAACAATGATCATTTATAAAGATGTTTAAACATTGAATGAATGAATGTTGATGTTTTTTTTTTTTGATAACTCGGTATCCGGTCCAAGGACCGACTAATCCGGGAAACCAGAACCCACTGTCCACTAGCGGGAGCCCCACTTCAAGCCAGAGCTAAGCTCTGTATGGACTGACCCATCTCAAGGATTGATAGCACCTAGGAGGGTTCGAACCTGAGACCTAAAGAGGAGCACACTCCTAAGTCTCAGGCCTACACCACTAGGTCAACCCTTGGAGATTAAATGAATATTGATGTTTAAAACCATTGTGAGTCACTTTTAAATTGAGGGGAGTATCATTCATCTAAATATATGAATAATAGATAAAAATTACTTTTGAAAGAAAAGTTGATAGAAGAGAGGTGATGATGAGACCTATAAAAAATATATGGATGGATAAATGATTGATGAACCATTATAAAAGCGTGTTTAAATAATTTAGTATTTGCAAATAAATAATGTAGAGATGATATGGAGGGGAGCAAGAGAGGATTCATAATTTTCAATCTGAGCGTACGATAAAACAATTTAAATAATATTAATTATTTAATATTTAAAATCTCATAAATTAATACTAAAATGTATAATACTATATCATAATTACCGAATTTTATCATATGCCCGCAGGTGGGCACAAACTTATATGTTCACCGCTTATGTGGCGCGTCACATATGCATGGTCCCCACCATCATTTAATTAGTTTCTTTAATCAATTTATATCTATTTTATCCAATTTCATTAATTATATTAATTTTTTTTACCTGACCCGACCCGGACCCAACCCAACTCGAACCCGAACCCGACCCGAATGATTTATGGTTCACCCCTCTGTTTTAAAAATTGGGTCCGACCGGCCGGTCGTACCGGTGAGCCGCTCGCCAACGGTCCAATGGAGGTGTATAGAACCTCTATTGGACCACCCCCTCAAAACCGGAAAAACCGGGAACTGGTGAACCATCGGTTTTCACCGGTTTTCAGTAAAAAAACCAAAAATAAAATAAAATTGGGCTTTTTAAATTCACGGCCTGCATCGCGACCGCCGCCCACGACCAACCTGCAGGTCGCTCGCCGCCCTCCGTGTCTTCATGCACCACCTCCATAATCATTTCTAAAAATTGGAATCAAGATTTTGCGACCAGAGGAGAAAAGATTGAATCTTTTTATCTGGAGTTTGTGATTTTGTGTGGGAAAATGTTGGAGATTAGAGATTGGAGTTTTTTCTCTGCAAGAAAATGGTGTGACCGTGTAATAGATAAATTGAGGAAAGGTGGGAGAGAGTGTGATCAAATGTGTTATTAATGAAAAGATGGACATTGAAGTAAAGTGGGGAGTGGAGGACTTCCCTAGAAACACATGGAAGGCAGAGGGAGTGGGGGAATAAATCTATCTATCTATATCTATATATATACTATGAGAAGGTCTTGTGTGAAATATTGCACACTAGTGTTATGTGCAATACATCACAATCAAGACAAATTGGCTTAAAATTCATGGTCGTCGCCGCTGGGTCGGTCCGGGTCGGGCGGGTTAGTGGGTTGTGGGCTTGGGTTGGCGAGGCGAATATGTATTAATAAAAGGATATATTTATCAAATATGTAATGTAGCTTAGTGGTTCAGGTTTGTTGTTAATGTATTTAGTTGTAGGTTCAAATCCTACTGAACACATAATTTTATTTTATTTTTTTTGGTCATTTTTTTGTGTGTTACTACATCCATGTATAAGTGTTACTACATTGTTATATTGAATTTTATTTATTTTTTGTGTGTTACTACATCTATGTATAAGTGTTACTACATTGTTATATTAAATTTTATTTATTTTTTGTCAAATTTTTGTGTGTTACTACATCTATGTATAAGTGTTACTATATTGTTATATTGAAAAAACTTCATATCTTACGTAACATTTAATAAAACATATCGTAACACATAAATATTCATAACGTAACATGGGTCACATGGTAACACATTATTATTTATATGGTAACACATGCGTATTCACATAGTATTACGACGATATATGAACAATGTTACATATTACTAAAAAAATACGTGTTACTACATGAACAAAAAGTGTTACCATATAAAGAAAAATGTGTTACCACATAAATAAAACCAGTACAAGAGTGAAAAGAAATTTCAGTCCAAAATTACAGATTTAAAGAACAACTTGATGTGTTACTACATGAACAAAAGGTGTGTTACCATATGAGCAAAAGAGTGTTACTACATGAAAAAAAACAGTACAGACGCTGAAAAAATCTTCAGTCCAAAATTACAGATTTACAGAAACAGAAATAGTTCAGAAGGATCTGAAAAACTGCTTCACAAAACCCTAGGAAATCACCTGTAAAATTGCGAGGATGAGAAAATTGAAGAAAACAAAAAAAATATGGAAGAGAAAGAGAAAAGGAAGAACAAGAAGAAGAGGAAAAAAAAAAGATAATCTGCACCACCATCAAAATCAATCTATGATCCGTCGTTTGTTGCAACGCGAGAAGAGGAAGAAGAAGAAATCTGCGTGTGAGTGCGCGAGCGTGAAGAAGAAGAAGAAGAAATCTGCCCAGACTGCGCGAGTCGTGAAGATGAAGGAGGAAGTTTCATTAACCCGCCAAAGAATCTAACTCTAACCCTACCCTATTATTTGACCCGCGAAAAAAAAATTTCAATTACACATATCACTTGTATGTAATATTGCATACAAGTTTTTGTCATATACTATATTAAAAAGTAATTTGGCTTGGGGAAACATTTTTAGACCATTCTACCTCTCTAATTATTTTAATTTTAATTGTGCAAATACTAAGTCCTAATAAGTACTAACCCTATAAAAATACAAACGGTCAGACATTAAAATAAAATATTATAATAATTTAAAGAATCCCTAGAGGCATGAATGACGGTGAGAAACCGGCCACGGCAGTAGATTGGTTAGAAGAGCACAATGGGGATGGGTAGCATAGGCATGACGGCGAGAGCGCCTGAGGGAGGGGAAGACGCGTCGATACACGAGCGCGGCGAAAAACAACGAAACAAAAATGGCTGCGACTGCAGAACAACGACGACAACGCTCGAGATAGGGGAAGCCGCAGCGACATGCCTTGTCCAAAAGGTATCATTTTTAATCTATCTTGCAAAAATAAGATATATTTATTCTATGTTACAAAATAAGAGTTTTGTATTTGAATCTGTACCGTCTATTTTGAGGGCGACTTTCTTGCGCTGGAAATTTCTTCTTGATCTTTTTGTTGAAAGTTAATGTGATGAAAAGTAATCCATTGATTTTATTGTCATTGTTTAGCCCTTATCTATATAACTTCATATCATCTACTGGTGTGAATAGATAATAATAAATGATGCTAGATCTGACTATGTAATTGCCTTTGCAGGGCATAAGCACGGAAGAGAAATTACATTCAAGGCCAAATTATAAGGTAGCGCTTATGATAATGGATGTAGATCAATTAGTGCCATTCATATGCATACTGCAATTTTAGTTTAGTTAACTGCAGTGCTTGCTTATAACAATATATTCAATTTGCATATGTGAATTTCTTGAAAGTTTTTATTTGCTTCATCATTAACAAATGAGTTGAATCAATAGCAACGTACCTTTGTTTTCTGACTATCTTGCTTGTAAGGTTAATTTGACTGCAAAGGATGCATTAAAGAGCCTTAAAGTCTGTATGATGGATTGAACACAAGTCATACAACAACTTGAATCCCTTGCCTAGAAACAAGATAATGAAAGAAAGATAATCTCTGTTATAAGACGGAATGATAGATGAATGTGAGATGAGTCATGTGTAGTATGATTCTCCCCATGATTTACTAAGTTTTTTATGCCAATTTGAGATGCATTAACTGTAAGTTTTTGGTTGAACATACTAAAGCCAACAAATTCTTCTCATGTAGTTCTGGATTGTTGAGTATTCTTATGAAAGTCGTACAGTTCGATTGATTTTAAAAATTCCTCAAAGCAGCCATCCTTAGAAGCTCGATCTTAATATCTAGGACGAACTATTTAATAATACAATCAATATAATATGGTGTGAGCCTCTCAATTAGATTATGTTATTTCTTGTGTTCAGAATGTGCCTCCTGCAATACTACTCAGGTTTTCGTGGGAGCCCAGGTCGGAGTGGATAGATAACATTGATGCTTAATCAACAACTGTTATAAGCTTTGGTCCCTGGACTTTCTTAGGGAATTGAGTTGATAATTTTGGGGTCAAGTTGTCTTCCGTTAGCTCAATCTATTGATCATGAAGAGGCAAGTATATTGAGTTCATTTTTACCTAATTTCTATTTTTTTCATGCCCATCGGTCACTTTCGTGTTTGATGGAAGTGTGGTTTCCAAACAAGACATTCGTTTGCATTCTCTAAGTTATCTTCTATTTCAAATGTATGTAATGAAAAAGCATTTTAGAGTTGTTCTGCCACATATTAGTACTGAATGAAAGGCCGTATTGTGGTAAATAATCTATCTTTGAAGTAAGAGTTAATTTTATAAATAGATGATCAATTTAATTTGTTGTTACGGTGGTGTTCTTTCTTTCCAGAAAATTGCCAAAGAATAAAATTGATGAAGCTGAGAGCTATATTGTTTATGGCATCAGAAGCTCACTGATACACCAATAGGATAAAGTTAAAGCCTTTGATAGGTTTGATTTTTCATCATCCATGTTAGTAATTCAGTGATATGGTTAATCATTGTTATTATGTGTGTGCTAGACCTGGCTCTATCGACTTCAAAGCTGAACGAATTCATCAGAAGGGAACAACCAACGGTCCAACAGTGATCACATAGAGCAGCAGAGAATTAATAGAAGACTTGGAAATTTGGAATCTGTAAGTCACATGAATGCATGCAGGTTGGAACTTAATTGAATATGAAACAGAGTCATTTCATGAAACCATTAATTTAATTTTAGCAGTTATCAGAGTTTTAAATAAATGCTGCATAATAACAAGAAATTGAGATTTTAAACTAAAGTTGTGTCTGAATACAAGTATTTTTAATTTTTTGGTTCTAGAAAAATGTGGTAATTTGACACGAATTTTTTAGGGAAAAAAAAAGGCCTAAACTTTGTGAATTATGTTTGGTGGACAACAAATTCGAAAAAAGACATTTCTGTTTTATGAGTTTTGTCAAATGATTGGATCACAAACACTAGAATTTTTCTTTGAGTGACTCTCCTGTGCACCATTTGCACAAGATGCAATTGGTGCACTTGAATTCAATTTCAATTTGGATGAAGCATCTACACCCTAAACACTAAATAATGAACCATAAATCATGACTTATTCGGGCCGGGTGAACCATGAATCACTCGGGCCGAGTGAACCATGAACTACTCCGACCGGGTTTGGGCCCAGGTCGAGAAAAAAAAAAAAAAAAACTAAAACTGAAATTAAAGTTAAAAGCAAACTGAAATTGAAAAAAAAAAAAAATTAAACTGAAAAAAATTAGAAAAAGAGCTCCTAAAATTAAATTGCACCAAATTAATTTGGTGCAAATGGTGCACAGGAGAATTTGTCTTTTTCTTTTACTTTTTTTTTTTTGACAGGAAATAGAAATATTTCTTTTACTTAATGTTGGGATCGCTTATAATTGAGGATTTATTAGAATTACTTATGTTATTTACCTACTTATGATAACATTAATCTAAATTCTTTTTCAGTGGCTTAGAAAGGAGAAAGGACTTTTGCACTTTTAAGTATTTATTCTTTATTTTGATATGGCTTATTGATTTTGTTTTCTTTTGAAATAGGATGTTTATCTTCCCACTAGAATCTTTTTCATGGAAAGTTGTAAATATCATTTTGAGTTATTGCTTCAATGCTAAAAAAGTTCACTTTTGTAAAATGCAGAATTATTTATATTTTAATATATATTTGTTGTTTCACTAATAATTGATCTTGAGACCAGTTAAAATTATTTTCTAACATGTAGAGGTCTTAGTCATTAATGTTTGAACAAACTATATAATATGCAGACTACTTTTGTGAATATAGGGATGGCTTGCGCCGACCAAAAACCCATAGGCGAGTTTCCACGTAAATATGGTTGGCTTAGAAAAACAGACTCAAAGACCTAAGTTAAGCTGATATCCATGTGATTTGGATGCTGAGGTATTGGATGAAGAAGTTGAGTTCAAATATGCCTAATTACAAGCCTTCGTATCAGGACTGTTTTGTGTAACATTTCAAATCAATTACATGTGTTTGAGAAACATTTCTAGACCATTTTACCCCTCTAATTATTTTAATTGTACAGTTTTAAGCCTTACTAACTTTGTTATGTGAGAAGACGTAAAGATTTGAGAACTGATTTCCATCAAGGCCGCAAGCACTCACGAGTAGGCGGTATCCATTTGGTGAGTGATTTATGAAAGAAAATGAGGGGAAAGGCGACAATTGAAGTGTATCATGATTTGGGGGTTGGGGTGACATGATTAGCAGGAGAGGGAGGTGAGAACTGAAGAAATTCTTATTCTTAAACGGGGTGGGAGTTGCACGATTTTCATGCAGGGGAGGGTTTGGAGGGATGGTGTGACGATTTGCAATGGAGGGAAAGTGTCAGAGTGGGGCGATTTGCAAGGGCATAGCGTGTTGCAGAATGGAGTCAACAAAGGTGGAACACCTTGCTCCCCCCTACAAAGAAAAGGTATAGAGATCTATAACATTGTTTGTGAATGTATATGTCACACCCTCCAGTATCTGCCCTTTTTCATCCATCGCTTGATCTTACAATCTCCATTTACCAGTCGATCATAGCTGACGCTGCACCGTTGCAAGTCTCCACACCCGCGGTCATGCACTGTTGTGTCGCCGCCTTTATGGCAGAATTTTGAATTATGTGATTTTTGGATTTTCTCTGGGTTTTGTATCTTCTTAATTTTTTTATTTCTGGGTTTTGTATATTATGTGAATTCAATTACAAAGCATCCATCTGAAATTTATGTTAGTTGAAATCAATCCTTTGTGAAGATTGTATTTTTATGTTTACCCTCTTTGCATGGAAGTTGTTTGATAAAATGTCTGTTAGAGGTTTAATTGTTTCAATTTTTGAAAATTAAGTTGTTAGAAATGCCTCCTTAATTATGTGAAGAGGTTGTTCTTGATTTCATAGTTAAACTAGACTGTTTATGAAAATAGTACTTTGTTGGTTTATTTCAAGTTATTAAGGGTTGCAACATTTTGTTTCAAGATGATGAATGAGGATTGAGGAGGGTATATTAAATTTGAGAAAATTTAATACATGGATGGGCAAGAATTGACCACTGAAGTGTCTAGCTGTTTGCATAGGCATTGATCTAATATATGTTATATAAGCATTCTCTTCTTTGCATTCTCTTTCTTGTGCGACAATTAATGTAATTCCTGCACACCACACCACACCACACACACCTTACAAAGGCATTATCTGCTCTTTGTTGCACTAACTGGTCCTTTTTTTTTTTTTTTTTGTCATGGACGATTCAAGAGCAATGTCTCTAATGTCTCAAATCGTAACACCCTTTCCTTTTTTCTAATAACCAAGGCACTGAGCACTGTTGTTCGATTAGAGCATTTTATGCAACTTTCGCTACATCAGCAACGCAATCGTGTATTTGTCAAAATATAAATACTAAATAAATAACACAGGTTATGTATTATTAATCATATGCACATCAATGACCTGAATGTTTACATATTGTGTTCTTGAAGAATTGGAGTACTAAAAAAAATAAAACAAATTATGAATTGGAAGATTTTATTTTGCTAACACTTTAAAAAACAACTAGCATGCTACAATAAAACATTCAACTTCACATAAAATTTACCCACACTAACGGATATTGAACATTTATTCATAGAACCAACATGCATTACAACACAACAAACATACTAATGTTTATATAATTATGTACAATGTGCAATGCATATATACACGTTGACACGGGATGATATGCACTATAATAATAAAATAAATAAATTACGTGCAACGTGCGAAGCACGTGCTAAACACCTAGTAATTATAAATGGGGGAATATTTTACTTTTTAGGGGGTTGTTTGTTGGTGGATTTAGGATGGGGGTAGGGATGGCAATGGGCCGGGGCAGAGCGGGTACCTAAGTACCCAAGCCCGGGCCGCTCTTATACCCAGCCTGCCCCATGGCCCGCTCCGGGCCAGAGTGTTAAGACCCAAGCCCAACCCGTGTGGCCCGCCCTGCCCCACTTTTGACCCATCTTCCTGCCACATTGTTTTTTAGCTAAAATTCAATTTTTTTTATATATAAAAATGTGTTCTCACATTTAATACAAGATAAAATGAACCATACACTAAACTACCAAATTCACCATAATTTAACAAGAGGTCCAAAAAAATTAGAAATCCACAATGAAATCCTAAATTAAAAATCCACCAAATCATCAAATTTACCCAACTTTCATGTCCAAAATGTGTGATAAATAAATATGAAATTATGAATTCTAAATTATTATAAATATTTTAATTATTAACTTATTATTAATATATATAGTGTGGGTCGGGTCGGGTCAGGTCGAGACATTACAATATTACTACCCAAGCCCGACCTGGCCCAAGCTCGGGATGGGGCCCGACCGCCATTTTTCGAATGGGTCGGGCCTAACTGACCGACCCAACCCGAGGCGGCAAGGTATGGGTCGACTTTGGGCCGGACTGTTTTGCCATCCCTAGGGGGGGGGAGATAATTAGGATTTGGGAGTGATTTTGGGGATCGAATTTTGGGTCTATATTTTAGTTTTTAAAAAAAAAAATGCATACTATATATGTAATATTTATTATGACGTCATACCGGCTCAATCCGATCCAATCAATCCGACCCCGGTCCAACCTTTTTTTGGGGTCGTTCGGCTCAACTTCCGGTTCCGGTTTTTAAAACATAGGTTCACCCGGCCCGAATGGTTCATGGATTTAGGGTTCATGGTTTAGGGTTTAGGTTTATATAATTAATGAGAAGACTGAATTAATTAAAGAAACTAATTAAATGATGGTGGAGACCTTGCATATGTGTCGCGCCACATAAACGGTGGACATATAAGTTTGTGTCCACCTGCGGGCATATGATCAAATCTGTCATATATAATTACACTTGAATTCATTGAATCTCAATTTTTAGTAGCATTCTTTAAATTGGAGGTACAACTTATGTTCATAAAATAAGTTGCATATTTCAATATAATAAATTGCATATTTTATTATATCAAGTTGTATGTTTCTAAAATACACTATAGAGTGCACGGTGCACACAAAATTAAATATTCAAATTTTTTCTTTCTTGATTATCCCCACCTTAGTTGGGGCCCAAGTCTGGTTCTTCCTTGATTATCCCCATCTTAGAGCATCCACAATGTACCATTCAATGGGTGTTTAATCATTGAATAGATGAAAATTGGTGTTTAACACCATTGTGGGTTTTCATTGGATTGGAGAGAGAGTGTCATCCATCCAATGGAATGGATGGAGAGAGAAAATGTATTTTTTGCAAAAAAATAAATGTGATGACATAAGAGAGTATTTTTTTATTTATGCTTTTTAATATATGTAAACTTATAAATTTTTTATATTTAAAATTTGGATTAATTTCAAATATGCATGTGAATTGAAACTTTTTAACAATTGAATGTTTTAATTCATTGTAATGTTTTAATTGAATGTTGTGTTTCCTAACTTTCAAGTAATCTAAATGTTTAATTTAATATTCTACTTAGATTTTCTCAATTTTGTTTACTTGGAATTATTTTATAATTAATTACTATTTTATTTTAATATTTTGATTAATAATATCAATATTAAAAAATAATATAATTCTTAATAATTATAATATCCATAAAGTGGAATGAAATCATGGTGGGACCCATAAATAGTAAATTGATGGATGGATGATTAAATGAACCATTGATGAGAATTTGTTTAAAAAATTAAGTATTTAAAAGTAGATGATGTGGAGATGATTTGGAGGAGAGAGAGTAGATGGATGAATTCATCCAACCATTGTGGATGCTCTTAGTTGGTAGCAATTTCCAAACCCGTTTTGCAGGCATCCTATTATAAATTTATAATTTGTGACTATCTATTTCATAATTCATTTGACTACTTTCTTGCCCTAAATAAATCTCATTTTAATTTTGTAAATAAGTTACAATTACAATATATAGGCAGGATGGAAGGTGGCTGTTCCGCTTCCTCGCCGTCGGAATCGGCGCCTCCCGACGGCGGCGCTTCCAAATTGCTTGCCAACCTCCCCTCTCGCGGCAACTTCTCCTCAACCGTCCTCTCGTCTTACCCGGTATGTCAAATCCCTCTGAAAACCTTTTCTTGTTTTTTTTTTTCTTATTTTTTTTGTATTGAATTGTGGAGTAACTCAATTGCGTATGCTGTACTGATTCGTTTGAATTCAAGTGTTTTTTTTCCCGTGTAATGTTGGTGAAAAGTGATGTTTTTGTTGATATAATTTTTCAAGGGTTTTCGCTTGCAAGTTCGGTGGTGATGAAAGTTGATTTGTTTTTAAACGAAATTTAATGCATTTTTCGAATTTAGTAATTTTCAGTTTGAATCTTCTGGGATTAATTGGAATTCATTAGGAGAGATATAATAGAGGAAATGGAGAATAGATTTCTGTGACTTGTGTCAAATTAGTGAATGTATGCAACTAAGAACATTTGAAAGATGAATTTGTTGATGTTCTTTAGATCAAAAACAGAAATTTTTAATGGAAGGTTAAGGTGGCTTCAATTTATGTGAGTGTTAATTCAACAATTATCAGACTTTGAAGCTTACACCATTGCCATTTTATAGAATCGATGGATCAATAATTTAGTAGGGTCACTTGAACTCTTAGCATTCATGGGGGATTTTTGTTTCGATCTTCATACATGTAATCATTTTCTTCCACTCTCAATGTGATTTGATCAAGCTAACTTTTCGTGTTTGATGTGAACATCCTATTTATGGATATCACTTGAAGGTTAATTAATATATAGGGCTCCGGGCTCTTGATGGAAACACGTGGCTGAAAATAATAGGTTATCTCAGTTTCAACCCGTGGGACTTGTAATACTCACTAATCAATGCTACTATTCTTGTTGGGAATTGAACTTGTCGTTTTATGGTCTTTATGTCTAATTAAGTGTAATTGGGTAAATAGTGTTTTCAGTGTAATTTTCACAAATTGAAATAGTCATGTAACTTTCCATCCATTTTTTGACACTTTAGTCCAATAACCGACTATAGTAGGTGATTCGATTGACAAATCAAACTCAGCCACGTGCACCAATCAGACTCTGCCACGTTAGCATCGTTCGGGTATTTCACCTTCTAAAATGTCGAACAATTGAGAGTTAATTTCAATTTTTATGAAAATCGACGGGACTGTAACCTATTAGAAGTGGCTTGCAGGACTAAAAACTATTTTCTCTAATTATTTAGAGTAAGAGTTGAATCGTGTTTGCTGAATGGGAGGTAGTACTTCTGTTGAGTTATAGGGGATGTTGGCTACAATGGTCATCATTATCTCTTCCAAATTTGCACTTTCAGTTGGGCTATTCATCTATGTTTAAGTTTTGCATGCTTACAATTTATGCAGGGAGGGACTCGCGTATACATTTGCAATCATGATACATCACCTCCAGGTTCTTTTCTATGTTTCCAGTATAATCATCTATTTAGAGTTTGAATGAGAAAAGAATATGGTGATATAAATTATAGGTTGTTTTCTAAATATAGTGCCAAATTTCCACAAGTGGATTGGTAATTATTCTACGATTTCAGTCATCTTTCAAACTTCCTGTTAACTTTACGCTGTAATCTGTTCCACACAATTTTGTGCATGATTTCATTGGGCTGAAATCATGCTAGAGATACTCAACCTTCTTGGATCTAGGAATTTATGATGAAAAGGTAAGAATAAAGTAAAAAAGAAAATTAGATCAAAGTCCAAATTGTTTTCCTCTTAACAAGAAGTCAAATTTTTTGAATGTTGTTTACTAATTTAGTATTATTAAAAATCAATGAACAAATAAAAAAAGATGTCTTACAGAATGTACATTTGCATCTAGTTGTCCTTTTAATCTAATAATGTCATAATGAAGGAAACTATTCTCTTTACAAGAATCTAAATCTCAAACAAAGCATGATGAATTTTTGCAGCCTTATGTATGTTTGCTTGCTTAGGTTAGTAGAGCTAGCCAACCTGACTTTCAGGGAGTTTGAGTCAATTTAAATTAAGTTTCTGAGGGGGCACTTGGTTTAAAATTCCTGAATGACAATGAACATGAGGTAATTGTGATGGTTAATGATAATACAGATGATTAATTCACCTTCATCATACTTTGTAGGAGTAGTAAGACTCAAAATAAGTTAATTATTAGACCATTTTGATTAACTGCCTCTCCTCTACAATCATTTCTCCTCAATCATTCCACTATTTCTCAACCAACAATCATTTGTCCCCTTTATTCCAAAATTAAAGCAAAACACTAACAATATAACCACAATTGGGTCAACCCTTCCTCCAACATATCTCTTTCATTATGGGTAGAGGGAAAATAGATTCTCATTACCATTCCCACCGAAGAATTTGAACCAAGCGCCCCCTAAGTTCTCTTTGCTACCATTTTTTCCCTTTATAGTTTATTCTGAAGTGCTTAAGCTGAGTGAGATGCATTTAGCATATTGATTAACTGTTTACTTGATTTTTTACTATTCACCATCTTGTTCATCTTAATCTATTTGATATATCTTGATTTTATATTAATTTTGTTATTATATTTATTATTATTATTATTATTGTTTTATATTTTATTGTACCAGAGGACCAGATTATAAGAACAAATCAGACAAATATACTGATTAGATCACTTATGCTTATGAAACAAAGGGGCGATTCCACTCCAAGAGTTTCAGTTGGCTCGAGGAAAAGGTACTGAATCCTTCTTCTGTGGGTTAATAATGCGGGGTGATTTTTGCCCCAAGTTCTATGCTTCTTGTTCCAATTCTTAGTGCTAATGTTCCATTATTTTGTCATTCTCAGGGCTGCTGAGAAAGCTGTGGATGGTAAAGCTGCTGGAAAGAGGGCCATGACCACCAATCCGCTTGTTACTTTTCAAGGTGACATGTTTATCATATGCTGTTCCATTTATTCATTGACACCTAAAGGACTATATGAACTGTGAAAAACTTGGGGGTATTTGGCTTGCGTGGGGGAATGAGAATTGTGTTGCTTGGTTTTTAACCAGGAATACCATTGATGAATGTTGGTTTATTGAAAATTGTTAGGAATGAAAATTTGCATTGAATTTTAGAGGAATCACTTTCATCTTCCCCACACCCAAAAAAAAAAAAAAAAAAAAAAAAGTAAATAAGTAATATGGGAACTCATTCTACGTTTTTCATTTATAAAGTTACTATTGACAATATGACTCTTTAGTCAACCACCTTTTAAAACTTAGCTATTGCTAGAAAGGCTGTTTTCAACCTGCAGGCTTGTTTTGCATAATACTTCCCCTTGTGTATATTCATCATATTGAGTTCTTTTTAGTGTGTATCCTATCTTAGAGTTATGTCCATCTCAATTAAAAATTGGTCACGTTATTATAAAACTTGATCTAAAGTGAAGAGATGCCCCTTTCGAAGACATACCCAATTGAAAAATGATATTATCCAAACACATTCAAACAATTGTTAAAGTAATTATTACTCCTTATTTTATATCCAGTTTACACTCTCATCTTCTTATACTGTTTACCTACTGCAAAAATTCCAACACTCCACAAAAACGGAAAATGAAAACACAAGCAATTGCTTCCTTTAAAGTCACTGTAATCTGAATATTCTTCACTTTGAGCCTGAGGATATCAAAGTCCAAAGGAAATGTTTGCCCTTTCTTCTAATGTATGTATCGAAGTATACTGCAAATGTTTATATTTTTTTAGTATATCTGCAATAAGAAAAAAAACAGCCATTAGTTATGTTATTTTCACAATTTTGCCTGAATGAACTTACATTTGCACAGATTTTCAAAGCTTGACAGTTGAGAAACTCCGAGGCCTTCTTAGGGATAGAGGCCTTCAAGTAACAGGGAGAAAGGCAAGTTTATTGATTTTTTTTTCTTAGCGATGTCCTAATTTATAATTATAAATTTTGTACGATAGCCTGATTTAATGCAGAGTGTTTTCATGCTTTGATTTTATTTGAATTATTTCAGGATGAGTTGATTGCTCGGTTGAGAAATGCTATGACCGGTTAGAGCAAGAGCTCTTCGACTCTGTAAAAACATTACATTTTAAAACAGGGCAGCAGTTTAGTTATAGAATGCTTTCGAAGTAACTTGAAACGTTTCTTTGCTGCATGCTGTTGTGTTGTGTTTATATTGAATCCATCTATGTTTTTTTTCTTCACACACATTTAGTCATGCATTTTGGGCTGGTTTAATTCTGCAAGGTTCTGTCTTTAGAATTCAAGCTGTTCGAGCAATACACTCAATATATTTTGATGATTGTTGAAGCTTGTAATTATGGATAATTCATCATAGATTAAGTTATAAGTTACAAGAAATCGTTTTTCTTGGGTATGTTTGATTTGGGACTTTGAAACTAAACCCAGTTCTATTTCAGGATTTTAGAATTTGATTTTTAACTCAATACATTTGCCCTGTTAAATACTTATGAATTCTATAGGTCCAATTTTTTCTCCCTAACCTATTAATTCAGATTTTTTTAGGCAAATTATTATATAAAATATTTCACGGATCTAGAATTCGTAATATATGACCCGCAGGTCAAATTAACATCATAGCGAAAAATTCGTGAATCCTGCAGGTTGGACCTGGTCAAATGGATATTTCATAAAAATTACAGTAAAACGAAAAACAACACAACTTGCTTTGAGATACGTATTCTTTGTGAGATATATGTATGTGTTAGTACAAGGAAGGATCCTTAAAACATGACCCAGATGTCACAAGCAGAAGCGCAAAAAGCCAAAAACACACAGAGAAATTAGCGCATTTTAGAATTGGGTCAAACACATTTTTCTATAAAATTTGTGCAAAGACAAAAGCAAATTAAATTAAACGAGATCTATATTACTTCCTCCGTCCCCAAGATTACTTGCACTAATTTACCATTTTTGTCGCGATTTGATTTAGCGAAATGAGTTGTTTATTAGTATTTGAAATGATAAAGTGACTTTTAAGGATGAACATGATAGATCTACCTCTCCTCTATTATATGTCTCCTTAAAAATTAATCTATCATTTCAAATACTAATAACTCGTTCGTTAAAACACGAGAAAACAATAACTGTGCAAGTCATCCTGGGACGGAGAGAACACTATAAGAACAAACATGTGCTACTGTAAGTACGTGTATGTGTTATTGCAATGACAAATAACACATACTTATTTTTCAGTACACATATATGTCTGTAAGATATTGAAAATTGTGTTACTATATGATCAAATGTGTTCTTTGTGAAGAAAAATGTGTATTCTTTGTCATTTAACAAAATGACACCCCCTATTTTTTCATCCGCTTCCCTCTCTATTTTTTAACTACTTATCCTTCTGAATTGTGACCAAATGTAGTAAGTAAAGATTCAAACAACCAAATTACACCATTGAATTAGTAATTTTTTTTTTTAATTTTAACATAGTAACACATAATTGTCTTTACATTAATCCATACTTATATTTATAGTAACATAATTTGGGGAGCTTAATTTTTTATTTTGCCTTTGCATGAAATTTTATAAAAAATCATTGACACAGATCTCCAAATTTTTCACTCTTCCTCCTATTTTAACTAACATTTCACGGTGAAATATTTAACAGGAAAGTCTCCTTTGTTTTTTATTCCCACACCTTTTATCTATAATTTTTCACACATTTTTCTTACTCTTACGAATTTCAATATTAAAAAAAAATAAAAAAATCAAAGCTTTAGAGGAAACTGGTATGGGGACCTTGGAACCACTGTCGCCAGGGAAGAAAGTTGGGTGCATAAAATTAAGAAGAAATTGAACGTTTGCTGGCGAAATGCTTCACTCAGATTGAGGGAACTGATTTTCACGAGACATTTGCGCCTGTTGTAAAACTCGTGACAATGAGATGTTAACTTGCTATAACTACCAAAAAAAAAATTGGGTTGTTTATCAACTAGACGTCGACAATGTCTTCCTTCACGGTGGCCTTATAGAAGATGTGTATATGAAAGTGCCCTAAGGATTTGGAAAGGATGGTGAAACTTGAGTTTGTAAGTTGAGAAATTCAATATGTAGTTAAAGTAATCGAGCTTGAGTTGGCTTGACTCGACAAGAGCTCAAGACGAGTTCAAACTTCAAATACTCGACTCGACCCGACTCAAATAATAGCTCTATCTTCAACGAAGGTGGAATTCATATCAACTGTTAGTGAGATATTGTGACTTTAGTGGTTATTAAAAGATACCAAGACAACACAACCAAGCAGCTAGACACTGATAAAAATGTTATAAAGGATTTTTTATTTTTTTTAATCCAGAATATTGTAAAATGAGTTTTAACTATCAATAAAGAACATTTTCGCATATTTGCTGTTAAAAAAATAAATATATCTAAACGAAAAATGATTGGAATACAAATTAAAATGCTTGTATTTCTGACTGAATATGACAAATACCGACCGAAATGAGGATTACAAATTGATTGAAAAATACTAGACAAATTTAAAGCCACGTATGCATCGCAAGTCAAGTAGTAGCAAAAGGCAATAGATAGGCTTAGAGATGTCGACTGAAGTGGCATTAACTTTACCACGATGTCGCTAGGATTCAGACTTTGATCATAAACGGCGCCGAAATTGCTCAAACACTATGCGACTTTGGCTTATATAATAATTTGAAAATGATGACTGAAATATTTTTTGATTTCATCTTGGCCTAAACGTGCTCAAAACGTATCACGCCGTCCCCATATCCTTCATGATAAGTTCCGCCGGATTTTTAAATTGACATGTGGCAGGTGACCGGTTCGGTAACATGTTGGAGCCGAGTCCTGGACCAATTTTAAAATTTTAAAAAACTTACAGGACAAAAAATAAAAAAAAATTAAAATAATCAGGATCAATTTCAAAATGATGTAAAGTTATTGGACTAAAAAAAATATAATCCTAAAAGATAAATACACATGTGGGAGGTTACCGGTTCGGTAATCTGCTAGAGCTGGTTTCAGGACTAATTTCAAGATTTTCGAAAACTTGTTGGACCAAAATAAAAAAGTCAAAACAATCGAATCAATTTCAAAATGGTGCAAAGTTATTGGAATACAAAAAATATAATCCCTTTTTGAAACATACAACTTTTTAAATTGAAATCGTTTCAATATAACAAATTGTATATTTCAATGCACTAATATTATATATTTTTAAAATATACACTATAGAGTTCATGGTGCACCTGTTGCCTGCATGGAGGACCTAGCCCCATATACACATGTATAAGAGTAGGTCTGTTGTAAATAAAAGTTAAAGGTGAATTCCATACAAAGTATTTTATTTAAAAAATAATAATTTTATAAGTTATTCTCTCAAAAATCTTAACATGAGTACTTGGTATAGTAAAAGATATAAATAATATATTTAAAAGTATTATTCATAGACATTTAAATGATATAAATAATTAAAGTGAGAAGCTCACTAAGGAAATAGAAACGTGAGAAAATACAAATTAAATTCAAACACGTGGTGCACCCACAACACAATCGATATTGATGGTCCTATACCTCCTTACAGGCTTACTCACCCACCCACCCAATTATTTGTTCAATAATAAATATTTTTTTGACAAAAATATATTGTATTATATAATGCATGCACTGTGTTTTTTTTTTCAAAAATAAAAAAAAAAAAAAAAAATGCACTGTGTAATTTTGTAATTTTTAAAAAATTTTAGTATTTCATGAACTTAAGCGCACGTGCAATTTATTTTAGTATTTCACCGAACTGCTATTTATTTATCTTTTGAAACAAAACATTAGGTAAATTAAATATTTCAAAAAAAAGTTGTTTGTTTAAAAATACACTTCGAAATATAATAAAACTTTGTAAAATATTTATTATTTCACAATAATACTTTAGTCAATTTATATTAGTAATTTTATTAAAAGTATTCATTGTTAACTGAGAAATACTCCTTCCAAATACTCCTCACATCCCTTGTTGCTAAAATGAGCATATCAGCTTAAGCTTTTATATTTTCTCTCTTTATGTTTTCTCTTCGTATCTCCCTCTATATTTTTTTTTCCATTCACATCTCAACAATCCACCACACACATAATATCATATATATTTATTAATTTATGTGAAAAAAATAAATTAAAAGCTTAACAAAGGACGGAGACCGGACCGTAATAATTTGCATCAATTGCGTTATACAATTTATACATAAAACTTTATTTTTATTGAGATTGTAATATTTATTATTTCATGCAATAATACATACAACACTATTTAATTTAATTTATTTAGTTAATTTTATTAAAAGTATTCATTTATTAACTGAGAAATTTTAAATTTTTCCAAATTTTAATATTAAATTGATGTCCAGCGTGGTAAATGTTGCTTTTAGCCTACAACAACAAAAAAAAGAGAGACACCACAAATTTTTTGGTGTTGCAAGTAAATTATTGTTATATTAGGTATATTTCAATTTGGTGTGCAATTAAGTACTGCAGCTGAAATGAGTGCTTTCATAATAAATCGATTGGATGAATTGACTCTGTGTGAAGAATTTATTATAATTTAATTATTATTCGATATAAAAATTAAAGCATTTATTATTATTTATTAACTCATGTAATGACTCCACATGAACTCTACATTTATATATGCCGCCCACATTTTTCATCTGAGAAAATTAATAAATCTTTAATGGAAGTTACAAGACGATCGAGTCTTTGCAGTACACACTTAATTATAATTCAATTAGTAAGATTTATCATTTTATTTCATCCAACATGAGATCACATATATATATATATATATATTAACAAGCCTAGTCGGGTCAGATTCGGGCCTACTCCGGGTTCGGGCTGAGCCGGGCTAGGTTTGGGTCGGGTCAAGTCGGGCTGGGTTCGGGTTCGGGCTGGGCCGGATTAGTCATGTTGGGTCAAATTGGAGCGGGTCGGGTTGGGTCCAGGTCTTGTTTGAATGTTGAAAATTGTGGTGGGATTAAGCTGGGATGGGATGTGATTAAGGGGGAGGGTAGAATGGTAAAAAAATGGCACAATTATAAGTTGAAAAAGTCTTAGGACAAAAAAGAGTATTGCACGTTCAAAATGGGCATTTTTACCTATTTTCTCTTATTTTTTCTCAATTACACAATTCCTGCCATTACATCCTGTGCTTCAAAGTGCCATAGTATTATAAAGAAAAATTCTCGCGATACTGTCTCACGCTAGCACACGTGAGACATAATAAAATTCATTGACTAATTAAAATTAGAGATTATATTTATCGTAGTGCAATAACTTTGGTCCCAATTATTTTTACTTTTTGATTATGCTCTTGTTCCTGGATCAATTTCAGAATTTTTGAAAACTTGTCGAACTAAAATAAAAAATTTAAACAATCAGGATCAATTTAAAAAACGATGCAAAGTTATTGAACTAAAAAAATATAATCCAAAAAAATAAATGCACACCAGGTTACCGGTTGGATAACCAGCTAGAGTCGATTCCTGAACCAAAATTAAATTTTTTGAAAATTTATATTACCAAAATAAAAAATCAAAAACAATTGGGACCAAAATTTAAAACGATCGCCAAATTATTGAACTACAAAAAAAATATAATCCCTTATAGTTACTTCAAATCAAGTTACCCCACCAAATAATCCAATTGGAAATTAACTAAAGAAAAACGATAAATGAACAACACGCACACATGTTCAAGAATATTGGATCTAAAAGTTTGTTAATAAATATTCGGAAAACTCAAGAAAAATCCCACGAAATCGCTAGAAGCCTAGAAATATGGAGAAGTCTCAAGTCCCTAGAAAACCCTAACTAGATAAGAGGAGGCAAAACTTTTTTTTTTCTTTATAAACTATGACTGTTGATGTATAGCAAACTAAACACTTCCATATTTAATTTGAAAGATGTATGTAGCAAATTAAACACTTCCATATTTAATTTGAAAGGACAAAGATTTAAAATAATCTTACGTGATAGTGTTCAAACTTTTTATTAATATAAAACAAACTCAAGTTTTTAAATATGGAAATTGGAATAAGACATATTATACTGTTTTCCCGTCGGCCAGCCGCTAAACAACCAAATCCCTCGAAATGTCCCTTCTACCCTCGGGTCGCATTTCCCTCGAGAAAAACGTGACGGAATTTAAACGGCCTCACTATTTTGCGGCTAACTCTTGTCTCCCTCCCTCTATATATTTCTCTCTCCTCATCACACTTTTCAAACAAACTCCAAACTAATTATCTCGTCCAGCATGTTTCTCTCTCTCCTCTCTCTTATAACCCTAGGGTTTCTTCTCCTCTCCTTCCCGAACCGGCTCCGGTTCAAGCTCAGAAAATTATCTTCCAATTTTACCCCTCCTAGCATCGGATGCCTCGTCTCCTTCTACAAGAACCGCCACCGCCTACTTAGCTGGTACACCGAGCTCCTATCCAGCTCCGCGACGCAGACGATGGTGGTGCACCGCCTCGGTGCACCCCGAACGATCGTGACCGCTAATCCGGTCAACGTGGAGTACATCTTGAAGACCAAATTCGCCAATTTCCCGAAAGGGAAGCCCTTCACTGATCTATTGGGGGACTTTCTGGGCCTCGGGATTTTCAACGTAGACGGGGACACGTGGAGCGTGCAGCGCAAGTTAGCCAGCCACGAGTTCAGCGCCAAGTCTCTCAGAGACTTCGTGGTGAAGGTTCTAGAAGATGAGGTGGAGACCAGATTGATTCCGATTCTTGAGAATGCTGCTGCCAACGACGTCGTTTTGGACATGCAGGAGGTTTTGAGGAGGTTTGCTTTTGATACTATTTGTAGAGTGTCGTTAGGGATGGACCCTTGTTGCTTGGACCTCACGCGCCCGGCGCCGCCGCTCGCGGCGGCGTTTGACAAAGCCGCCGAGATCTCCGCCATGCGAGGGACGGCGCCAGTGCCCGCGGTGTGGAAGGTCAAACGCGCGATGAGTTTGGGGTCGGAGAAGGATTTGAAGGACGCGGTGAAGTTGGTTCATGAAAATATTGATAATATGATCATGTCAAAGAGAGAGAAAATGAACGAGAATGGCAATGAGAATGATTTGTTATCGAGGTTTTTGGAGGCTGGTTTAGGTCATGATATGGTGCGAGATATGGTGATAAGTTTTTTGATGGCAGGGAGAGACACCACCTCCGCCGCCCTGACGTGGTTGTTATGGCTCCTATCCCACCACCGCGGAGTCGAAGCCAAGGTGGTGGAGGAGATCGCCGCCGTTAACAACTTCGGGTTCGAAGAATTGAAAGCATTAAGTTTCGTGAAAGCATGTTTATGTGAATCAATGAGGCTTTACCCTCCGGTGGTGTGGGACTCCAAACACGCGGCGAACGACGACGTTTTGCCGGACGGGACGCCAGTCCGTAAAGGGGACCGGGTGACGTACTTCCCCTACGGAATGGGGAGAATGGAGGAGCTGTGGGGGAAGGACCGGCTCGAGTTCAGACCGGACCGGTGGTTGGACGAGAACCGGGCGGTTAAATTCGTGAGCCCGTACAAGTTTCCGGTTTTCCAAGCCGGTCCGAGAGTGTGCCTGGGTAAAGAAATGGCGTTCATACAAATGAAGTACGTTGTGGCGTCGGTTCTGAGCCGGTTTGAGATGGTGCCGGTTCGGTCTGAAGTGCCGGTTTTTGTTCCGCTGCTGACGGCTTATATGGCGGGTGGGTTCAATGTTAGGGTTCGCCGTAGGGGACAGTAATTAAAAAAGTAAGGTGTGCTATTTTAGGAAATCTTTGACTCTTGGTTGGTTAAATATAGAGTTGAAATATTGATTGAGAGTCAGAGATTAGATAATTTGAAAGGACATGGATAGTAGAGAAGTTGCACTTGTATATGTGTAATATACAGTGTGTCCTTTTTTGTCTCAAACTTGGAGCATTAATGCATTAATTGTTGTGCACGCAACTTTGGAGATTTTATTTTAAATTGCAGAGTTAGTATTAAACACGTACGCGCTTCGGAGTGAATTAAACTGTAATTATGGAGAATTTAATAAAAACAAAAAAATAAATAACATTAAATTTGTTGGCCCAAATCGTTAAGAATTATTACATTTGGGGTCACTATCAAACTAAGAGATATATTAATATATGCATGATTACAAATACAATGATGAATCGGGGTTGTTTATACTTTAAACCGGAATCTTAGCTCTAGAAGGCCATTCAACTCGAAAGTGTTGCTTTAAAAGGCTCATGTGCACAGTTGGACTACTTTTGAAACTAGGATATGAAACAATCGATCATACTCCAAATTCAACAAAAAAACTACTACCCCACCCGTTCTCTTCTTATTATCTCAACATTTGTCGAAAATGTTCGTCATTTATTTAATTAAATATTTCTTTAAATTATAATAAAACAATTTTATTTTTTCTACAAAACTCCTTCAATTAAACATTTCAATATTACATCATATGTCATTACTTTTCCTACACTAAAATCAATTTTATCTTTTTTTTTTAATTTACATATCGCATGTCATTACCTTACTATTCAACCCCATAAGAAGTAACTTTATTTTTTTTTTAATATTAATAAACAATTAATACATTAAAAAATCTCAAAGATGTCGATAAATGTTCAAAGAATGGGACGATGGAAGTATTTTTTTTTTTAGCCGTGTAAATGGAAGAACATAGAGAAAAAATAAAGAATCTACAAAAAAAATGTAAGAAACATGCATGGAAAAGAAAGATTAAAAACGAGTAGAAGATAATATTGTTGGATTCTCCTGTTTTATTTTTCGTATTTTATTGGCGTTTCATATTTTTTGATCATTTAACACATTGACCCAATGTATGATGGATCGTTGAATATTTTTTATTATTTTACGTGTCTTTCATTCATATCTAAAATACAAAGTGAAATATCAATTATGGGAAATAGGTGTTCTCGTTCCGTCTAATTTGAGACCATAAAGAGTTCTTTTTCAAAATAAAGATGCCGACCAGGCAGGGTGACCTATGTATATTAATTCAGAAAAATGTCTTCGAAATAATTGATTGCTACGTATATATATTTTTTTTATCAGAGAAAGGTGATTTTATTAATAAGGGCATGAGAAGTACCCAAATTACAAAATCTAGGCAAGAAATGCCCACATAAAGTACATTACAGGAAACAAAATTTTGAAATTCTACTTTTGCTCAAGTCTAACCAAGAATAGCTCTAGGCATAATGCACCATTCATCATACGATAATTTGTGACTCCATATTCCTCTTACGGTAATCTAGCTCCAAAGTCTTCTTTTGATGTCTTCCACGATCTCCTTAATATCTGTTTTTTCCTTTCGAAAAAATATGGCATTCCGATTGTTCCAAAGAGTCCAAACAATACACTCCCATAAGGACACCATCATGGTCTTCCCATCCTTCCATCTAATAAGTCTACTAAATGAAGTAGGCTTACCTTCGGGTTGGATGTTAGAACCGTGCAAATCCCAAACCAATCGACACATTCCATCCAAATTCGGAACACAAAGTAGCATTCAAATAAAACGTGTCTTCTGGTTTTGGTTTTGAGTTGCAAAAGGGGCAATGGATACTAGCCTGTTGTGGGAGTTCATTCCGTCTTCTTAGATTCATTGTTGTAGGAATCTGTTCCCAGAGTACGCGCCAAGCATGAACACTCACTTTGTTCGGCACCCACTTGTTCCAAATTGCTGAAAAAATCTTCTTGTCCTCCTCAACCGGCTCGTTGTTGTCCTGTGTAAGCCAAAAGTATGCAGCTTTTGTGTTGTAGATACCGTCTGGCGAAAATCTCCATTTCCAATTGTCTTCCTTATCTTGTGTTAACGTGTACATGTTCACCAAGTCAATCAAATTGTTTAGAGTAGGTAGTTCCATCTCAAGTAACTCCCTCCTCCAATTCCACTTCCACCTCCAATCTCCCTCATACCACTCCCTAATTACTCTAGCCCACAAACTCTCCGGATTTGAGAGAAATCTCCACACCCATTTCCCTAGGAGACCTCTATTAAAACACTCAAGATCTCTTACCCCTAGACCCCCCACAGACTTTGGTTTGAAAATATTTTCCCGCTTAATCCAAGAGATATTGTTCTTGCCCTCATTACCCCCCCCATAAAAAGACTCTTTGTAAACGCACAATTTCACTCAAGACAATGCCAGGAGCCCGGTAGATAGATAAGTAGTAGACCGGAAGAGACGATAGGACAACATTAATCAAAGTCAGTCTTCCCCCAATGGAGAGATTTAGATCTTCCCATTTCCTCAGACGATTCCGAATTTTCTGAATGACATGGTTCCACTCGGAGGCCTTTCTGTGTGCACACCCAACTTTGACCCCCAAATATGTGAATGATTCGCCCCCCACCTGGCAGCCTAAAGTATCGGCATAGGCTTGCAAATCAGCGCTGCTCGTATTAAACCCGGACACGCTGCACTTTCCCCTATTGACTTTTAGCCCGGACACCATTTCCAAATTGATAATGAAAATTTTCAAAAATAAGACGTTCTCCCAGGAGGCTTTACCGATGAAGATAGTGTCATCCGCAAATTGAAGGTGAGATATCTCAGTGTTGTCCCTGCCTACTAGCATTGGAGTGAAAAGGCCTCTGCTGGTGGCTTTGTTCAGCATTAGACTTAGTCCTTCCGCTGCAATAAGAAATAGGAAGGGGGATAATGGATCCCCTTGCCTAAGTCCTCTTCCCAGTTGAATTTCTTCCGTCGGGCTTCCATTGATAAGGACTGAGGAGTGGGCCGTAGAGACACATTCCATGATCCACTTAATCCACTTGTTTGAGAACCCAATTTTTTCCATAATCAATCTCAAGTACCCCCAAATAATCAATCATACGCCTTTGCGAAATCGATCTTGTATAGAAGGCATTGGTCCTTCCCTTTTTTTTGCATCTTCAATTACCTCATTAAGGATCACCACACTATCCAGAATTTGTCTTCCTCCAATGAAGGCACATTGTTGCTCGGAAATGATGGATTCTAGTACTTTGCTCAATCTAAGTGCAAGTACTTTCACCACCACTTTGTAGATACAACCGATTAGCGAAATCGGTCTATAGTCTGAGAGGCAAATGGCTTCCTCTTTCTTCGGAATGAGCACAATGAATGATGGGTTCAGGCCTTTCACGAACTTTCCGTGCACATGAAACTCCTCGAACATTTGTAAGAAATCTCCTTTTAGTTCCTCCCAGAAGTCTTTCAAGAAACCAAAATTGAATCCATCAGGCCCTGGACTTTTGGAGCTATTGCACGAGAACACAGCAGATCTGATTTCGTCCTCAGAAAAACCAGCAATCAGCATTCAGTTTTCCACGGGGTTGATTTTCTTGTTGCAGAAATCTGAGGCTAGGCCTGGTCTTGTAACTCGTTCGGCCATGAAATGTTTTTTAAAGAAGGTCGAGGTGCCTTTTTTTACTTCTTCCACCTCTTCACACCACTGGTTCTCAAAAGATATTCCCACAATCTCATTACGTTTCCTCCTCTTATTGATAATTTTGTGGAAAAAGCTCGTATTTGCATCCCCATCTCGAATCCATTTAGCTCTCGTTTTCTGTCTTAAGAGATTATTCTTGAGATTAAGATCACAAAGAAGAAATGATCGTGTCTTATTTCTCTTGTTGATCTCCGAGTCCTCCAATCCAAAGGCATCATCAACAATGTCCAGACTCAGAATTTCTCTTCTTTTCTCGTCAATCCTCTTGTCTAAAGAGCCAAACACATCCCTATTCCAGGTCTTGAGGTCTACTTTCAGTCTCTTCAATTTTTCCTTGAGTATATAGCTGCCCCGTCCCACTACATCGTAGCTCCTCCATTTTCCCACTACAAAATTTCTGAAATCAACATGATAGCGCCATACGTTTACAAACCTAAAGGGCTTCGGTCCCCAGTCTTTCGCTTTAATTTCTAAGAACATCGGACAGTGATCTGATAAGGATCTTCCAATCGCTTTGTGGTGAGAGCTTGGCCACTTTAGTAGCCACTTGTTGTTGAGCATCACTCATCGCCGATTCGCTCTTTCACGCACCATCCGGCTATACCAAGTATATACTCTCTCTGGTGAAGAGGCATATCAATAAGGTCGGTATCCCTCGATGAAATTATCAAAAAATACGCGACATCCCTTCATTTCTTTGCTCCAATCACGATCTCTCTGGATCTCTTCTAATTGAATTGAAATCACCCAGCACACAAATGCAACATTCAGAGTTCTGATCCACCATTAATTGTATCATTTCCCACAACACAATTCTATCCCCGGTGGACATGGTGCATAAACATTAATAATGCAACACTCTGTACCATCCGCCCCCCATCTCCCACCCACTACTACTCCTTTTGACATGCCAACAATTTTTTGCAAGAAAATTTGAGTTCCAAATGGATAAAATACCCCCATCCTTCCTAACGATTCCCTCAGACGCCCATCCACATTTACGCATCCCCCAAATTGATCTAATCAAGAGTTCATCTATGCTTTTTTTTTTTTTGTTTCACAAAAACAAACGAAATCCACACCAAATTTTACGATAAATTCATTTACCTCTTTACACTTTGCCCTTCACCCCAAGCCTCGATATTGTAGCTTAAGAACTTCATTGGATAATACCTGCATTGTTCTCCTTGTCCACTTCACTCACGCCGTGCTCTCGTTCCTTCCCCTTTTTCCGTTCTTGAGAATATGTTCCTCCTCTTCTCTTTCTTTATTAGGCCCATGAGTTTGCTATTTCCCACGACTTGATCTTTTCCGATGGGTCGATGATATTGTGCTTGACTTGAGTCTCTTTCCCACTCCTCGTCCCTTTTTCTTTTCCGCCTGCTTTCGTTCCACGAGGAGGAGATGTCATATAGAAAAGACACCAAGTTGTTTTTTTCTCTTCCTTCTTTTTTGGCTCTTTTTCGACGGCCCCGCTTTTTTTCTTGTCCATTGTTTCTTCTCGATGGCCGCGATCTACTCGATGGTAAACCATTTGTCACTCTGGGTTGTGCAATTTGTATATATCGCCTTACCAAGTCTATGTGAGATTGGGACTGAGGAGAGGATAGGGATTTTGACTCACGCTGACTGACAAACACGCTCGGACTTTGATTTCTGCTCTTACTTCCTGGGCTGGATTCAGTGGAGTGAATTCGGTCATTTGTTTCCATGGATCCCCCAAGTGATTTG
Source organism: Stenogyne calaminthoides (assembly GCA_037126765.1). Lineage (NCBI taxonomy): Eukaryota > Viridiplantae > Streptophyta > Magnoliopsida > Lamiales > Lamiaceae > Stenogyne > Stenogyne calaminthoides. The sequence goes on along the minus strand of JBBCBC010000006.1, from coordinate 37,799,199 downwards.
GTTCTTTCACCTATTGGGCTCAAATAGTTTGATTGGGCCCTATTGATTGAGTTCCTTGCTTGACCCGGTTTGACTTGGGATTGTCTGGACTTGCTGAACCCCTGATTCGGCCCAATATTTTCTGGACTTATTTGTTCATAATTCACCCCATCTCTGGATTCATTAGATAGGGGATCCAAATTCGCGTGGGACCCATCCTGGGGACAATATTCATTAACCGCCGCCTCTTCATTTATACCGGGTCCATTGGTATCTCCAAGAACTTGGAAGTTGTTAGTCATCATTAGACCAGGTCCCACATCCTCGTAATTCGCGCTAGGGTTTCCGCCTCCTTTGCACATCTCCCAATCTCCATCCGACGTTTCCTCTTCTGCTTCATCGCCGATTATCGCCATGGCCCCCCCCTGGTCAACCAGCTCATCCACATCACTAGACCAATCTGAATCCTCCATCAATGCCGTCGAACACATAGGACCTAGATGGCCAACTGGTTTTTCCTCCAAAATCTTAATATTATACAAACGTTTATCAATTTCCACCTTAAAAGAGCAATTGATCTCCTGTTGGTATGAGGCTGCTACCAAAACTCTTGCAACATCCAGAGTTTCCATGTTGGTGGTATTCTGGTCTAGTTTAATGAAGTTGTTGATTTTACTGTTGGGTAATGTAAAGAATCTTTGATTCCAGGCATGTATTGGAACCCCTATCCATCTTGTCCATACTTTTCTCCTGTGGAAAACATCTTCTTCCCGCCACGGCCTAAACCATTCGAACCAATACGTAAACCACTCTTCCATATCTTTCGTTACCTCCCCCATTGACTGGTCCCTCATGTTTTGAATGAGGACCGCCTCATCGCCTAAATATCTGATTTTCAAACTTGTTCCACATTCGCTTCGAATCTCATTTCCGTTCTCCTCCCATGAGAACTTATCTCTAATGGCTCCCAACCAACACTTTCTCAGCCAATCTCATTCAGAGAGCGAAGTTTCAAAAGTGAATGGGATTGCTGCATTCCTTTCCAAAATTTTCTGGTTGGTCTGTTCATTATCTGGTACTTTTTGAGCTATCGGTTGCTTCTGGGCATTCATCGAGGCAGCCTCTTTGAAGGACTTGTCCGGGGATCTTATTCTCATCTTTGCATCAAAAGGTTTTGCAGGTAGTACCCTGGTTGCAGTTTGGTTCCTGTCGTATCTGGGCCAAAATGCCCTGATCTTATAACTCCCAATCCACAAGTTGTTTAATTTCTCCAAAGTCCACTCAATATTCTTCACATGTTCGTTCTTAAATCTCACAAATCCAAACGCCTTCCCTGCTTTATCCCTTTTTTTGGGGCAAAATAGATCCACCACCTCCCCCACCACACTGAAAGTCGACCTAAGTAGTTCCATGCTGCAGCTTTCCGGAAAGTTTTGGAAAAGGAAAGATTTTGATTCCCTGCCATTGGAGTTGAACTGACTAAGCTTGTTGTTGTCTCTACCGTTAACCGATCAGACCCTACCTAGCCACCTACCGGAATTTTTCTGCCTCACCGGATTACGCTCGGAATGGGTTAACCTAGGATCTACCCAATACCTCACCCTCTCACTCCTCTCTCTAAAATTTCTCTCTCTAGCCATCTTACACTCGAAATAATATCTTTTTAATGATAGGTGCTTACCAAACACATTTTTTTCAATCTCTTTCCATTCCTTAGTTCTAAAGGTGTATACCAAGCATGTCCTCAAAACATAAATTTTTTTGATTGCTACGTATATTATTGTCGGTTCGGTTCTTAAAAAGAAATAAGTATTTTCTTCAGTTTCAAAGTGGTCTCGCAATCCTCTTGTCCACTTCTTCCAATATTTTTATTTTAAATTGTATGGCGTTCATTCCTCTTACGATCACGATATCGCATGGTCTGTCTTAATTTTTTTTATTAAAATAAGGAAGCTATAAAATATAAAAATAAATATTTATGTGCACCTTTTGCACCAATTTAAAATAGATGCAATTGGTTCAATTGGATTTTAGGATTTTTTTTTTTACTATACTTCAAATTCTAAATAAAATCCGGATCCAACCCGGCCTGGACCCGGACCCTAATTCAATCTTTAATAGTTTATGGTTCGGGGGTTTGGGTTCGGCTTCATGGTCCAGGGTTTGATTTCGGATTCAGGGTTCATGGTTCAAAGTTCAGGGTTCGGGAATGGAAAAAGAAATAAAGGACGAAATTACTCAAGTTTTAAATTGTAATTAATTCAAATTAAAATTGAATCAAATTGTGTGTGCAATTGATACACACAAGTATCACTCAAAAATAAAATAAAAAATTAACACAATGTCATGTTTTAGCAATCATACAAACCTGGCATATTTTACTTTCGGGTTAATTGAAAGAGAAAAAACACCACCTTCGTCATTAATATTTTAACAATTACAATATATATTTTTCTCTCTCCAATTTGAAATAGCACCTTTTAAAATTTTGCAATTATCCACATGAGCATGTCTAGTTTGAAAATTTTCATGTATGAAAATCTATAAATTGTCCTAAATCAATCATCTACACCCTAAATACTAAATAATGAACCCTAAATGATGATCTATTCAGGCCGGGTGAACCATGAATCACTTGGGCCGAGTGAACCATGAACCACTCAATTTTATCTTACATTCACCAATTACAGAATTTGATTGTAAATTAAAGTTTTTTCATGTATAAAAATTTTCATACTAGACTTTGTCTATCCACATAAGATGCCATGGGGGTGAATAAAATATTTTTAAAAGTACAAGAATGCAACCCCCAAAACTCATCCAGTAAAATAAGCTCGTATCATTTCTCTATCGTCAATGAGACGTAATATAATTTGATCATTGATATTTTAACAATTTAGAAGGAAAAATTAATTTATGTTAATTTATACCCCGTCTCATATGTCATACGAGTTTTTATCATAACTAATAGTAATTACTTTATCAATATTAATACTCCCTCCGTCCCATTCTTAAGTGAACTCTTACTGTTCATAAGAATTTATGGAAATAGTGATAAAATGTTGGGGGTAAAAAGAGTTGTATATTACTCCCTCCGTCCCATAAAAACGTGCACGTTTACTGTTTTCACGTGTTTTGCGAGCGAGTTTTTTATTAGTATTTGAAATGATAAAATAATTTTTAAAGATGCATATAAAAGATGGGAGGTAGATCTATAACATCTCTCCTTAAAAATCACTTTACCATTTGAAATACTAATAAACAATTCGCTCACTAAAACTTGATAATAAAGGTGGCGTGCACGTTTTTCTGGGACGGAGGTAGTAGTATTTTATGTGATAAATTAATAAAGTAATTAGTAGTTGGGGGTTGAAAGAGTTGTTTATTAGTATTTTATATAATAAGTGAGTATGTCCATTTTATGAAATATTCTCTTAAAATTGGGGAAAAAAATGGAAAAATTCTATTAAAATTTGGACCAAGGGAGAATTAATTAATAATTTTTTTTATATACGTTCAAATCATTTCACTCTTTTATCTTATACTATTGTGAGATAGACTTGGATAGAGGTGCTCACGGTTCCGATTCCGTATCGGCGGTTCCAAAATTTCAGGAGGTGGAACCGAATCGAACTGGCCTAATCGGTTTTTGTTCGGGTTCCCTAACCCATGATTCCAAATGGGTTTTTTTTTTTAATTTTTTTTCTTGTGTTTCTTAGTTTTTTTATCTAAAATTTGAAGGAATGTATAAATGGATTGGACATTGTTAATATGAGAATTTAAATTGAAGATTACATTAATAATTGAACTATTACAAATTAGTAAATTGAAATTTGAACTATTACAAAATAATTGAACTATTACAAATTAATAATTCTAACTTAAAATAAGCTAGTAATCTATTATTACAAATTAATTGAACTATAAACTATTTTGAATTAGTAATTAGTTTAGAATTAAACTTAAAATTTTAAATTTAAAAATAAATTTGGGAGGGGGGGGATTTAAAGAAATTTGACTTGAGCTTAAATTTAAGAAATAAACTTAGAAATTCTAAGTTTGAAACTTAAAATTAAGTTGTCTACGTATCCAAATAGGAATCAAAGTCCACGTAGTTCTCCTACCTCAAACTTACCTCGTTGATTTAGATCGATTCGATTCTTCAAGCATCACTCCCGGTGGTAGTTTCTTCGGAGCTATCTTGATCATCATTCTCAATTAATTCTTGAGCTCTCTTTTCGGCCCTTACCCAATCATCAAGCAAACATTGGTTTTCCACGTTTTCAACGGTCATATTCGATCTCGTTGCATCCAAAGTGTAACCTCCCAAACTAAAAGTTTGTTCAACGGCAACGATTGAGGAGGGAGATGTAAAAATTTCCCTTGCTAGCATTGACAATATCGGATAGGTATTTTTCATCCTCGACCACCACCTTAGTATATCAAAACTAGCGTTGTCTTCATCTTCATCAAGCCGAACAAATGTAGAGGATAAATAATGATCAAGTTCGTAATAAGGGTTGGTAGCAGACCTTGGACGTTTTTTAGAACGCTCATCATAAAAACACGATAATATATCTTGAACTTGACTTGTAGAGTCACCACCAATATTAGATTCAAAATCGGGACCACTATATTCTCTAAATAAAGACATTAAAATAACTTTAATCCTATTACCAATCTCATCTGGATTAGGATATACATCATCCTCACCCATGACCATATGTATATTAGGAAATAAATAATTATAATACATATTTAACAATTGTATTAATCCATCCAATCTTACTCTAGGATCAAATACATTAGCAACCAAGAATAGATCGGGAATATGTGTAAAATATTTTTTCCATTTTTGCATCATAGAGAAAGTAACACCACTTAATAAAGGATTTGTAATATTTTCATTCAACACATAAGCAACTTTAATACAATAATCAAGCGCTAAATTACTAGTAGGATAATAAACACCGGATAACACTTTTGTGGAATCATTAAAAATTCCCAAAATATTACACAAAGAAATGCATGGATCCCAATATTGAGGATATAAACGAATACCACAATTTTCTTGAGTAAAAAATGTACATAAAGCGTCTTTATATTCCATAGACTCCTTTAACAATTTAAACTTGGAATTCCAACAAGTTGCCACATCAAGAGAAATTTTTTTGGGATGCATATTGTATGTTCTACAAAAAAAATTCATTTTTTTTAACAATTTTGAATGTCTCGACAAATAATAAATAGTGGATCTAATAGGACCAACTTGTTCTTTCAAAGCATCTAAACCATCTTGAACACATAAATTTAAAATATGATACATACATCTAACATGAAATTTTTTTTCCCCAAGATATGGTTGACAAATATTTGTAAGATCTTCAATAGTAGCCGTATTTGCACTAGCATTATCAAAATCAATAGAAAATTTTTTTCTAGCAAGAGCATATTCATTTAAAATATCATGCAATTTATCTCTAATATTAACGGCATTGTGTTCCATATCAAAATCTCTATAAGCAATCAATCTTTTATTAAGAGTCCATGAATCATCAATCCAAGTGCATGTAACTCCTATATAACTATGCTTTTGAAAATTATCACTCCAAATATCCTCACATATACAAACTTTAACATTTAAATCGGCAAATAGATTAATCAAAGCATATTTATACTCATAAACAACTTTAGCAACATCACGAGTAGTAGTATGACGTGAAACTTTTTTTGCCGCGGGTTGAAGACCAAGTTGGACAAAATCATTCCAAAAGGAATTATCGGCAAATTGAAAAGGAAGGTGTTGTGTGCACACAAATTTAGCTAACATTTTTCTATATTTCATTTGATCAAATGTAAATAGAGAAGTGGGGTTACTTACCTCGCCTTGAACTCCACCACCGCCACTGGTTGACGTAAATCCACGAAGTTGTGCTTGGCTTGAATTAATTCCAACTTTATCCGGATGAATTTTTTTCAAAGGCTTATCGAATGTCCCATATCCCCCTCCTTTGTTAAAAGAATATATTTTGGGACAATAGTTGCAATGAACTTTAATAGTGTCATCTACCTCGTTGATCACTTTTTTAAAGTGACGTGCAAAAATATCCGATCTAAGTTGAGCTCGACTTCGAGTTGGGATTGGAGTTGTCTCGGCCTCGGAGTCGGTTGGGTGGTTTTGACTTTCTTGAGTAGGACGTCGTGGTGGTTCCTCATCTTCAAGAGGATTCTCATAACCGGGACCAAGTGTGTGCTCAATATCATCTAAAGTATTCCACTAGATCGGTGCCGGTGGTGGCGGAAGACGAACGGAAGAGGTGGAAGAAGCTTTGCCTTTATCCTTACCCTTGTTGCCTTGGCTTGCCATAATAATATGTAACTATGTAAGTGTATATGTAATAATGTAAATAATATATAGTGTAGTGTAATATGTAAGTGCATGTGTATCAATATATATAATATGTAAATAATATAAAATTAGAGAGATTAACTAGAGTAATTAGTAATATAAACTTTGAGAATTGAGTGAGAGTTGAGAGAGATGAGAAGAAAGTAATGCTTTGAATCACTTTGAGGTGAATTTTGGAGTGGAATGAGGTGGTATTTATATGTGAAAAAGTAAGAAATTAAAATAATAATAATAATAATAATAAATGGCTGAAAACCGGTCCATAACGGATCTATCATCACAGTCGTTGGATCTCAATGGCTCTTTAATCTGGGTCGTTGGATCTCAACGGCTATATTTTTAAAAAGCGGGCGGTTCCGGTTCGAACCGTGGAACCGGCAGTTCAGGTTCGAACCGGCGGTTACCGGTTCTGATTTTGTTAGAACCGAAACCGAACCGTAAATTTTACAGCTTTAGTTCGGTTCCGAATCGAACCGCATGAAACCGTGGTTCCGGTTTTGTTTTTAGCATGCCTAGACTTGGATAGAATTCAGACTCCATACGTGTCCTTGCATCTATGGCGGCCTAAGGCATATTGTACATCTGCCCATTTTAATACACCAGCTCATATGCAATTTTTTATTCAGTAATTAATTATTAATGATTGCAGTCTCAACTATTTGAAGTTAAAGAATTAAAGTGATACCCACATCAGGGACCAAGATTCCTGAGAATAGTTTGAGATAAGATTCTAAATCTAATTTTAATCGGGAAAATAATTACAAATGTAGGCATACAATTTAAATGATTTGTGTGGCTATACAATACTCTTATCCCAAATGAGAGAAGTCAGGCTTTTAATATTATGACTTAGAGTGGCAAACCACCTAACATTAGCTATAGACAAAAAATCAATTTACTGTTCCTAAAATTAGGCTGACATGCATGACCAACTTCACCACTCCGAATTATTTATTTTACTTGGCCTTCCTTTCTATTAAAGCACGTGAAGATAATGTTAATTATAGTTAAAAAAATAGTAGGCCTCATATGAAACTTGTTCACGATTAATACAATTTTGTAATATAAGTCACCTCCTTTAGTTATCATTATTAATTAATACATTTGTTATATATAAGTCGCACCATTCGGTGTTATGAATAATACTCTTTGTGTAGTAAAGAAAAGATGAGACTTGAAATTCCACCTTTTTTGTGAGTAGTTATATGATGAATGACACCTAGGGCTGGCTTTTGTTAGTAGTACGTCTCATTTAACTCACCTACTGCTACTGCATGGGGTGTTATGCATATCATTCATTTTCTTTAATCTTATGCTCTTTTATTATATTAATATGACTTTAAAGTATATACCCCTCCGGACATTCTCAGGAAGTCAAGATTGAAAAAGTAACACAAGATACATAACTAGTTGTGGCAAGCGAATCATTGATTTCCCAAGGGAAAATCAAATCTGCATATGCCAGAATGTTCAAATTCTTTACTTTGATCATTGATATCACTCGCACTGTAAATAGTAAAGAATAACTCAACTCAAGTCCCGACATTTGTGGGAGATTTTCAAAGACGCAGCAATTGTTCGCCATCCTTTAGAAGTAGCCATATAGACTTCACACATATACTTATTGTCAACTCTCTCTACTGAGTCCGAGAAGAATCAGAAAGCTTTATAGTCGTTGTTTATGGGGTCAAAAGCAACCCCAACTGTCGGCTTTACCGCTGATGTACTTCCCCTGGGAAGTGTATAAGTATCTAGAGTAAGGGCATAGAAAATTTTGATATCAATGTCAGTCTGTCCATATCTATCATCATGCACGCTACATACTAGATCATCTTCTGCATCCAGCACCAGGAAGCCATCTATCTTCACTAATTTTCCCATCCTCCATTACAAAGAGATGATCAATAACACCAGATACTTGAGGATAAGGACAAATGATGTATTTCAATTTTCTTTTTGACATGGTAAAGTGCATTAGAGGAAAACCTGGTTCAGATGTCAATTTTAAGAAATGTTTTGCAAAAGATTTGCATGCTCCCACAGTTTTTGCAGGAAGCCTGGGCAGGATGTTGATCAAGATTTCTTCGACGTATCCAAGCGGGTGCTCATCAGACCGCAAACGGGCCTTGTCTCTTCCGCTCTCCGACATTGTAATTGCAAGCAGTTGACTTTCCTGCAAAGAAATAATTGTGGCAAAATCAAAGCTTCAGCATCTAAGTAAAATTTAACTATCAAAGATTCCATATTGCAAGTAGAGATGCTCAACTGTAGGAAAAAAATCTATAGAAGCAAAGAAATTTAAGACAATTACTCAACCTGAACCATTTTCCAGGAACATAACATAAATGTGATACTTGTTTAACGAGCCAACATGAAAAAAAAATAGATGTTTTCAATGAGGCAATTATAAATTAATAATGAGGCACACTTGTGTGAGACGGTCTCACGGTGAGACGAGGCATAATTTGGGCAATGACGCTTTAACACTTTTGAAGGGATGGGTGTTGATTTGTGCTAATTTACACCCCGTTACATGTATGAGACCGTCTCATACGAGTTTTTGTCATCAATAATTTATTGTTTCCTATCAAAAAAAATTTAGATAACATACGGAAAATATCATCAATGATGCAATTATAAATTCAATTCAAGTTAAGTCTTGAAGCTAGGATATTAGAAAAAACTATAATTAGATCTATGAACTATAACCAAGTAAATGAGCCAATAGCATATTTTTCCGGGGCAAACACTATGTTACCAAGATCCAATTCCGCACCGCACCAGCAAGAAGAGAAGTGAACAATAGAACCGCGTGAAAATTAAATTATTTGCTAGGAATTGTGCCGGGAGATTTCATAGTACAGAACAGTTAAAGATAGACCAACCATATAGGAGAGTGTTTTTACCTTCGACTTGAAACGCCTCCTACAACGAGGGTTGGGTTTTTCTCTGAGTAGTAACCCCTCCTTTATATCATCAATAACACCTAGGGCTTTTCTGAGTAGCAACGCGTCATTTAACTCACCTACCATGGGCTATATCAGTAAACATATGTATCCCCTTCATGCATATCATTCTTTTTTTAAACTCACTTTTGGTTTAAGCTTTTTATTCAATTAAGATGCAACGGAAAGAACATGTAATTGTTCAGTTTTATTTCACAGATGGAAGAAATGGAGACATTATAACCAATACAAATTCAGTTTCTATAAACCATAGTTACCAATTCAAGTAATCCTTACGAAATTTAATCATCCACATATGAATGCTGATGAGCTGTATAACAAAATATTAGGTTCGACATGCATTTTATAAGGAGGTTTAGCATACATCAAATGAGAAATTAACTTTAGCTTGCACACTTACAGGCTGCTAATTTAACAAGTAACATAATACAAAGTAATCATATTAATCCGTTGATACCGTAATACAGAAAACTACGTTACTTCGAAATTAAAAGTGATACTGGAATAAGATGTTGCATCAGCATATCTTAAGATTTATTTGTTACCTCATAGCATATGAAAGCCCCCATGATCTTAAACTTCTTTCCAAAATGATAAAACAAATATACCCTCATTCTGGATAAATTTCTTTGTCAAGATATATGATGATGTAAAGATAAATTTCTTTATCAGAATATGATAATAGCAGTTATAACACGCCGACCAGAGTAGTGAAGCAGTCACATTCACAATTGATTCACTTGTAATGAGATCAGAAAGTCAAACAAGAGTTCTTACTATGGTTCCCCTTCTCTGATAACTAACATGCTTTAGTGAGGTCTTTCATGTGATTTTAAAAAAATGTTAACAAGTGCAGTTCTTTTAACTCCGGCCTTAAATAATTCCAATACAAGCATGCAGTACTGAATTGACAATACAACATTTCAAGAAAATCACTTAATTACAGTGTTTCGTCATATTTTACATCTTTTTAACCATTATATGAGAAAATGAAAACATATGGCATCATGAGGAAAACTACTCACCGAGCAAATAAATATAGCACAAACTCACCTCCAATGAGCATCATAGACATGACGAATGTACCTGCCTAGCCATCAACTATTTGTTTAGAGTATTATTCCCCCAGAAAATGCTTCCCTTCCCAATCTAAAAACTGCAATTTACTTGGATAATCAACTAAATAAGTAACATATACCAGAAAGTTATATGTATATGTATCTGAAACATATTCACAACACCTTCAAATATACTTCAGCAATTAGCAAATGATTTATTTGTCACTGTGTTACTATCTTCATAGGAAAAGAAAGCAAAATTTGAAGTGCTGATGAGTATATCATTTGACCCATTCATTACGAGAAGCAGAACATCAGCTTTGATGCCATAAGCATGAGGACAACACTAAAATTCCAAATGACTTCTTCAAACAGTATGCCATGTCTTTATAGCATTAAGTTTTCCAGAACTACACCAAAGATCTAAGAAATACTAGCAAACCTATTCCTAATAGGACTTGAGACTTCAGCATCCATCAATAAATAACATTTGCAGGACATTTTTCTCATATGCTGCCAATGAACCCAATTTGGCTTCTTAAGTTTTAGTTGTTTAAATTTGCATATGAACAGGCAAAAAAAAAAACAAAGGGTAGAACATATAAGTAATGTTACACATACAAAGATATATCATATTTTGATATAGCTGTTAATAACCCTCATATAGTAAATTAAAACATAGCATCAATTTTCAGGAGGAGGATACCACAAGTGATGTTCACTCCTATATTGAATGGATGCACGGAATAACGTAACACAAGCATTTGACAGTTCAACAGCTCTATGCAATTGAACAAGTGTTGACATATCTTCAGTGATAACATATTCAAGTTGTTTCTGTAAGCAATGAAATACTTCCTCAAGGTCTGAAACTTTACTATAGAATACTTCAGCATTGTCTCTATCCATCAAAAGAATTGTGTTCCGACGGGCTGTTTCACCAACTAACTGGATGAGATCCCAAAGAGCTCCAGAAGTTCGAACATCTGAACCATAAGAGGAACCAGATTTAGATGCATTAGCATGGCTAATTGTATTCTGAAATTCTCTCAGTTGGATCAGGCCAGCAAGCTTTTCGCCATGCTCCGTGATAATTTGCATAGATTGTCCTGGTACAAAAGTATAAAATTGTTTAACATTTCATGGGTTTATGTATAAGAAAATTTGTAGGGAACAATAAGAATCCCATCTCTACTTAAGTTTGTGTAAATTTAGTTACTTATCAAGTCAACGATAAGTCAATTGCTACTGGTTAATGAAAAGGAAATTAATCAAGGATGTCATGATATACAAGAAGCACCTACCAGCGATGCAACCCACACATTCTCAATCAGAAATTGGAACAAAAAGAGCCATAATTTGAAAAAGGTAAAAGGAGAAGCAAATAATTAGAATGGAAAAAATTGTCCATACTCTGTCTGGAACACAGTTCTTCATGGCACTTGGACAAAGCAAGAAACTGAAGATACTTTTGACGTTTCTGCTGCTTCTCTACAAGTTGAGTGGACACAACAGACAAAGCGGTCTCAGGGCCCCTAGTTGGTGTCCAATGTTTGGCTAAGGTGTCCACAATTGATCTGCTAGTCCTGGTAAATACATTTACAAATGCCCTTGAATTTTTTAGTTTGTCAAGTACACCATCAACCTGCCCAGACAAGAGAAAATCATGGAAAAGTTGACTCAGTAAAGTTTCTGATTCCTCGTCTTGAGGGGGTTCAAGGCGTGCAACTCCAATTAAGCCAGCCCTTTGTCTGTCACCTGCATCCCAAGCTTCTGAACTGGCTTTCTTGGAACTATATTTCCCAGCAACGGAGAAGTTTCTTCTATCCTCTTGTAATAATCCGTCATTAGAACTACCTTTACATGACAAGCTTCGTGCAGGTGGTTCAACTCCACCAAGTAATACTGCCTTCTCAGGTATCGCCCAAACTCCTGCTTTCTCAGTGAGTAAGCTCCGTCTTCACAATCATCCGAGGATGGGAACTCAAGAACTTTTCCAGCATCATTAGGCAAGTCAAACTGATAAAGTATGGTGGAGCTCCTCCAGTAGTGGGAGACTGTTGCAGTACCATCGCCTGAGAGTATAACCAGCTGGCTTGCCACCTACTTTTAATCTCATGGTGAACAAAAATTCTTCATCTTCTGCTCTTGCTTTGGGTATAATCACTAGGACAGGTGCCTTTTTCTCCAATATCTTTTCACCCATTGGCTTTGCAATGTCGACACCGGATTTATATTGCATTGTCAGAATAGAATACTCAATGTAGCTTGAACTGGTGACCCGAACCATGCAGAATATAGCGATAAGAATAGTAAATACCTTGCCCTCAAAGGGAGGCAAGTTTTTGTCGGCGAATAAAAGAGCTCTTCCCCTTTCACACCACCAAACTTTGCAGCAATAGCAAGCTGACAAATTTTTTAAAATAAAAAAAAGTTAACATGTCACCAGACCAGAGATAAGCTCAGAAGTTTCACAAGTCAGTCTCAAGAAAAAACCTGATTAAAAAGCACAATAATGACTGCACGCTTAGAATATTCTTCAAGAATGTCTCTAGTGATTTGGAATACTCAGGAGCCAAAGACTGCGCCAAGAAGAAATTACGAACATAACAGTATGGCCAAGGTGTTCGATAAGAGAAAAGAAGAGAAATGTGTTTATCTGAAACAATTCCAAACCGAGCACCCAGATTGTTCCACTGATGCTCAAAATCTTCCACATTTTCCAGATTATACAACATGTTCACATTTGAAGTCTGAGTAATTGATTCTTGGTAATTGATTCGTCTGTTTTGGATATTTCCCTTGCTAAAATTATGTGTGTCTGCTTACTAATAGGGACATTCTTTGAGTTCATTACATGAAGAAGATTTAAGCATACTTGGGATTCCCCACTCTTGAGCAGGCCATCTATCAAGACAGTCCAAACAATCTCATCACCATTCCATTGTTTCTCAAGCATGTCGTTGAAAACCAGTTCAGCCTCTTGGATCCGTTTTCTTTTGCAAAGAGAGGATATAATAGCTGCATACATTGATAAAGGAGTTTGAAGCCCCTTTTGCTAAGAAAATCAAGAGTATCTACAGCAGCATCTACTCTCAAATTCTTGCAATATGCATTGAGGAGAGAGCAATATATAGCCACATTAGGACTCAGACCTTTCTTCTTCATAAACTTCACTAACTGATCTGCCTCGTGACTTCTGCCATCACGACATAAACGAGCAATTAAAATGAAATATGTATCAACCGAAGGTTCACAGCCAATCTCAGACATCCTAGCTAATAGAGTGTAGAAGGTATCAATAGTAACATCATTTTCATTGAAACTGAGACTTTGTGCAGTGTCATTTTCAACATCAACTTTTTCGGTCACCATCTGGAACTCTTTCTGTATACCTTTCAGCAATACATAGTAGGTTCGGTCATTCGGGTTGCAACCTGAGCTTATCATTCGATGAAACAGAGAGAATGCATGATCTAGTCTACCTAGGGATACAAAGCCATTGATCAAACAGGTATATGTGAACTCGTCAGGATATAAGTTTCTGCACTGCATTTCTTCAAGCAAGATCTTTGCATCATCAACTCGGCCTTCCTGGCACAGACCATACATCAAAGCACTGTAGGTATGCAAGTTTGGAGAGCAATTTCTTCCTTCCATTTCATGGAAAATCTTGAAAGCAAGATGTATCCCACCGTTCCTGCAGAGACCATCAATTAGGGTTGTATATGTGATCACATTAGGAAGCAGCCCATTTTCTGTCATCTCATTGCATAGCTTCTCCGCTTCAGGCAGCCTACCCTCTTTAGATAAACCATTCAGAAAAACATTATAAGTCTCAATATTTGGAAGGCAACCAATATCTTGCATTCTTCCAAACAAAACCAAGGCATCATCAACTTTTCCATTCTTGCATAGGCCATCAATCAAAGTGGTATAGTTGACAAAATTCGCGGGCTCAAACCTTGCTGCATCATTTCCTGAAATAGTGCAGAAGCCATATCAAGCCTACCCCCTTTGCAGTAGCCAGAAATGAGTTCTGCATATGTATATTAATCAGGCTTACATCCATTATCCTTCATCACCTCCATCAGTCTTCTGCCATTATCTAGATAACCGCGTTTGGAATACCCTTTGATGAGTGTGCTGTACGTGATCACATTGGGGGGAGGGCCAACCTTCAGCATTTCACCAAATAGAATCATCGCCCTTTCAAGATTTCCAATCATGCAGAATCCATTTATCATAGCATTATAAGTTTTAGCATTGCCCGAGTGACCATGTTGCTCCATCCAATTCAGAATCTTGAAAGCCACATCTACTTTCCCTCTCTCAGACAATTCATGTATCAGAGCATTATATGTCACTATTGTAGGAACTAATCCGTTCTTCACCATCTTGTGGTACAACCCTATTGCTATTTCAAGTTGGTTGGATTTTGCAAGCCCGCTGATCATGGCTGTATATGTCTGCACATTGGGAAGACACCTCCTCGCTCTCATGCTTGCAACAAGAGAGATCGCCTCATCTACACGCCCTACACCAAGCAACGCTGTGATGGGAACCGTGTAAGTATACACAGTAGGATCGATGCCATTCTCAATCATTTCCTCAATCATGTCCAAAGCCTCATCCACCCTTCCATCATCACATAAACCATTAACTAGAGTACTATATGTTACAGCATTGGGATCAATCCCTTTCTCTACCATCTGATCAAAACCACAAATGCTTTATCCAAATCCCTGTTCCTGCAATGACCAAGAATTAACTATGTATATGTGAACACATCTGGCAACATTGAATACTGATACATCTGGACCAATATAATCTCAGCCTCCTCAGCCTTTCCCCTCTTACAAAGAATATTAATCATGGTGTTCAAAGACAACAAACTCGGCTTGATCCCACTGTTCAACAATTCCGCATATACACTCTGAGCTGCATCAACCATACTAAATTTTCCCAATTGAATCAAGAGAGAATTAAAACTATATAGACTATAAGAAAACCCATTCCGACTAATCCCATTCAAGAACTCAACAACCCTCTTATCATTTTGATTAACTGCCTCTCCTCTACAATCATTTCTCCTCAATCATTCCACTATTTCTCAACCAACAATCATTTGTCCCCTTTATTCCAAAATTAAAGCAAAACACTAACAATGTAACCACAATTGGGTCAACCCTTCCTCCAACATATCTCTTTCATTATGGGTAAAGGGAAAATAGATTCTCATTACCATTCCCATCGAAGAATTTGAACCAAGCGCCCCCTAAGTTCTCTTTGCTACCATTTTTTTCCCTTTATAGTTTATTCTGAAGTGCTTAAGCTGAGTGAGATGCATTTAGCATATTGATTAACTGTTTACTTGATTTTTACTATTCACCATCCTGTTCATCTTAATCTATTTGATATATCTTGATTTTATATTAATTTTGTTATTATATTTATTATTATTATTATTATTATTGTTTTATATTTTATTGTACCAGAGGACCAGATTATAAGAACAAATCAGACAAATATACTGATTAGATCACTTATGCTTATGAAACAAAGGGGCGATTCCACTCCAAGAGTTTCAGTTGGCTCGAGGAAAAGGTACTGAATCCTTCTTCTGTGGGTTAATAATGCGGGGTGATTTTTGCCCCAAGTTCTATGGTTCTTGTTCCAATTCTTAGTGCTAATGTTCCATTATTTTGTCATTCTCAGGGCTGCTGAGAAAGCTGTGGATGGTAAAGCTGCTGGAAAGAGGGCCATGACCACCAATCCGCTTGTTACTTTTCAAGGTGACATGTTTATCATATGCTGTTCCATTTATTCATTGAACACCTAAAGGACTATATGAACTGTGAAAAACTTGGGGGTATTTGGCTTGCGTGGGGGAATGAGAATTGTGTTGCTTGGTTTTTAACCAGGAATACCATTGATGAATGTTGGTTTATTGAAAATTGTTAGGAATGAAAATTTGCATTGAATTTTAGAGGAATCACTTTCATCTTCCCCACACCCAAAAAAAAAAAAAAAAAAAAAAGTAAATAAGTAATATGGGAACTCATTCTACGTTTTTCATTTATAAAGTTACTATTGACAATATGACTCTTTAGTCAACCACCTTTTAAAACTTAGCTATTGCTAGAAAGGCTGTTTTCAACCTGCAGGCTTGTTTTGCATAATACATCCCCTTGTGTATATTCATCATATTGAGTTCTTTTTAGTGTGTATCCTATCTTAGAGTTATGTCCATCTCAATTAAAAATTGGTCACCTTATTATAAAACTTGATCTAAAGTGAAGAGATGCCCCTTTCGAAGACATACCCAATTGAAAAATGATATTATCCAAACACATTCAAACAATTGTTGCGTAATTATTACTCCTTATTTTATATCCAGTTTACACTCTCATCTTCTTATACTGTTTACCTACTGCAAAAATTCCAACACTCCACAAAAACGGAAAATGAAAACACAAGCAATTGCTTCCTTTAAAGTCACTATAATCTGAATATTCTTCACTTTGAGCCTGAGGATATCAAAGTCCAAAGGAAATGTTTGCCCTTTCTTCTAATGTATGTATCGAAGTATACTGCAAATGTTTATATTTTTTTAGTATATCTGCAATAAGAAAAAAAACAGCCATTCGTTATGTTATTTTCACAATTTTGCCTGAATGAACTTACATTTGCACAGATTTTCAAAGCTTGACAGTTGAGAAACTCCGAGGCCTTCTTAGGGATAGAGGCCTTCAAGTAACAGGGAAAAAGGCAAGTTTCGTGATTTTTTTTTCTTAGCGATGTCCTAATTTATAATTATAAATTTTGTTCGATAGCCTGATTTAATGCAGAGTGTTTTCATGCTTTGATTTTATTTGAATTATTTCAGGATGAGTTGATTGCTCGGTTGAGAAATGCTATGACCGGTTAGAGCAAGAGCTCTTCGACTCTGTAAAAACATTACATTTTAAAACAGGGCAGCAGTTTAGTTATAGAATGCTTTCGAAGTAACTTGAAACGTTTCTTTTGCTGCATGCTGTTGTGTTGTGTTTAAATTGAATCCATCTATGTTTTTTTTCTTCACACACATTTAGTCATGCATTTTGGGCTGGTTTAATTCTGCAAGGTCCTGTCTTTAGAATTCAAGCTGTTCGAGCAATACACTCAATATATTTTGATGATTGTTGAAGCTTGTAATTATGGATAATTCATCATAGATTAAGTTATAAGTTACAAGAAATCGTTTTTCTTGGGTATGTTTGATTTGGGACTTTGAAACTAAACCCAGTTCTATTTCAGGATTTTAGAATTTGATTTTTAACTCAATACATTTGCTCTGTTAAATACTTATGAATTCTATAGGTCCAATTTTTTCTCCCTAACCTATTAATTCAGATTTTTTTAGGCAAATTATTATATAAAATATTTCACGGATCTAGAATTCGTAATATATGACCCGCAGGTCAAATTAACATCATAGCGAAAAATTCGTGAATCCTGCAGGTTGGACCTGGTCAAATGGATATTTCTTAAAAATTCGCGTAAAGACGGAACAACACAACTTGCTTTGAGATCTGTGTTACTGTGAGTACATGTATGTGTTAGTACAAGGAAGGATCCTTAAAACATGACCCGGACATCACAAGCAGAAGCGCAAAAAGCCAAAAACACACAGAGAAATTAGCGCATTTTAGAATTGGGTCAAACACATTTTTCTATAAAATTTGTGCAAAGACAAAGCAACAGAATTCGCTTCGAGATCTATATTACTTCCTCCGTCCCAAGATTACTTGCACACTGCAATTTTTGTCGTGATTTAGCGAGCGAGTTGTTTATTAGTATTTGAAATGATAAAGTGACTTTTAAGGATGAACACGATAGATCTACTTCTCCTCTATTATATGTCTCCTTAAAAATTAATCTATCATTTCAAATACTAATAACTCGTTCGTTAAAACACGAGAAAACAATAACTGTGCAAGTCATCCTGGGACGGAGAGAGCACTATAAGAACAAACATGTGCTACTGTAAGTACGTGTATGTGTTATTGCAATGACAAATAACACATACTTATTTTCAGTACACATATATGTCTGTAAGGTATTGAAAATTGTGTTATTATATGGTCAAATGTGTTACTGTGAAGAAAAATGTGTGTTACTGTACGAACAAAATGACACCCCCTCTATTTTCATCCGCTTCCCCCTCTATTTTTTAACTACTTATCCTTCTGAATTGTGACCAAATGTAGTAAGTAAAGATTCAAACAACCAAATTACACCATTGAATTAGTAATTTTTTTTTTTAATTTTAACATAGTAACACATAATTGTCTTTACATTAATCCATACTTATATTTATAGTAACATAATTTGGGAGCGAATTTTTTATTTTGCCTTTGCATGAAATTTTATAAAAAATCTGCTTGACACAGGATCTCCAAATTTTTCAGCTCCTTCCTATTTTAACTAACATTTCACGGTGAAATATTTAACAGGAAAGTCTCCTTTGTTTTTTATTCCCACACCTTTTATCTATAATTTTTCACACATTTTTCTTACTCTTACGAATTTCAATATTAAAAAATAAATAAAAAAAATCAAAGCTTTAGAGGAAACTGGTACGGGGACCTTGGAACCACTGTCGCCAGGGAAGAAAGTTGGGTGCATAAAATTAAGAAGAAATTGAACGTTTGGTGGCGAAATGCTTCACTCAGATTGAGGGAACTGATTTTCACGAGACATTTGCGCCTGTTGTAAAACTCGTGACAATGAGATGTTAACTTGCTATAACTACCAAAAAAAAAATTGGGTTGTTTATCAACTAGACGTCGACAATGTCTTCCTTCACGGTGGCCTTATAGAAGATGTGTATATGAAAGTACCCTAAGGATATGCACGATGACTAAACGTTCGTCTACGAGTTATTTTATATCTTTGAGAGGAGCATCTGTATCTTGGCGCACTAAGAAACAATTTGTTGTTTTACTGTCTCCAGCTAGAGTTGTTAAACGAAATTAGCAGCTCGAGAGCTCGACTCGACTCAACTCGTTAAGGCTCAAAATATTGATAAACAAGTCAAACTCGAGCTCGTAAAATACTAAATATACTAACGAGCCTACTTCAGCTCGTCTCGTTAGGCTTGATAACTAAGATTTTTCTTGTAATTGCATTAGGCTCGTGAGACTCGTTTGACAGTCGTGTCGAATTCTATTTTTGGCTGGTTAAAGTAATCGAGCTTGACTTGGCTTGACTCGACAAGAGCTCAAGACGAGTTCAAACTTCAAATACTCGACTCGACCCAACTCAAATAACAGCTCTATCTTCAACGAAGGTGGAATTCATATCAACTCTTAGTGAGATATTGTGACTTTAGTGGTTATTAAAAGACACCAAGACAACACAACCAAGCAGCTAGACACTGATAAAAATGTTATAAAGGATTTTTTTTTTTTAATCCAGAATATTGCAAAATGAATTTTAACTATCAATGAAAGCGTTTTTTTTTTAATCCAGAACTATGCGACTTTGGCTTATTATAATAATTTGAAAATGATGACTGAAAGCGATTTTTGATTTCATCTTGGCCTAAACGTGCTCAAAACGTATCACGCCGTCCCCATATCCTTCATGATAAGTTCCGCCGGATTTGAATATTATAAAAACGTGAAAATATATATAAATTAGTTTTTATTTATAGTTGAAATAGAGTACGATTATATTATTGGTTAGTTGATTCCACTATAAAAAATGTTAACATTCAGATTTGTTGGCGAGTCCATAATCTTTTGTGATAATTGGCGAATTTCTTTTTTGTGCATATTTTATTCGTCATCTTTTATAAAATTAATTGATATTTTTTTTACTTAAAAAGTAGTAATATTTGATGGATTAGTTTTTTCTACTAGATGAAATAGAACGGATTTTTTAGTCACCATGCATTATATCTATAGTGTATTTTTAAAAGGGTTTTCCTATTTTTTTAATTTTGAAATTTTGCATCGTTTTGAAATTAATTCGATAGTTTTGAAGTCCCAGAAGTTTTTAAAATTTTGAAATTGGTCTAGGAATCGGCTCCAACAAATCACCCGATCCCACATGTCTATTTATTTTTTGAGATTATATTTTTTATACTCCAATAACTTTGCATCGTTTTGAAATTTATCTCTATTGTTTTGACTTTTTGATTTTGATCTTGTAAGTTCTTTGAAATTTTGAAATTGATCCAAGAACCGGCTCAAGCAGTTTACCGAACAGGTAACCCGATAACTTGCCACATGTATTAATTTTTTTCATTTATTTTTAATGTGTCATCTGAATTTTTTTGTTGGGAAATATGTAATTTAGTTTTGATGGAAGTTCCAAAACAGGTTGTAATAGGACCAAATGACACATTAATGATCGATGACTTAGAATCGAGAATAAGATGACCAAATTTAAATGTATAGATAGTCGATGTAAAAAGATAGGCCACATATTGAGAGGGGAACTCAATATGTATAGGTCGTCGAAAGTATCGGATGACCCGCAGAAGGTCGATGATCGTAAGACTAAGCGCAAATCGAGAGACAAGAAGTCAAGATCGTGAAGAAGACAAGAAGACACTAAAGACTCGAAGAACTCAAGACTCGATGAACTCAAGACTCAGATAACATCAAGACTCGATGAACTCAAGACTCAAATAAACTCAAGACTCAAAGATCAAACTCAAGACTCAAGACGATCAATACACCGAGGCTCGAGACACCAAGATCAAAAAGACCTCAAGACCTACTTTCAAAGCAGAGTCTGCGTGATATTGAAGCTAAGACAATGTGCAAATCAAGACTCAACAAGGTAGACCGACCAACATTTGATCAAGTCACCACACCGGTGACAATCAAAAGATACACCGCATAAGACGAATCCTCTTCAAAAGGAATATCAATCGCCTAACGGGCAAATTTTAAAGTGCCGTCACCCAAGGAGAAAGCTACACATGCAGAAAAAGATACGACAACAGCAGACAAAATCGGCGCTAATCATGCCTACGACCACGCCGAAAAATCGCAAAGACGTCACAATCATATCCTACATTACCTAATATAAAATTCCGAAATTCAAATTGCTTCCCAACGGCTCTTTGATTTCGAGGTCTATAAAATGGGATCGATCTTCATTTTGAAGAAAAGGACCAACAAGTGAAAACGCAAGAACAAACACGGAGACATCGCAAAAGAAGCTAAAGCTACAACAAATCTCCACTCAAAAGAACACTACATCTGAAGATTAATCTTAAGAGTGTTCATCCCATAGTTATTAGCAAGAAATCCTATCCACTAGCATTTTGGCTACCTAAAGCACCAGGATAAGATTTCCAGTTGGAACCCTCAATCATTCTTTACCCAAATGCAAGTTAGGTCAAGTCTCAGAGAGTGAGAACTCATTAAACATCTCTATTATCCTCTTTGTAGGATATAAGTCCTGCTGGTTACGTTTGTAGAGTGGGAACTCGATAAACATCTCGACTATCTTGAAAAGGATATAAGTCCCGTAGGTTAAGCTTGAGTGGGAACTCAGTAAACATCTCGGCCATCCTGAAAAGGATATAAGTCCCGCAGGTTAAGTTTGTAAGAGTGGGAACTCGGTAAACATCTCGGTCATCCTGAAAAGGATATAAGTTCCGCAGGTTAAAGTAGGTTAAGGTTCCCCTGTGTTAAGGGAAGAGGGACGTGGGACGGGTTTAAATGCGAACCACTATAAAAGTCTTGTGTGCATTTACTTGCTTTCTTATCGCTTTTACACAAGTCACTCAACCGAGTTTAAACGCATACATATTCTAAAGTTAAGCTCGGTTTTGCACTAAGAATCGATCTCGATCGATTGACACTTCACCAACCGGTTGAAAACTGACTTAAGAATCTGATTGATAAAACTGGTTTTTCACACGGGTAAAAACAAGCTTCCGCACCATTCAGTTAAGCTGACAGATATCAAACTGATCTGCCCTCAGGCACTCAGTAAGATTGAACATCAGTCTAAACTGATACACTAGCACTCTGATCGGGTAATCTGCAGTTCACACCGATCCGCATACGAAAAAGTTTTGGAAGTCTATTCACCCTCCCCCTAGACTTCCACCTCACAAAAAACCCATTCGGGACCTACAAGTGGTATCGAGGCGGTGGTTCTACGGACCCTTTGGCTTTTGAGTATCATCGATTCTTGAGGAAGAATCTTTATGGTCATTTGAACCGATCTTGAAAAACCGCTTTTAAAACTCATTCGTTTTCAAAATCACTCAAGGCATGGATAATACCTCCGGTATGTATCATGATTTGCCTAAATTTTCAATTGATGAGTATCTGCAGATTGGACTATATATATGTGCAACCATCTAGGATCGATAAGTGGCGTAATGATGGAAGTCATCGAACGAGGACCCATCATCATATACCACGACAACCCAAAGAAATGAGGAGATCCAGGACTTTGCCACGGGAAGTCTTGTGCAAAAAAGCCCGATACGATGGATGCAGAGGAAAAGAAAGTTGTTTACTCTAGATACAATCGCCGGACATATAATCATGAAGACAATGGATAAAGTCACCAAAGAGAAGATAAAGTATCTCAAAACCGCAAAAATCAATGTGGGATACTCTTTGCTTTGAGATATCTGAAGAAATGATCGATCAAAGACAATAGCCAAAATTTGAACCGGGTGAAGTTCGAAAAGTTAAAGATGTTGCCAACGAGACCATCAACGAGCTCGATGGGAGGATCACCATGTCGGTCGATAAGCTACGAGAACTTGGTAGAGATGTCATACAAAGATATCAACTACAAGATCTTAAGATCTCTCACCAAGAAATGGGACATGAAAGTCCACAAAGAATCAAGGATTGCCAAGACATTTCAAAGATGAAGCCGAGTAGCTTGTTCTTATGCCTTAAAGCTCACGAGTTCGACTTAATCGAAAGGAGGACAAGCAGATGAAGACGAGACGCTCTTTGAAGCCTCAACGCCTAAATCGATTCCATTTAAAAGTAACCAAAGCAGCAGATCGAAGGCCATCAACTCGTTGAAAACATCATAAGTCAAGGTAAGCAGATCGCTCGCTTACCAAGAAACTTGAAAGAACAAATACTCAAATTGGTAAGTATCGGAGATTCTACAAAGGACTATCAAAGAAACAGGAGGCCAACCCGATGATCACGAAAAGAACCAGATCGATGATCAAGAGATCATAGAGAAGAAAAGAAAAGAGATGATCCGGACAGATGAAAGAAGAGATAACAGATCCGACGTAAGAGTTATGATTACTATCGAAAGGAAAGTCACCGACAGATCCTACGATTTGAGTGACTCCACCGGCGAGAGGAAGTTCCATAGATCGAGGATCATGCTTCAATCTGCGAGAAACCAGTCACTACAAAGACCGACGCCTGACCGACTCCGTAAAGAGAAGAGAAACGGAACAAAAAGAGAGCAACACCTCGTAGATAGGAAAGCCCCGTAGTCGACACATCCGAATTGATGATTCCTATCTGCCCCGAGGACTCGGGTACTCATCCAGAGAAGACTTACATTCGATAAGCGATCTTTGTTGACTTCCACGAGCATGAAGATCGATATTCTCTTGGATGATGATGAAGTCTGCGATGGCCAAGGAGGACCAATCGAGGTAACCTCCAACCCTTCGCTTTTCAATTTCCACACTGTTATTATTAGCACACCCTTTGGAGAGATTGACTTGCGGCTCTACTCGAGCAATTGCTTGATGATCTCTCCAAGCGAGAGACACTTATACAATAGTGGAAGCTAAAAATGACAAGCTAAGGATCATAAATAATCACCGTTAAAGAGAACGCCTCTCGAAGCTAAACCGAATCGAAATCTGTTGAAACTGCTCGGAAGGTAATCGAGGAACTTAACGCTCAAGGTTAAATCTTCCGATCAGATAAATGATCAAAGATCGCCTAGCAATCAACAAACAACAAAGTTCGATGATTTCAAAATCCTTCAAGCTAAATTTGATGAGCTATTCCGACTACATGAGAGTCTTAAATCTATCGAGGATAGTCTGCGGAAGAAAATAGAGGTTTTCATGAAGTCATCTAAAACCGCTTCAAGAAATGAACACCTATTTTCAACGCCGACTAACAAGAAGGAAATTGGGTATGAGAACCCTTCTACATCCTCAAAAGCCCCGCTTGATTCACTTCGGAAGGGTGTAATCAAACGAGTCTCTCTACAAAGATACACTAAAAGCTAAACTTGTATCTAATAAGGAAAAAAAGATACATCTTTGAGCAAGTAAAGGCGGTGCCTTAATCAAAAGGGAACAAAAATGGACCCTAATCGATAAAGCATCACCGAGGAATCAATAGAAGAACCCGGTTCTTACAAGAGACCTCAACTCGATCGTGATTAGGTATCGAAAGAGACAACCCATAAGAAGGAAATCTAATATGAGACCCAATCAAGGTCACCGCCTAATAAGCAAGCTATAGGTAAACCGCAAAGACCACCTATGCCAAAAATATATGAATCTTTTGATGGTAGCGAAATCGTACATACCCTTATAATCGAGATCTAGATATCGCACTTTTTGAGCCACACGATTAAAAGAAGACAAAATATAAAGAAAAATCTCAAGTCTTCTAAGTCATCCAAGGCTCACACTAATAATCATACTAATCGAAAAGCATATAAAGAGACGATGATTATGTTGATATGTATGGGAGATAAATCGGACCTTCTAATCTTTCGATTTTCATAGAAGTGCTCGTTTGTGTGGATCCCTAAATCCACCACTAACCCCCAGACCCAATTCCAAAGGGGGTACCTAAAGCCCGATTTGATTGCAGTTCACAGGGGATCGACCAACAAAGGAGGTGCACAAGCAACTATCCGGGTACATCGATAGTGGATGCTCAAGGCACATGATTGGAAGCAAACATCTCCTTAGATCTTACAAAGAACAAGAAGGCCCACGTGTACTCTTTTTTCGGTGATGATAACTTTGGTTTAACCAAGGGATTCGAACCTTAGAGAATGATGATGTACAAATAACTCGAGTCTCATATGTCGAAGGATTGAAGCACAATCTACTATCGAGATCACAATTTCTGCGACAACGATTCAACATTGAGTTCTCGGCGACAAGTGTACGATAAGGAATCGAGCCACTCAACAAATCTTGCTAATCGGTTCAAGGAAAGACACGATCTACATAGCAGATTGGAACAGTTGTTCAAGAATACATGCTTAATTGTTAAGAGTTCTAAAAGTAGCGATTGGCTCGCACAAAAGATTGAGTCATCCCGAACTTCAAGACTCTTAACAAGATCGCTAGGATGTCTTTGGTTGAGGACTTTCGAATGAGATATTCTCCAAAGATCGGACATGTGCCGCGTATGTCGAAGGGAAAAACAAGTTAAAGCCTCATTCAAGGAATACCGGACCAAAGATCCAAGAGAGTATTGCAACCGCCCCATATGGATCTATTCGGACCGCCATACACCAATCGGTCTCGAAGGGGCGCAAATATACTCTTGTAATTGTGGATGATTATTCCAAGTTTACTTGGGTTGTATTCTTATACAAGAAGAACGAGACAATGACTAAGATACCCGAACTGCTCAAAAAGCTACAAAATGAGAAGGGTGTCAGCATAGTAAAGATCAGATCAGATAAAGGTACAGAGTTCCTGAATTCCTTTATTACTGATTTTTGCACTGAGTTTGGTATACAACATGAAACGTCAGCTTCAAGAACGCCACAACAAAATGGAGTAGCAGAACGGAGAAACAGAACTCTCAAGGAAGCTGCTCGCACTATGTTAAATTTAACATGCCACACCAAGCCATTTTAAGGGCGTATAATAAACACAACATGCCATACTCGTAATGATGTTCTCGACTAAGAATCACTTCAAAACACCTTATGAACTGTGGAAAGACAGAAAACCTTGTGTTTCATACTTCCATGTTTTTGGGTGCAAGTGTTTCATTCACAACAATGGGAAAAGTCAGTTGAAGACTTTTGAGGCCAAGTCAGATGAGGGCATATTCTTAGGATATTCCTCATCCAGCAAGGCTTTCAGAGTTTACAATAAACGAACTCTAGTTGTGGAAGAAACACCCCATGTGGTCTTTGATGAGACATCCTCTCGAACAAGAGAAAGTCTCGCCGTAACAAGCCGTATCAGATCAACCAGCTAGATTACGACACGCGCAAAAATGAATCGGTAAGCATCAAGGATAAAGAACTCCGAACATGTAACAAAGGCACATCCAAGAACTTGATCTTCTCGATTCAATAGGTCAATCGGACCCAAAGGTACGCACAACCGCCGAAAGAAGAAGCGATTCTAACCGAGATAAATATCAATCGAACCATCCGGTTCGGGGAACTTCGAAGTTCCTATGAACAGACTTCAGCACATGATGAGTCCAACATCAGCTGAGACATGTTCTTATCAAGTGGATCATAATTCCGCACCACTCCCAATCACTAGTAATGAACTATCAGATATGGATGATGTTCTCCAAACAGACGCACATCGTAATGAAGGACTGGATTACCAAATATCCAACCGATTTGATTATTAGAGACCCATCCGATAGAGTCAAAACTAGACATCGATTGGTGAAAGTGCCATATCTTTGTTGTTATATGTCTATGAAGGAACCAACTACGATGAGAGGAAGCTCTACAAGACGCAAGTCGGATTTTAGCCATACAAGTGGAGCCGAACAGGTTTGAGAAAATCAAGTTTGGGAATTGGTGGACAGACCAACTCATCAAGACGTAATTGGCACAAAGTGGGTATTCAAGAACAAGAGAGATGAGAAAAATGTCATAACCATGAATAAGGCAAGACTTGTTGCTAAGGGGTATTCACAATCAGAAGGAATTGATTATGATGAGACCTTTTGCACCGGTCCGCTCGCCTAGAAGACATTCGATTTGTTTTTTCGCATATGCTTCCCACGAGAGGGTTCATTGTGTATCGATGGATGTAAAAAGTGCATTCTTAAACGGGGTACTAGCAGAGGAAGTTTATGTCGAACAACCTCCGTGCTTTGAAAAAGGCAACCAAGTGTACCGCTTTAAGGAAAGCTCTTTCTGACTGAAAACAAGCTCCTCGAGCTTGGTATGATACACTCTCTCGCTTCTTGACAAAGCGGGTTCACTAAAAGGAACAAAGGACGAAACCTTATTCGAATAGAAGATGGAGAAGATATTATGATGGTTCGTATCTCGTGGACGACATCATCTTCTGGATCTCCCAATAAGAAGCTATGTGAGAAGTTCAAAGAAGTTGATGCAAGGAAATTCGAGATGTCCATGATGGGTCGATGAATTACTTTTCGGGATTACAAGTCAAGCAGAGTACAGAATGAATATTCATCTGCCAGGCGAAGTACACAAGGAATCTACTGGCAAAGTTCGGAGTTCAACACTGCAAGGAAGCCAGAATTCTAATGATGACCGGATTCATGATGGATCCAGACGAAGATGGTCAGAAAACGAATCAGAAGGAGTATAGAGCTCTAATTGGATCTCTACTATACCTGACTGCCAGCAGAACAAATATTACTTTTGCAGTAGGTGTATGTGCCAGATTTCAAGCAAATCCAATGCAAAGCCACCTAGAAGCAGCTAAGCGGATTCTCAAATATCTGAAGGATTTGAAACCTTGGTTTATTTTACCCATCAGATGACAATCTAGAGCTTAGTGGGTATTCTGATTCAGATTACGGAGGTTGCAGAATCGACAGGAAGTCAACCTCAGGTTCATGTCAGTTTCTGGGAAATAAACTGATCTCTTGGTTTTCGAAGAAGAAGACATCTGTTGCAAAATTTACTCCTGAAGCAGAATATATGGCTGCAGGAAGTTGTTGTTCCCAAATCGCCTTCTAATTTAAGTCGGCCAGTGAGGGATTACAACATCGTAGCTAAGAACGCATTACCTATATTCTCGCGATAATAGTCTTTATTGCAATCACTCGAGAATCCTGTTCTACATACAAGATGCAAGCATGTGGATTTCGACACCATTTTATCGTAGATCATGTTGAAACGAAGAATATCGGGATGGAAAAAGATCCATAACGACAAGCGAAAAGTCGATATCTTAACCAAGCCACTAGCTGAGATCAGATTCAGAGAGTTATGCAACGAGCTAGGGCTTCTGGATCTTGGAGAAAATGCACCAGATATGGCTGAAGGATTGATCTCCAGATTCAGTTGGTTAAAAGACTAACCAAGGATAAGTGGAATCAATTGAGTTAGGAATCTCAACTGATCAGACGACCAGACGAGGAGCCAATCTGAAGTTCAGATAGGAGCAGATCAGAAAGTCAGAAAGGTAGCCGATCTGAAGTTCAGACAAAGGGCAAATCAGTACAAGATATATCAGATTAAGGGGGAACTGATTATATTGGAAATATTACTTTATAAGTCGATTAAAGCTACAGTTAACAAACAAGTCAAGTTTAAAGCTACAGATCGCATAAGTCAGAAGAAAACAACACAGCAATGGAATAACAAAGTTTTTCATTGATAAAGACCCAGAGGTCAGATTTACAAGTTACAAGTGATATCACAAGCTTCAAATGCTACATCTATCTTAAAGTGGTATTATAAGTACAAGAAGACCCGGAGATCGATACATAAACCATCAGCCCTAAGACA
This sequence comes from Stenogyne calaminthoides, assembly GCA_037126765.1. Taxonomy (NCBI): domain Eukaryota; kingdom Viridiplantae; phylum Streptophyta; class Magnoliopsida; order Lamiales; family Lamiaceae; genus Stenogyne; species Stenogyne calaminthoides. The sequence continues at coordinate 37,770,103 of JBBCBC010000006.1, read as the reverse complement.
ACCCTAGGCAGGGAAGGAGAGAGAGATTTTAAGAGCTGATGCTCTCAGACTCTCCGACCCAGGGGGCAGCAGAGAAGCTTCTAGAATCCTGAAAGCCGCTCTTAGAATCTTGGAGTGAGAAGCGAGAGCGTGCCTTGAAGGATCTTTAAGCTAGGAGCCCTTAGACCTAAAATCAATGGGCTCTCCAGCTGTTAAATGGACACAGTGCCACAGGTTTGGTCACAAAGACCATATGGCCATGAGTGTCTCATGCAAATATTGAGTTTGATACACTATTTTGTATATCAAACCCATGTTTTGTTTCAGACTGAGTCTGTTGATGCTAATACCATCATCTCGATAGGCGCACAAGGTGCATACGGTTAGGAGAAGTGCCTTCTCATTTGCCTTAGCAGATCCGCCTCCATGGTGGTAAAGAAGCTTAGCATTGATCATATGTGAAATCTTAGATGACGACGAAAGCAGTGTGAAGGAACACACAGGGTTGATCTGAGAAGCTAATTTCATTAGAAAAGGGCTAAAGGTTCCCACCGGAAGTTTCACCGGAAATAAGGAACTCATCGGAAAAGCATGAAGGATATGCTAAAGAAGATGAAATGGTTTATGATTGTGTTGTTCGCCTAACACCCCAGGCTATTTATAGAAGGAAATTAGGGGTATAAATGCAAATTTTATCGTCTCAGAAAATCTTAAGAGAAATTTGCATCGACAACGCGTTAGGAACACGCGGCTAATGGTTGGATGAGTTAACGGTGTGATTAAATCACAGCGTATCTGTGCCATTATTACGGAATGTCAAATCGCGCCGATTTGGGAATCGAGGCGACTTTTGGACTCCCCAAAGTAAAATTTTTGGCGGGAGTTGACTTCAGTTAATGCGAGATTATAGAAGAAAACTGAAGGATGAAGTTTTTCAGAAAAGAGGATCAGATAAGTGACAAAGCGTTTCAAGCAAAGAATCTGATCAGATAAGCGAGATATTGTTGGGAAATGCATGAGGCAAACATCAGATAAGTCAACAGAGTACTAGATCATATCACCGTGGTAACTGATTGATTACAATGTCAATCAGTCAGATACGCTCCCTTATTTATCTCTTTCTGAATATCTTTATATGCGTTATTTATTTTAATTGATTTATTTTACACTATTCATGATGCATGCTCTGCATAGCTTTTAATGCGGACCTGAAAATGTTTTCAAAACGTTTTATTGCGATTTTTCGAGTCCAGAAAACGAGAAGACTGTTTTTCTCAACCGTGCGATCAAAATACTTTTTGGCCGACTAATCTCAGCCATCGATTTCAAAACACGGATACTTGAGTACTTTGGAAAGTTGTTCAAAAAGGTTTTCCCTCGTATTCTACAAAATCCAATTTTTTTCTCAGAAAACCGCTTTCCACTACTTCGTCTTCTCAAAATTCTGAAAAGATCATATTTCGTTTAAAATTCTCTAAGAATTACCTTCGAAATCATTTGATTCTACACTTCCGATTTCAAAATCTTTCGAATCAATTACTGGTAATTTCTTGTTTTAAATTAATTGCATGATCTAGATTTCTCTATGGTACCTAGGTTTTCAAGTTGTATTTCTGTAATTTATTCGATCTAAATGCTTATTTGCTAAATTGATGCTGAATTTTGCTAGTTTGAATGAATTTATTGAAATATCTTACTCAAACTAAACAACAATCTGCATATCTTACAGAAATGGCACATCTTGTTTCAATACCGGGACAAGGGAAAAAGTACTGCAACTTTGCATCGATAAAGAAAGACATCATTGATGAAAAGTACGTCGTCTTCAATATCACCTCGATCCTAATCGCTAGAAATTCTGGAGTGCTTAAGAGCGTGTGGACTGGAACGATATTGCTCTACTCATCAGAACATCGTTCACACCCATGAAGCCCTGGAGTTTCTTTACAATCTGCAGAGGGATGAAGACAATGATGCTGACCTGATTTCTTCCGTTGGCGGAATGAAAGTTCGAGTGACGAATGACGATCTACAGAGGATATTCGGACTAACTCGAGGAAGCATCAATCCAGAGACCTACACGACTGCTGTAGGAGAAAAGGAGTTTCTTGAAGCCGAGCTGTTGAGACCAGCAAACAAGGAGAACACGACGAACGTCAAAGCCTCCTATCTGAAAAGAAAGTATCGCCTTCTTCTTGAGATCGTTCAGAAGGTGATCATGTGCTCGACTTACAGCCTTGATGCGGTCACTTCATACAAGATAAGTGTAATGGCTGCAATAATCAAGAAGGCTTCAGACATCGATTGGTTGGGTATGGTCAAAGCAAGACTGAGAAAAGACTCCGGGAAATTCGAACTGACCCAGAGCAATGAAGTGTGCTTATCTTCGAAGTGCTCATTCATACACAAAATCTCTATCATTCTGTCAGATAAGCTGCCACAGAATTATGAATGGAACGAGAATGGAGCGAAGATTTATCAAGCAAAGCACAAGGCCATATTGGGCAAAGATGAGTCCCTACCTGGACAAGCTGATGAGGATCCAACTCCTTATGTGCCCAAACCCAAGGGAGAAAAGAAAGGAAAAGATAAGGCAATCGTCTGAAGTGCAGGAAAAGGCCATTCAAGAGAAGAGGATGAAGAGGAAGGATCTCGCCAAGAAACCCAGACGCCAAATGAAAACGCCGAAGAGAGTCTCATCTCCTCTAAAAAATCGCTTCCAAGTTCTGGCCCAAAGAAGCCCCATAAGCAGAGGATCTAATGCAAGAAAGATCGACGAAGAGATAGCAGATTATTTCCGAGCCAACTATCGAGAAGCACGGGAAGAACAGATGATCGCAATTAAAGGAGAGAAATCATCGGAAGACGTAAGTGTGGTGCAATCGAGGAAGAATCACCATCCGATTCTCTACCTATAACCAAGATCTTCCAGAGAGCAAGATCGCCAACGCCCACTTCCAAATCACCATCACCCTCTCCTCATAAATCATCACCTCCACCCTCTCCCTACAAAACCTTCTCTCCTCACCCTCACCTCTCGTAACAAAAAAATCCCACACCACCAATCAATGAACCCGTTCAGGAAACTTAACACCCTCTACACGCTGAAAACGAACTTGAACATCAAACATCCCAATCCCCAATCCAGTCTCAAGAACCTGAGAGATTCGACGAACATGTGTCCATCTCTCATAATCCCTTCAACACCGAACAAAGATTTGCTTCACCGCTCCCAGAGAGCCCCATCGTAAGAATAATGAAGCAACAGATCAAAGAGTATCTGGCTGGTTCTATGCCCCGAATTGGATCAACATCCCGCATCCAAAGAATAGATAGAAGAGATAGTGTTCGGAGGGATATCGATCAAGAGAGCATTGAAGAACTTCGATTCTAATGACAACTCTGGGATCAGACTTCTTTGTAGACTTAGAGTTGAAATGTCTACACAATGCTGGGATTGAAAGTGATGTTGAATTGGCATCAGACGATTTACGATATCCAATGGCCGATTCACGAAAGGTTCTAATTCGCGATAACAGGGGAGGAAACCGTTCAACCTCCTACTGGATCATGAGGAGTCGCCAATGAACCAAGAATGGGTGCCGCAGATGAGACCCAATTTGGCAAGGCCTCAACATCCTAACAAATCGCTAAAATGAGCTCGATACCCTAGATCATCACTCTAAGAAGATTCAGAAGGATCCAGTCGCATTTGAAGACAAATTCGCAGCCTTCCACAAAGAGATCGATGAAGCAGTTTGAAGATGAGCAAGCCAAACTAGTTGACAAGGAACGAAGTCACACTGTTGGGATGCACAATGTCATCCTTGCTGAAGTAATGCAACTAGTATACCCTCTTGCTGAGAAGCTCAAGCTCCATCGACAAACTCTCGCCGAGACAGAGATGCTCAATCGCATACGCTACTTTTGGAGAGTGTCTCAGGCATCCTTGGACAAAACCAACAATCACTTGGATATGGGTTGAAACATTTTCTAGCTTCTATAGAAAAGGAAAGACAGGAAATCGAAACTGCTCTCAGACGCTTCTACACACCTGCACCTTCTGCCACCGTCTAGATCACTCCTCTTGTTGTCGAGGAACTTAGAGAGAGATCTCACGGCAATTAACAACTCGAATCAAGAAGATGTCCAACCTCTTTGATGCAACCAAAAAAGGAAAAGAAAGAAAAAAGTCAAGGAAAAGAGAATACGTAAAAAACAGACTCAAGAAAAAAGAGAACAAAGAGAAGGAAGAAAAAAGACTCGCATACGCTTGGTAAAATTTTCATCTCTACCAAAAACCATCAGATCTAACTTGACAAACCACCCATCTATCGATCTCGTTCTTTGAAACAAAGAAACCGTGGAGCAACACAGAAAGAGATCGCCGAAAGCGTAAAAGTACTCTTTTCGAGATTACCGCCAGAGTCGACAAAATTGAAGACTTCTCTTCATCCGCTCGTAAAAGAATGGAAGTCGATGATCGTGCCAAGAGCCTTGAACTCGCTAAGAAATTAGTCAAGAAGATGAACAAGATGAACTCGAAAGCGGACTCGAGGAGGAAGAAAGGCAAAGACAAGATGATGAAAGCAATCATGAAGATCGAGACAAGGCCGGATATTCTCCACCAAAGCGGATGACTCTGAACAAGTTCAAGAGCAAACAAGACAGAGAATAAGAGAGGCCGCAATCAAGAAGCGAAGTTAGCAGAGGCAAAGGGGTCAACATTGCCTACATCCGGGCGGAAGAGGAAGACCAAGCCGCAAAGCAGAGGAGATTGCTTGGGAGAAAAATGCCCTTCCAAAGACTGTTAAAGGCATCCTCTGTGCACGACAAGATTTGCTTCCAGAATGGGATCAGATCAGAGGAGAATGGTTATGTGACGTCCACATCCTGGAGAAGATTCTAATTCATCAAGATCAGGCTGAAAATGATGATGAATTTCGTGAATCGGTTAGAAACAAAGTATCCGCACTTCTACCGCATAAAGATGACAGAAGGCAAGATCATGTCATCGATACGAAGCTCCACCCTTTGAACTACTCCTTCCACCTTTGCGTCCAGACAACAAGCTAGATCCCGTTAAATTCAAGAACATCTACTATGGACTAGCTGAAAAATGAGGAATCCATAGAAAAGAAGAGCTGGACAAGCTAATGCAAAGGATGTACAGGATGTTTGACATCCCTAAAGAACTGCAAATGTTCAAGTACACCTGAAGAAGACAACTTGGAATCAGATGATAGGTACGCTTTTCACATATTCTACAATGCACACACCTATCTGTTGGGGAATGAGTTGCACAGATCTATTCGGGGTGAATATTTAAATACAAATTTAATTCATTAATTATTACTAGCATGAATTAATCCTATATTAATTCAAATAATAATTACAACAACATATCATGCATATAAAAAGCCACGTAAAACCTACGAATGCGGAATCTACGGGTTTACGTGAACGTACCTCTCGGGATGGCAGCGACTTCGGTCGGACGGACTAACCAAAAGGACTTCCCAAGTATTCCCTTAGCCCTTGCTCAACTATCCGATGGAAGGACACTCGTCGAACAATTAACAAAAGGAAAAAATAAACTTTGTTGCACCACCTTTGTGGATTTGCTAATATTTCCAGCACATGTAATTGTACTTTGGAATGAACTAATCATCCCCTATTTATAGGAGAGGAGGGGGTCGAAATTCTTGTAGAAAAAAAATGTGGGAAAAGACTTTTCTTAGTCACCAAGAAATCTTGAATATATCTCCTATATTCTTTTTCCCATAATTAAAATATTCCACAAAAATCCCACCTCCTCAAGATATGGTGATTTTCAAAAATTAGTGTTACAAGAATCCAAGATTTGGATCTTCTTGAATTTATGAGATATTCTTGTATTTCAAGAAATACATATCTTCCATAATATCTTTTCAAGAAAATCAAGAAAATCTTTCTTGCCCACTATATTTCCAAAATTTCGAAAATTCTATATAGATAACCAAGTGGGAGATTTCTTGAATTTAATGAGATAATCTTGTATTCCAAGAATACATATCTTCATTCCATAACAAAATTCAAAGAAAATATTTATCCCTACTATATCTATAATTTCGAAAATAGCATGGAAAAAATAAGCAACAATATTTATTTTATTTTAATCACCTTTTCAGTTATTGGACTATTTGTTGGGCTACTCAGGGGGCCTTTAGGAGAATTAAGATTGGACCTTCTAATGGATCTTGAATATCTAATATTGAGCCACAATATAATTCAAGCCCATAAATATTAATTAATCCCACTACATAATTAATATTGCACTATCCATCTTAACCCATATTACAAATAATATGGCTCCCTGGTCATTATTTCCCGTGTTTTAAGATTATCTAGCCCATTAATTAATTCCAAGCCACCAAATAGCTTTTTTCGCTAATTAATATCTTTTGTCCTTGGTCGAGGAATGGTTCAACATTATTATCCATACCTAAAACAAATTCCACTTGCAAGATTTGGTATGATAAAGCTTATGAACCTCCCAAGGGGCAAATCAAACAAGCGTGCTTTTTTGCACACGATTCTTCAGATTAAATCTTAGCAATCACACGTGACCAATAATATTGCCCAAGATAAAAAGTATTGAATCTCTCTTTGATTCGCTACCCATGATAAGCCAAAGCAATAGTTACCATTCCCACGTGATCCTATTTAAGGAACGAAGATTAAGAAACAACGAACCACTAAGGTCTAATTCTTCCTTGTTCGATTAGAAGAATTTATCCCATCAGAGGTCCTATTCAAATAGATCGATCCACGCCTTTGGTGTAATCTTTTGGTCAAGACAAACCAATCTGAGCCTTACACCTCAACCTTTAAGTGATGGGTTGTTCATTTCCATCTAGGTCGTGAATGGCGTACTTTTTAGTTACAAAGGGATCGTTAATTTAATCTTCGTGATCGGTATCACTAAATTAACTACAATTTAACACGTCTTTAATTATTGAACAGTTATGCAAAGAAAAATATGTAACATTCAATCATATTTAAAGCATCGATGATATACAATTTATTTCAAGAAATAAGTCAAAAAAATTGAGGTTTGATTATACAAAGTAAAAAGCATACTTTTCAAAGATAATCCCAACACTATCTGAATAAAACTTTCCATCCTGATCGATTCTAAGACAATCATCTCATTGTCTTCTCGAGGTATGTACTATTTGCATTATCTACATTTCCATTCATGGTATCTGTTTTTCGATCAAGTTTGGTTAAGTGTTTTGTTCCATCAAAAAAGGAAATTGTTGGGAAATATGTAATTTAGTTTTGATGGAAGTTCCAAAACAAGTTGTAATAGGACCAAATCGGACCTATTAGGTAATGATGACTTAGAATCGTAATAAGATGACCAAATTTAAATGTATAGATAGTTGATGTAAAGATAGGTCACATATTGAGGGGAACTCAATATGTATAGGTCGTGTCGAAGTATCGGATGACCCGGAGAAGGTCGATGATCGAAGACTAATCGCAAATCGAAGACAAGAAGTCAAGATCGTGAAGACAAGAAGACATCAAGACTCGGAAGAACTCAAGACTCGAGATAACATCAAGACTCGGATGAACATGAAGACTCGATAAACCTCAAGACTCAAAGATCAAACTCAAGACTCAAGACGATCAATACACTGAGGCTCAGAGACACCTGAAGATCAAAAGACCTGAAGACCTACTTTCAGCAGAGTCTGCATATTGAAGCTAAGACAATGTGCAACTGAAGACTCAACAAGGTAGACTGATCAGTTACTTGATCAAGTCACCACACCAAAGACAATAAAAAGATATACACCGCATAAGACGAATCCTCTTCAAAAGGAATATCAATATTCTAACGGGCAAATTTCTAAAGTGCCGCCTCGGCCAAGGAGAAAGCGACACGTGCACAAAAAAAAGAGCGACAATACGGGATACGACAACTGCCGGACAAAATCGGCACTAATCATGCCTACGGCCACGCACTGAAAATCGCGACCGCGTCACAATCATATCTTACAGCCTACCTAATATAGCCCGAAATTCAAATTGCTCTCCAAATGCTCTTTGATTTCGAGGTCTATAAAATGGGATCGATCTTCATTTTGAAGAAAAGGACCAACAAGTGAAAACGCAAGAACAAACACGGAGACATCGCAAAAGAAGCTAAAGCTACAACAAATCTCCACTCAAAAGAACACTACATCCGAAGATTATTCTTAAGAGTGTTCATCCCATAGTTCTTATCAAGAAATCCTATCCACTAGCATTTTGGCTACCTAAAGCACCAGGATAAGATTTCCAGTTGGAACCCTCAATCATTCTTTTCCCAAACGCAAGTTAGGTCAAGTCTGTAGAGTGAGAACTCATTAAACATCTCTTTATCCTCTTTGTAGGATATAAGTCCCACGGCCGTTACGTTTGTAGAGTGGGAACTCGATAAACATCTCGGCTATCCTGAAAAGGATATAAGTCCCGTAGGTTAAGCTTGAGTGGGAACTCGGTAAACATCTCGGCCATCCTGAAAATGATATAAGTCCCGCAGGTTAAGTTTGTAAGAGTGGGAACTTCGTAAACATCTCGCCCATCCCGAAAATGATATAAGTTCCGAAGTTAAAGTAGGTTAAGGTTCCCCTGAAAGGGAAGAGTGGACGAGGGACGGTTTAAACTATAAAAAGTCTTGTGTGCATTTACTTGCTTTTTTATCGCCATCCGAAGTTTAAAATACATATTCTAAAGTTAAGCTCACCGCACTTAAATCCGATCGTATTGACATTAAACCGGTTCCCTTAAGAATCGATTGATAAACAGGATCTCCAAATTGGTTGAAATGGGATCTCCAAATTTCGTGGGAAAAACAGGATCTCCAAAATTTTCAACTCTTCCTATTTTTTACTAACATTTCACGGTAAATATTTAAAAGTCTTTTGTTTTTATTCCCACACCTTTTATTTATATTTTTTCACACATTTTTCTTACTTTCAATTTCAATAAAAAAAAATAAAAAAAATCAAAGCTTTAGAGGAAAGTGGTACGGGGACCTTGGAACCACTGTCGCCAGGGAAGAAAGTTGGGTGCATAAAATTAAGAAGAAATTGAACGTTTGGTGGCGAAATGCTTCACTCAGATTGAGGGAACTGATTTTCACGAGACATTTGTGCCTGTTGTAAAACTCGTGACAATGAGATGTTAACTTGCTATAACTACCAAAAAAAAATTTGGGTTGTTTATCAACTAGACGTCGACAATGTCTTCCTTCACGGTGGCCTTATAGAAGATGTGTATATGAAAGTACCCTAAGGATATGCACGATGACTAAACGTTCGTCTACGAGTTATTTTATATCTTTGGGAGGAGCATCCGTATCTTGGCGCACTAAGAAACAATTTGTTGTTTTACTGTCTCCAGCTAGAGTTGTTAAACGAAACTAGCAGCTCGAGAGCTCGACTTGACTCAACTCGGTAAGGCTCGAAATATTGATAAACAAGTCAAACTCGAGCTCGTAAAATACTAAATATACTAACGAGCCTACTTCAGCTCGTCTCGTTAGGCTTGATAACTAAGATTTTTCTTGTAATTGCATTAGGCTCGTGAGACTCGTTTGACAGTCGTGTTGAATTCTATTTTTGGTTGGTTAAAGTAATCGAGCTTGACTTGGCTTGACTCGACAAGAGCTCAAGACGAGTTCAAACTTCAAATACTCGACTCGACCCAACTCAAATAACAGCTCTATCTTCAACGAAGGTGGAATTCATATCAACTGTTAGTGAGATATTGTGACTTTAGTGGTTATTAAAAGACACCAAGACAACACAACCAAGCAGCTAGACACTGATAAAAATGTTATAAAGGATTTTTTTTTTTAATCCAGAGTATTGCAAAATGAGTTTTAACTATCAACGAAAGCGTTTTTTTTTTAATCCAGAATTATGCGACTTTGGCTTATTATAATAATTTGAAAATGATGACTGAAAGCGATTTTTGATTTCATCTTGGCCTAAACGTGCTCAAAACGTATCACGCCGTCCCCATATCCTTCATGATAAGTTCCGCCGGATTTTAATATTATAAAAACGTGAAAATATATAAATTAGTTTTTATTTATAGTTGAAATAGAGTACGATTATATTATTGGTTAGTTGATTCCACTATAAAAAAATTCAGATTCTCCATGTTAACATTGTCGGCGAGGTGCGATCAGTTCTATATTTGATTTGTTGGCGAGTAAATAAATAAATTAGTAGCATAATCTTTTTGTGATAATTGGCGAGTAAATAAATTAGTAGTATAATCTTTTTTGTGCATATTTTATTCGTCATCTATTTATACACAATATACATGTGATATTTTTTTACTTAAAAAGTAGTAATATTTGATGGATTAGGACCATTTACCTTTCTACTAGATGAAATAGAACGGATGATAGAAAACATGGGTCATTATGGAAACAGGTGCACCATGCATTATATCTATAGTGTATTTTAAAAAGGGTTATATTTTTTTATAGTTCAATAATTTTGCATCGTTTTGAAATTAATTCCGATAGTTTTGACTTTTTTTTAGTCCTGTAAGTTTTCTGAAATTTTGAAATTGGTCTAGGAATCGGCTCCAACAGGTTACCGAACCGATCACCTGCCACATGTCTATTTATTTTTTGAGATTATATTTTTTATACTCCAATAACTTTGCATCGTTTTGAAATTTATCTCGATTGTTTAGACTTTTTGATTTTGATCTTGTAAGTTCTTTGAAATTTTGAAATTGATCCAAGAACCGGCTCAAGCAGTTTACCGAACAGGTAACCCGATAACTTGCCACATGTATTAATTTTTTTCATTTATTTTTAATGTGTCATCTGAATTTTTTTGTTGGGAAATATGTAATTTAGTTTTGATGGAAGTTCCAAAACAGGTTGTAATAGGACCAAATCGGACACATTAATGGTATCGATGACTTAGAATCGAAATAAGATGACCAAATTTGAAATGTATAGATAGCTGATGTAAAAGATAGGCCACATATTGAGGGGGAACTCAATATGTATAGGTCAGGTCGAAGTATCAGATGACCCAGAGAAGGTCAGATGATCAGAAGACTAAGCGCAAATCAGAAGACAAGAAGTCAGAAGATCAGGTGAAGACAAGAAGACACTAAAGACTCAGAAGAACCTGAAGACTCAGATGAACTCAAGACTCGAGATAACATCAAGACTCGGATGAACTCAAGACTCAAATAAACTCAAGACTCAAAGATCAAACCTCAAGACTCAAGACGATCAATACACCGAGGCTCGTGAGACACCAAGATCAAAAAGACACAAGACCTACTTTTTCAGTGAGTCTCGCATATTGAAGCTAAGACAATGTGCAATCAAGACTCAACAAGGTAGACCGATCGCCATTTGATCAAGTCACCACACCGTGACAATAAAAAGATACACCCGCACAAGACGAATCCTCTTCAAAAGGAATATCAATCGTCTAACGGTCAAATTTCTAAAGTGCCGCCTCGTGAAGCCAAGGAGAAAGCGACACATGCACAAAAAGAGCTGACAATACGGGATACGACGCTGCAGAAAAAATCGGCGCTAATCATGCCTACGACCACGCCGAAAATCGCAGCACGTCACAATCATATCCTACAGCCTACCTAATATAGCCCGAAATTCAAATTGCTCTCCAACGGCTCTTTGATTTCGAGGTCTATAAAATGGGATCGATCTTCATTTTGAAGAAAAGGACCAACAAGTGAAAACGCAAGAACAAACACGGAGACATCGCAAAAAAGAAGCTAAAAGCTAAAAGAAATCTCCACTCAAAAGAACACTACATCTGAAGATTATTCTTAAGAGTGTTCATCCCATAGTTCTTAGCAAGAAATCCTATCCACTAGCATTTTGGCTACCTAAAGCACCAGGATAAGATTTCCAGTTGGAACCCTCAATCATTCTTTACCCAAATGCAAGTTAGGTCAAGTCTGTAGAGTGAGAACTCATTAAACATCTCGGCTATCCTCTTTGTAGGATATAAGTCCTGCTGGTTACGTTTGTAGAGTGGGAACTCGATAAACATCTCGGCTATCTTGAAAAGGATATAAGTCCCGTAGGTTAATCTTGAGTGGGAACTCAGTAAACATCTCGGCCATCCTGAAAAGGATATAAGTCCCGCAGGTTAAGTTTGTAAGAGTGGGAACTCGGTAAACATCTCGGTCATCCTGAAAAGGATATAAGTCCCGCAGGTTAAAGTAGGTTAAGGTTCCCCTGTGTTAAGGGAAGAGTGGACGTAGGACGGGTTTCGTCTGAACCACTATAAAAAGTCTTGTGTGCATTTACTTGCTTTCTTATCGCTTTACACAAGTCACTCAACTGAGTTTAAACTGCATACATATTCTAAAGTTAAGCTCAGTCTGCACCAAGCCACTGATCTGATCAGATTGACACTTCAGTCAACTGGTTGAAAACTGACTTAAGAATCTGATTGATAAAACTGGTTTTTCACACGGGTAAAAACAAGCTTCCGCACCATTCAGTTAAGCTGACAGATATCAAACTGATCTGCCCTCAGGCACTCAGTAAGATTGAACATCAGTCTAAACTGATACACTAGCACTCTGATCGGGTAATCTGCAGTTCACACATGATCCGCATGAAAAGTTTTGGAAGTCTATTCACCCCTCCCCTCTAAACTTCCACCCTTACAAAACCCGTTCAGGACCTACATTTTTTAATCTAAAATATCTGAAGGCGTGTCCAAATCGGGTTTTTGGATGGATTTCAGATAGAGCAACTTATACAATCGGGTCGGATCAGAACAAAATCGACCCAAAAATTCAATTTCTAGATCTTAATAGGGCCGGGTTCAAAGCCCGCAATTTCTAGATCTCACAACTCCATTGCATACCCTGCCACTTTTGTTCAAGCGGACACCACCACTTCAAACACATGGTGCAAATGCTAACCTGATCATTCAATTCCGTCAAACATGCTTCCAAATCGGTTTCAAATCCCAATTATGTCGCCGATCAAAAGCACCGGACGGAAAAAAGGGGTTCAAGCTTTATGAAAGAAGAAATAGCTTGAACAACAACCTCATGATTCATACTTTCATAGCAGTCAAATTTTCTCAAAATTTTTCGCGGAAGCCCAAGATCTTGTCGCGAGCATTCTTGATTTTCCATCGTTGGTTCTCAGCCCAGGGATGCCAATGAATGAGGACAAACCCTCGGCGCCGGCGCCATCTTCATCGGAAGAGGAGAAAACGATAGCGATGAAGAAATTCTATCTACATCCATCGCCGAGGACGGTAGCGAGGGACGCCACACTGGAGTTGTTGTCGTTTTTTCGGTGATATCGTCGAGAAATTCGAGGTCTTTGTTGTGAAGAAATTGAATTTTTTAAAATTGATACAATTGATGGGTCGCGAAACCTCATGGCTGATTTGCTAGATTATCACCGTTGATCACTGTGAGTTTTGAGATTTAGGTTTTTGTCGTTGTCTAGAATAGAAGAAGAGGGTGCCAATTTAGGGTTTTTTGGATTTTTGGATTCTGATTTGCTTAATTGTAAGTTTGTGAGGACGCGATGTAGTTGGGTAGGTTTTTAGTCGGCCGAACTTGAGAGGTATAATGTTTTGAGATTTATGTGAAATAGGAGTGTTTTTTCGGGTTTTCAAGGTCGATTTGGCTTGACCCAACTCGACCTACCTTAAGATATTTTAGATTGAAAAAATTCAGATGGCACATTAAAAAAAAACACGTGGCAGGTTACGAAAGCCGAGTCCTGGACTAATTTTAAAATTTTAAAAAACTTACAGACACAAAAAAAAAATCAAAACAATAAGGATCAATTTCAAAATGATGTAAAGTTATTGGACTAAAAAAATATAATCCTAAAAGATAAATACACACGTGGCAGGTTACCGGTTCAGTAATCTGCTAGAACTGGTTTCAGGACTAATTTCAAGATTTTCGAAAACTTGTTGGACCAAAATAAAAAAGTCAAAACAATCGGACCAATTTCAAAATGGTGCAAAGTTATTGGAATACAAAAAATATAATCCATTTTTGAAACATACAACTTTTTAAATTGAAATCGTTTCAATATAACAAATTGTATATTTCAATGCACTAATATTATATATTTTTAAAATATACACTATAGAGTGCATGGTGCACCTGGTGCCTGCATGGAGGACCTAGCCCCATATACACATGTATAGAAGTAGGTCTGTTGTAAATAAAAGTTAAAGGTGAATTCCATACAAAGTATTTTATTTAAAAAATAATAATTTTATAAGTTATTCTCTCAAAAATGTTAACATGAGTACTTGGTATAGTAAAAGATATAAATAATATATTTAAAAGTATTATTCATAGACATTTAAATGATATAAATAATTAAAATGAGAAGGTCACTAAGGAAATAGAAACGTGAGAAAATACAAATTAAATTCAAACACGTGGTGCACCCACAACACAATCTATACACCCTTACAGGCTTACTCACCCACCCACCCAATTATTTGTTCAATAATAAATATTTTTTGACAAAAATATTTTTTAAAATGCATGCACTGTGTTTTCCTGAATTTATTTTAGTATTTCATACACCAACTGCTCAATTTATTTATATTTTTTTGAAACATGTCAACTTGTTGAAATTGCAAACTTGTTCAAATTAAGTAAAATAAATTAAATATTTATTATTTCAAATATAACAATTTATATTAGTTGTTTGTTTAAAAATACAAATACTCCTCACATCCCTTGAAAATGAGCATATCAGCTTAAGCTTTTCATTTCCTTTTACGGAAATTTATATTTTCTCTCTTTATGTTTTCTCTTCGTATCTCCCTCTATATTTTTTTTTCCATTCACATCTCAAAATCTTTGTAAAATATTTATTTATTTTTATGTGAAAAAAATAAATTAAAAGCAATAATAATTTATCAATTGTTATACAATTTATATTAGTAATTTTATTAAAAGTATTCATTGTTAACTTTCGAGAAATACATACAACTTCCAATTTATTTATGTTAATTTACGGGCTATTATAGCAGAGTCCGATGTCCATCTCTTAAATCCCTTATAATACTGCTACTAGCCTTTACAACATAAAAAAGAGATGATACCAATTTTAAATTTTTGTTCAGCGTGGTAAATGGTGTTGCAAGTAAATTTTTGTTATATTAGGTATATTTCAATTTGGTGTGCAATTAAGTACTGCAGCTGAAATGAGTGCTTTCATAATAAATCGATTGGATGAATTGACTCTGTGTGAAGAATTTATTATAATTTAATTATTATTCGATATAAAAATTAAAGCATTTATTATTATTTATTAACTCATGTAATGACTCCACATGAACTCTACATTTATATATGCCGCCCACATTTTTCATCTGAGAAAATTAATAAATCTTTAATGGAAGTTACAAGACGATCGAGTCTTTGCAGTACACACTTAATTATAATTCAATTAGTAAGATTTATCATTTTATTTCATCCAACATGAGATCACATATATATATATATATATATATATATTAACAAGCCTAGTCGGGTCAGATTCGGGCCTACTCCGGGTTCGGGCTGAGCCGGGCTAGGTTTGGGTCGGGTCAAGTCGGGCTGGGTTCGGGTTCGGGCTGGGCCGGATTAGTCATGTTGGGTCAGATTGGAGCGGGTCGGGTTGGGTCCAGGTCTTGTTTGAATGTTGAAAATTGTGGTGGGATTAAGCTGGGATGGGATGTGATTAAGGGGGAAGGGTAGAATGGTAAAAAAATGGCACAATTATAAGTTGAAAAAGTCTTAGGACAAAAAAGAGTATTGCACGTTCAAAATGGGCATTTTTACCTATTTTCTCTTATTTTTTCTCAATTACACAATTCCTGCCATTACATCCTGTGCTTCAAAGTGCCATAGTATTATAAAGAAAAATTCTCGCGATACTGTCTCACGCTAGCACACGTGAGACATAATAAAATTCATTGACTAATTAAAATTAGAGATTATATTTATCGTAGTGCAATAACTTTGGTCCCAATTATTTTTACTTTTTGATTATGCTCTTGTTCCTGGATCAATTTCAGAATTTTTGAAAACTTGTCGAACTAAAATAAAAAATTTAAACAATCAGGATCAATTTAAAAAACGATGCAAAGTTATTGAACTAAAAAAATATAATCCAAAAAAATAAATGCACACCAGGTTACCGGTTGGATAACCAGCTAGAGTCGATTCCTGAACCAATATTAAATTTTTTGAAAATTTATATTACCAAAATAAAAAAATCAAAACAATTGGGACCAAATTTAAAACGATGCCAAATTATTGAACTACAAAAAAATATAATCCCTTATAGTTACTTCAAATCAAGTTACCCCACCAAATAATCCAATTGGAAATTAACTAAAGAAAAACGATAAATGAACAACACGCACACATGTTCAAGAATATTGGATCTAAAAGTTTGTTAATAAATATTCGGAAAACTCAAGAAAAATCCCACGAAATCGCTAGAAGCCTAGAAATATGGAGAAGTCTCAAGTCCCTAGAAAACCCTAACTAGATAAGAGGAGGCAAAACTTTTTTTTTTCTTTATAAACTATGACTGTTGATGTATAGCAAACTAAACACTTCCATATTTAATTTGAAAGATGTATGTAGCAAATTAAACACTTCCATATTTAATTTGAAAGGACAAAGATTTAAAATAATCTTACGTGATAGTGTTCAAACTTTTTATTAATATAAAACAAACTCAAGTTTTTAAATATGGAAATTGGAATAAGACATATTATACTGTTTTCCCGTCGGCCAGCCGCTAAACAACCAAATCCTCGAAATGTCCCTTCTACCCTCGGGTCGCATTTCCCTCGAGAAAAACGTGACGGAATTTAAACGGCCTCACTATTTTGCGGCTAACTCTTGTCTCCCTCCCTCTATATATTTCTCTCTCCTCATCACACTTTTCAAACAAACTCCAAACTAATTATCTCGTCCAGCATTTTTCTCTCTCTCTCTCTTATAACCCTAGGGTTTCTTCTCCTCTCCTTCCCGAACCGGCTCCGGTTCAAGCTCAGAAAATTATCTTCCAATTTTACCCCTCCTAGCATCGGATGCCTCGTCTCCTTCTACAAGAACCGCCACCGCCTACTTAGCTGGTACACCGAGCTCCTATCCAGCTCCGCGACGCAGACGATGGTGGTGCACCGCCTCGGTGCACCCCGAACGATCGTGACCGCTAATCCGGTCAACGTGGAGTACATCTTGAAGACCAAATTCGCCAATTTCCCGAAAGGGAAGCCCTTCACTGATCTATTGGGGGACTTTCTGGGCCTCGGGATTTTCAACGTAGACGGGGACACGTGGAGCGTGCAGCGCAAGTTAGCCAGCCACGAGTTCAGCGCCAAGTCTCTCAGAGACTTCGTGGTGAAGGTTCTAGAAGATGAGGTGGAGACCAGATTGATTCCGATTCTCGAGAATGCTGCTGCCAACGACGTCGTTTTGGACATGCAGGAGGTTTTGAGGAGGTTTGCTTTTGATACTATTTGTAGAGTGTCGTTAGGGATGGACCCTTGTTGCTTGGACCTCACGCGCCCGGCGCCGCCATCTCGCGGCGGCGTTTTGACAAAGCCGCCGAGATCTCCGCCATGCGAGGGACGGCGCCAGTGCCCGCGGTGTGGAAGGTCAAACGCGCGATGAGTTTGGGGTCGGAGAAGGATTTGAAGGACGCGGTGAAGTTGGTTCATGAAAATATTGATAATATGATCATGTCAAAGAGATTGAAAATGAACGAGAATGGCAATGAGAATGATTTGTTGTCGAGGTTTTTGGAGGCTGGTTTAGGTCATGATATGGTGCGAGATATGGTGATAAGTTTTTTGATGGCAGGGAGAGACACCACCTCCGCCGCCCTGACGTGGTTGTTATGGCTCCTATCCCACCACCGCGGAGTCGAAGCCAAGGTGGTGGAGGAGATCGCCGCCGTTAACAACTTCGGGTTCGAAGAATTGAAAGCATTAAGTTTCGTGAAAGCATGTTTATGTGAATCAATGAGGCTTTACCCTCCGGTGGTGTGGGACTCCAAACACGCGGCGAACGACGACGTTTTGCCGGACGGGACGCCAGTCCGTAAAGGGGACCGGGTGACGTACTTCCCCTACGGAATGGGGAGAATGGAGGAGCTGTGGGGGAAGGACCGGCTCGAGTTCAGACCGGACCGGTGGTTGGACGAGAACCGGGCGGTTAAATTCGTGAGCCCGTACAAGTTTCCGGTTTTCCAAGCCGGTCCGAGAGTGTGCCTGGGTAAAGAAATGGCGTTCATACAAATGAAGTACGTTGTGGCGTCGGTTCTGAGCCGGTTTGAGATGGTGCCGGTTCGGTCTGAAGTGCCGGTTTTTGTTCCGCTGCTGACGGCTTATATGGCGGGTGGGTTCAATGTTAGGGTTCGCCGTAGGGGACAGTAATTAAAAAAGTAAGGTGTGCTATTTTAGGAAATCTTTGACTCTTGGTTGGTTATATATAGAGTTGAAATATTGATTGAGAGTCAGAGATTAGATAATTTGAAAGGACATGGATAGTAGAGAAGTTGCACTTGTATATGTGTAATATACAGTGTGTCCTTTTTTGTTGTCTCAAACTTGGAGCATTAATGCATTAATTGTTGTGCACGCAACTTTGGAGATTTTATTTTAAATTGCAGAGTTAGTATTAAACACGTACGCGCTTCGGAGTGAATTAAACTGTAATTATGGAGAATTTAATAAAAACGAAAAATAAATAACACAAATTTGTTGACCCAAATCGTTAAGAATTATTACATTTGGGGGTCACTATCAAACTAAGAGATATATTAATATATGCATGATTACAAATACAATGAATCAGGGGTTGTTTATACTCGAAACTGGAATCTTAGCTCTAGAAGGCCATTCAACTCGAGTGTTGCTTTAAAGGCTCATGTACAGTTGGACTACTTTGAAACTAGGATATGAAACAATCGATCATACTCCAAATTCAACAAAAAATACTACCCCACCCGTTCTCTTCTTATCTGAACATTTGTCGAAAATGTTCGTCATTTATTTAATTAAATATTTCTTTAAATTATAATAAAACAATTTTATTTTTTCTACAAAACTCCTTCAATTAAACATTTCAATATTACATCATATGTCATTACTTTTCCTACACTAAAATCAATTTTATCTTTTTTTTTAATTTACATATCGCATGTCATTACCTTACTATTCAACCCCATAAGAAGTAACTTTATTTTTTTAATATTAATAAACAATTAATACATTAAAAATCTCAGTATCAGTAAATGTTCAAAGAATGGGACGATGGAAGTATTTTTTTTTTTAGCCGTGTAAATGGAAGAACATAGAGAAAAAATAAAGAATCTACAAAAAAATGTAAGAAACATGCATGGAAAAGAAAGATTAAAAACGAGTAGAAGATAATATTGTTGGATTCTCCTGTTTTATTTTTCGTATTTTATTGGTGTTACATATTTTTTGATCATTTAACACATTGACCCAATGTATGATGGATCGTTGAATATTTTTTATTATTTTACGTGTCATTCATTCATATCTAAAATACAAAGTGAAATATCAATTATGGGAAATAGGTGTTCTCGTTCCGTCTAATTTGAGACCATAAAGAGTTCTTTTTCAAAATAAAGATGCCGACCAGGCAGGGCGACCTATGTATATTAATTCAGAAAAATGTCTTCGAAATAATTGATTGCTACGTATATATATTTTTTTTATCAGAGAAAGGTGATTTTATTAATAAGGGCATGAGAAGTACCCAAATTACAAAATCTAGGCAAGAAATGCCCACATAAAGTACATTACAGGAAACAAAATTTTGAAATTCTACTTTTGCTCAAGTCTAACCAAGAATAGCTCTAGGCATAATGCACCATTCATCATACGATAATTTGTGACTCCATATTCCTCTTACGGTAATCTAGCTCCAAAGTCTTCTTTTGATGTCTTCCACGATCTCCTTAATATCTGTTTTTTCCTTTCGAAAAATTATGGCATTCCGATTGTTCCAAAGAGTCCAAACAATACACTCCCACAAGGACACCATCATGGTCTTCCCATCCTTCCATCTAATAAGTCTACTAAAATGAAGTAGGCTTACCTTCGGGTTGGATGTTAGAACCGTGCAAATCCCAAACCAATCGACACATTCCATCCAAATTCGGAACACAAAGTAGCATTCAAATAAAACGTGTCTTACAGTTTCAGTTTCGGAGTTGCAAAAGGGGCAATGGATACTAGCCTGTTGTGGGAGTTCATTCCGTCTTCTTAGATTCATTGTTGTAGGAATCCGTTCCCAGAGTACGCGCCAAGCATGAACACTCACTTCTTGTTCCAAATTGCTGAAAAAATCTTCTTGTCCTCCTCAACCGGCTCGTTGTTGTCCTGTGTAAGCCAAAAGTATGCAGCTTTTGTGTTGTAGATACCGTCTGGCGAAAATCTCCATTTCCAATTGTCTTCCTTATCTTGTGTTAACGTGTACATGTTCACCAAGTCAATCAAATTGTTTAGAGTAGGTAGTTCCATCTCAAGTAACTCCCTCCTCCAATTCCACTTCCACTTCCAATCTCCCTCATACCACTCCCTAATTACTCTAGCCCACAAACTCTCCGGATTTGAGAGAAATCTCCACACCCATTTCCCTAGGAGACCTCTATTAAAACACTCAAGATCTCTTACCCCTAGAACCCCCACAGACTTTGGTTTGAAAATATTTTCCCACTTAATCCAAGAGATATTGTTCTTGCCCTCATTACCCCCCCATAAAAAAGACTCTTTGTAAACGCACAATTTCACTCAAGACAATGCCAGGAGCCCGGTAGATAGATAAGTAGTAGACCGGAAGAGACGATAGGACAACATTAATCAAAGTCAGTCTTCCCCCAATGGAGAGATTTAGATCTTCCCATTTCCTCAGACGATTCCGAATTTTCTGAATGACATGGTTCCACTCGGAGGCCTTTCTGTGTGCACACCCAACTTTGACCCCCAAATATGTGAATGATTCGCCCCCCACCTGGCAGCCTAAAGTATCGGCATAGGCTTGCAAATCATTATTGCTTCAGATTAAACCCGGACCACGCCGCACTTTCCCTATTGACTTTTTAAATTTTATTACACCATTTCCAAATTGATAATGAAAATTTTCAAAAATAAGACGTTCTCCCAGGAGGCTTTACCGATGAAGATAGTGTCATCCGCAAATTGAAGGTGAGATATCTCAGTGTTGTCCCTGCCTACTAGCATTGGAGTGAAAAGGCCTCTGCTGGTGGCTTTGTTCAACATTAGACTTAGTCCTTCCGCTGCAATAAGAAATAGGAAGGGGGATAATGGATCCCCTTGCCTAAGTCCTCTTCCCAGTTGAATTTCTTCCGTCGGGCTTCCATTGATAAGGACTGAGGAGTGGGCCGTAGAGACACATTCCATGATCCACTTAATCCACTTGTTTGAGAACCCAATTTTTTCCATAATCAATCTCAAGTACCCCCCCAAATAATCAATCATACGCCTTTGCGAAATCGATCTTGTATAGAAGGCATTGGTCCTTCCCTTTTTTTTGCATCTTCAATTACCTCATTAAGGATCACCACACTATCCAGAATTTGTCTTCCTCCAATGAAGGCACGTTGTTGCTCGGAAATGATGGATTCTAGTACTTTGCTCAATCTAAGTGCAAGTACTTTCACCACCACTTTGTAGATACAACCGATTAGCGAAATCGGTCTATAGTCTGAGAGGCAAATGACTTCCTCTTTCTTCGGAATGAGCACAATGAATGATGGGTTCAGGCCTTTCACGAACTTTCCGTGCACATGAAACTCCTCGAACATTTGTAAGAAATCTCCTTTTAGTTCCTCCCAGAAGTCTTTCAAGAAACCAAAATTGAATCCATCGAATACCGACTTTTGGAGCTATTGCACGAGAACACAAAGAGATCTGATTTAGTCCTCGGAAAAACCAAAGAATCAAGATTCGTTTTCCCACGGGGTTGATTTTCTTGTTGCAGAAATCTGAGGCTAGGCCTGGTCTTGTAACTCGTTCGGCCATGAAATGTTTTTTAAAGAAGGTCGAGGTGCCTTTTTTTACTTCTTCCACCTCTTCACACCACTGGTTCTCAAAAGATATTCCCACAATCTCATTACGTTTCCTCCTCTTATTGATAATTTTGTGGAAAAAGCTCGTATTTGCATCCCCATCTCGAATCCATTTAGCTCTCGTTTTCTGTCTTAAGAGATTATTCTTGAGATTAAGATCACAAAGAAGAAATGATCGTGTCTTATTTCTCTTGTTGATCTCCGAGTCCTCCAATCCAAAGGCATCATCAACAATGTCCAGACTCAGAATTTCTCTTCTTTTCTCGTCAATCCTCTTGTCTAAAGAGCCAAACACATCCCTATTCCAGGTCTTGAGGTCTACTTTCAGTCTCTTCAATTTTTCCTTGAGTATATAGCTGCCCCGTCCCACTACATCGTAGCTCCTCCATTTTCCCACTACAAAATTTCTGAAATCAACATGATAGCGCCATACGTTTACAAACCTAAAGGGCTTCGGTCCCCAGTCTTTCGCTTTAATTTCTAAGAACATCGGACAGTGATCTGATAAGGATCTTCCAATCACTTTGTGGTGAGAGCTTGGCCACTTTAGTAGCCACTTGTTGTTGAGCATCACTCTGTCGATTCTGCTCTTGCACGTACCATCCGGGCTATACCAAGTATATACTCTACCGTGAAGAGGCATATCAATAAGGTCGGTATCCCTGATGAAATTATCAAAAATACGCACATCCCTTCTGTTTACTGCTCCAATCCCTGATCTCTCTGGCTCTCTTCTAATTGAGTTGAAATCACCCAGCACACAAATGCAACATTCAGAGTTCTGATCCACCATTAATTGTATCATTTCCCACAACACAATTCTATCCTGGAGTGGACATGGTGCATAAACATTAATAATGCAACACTCTGTACCATCCGCTCCCCATCTCCCACCCACTACTACAGCTCCTTGCACATGCCAACAATTTTTTGCAGTAAAAATTTCAGAGTTCCAAATGGATAAAATACCCCCAGACCTTCCTACTGATTCCTTGTACGCCCATCCACATTTACGCATCCCCCAAATTGATCTAATCAAGAGTTCATCTATGCTTTCTTTTTTTGTTTCCTGTAAACAAACGAAATCCACACCAAATTTTCTGATAAATTCATTTACCTCTTTACACTTTGCCCTTCACCCCAAGCCTCTGATATTGTAGCTTAAGAACTTCATTGGATAATACCTGCATTGTTCTCCTTGTCCACTTCACTCTGCTTCGTGCTCGTTCCTTCCCCTTTTTCCAGATTCTTGAGAATATGTTCCTCCTCTTCTACTGCTATTAGGCCCATGAGTTTGCCTATTTCCCACGACTTCAGTGCTTCTTCTGATGGCTGATATTGTGCTTGACTTGGAGTCTCTTTCCCACTCCTACGTCCCTTTTTCTTTTCCGCCCCTGCTCGTTCCACAGAGGAGGAGATGTCATATAGAAAGACACCAAGTTGTTTTTTCTCTTCCTTCTTTTTGGCTCTTTTCGACGGCCCCGCTTTTTTCTTTGTCCATTGTTTCTTCTCGATGGCCGCAGTCCTACTCGATGGTAAACCATTTGTCACTCTGGGTTGTGCACTGTATATCGTCTTACCAAGTCTATGTGAGATTGGGACTGAGGAGAGGATAGGGATTTTGACTCACGCTGACTGACAAACACGCTCGGACTTTGATTTCTGCTCTTACTTCCTGGGCTGGATTCAGTGGAGTGAATTCGGTCATTTGTTTCCATGGATCCCCCAAGTGATTTGGCTCTTTCACCTATTGGGCTCAAATAGTTTGATTGGGCCCTATTGATTGAGTTCCTTGCTTGACCCGGTTTGACTTGGGATTGTCTGGACTTGCTGAACCCCTGATTCGGCCCAATATTTTCTGGACTTATTTGTTCATAATTCACCCCATCTCTGGATTCATTAGATAGGGGATCCAAATTCGCGTGGGACCCATCCTGGGGACAATATTCATTAACCGCCGCCTCTTCATTTATACCGGGTCCATTGGTATCTCCAAGAACTTGGAAGTTGTTAGTCATCATTAGACCAGGTCCCACATCCTCGTAATTCGCGCTAGGGTTTCCGCCTCCTTTGCACATCTCCCAATCTCCATCCGACGTTTCCTCTTCTGCTTCATCGCCGATTACCATCGCCGCCGCCGGGCCCTGGCTGAACCGCTCATCCACATCACTAGACCAATCTGAATCCTCCATCAATGCCGTCGAACACATAGGACCTAGATGGCCAACTGGTTTTTCCTCCAAAATCTTAATATTATACAAACGTTTATCAATTTCCACCTTAAAAGAGCAATTGATCTCCTGTTGGTATGAGGCTGCTACCAAAACTCTTGCAACATCCAGAGTTTCCATGTTGGTGGTATTCTGGTCTAGTTTAATGAAGTTGTTGATTTTACTGTTGGGTAATGTAAAGAATCTTTGATTCCAGGCATGTATTGGAACCCCTATCCATCTTGTCCATACTTTTCTCCTGTGGAAAACATCTTCTTCCCGCCACGGCCTAAACCATTCGAACCAATACGTAAACCACTCTTCCATATCTTTCGTTACCTCCCCCATTGACTGGTCCCTCATGTTTTGAATGAGGACCGCCTCATCGCCTAAATATCTGATTTTCAAACTTGTTCCACATTCGCTTCGAATCTCATTTCCGTTCTCCTCCCATGAGAACTTATCTCTAATGGCTCCCAACCAACACTTTCTCAGTCAATCTCATTCCGAGAGCGAAGTTTCAAAAGTGAATGGGATTGCTGCATTCCTTTCCAAAATTTTCTGGTTGGTCTGTTCATTATCTGGTACTTTTTGAGCTATCGGTTGCTTCTGGGCATTCATCGAGGCAGCCTCTTTGAAGGACTTGTCCGGGGATCTTATTCTCATCTTTGCATCAAAAGGTTTTGCAGGTAGTACCCTGGTTGCAGTTTGGTTCCTGTCGTATCTGGGCCAAAATGCCCTGATCTTATAACTCCCAATCCACAAGTTGTTTAATTTCTCCAAAGTCCACTCAATATTCTTCACATGTTCGTTCTTAAATCTCACAAATCCAAACGCCTTCCCCCGCTTTTATCCCTTTTTTTGGGCAAAATAGATCCACCACCTCCCCCACACAATCGAAAAGTCGACCTAAGTAGTTCCATGCTGCAGCTTTCCGGAAAGTTTTGGAAAAGGAAAGATTTTGATTCCCTGCCATTGGAGTTGAACTGACTAAGCTTGTTGTTGTCTCTACCGTTAACCGATCAAACCCTACCTAGCCACCTACCAGAATTTTTCTGCCTCACCGGATTACGCTCGGAATGGGTTAACCTAGGATCTACCCAATACCTCACCCTCTCACTCCTCTCTCTAAAATTTCTCTCTCTAGCCATCTTACACTCGAAATAATATCTCTTTAATGATAGGTGCTTACCAAACACATTTTTTTCAATCTCTTTCCATTCCTTAGTTCTAAAGGTGTATACCAAGCATGTCCTCAAAACATAATTTTTTTTGATTGCTACGTATATTATTGTCGGTTCGGTTCTTAAAAAGAAATAAGTATTTTCTTCAGTTTCAAAGTGGTCTCGCAATCCTCTTGTCCACTTCTTCCAATATTTTTATTTTAAATTGTATGGCGTTCATTCCTCTTACGATCACGATATCGCATGGTCTGTCTTAAATTTTTTTATTAAAATAAGGAAGCTATAAAATATAAAAATAAATATTTATGTGCACCTTTTGCACCAATTTAAAATAGATGCAATTGGTTCAATTGGATTTTAGGATTTTTTTTTTTTACTATACTTCAAATTTTAAATAAAATCCGGATCCAACCCGGCCTGGACCCGGACCCTAATTCGACCCGAATAGTTTATGGTTCAGGGTTTGGGTTCGGCTTCATGGTCCAGGGTTTGATTTCGGATTCAGGGTTCATGGTTCAAGGTTCAGGGTTCGGGAATGGAAAAAGAAATAAAGGACGAAATTACTCAAGTTTTAAATTGTAATTAATTCAAATTAAAATTGAATCCAATTGTGTGTGCAATTGATACACACAAGTATCACTCAAAAATAAAATAAAAAATTAACACAATGTCATGTTTTAGCAATCATACAAACCTGGCATATTTTACTTTCGGGTTAATTGAAAGAGAAAAAACACCACCTTCGTCATTAATATTTTAACAATTACAATATATATTTTTCTCTCTCCAATTTGAAATAGCACCTTTTAAAATTTTGCAATTATCCACATGAGCATGTCTAGTTTGAAAATTTTCATGTATGAAAATCTATAAATTGTCCTAAATCAATCATCTACACCCTAAATACTAAATAATGAACCCTAAATGATGATCTATTCAGGCCGGGTGAACCATGAATCACTTGGGCCGAGTGAACCATGAACCACTCAATTTTATCTTACATTCACCAATTACAGAATTTGATTGTAAATTAAAGTTTTTTCATGTATAAAAATTTTCATACTAGACTTTGTCTATCCACATAAGATGCCATGGGGGTGAATAAAATATTTTTAAAAGTACAAGAATGCAACCCCCAAAACTCATCCAGTAAAATAAGCTCGTATCATTTCTCTATCGTCAATGAGACGTAATATAATTTGAACATTGATATTTTAACAATTTAGAAGGAAAAATTAATTTATGTTAATTTATACCCCGTCTCATATGTCATACGAGTTTTTATCATAACTAATAGTAATTACTTTATCAATATTAATACTCCCTCCGTCCCATTCTTAAGTGAACTCTTACTGTTCATAAGAATTTATGGAAATAGTGATAAAATGTTGGGGGTAAAAAGTTGTATATTACTCCCTCCGTCCCCAAAAACGCAGCATCGCTCTTTGTTTTCCGCGTGTTTTTATGAAGGGGTTTTTTATTAGTATTTGAAATGATAAAATAATTTTTAAAGATACATATAAAAGATGGGAGGTAGATCTATAACATCTCTCCTTAAAAATCACTTTACCATTTGAAATACTAATAAACAATTCGCTCACTAAAACTTGATAATAAAGGTGGCGTGCACGTTTTTCTGGGACGGAGGTAGTAGTATTTTATGTGATAAATTAATAAAGTAATTAGTAGTTGGGGGTTGAAAGAGTTGTTTATTAGTATTTTATATAATAAGTGAGTATGTCCATTTTATGAAATATTCTCTTAAAATTGGGGAAAAAAATGGAAAAATTCTATTAAAATTTGGACCAAGGGAGAATTAATTAATAATTTTTTTTATATACGTTCAAATCATTTCACTCTTTTATCTTATACTATTGTGAGATAGACTTGGATAGAGGTGCTCACGGTTCCGGTTTCGAACCGGCTTCCAAAATTTCAGGAGGTGGAACAAGAATCGAACCGCCATTATCTTGCGGTTTCTTTTGGTTTCCCTAACCCACATTCCAAATGTTTTTTTTTTTTTTTTTTTTTTCTTGTGTTTCTTAGTTTTTTTATCTAAAATTTGAAGGAATGTATAAATGGATTGGACATTGTTAATATGAGAATTTAAATTGAAGATTACATTAATAATTGAACTATTACAAATTAGTAAATTGAAATTTGAACTATTACAAAATAATTGAACTATTACAAATTAATAATTCTAACTTAAAATAAGCTAGTAATCTATTATTACAAATTAATTGAACTATAAACTATTTTGAATTAGTAATTAGTTTAGAATTAAACTTAAAATTTTAAATTTAAAAATAAATTTGGGAGGGGGGGATTTAAAGAAATTTGACTTGAGCTTAAATTTAAGAAATAAACTTAGAAATTCTAAGTTTGAAACTTAAAATTAAGTTGTCTACGTATCCAAATAGGAATCAAAGTCCACGTAGTTCTCCTACCTCAAACTTACCTCGTTGATTTAGATCGATTCGATTCTTCAAGCATCACTCCCGGTGGTAGTTTCTTCGGAGCTATCTTGATCATCATTCTCAATTAATTCTTGAGCTCTCTTTTCGGCCCTTACCCAATCATCAAGCAAACATTGGTTTTCCACGTTTTCAACGGTCATATTCGATCTCGTTGCATCCAAAGTGTAACCTCCCAAACTAAAAAAGTTTGTTCAATCGGAACGATTGAGGAGGAGATGTAAAAATTTCCCTTGCTAGCATTGACAATATCGGATAGGTATTTTTCATCCTCGACCACCACCTTAGTATATCAAAACTAGCGTTGTCTTCATCTTCATCAAGCCGAACAAATGTAGAGGATAAATAATGATCAAGTTCGTAATAAGGGTTGGTAGCAGACCTTGGACGTTTTTTAGAACGCTCATCATAAAAACACGATAATATATCTTGAACTTGACTTGTAGAGTCACCACCAATATTAGATTCAAAATCGGGACCACTATATTCTCTAAATAAAGACATTAAAATAACTTTAATCCTATTACCAATCTCATCTGGATTAGGATATACATCATCCTCACCCATGACCATATGTATATTAGGAAATAAATAATTATAATACATATTTAACAATTGTATTAATCCATCCAATCTTACTCTAGGATCAAATACATTAGCAACCAAGAATAGATCGGGAATATGTGTAAAATATTTTTTCCATTTTTGCATCATAGAGAAAGTAACACCACTTAATAAAGGATTTGTAATATTTTCATTCAACACATAAGCAACTTTAATACAATAATCAAGCGCTAAATTACTAGTAGGATAATAAACACCGGATAACACTTTTGTGGAATCATTAAAAATTCCCAAAATATTACACAAAGAAATGCATGGATCCCAATATTGAGGATATAAACGAATACCACATTTTTCTTGAGTAAAAAATGTACATAAAGCGTCTTTATATTCCATAGACTCCTTTAACAATTTAAACTTGGAATTCCAACAAGTTGCCACATCAAGAGAAATTTTTTTGGGATGCATATTGTATGTTCTACAAAAAAAATTCATTTTTTTTTAACAATTTTGAATGTCTCGACAAATAATAAATAGTGGATCTAATAGGACCAACTTGTTCTTTCAAAGCATCTAAACCATCTTGAACACATAAATTTAAAATATGATACATACATCTAACATGAAATTTTTTTTCCCCAAGATATGGTTGACAAATATTTGTAAGATCTTCAATAGTAGCCGTATTTGCACTAGCATTATCAAAATCAATAGAAATTTTTTTTCTAGCAAGAGCATACTCATTTAAAATATCATGCAATTTATTTCTAATATTAACGGCATTGTGTTCCATATCAAAATCTCTATAAGCAATCAATCTTTTATTAAGAGTCCATGAATCATCAATCCAAGTGCATGTAACTCCTATATAACTATGCTTTTGAAAATTATCACTCCAAATATCCTCACATATACAAACTTTAACATTTAAATCGGCAAATAGATTAATCAAAGCATATTTATACTCATAAACAACTTTAGCAACATCACGAGTAGTAGTATGACGTGAAACTTTTTTTGCCGCGGGTTGAAGACCAAGTTGGACAAAATCATTCCAAAAGGAATTATCGGCAAATTGAAAAGGAAGGTGTTGTGTGCACACAAATTTAGCTAACATTTTTCTATATTTCATTTGATCAAATGTAAATAGAGAAGTGGGGTTACTTACCTCGCCTTGAACTCCACCACCGCCACTGGTTGACGTAAATCCATGAAGTTGTGCTTGGCTTGAATTAATTCCAACTTTATCCGGATGAATTTTTTTCAAATGCTTATCGAATGTCCCATATCCCCCTCCTTTGTTAAAAGAATATATTTTGGGACAATAGTTGCAATGAACTTTAATAGTGTCATCTACCTCGTTGATCACTTTTTTAAAGTGACGATGCAAAAAAATATCCGATCTAAGTTGAGCTCGACTTTGAGTTGGGATTGGAGTTGTCTCGGCCTCGAGTCGGTTGGGTGGTTTTGACTTTCTTGAGTAGGGGCGTCGTGGTGGTTCCTCATCTTCAAGAGGATTCTCATAACCGGGACCAAGTGTGTGCTCAATATCATCTAAAGTATTCCACTAGATCGGTGCCGGTGGTGGCGGAAGACGAACGGAAGAGGTGGAAGAAGCTTTGCCTTTATCCTTACCCTTGTTGCCTTGGCTTGCCATAATAATATGTAACTATGTAAGTGTATATGTAATAATGTAAATAATATATAGTGTAGTGTAATATGTAAGTGCATGTGTATCAATATATATAATATGTAAATAATATAAAATTAGAGAGATTAACTAGAGTAATTAGTAATATAAACTTTGAGAATTGAGTGAGAGTTGAGAGAGATGAGAAGAAAGTAATGCTTTGAATCACTTTGAGGTGAATTTTGGAGTGGAATGAGGTGGTATTTATATGTGAAAAAGTAAGAAATTAAAATAATAATAATAATAATAATAAATGGCTGAAAACCGGTCCATAACGGATCTATCATCACAGTCGTTGGATCTCAATGGCTCTTTAATCTGGGTCGTTGGATCTCAACGGCTATATTTTTAAAAAGTGGGCGGTTCCGGTTCGAACCGTGGAACCGGCAGTTCAGGTTCGAACCGGCGGTTCCCGGTTCTGATTTTGTTAGAACCGAAACCGAACCGTAAATTTTACAGTTTCGGTTCAGTTCCGGAACCGAAACCGCGGAACCGGTGATTCCGGTTTTGTTTTTAGCATGCCTAGACTTGGATAGAATTCAGACTCCATACGTGTCCTTGCATCTATGGCGGCCTAAGGCATATTGTACATCTGCCCATTTTAATACACCAGCTCATATGCAATTTTTTATTCAGTAATTAATTATTAATGATTGCAGTCTCAACTATTTGAAGTTAAAGAATTAAAGTGATACCCACATCAGGGACCAAGATTCCTGAGAATAGTTTGAGATAAGATTCTAAATCTAATTTTAATCGGGAAAATAATTACAAATGTAGGCATACAATTTAAATGATTTGTGTGGCTATACAATACTCTTATCCCAAATGAGAGAAGTCAGGCTTTTAATATTATGACTTAGAGTGGCAAACCACCTAACATTAGCTATAGACAAAAAATCAATTTACTGTTCCTAAAATTAGGCTGACATGCATGACCAACTTCACCACTCCGAATTATTTATTTTACTTGGCCTTCCTTTCTATTAAAGCACGTGAAGATAATGTTAATTATAGTTAAAAAAATAGTAGGTCTCATATGAAACTTGTTCACGATTAATACAATTTTATAATATAAGTCACCTCCTTTAGTTATCATTATTAATTAATACATTTGTTATATATAAGTTGCACCATTCGGTGTTATGAATAATACTCTTTGTGTAGTAAAGAAAAGATGAGACTTGATGGAAACTGAAAAGATGAGACTTGAAATTCCACCTTTTTTGTGAGTAGTTATATGATGAATGACACCTAGGGCTGGCTTTTGTTAGTAGTACGTCTCATTTAACTCACCTACTGCTACTGCTACTGCTACTGCTACTGCATGGGGTGTTGTGCATATCATTCATTTTCTTTAATCTTATGCTCTTTTATTATATTAATATGACTTTAAAGTATATACCTCCGGACATTCTCAGGAAGTCAAGATTGAAAAAGTAACACAAGATACATAACTAGTTGTGGCAAGTGAATCATTGATTTCCCAAGGGAAAATCAAATCTGCATATGCCAGAATGTTCAAATTCTTTACTTTGATCATTGATATCACTCGCACTGTAAATAGTAAAGAATAACTCAACTCAAGTCCCGACATTTGTGGGAGATTTTCAAAGACGCAGCAATTGTTCGCCATCCTTTAGAAGTAGCCATATAGACTTCACACATATACTTATTGTCAACTCTCTCTACTGAGTCCGAGAAGAATCAGAAAGCTTTATAGTCGTTGTTTATGGGGTCAAAAGCAACCCCAACTGTCGGCTTTATCGCTGATGTACTTCCCTGGGAAGTGTATAAGTATCTAGAGTAAGGGCATAGAAAATTTTGATATCAATGTCAGTCTGTCCATATCTATCATCATGCACGCTGCATACTAGATCATCTTCTGCATCCAGCACCAGGAAGCCATCTATCTTCACTAATTTTCCCATCCTCCATTACAAAGAGATGATCAATAACACCAGATACTTGAGGATAAGGACAAATGATGTATTTCAATTTTCTTTTTGACATGGTAAAGTGCATTAGAGGAAAACCTGGTTCAGATGTCAATTTTAAGAAATGTTTTGCAAAAGATCTGCATGCTCCCACAGTTTTTGCAGGAAGCCTGGGCAGGATGTTGATCAAGATTTCTTCGACGTATCCAAGAGGGTGCTCATCAGACCGCAAACGGGCCTTGTCTCTTCCGCTCTCCGACATTGTAATTGCAAGCAGTTGACTTTCCTGAAAAGAAATAATTGTGGCAAAATCAAAGCTTCAGCATCTAAGTAAAATTTAACTATCAAAGATTCCATATTGCAAGTAGAGATGCTCATCTGTAGGAAAAAAATCTATAGAAGCAAAGAAATTTAAGACAATTACTCAACCTGAACCATTTTCCAGGAACATAACATAAATGTGATACTTGTTTAACGACGCATTAACACTTTTGAAGGGATGGGTGTTGATTTGTGCTAATTTACACCCCGTTACATGTATAAGACCGTCTCATACGAGTTTTTGTCATCAATAATTTATTGTTTCCTATCAAAAAAAATTTAGATAACATACGGAAAATATCATCAATGATGCAATTATAAATTCAATTCAAGTTAAGTCTTGAAGCTAGGATATTAGAAAAAACTATAATTAGATCTATGAACTATAACCAAGTAAATGAGCCAATAGCATATTTTTCCGGGGCAAACACTATGTTACCAAGAAGTCATTTTTAGATCTAAGGAGAATCCAAGATCCAATTCCGCACCGCACCAGAAAGAAGAGAAGTGAACAATAGAACCGCGTGAAAATTAAATTATTTGCTAGGAATTGTGCCGGGAGATTTCATAGTACAGAACAGTTAAAGATAGACCAACCATATAGGAGAGTGTTTTTACCTTCGACTTGAAACGCCTCCTACAACGAGGGTTGGGTTTTTCTCTGAGTAGTAACCCCTCCTTTATATCATCAATAACACCTAGGGCTTTTCTGAGTAGCAACGCGTCATTTAACTCACCTACCATGGGCTATATCAGTAAACATATGTATCCCCTTCATGCATATCATTCTTTTTTTAAACTCACTTTTGGTTTAAGCTTTTTATTCAATTAAGATGCAACGGAAAGAACATGTAATTGTTCAGTTTTATTTCACAGATGGAAGAAATGGAGACATTATAACCAATACAAATTCAGTTTCTATAAACCATAGTTACCAATTCAAGTAATCCTTACGAAATTTAATCATCCACATATGAATGCTGATGAGCTGTATAACAAAATATTAGGTTCGACATGCATTTATAAGGAGGTTTAGCATACATCAAATGAGAAATTAACTTTAGCTTGCACACTTACAGGCTGCTAATTTAACAAGTAACATAATACAAAGTAATCATATTAATCCGTTGATACCATAATACAGAAAACTACGTTACTTCGAAATTAAAAGTGATACTGGAATAAGATGTTGCATCAGCATATCTTAAGATTTATTTGTTACCTCATAGCATATGAAAGCCCCCATGATCTTAAACTTCTTTCCAAAATGATAAAACAAATATACCCTCATTCTGGATAAATTTCTTTGTCAAGATATATGATGATGTAAAGATAAATTTCTTTATCAGAATATGATAATAGCAGTTATAACACGCCGACCAGAGTAGTGAAGCAGTCACATTCACAATTGATTCACTTGTAATGAGATCAGAAAGTCAAACAAGAGTTCTTACTATGGTTCCCCTTCTCTGATAACTAACATGCTTTAGTGAGGTCTTTCATGTGATTTTAAAAAATGTTAACAAGTGCAGTTCTTTTTAACTCCGGCCTTAAATAATTCCAATACAAAAGCATGCAGTACTGAATTGACAATACAACATTTCAAGAAAATCACTTAATTACAGTGTTTCGTCATATTTTACATCTTTTTAACCATTATATGAGAAAATGAAAACATATGGCATCATGAGGAAAACTACTCACCGAGCAAATAAATATAGCACAAACTCACCTCCAATGAGCATCATAGACATGACGAATGTACCTGCCTAGCCATCAACTATTTGTTTAGAGTATTATTCCCCCAGAAAATGCTTCCCTTCCCAATCTAAAAACTGCAATTTACTTGGATAATCAACTAAATAAGTAACATATACCAGAAAGTTATATGTATATGTATCTGAAACATATTCACAACACCTTCAAATATACTTCAGCAATTAGCAAATGATTTATTTGTCACTGTGTTACTATCTTCATAGGAAAAGAAAGCAAAATTTGAAGTGCTGATGAGTATATCATTTGACCCATTCATTACGAGAAGCAGAACATCAGCTTTGATGCCATAAGCATGAGGACAACACTAAAATTCCAAATGACTTCTTCAAACAGTATGCCATGTCTTTATAGCATTAAGTTTTCCAGAACTACACCAAAGATCTAAGAAATACTAGCAAACCTATTCCTAATAGGACTTGAGACTTCAGCATCCATCAATAAATAACATTTGCAGGACATTTTTCTCATATGCTGCCAATGAACCCAATTTGGCTTCTTAAGTTTTAGTTGTTTAAATTTGCATATGAACAGGCAAAAAAAAAAAAAAAGTAGAACATATAAGTAATGTTACACATACAAAGATATATCATATTTTGATATAGCTGTTAATAACCCTCATATAGTAAATTAAAACATAGCATCAATTTTCAGGAGGAGGATACCACAAGTGATGTTCACTCCTATATTGAATGGATGCACGGAATAACGTAACACAAGCATTTGACAGTTCAACAGCTCTATGCAATTGAACAAGTGTTGACATATCTTCAGTGATAACATATTCAAGTTGTTTCTGTAAGCAATGAAATACTTCCTCAAGGTCTGAAACTTTACTATAGAATACTTCAGCATTGTCTCTATCCATCAAAAGAATTGTGTTCCGACGGGCTGTTTCACCAACTAACTGGATGAGATCCCAAAGAGCTCCAGAAGTTCGAACATCTGAACCATAAGAGGAACCAGATTTAGATGCATTAGCATGGCTAATTGTATTCTGAAATTCTCTCAGTTGGATCAGGCCAGCAAGCTTTTCGCCATGCTCCGTGATAATTTGCATAGATTGTCCTGGTACAAAAGTATAAAATTGTTTAACATTTCATGGGTTTATGTATAAGAAAATTTGTAGGGAACAATAAGAATCCCATCTCTACTTAAGTTTGTGTAAATTTAGTTACTTATCAAGTCAACGATAAGTCAATTGCTACTGGTTAATGAAAAGGAAATTAATCAAGGATGTCATGATATACAAGAAGCACCTACCAGCGATGCAACCCACACATTCTCAATCAGAAATTGGAACAAAAAGAGCCATAATTTGAAAAAGGTAAAAGGAGAAGCAAATAATTAGAATGGAAAAAATTGTCCATACTCTGTCTGGAACACAGTTCTTCATGGCACTTGGACAAAGCAAGAAACTGAAGATACTTTTGACGTTTCTGCTGCTTCTCTACAAGTTGAGTGGACACAACAGACAAAGCGGTCTCAGGGCCCCTAGTTGGTGTCCAATGTTTGGCTAAGGTGTCCACAATTGATCTGCTAGTCCTGGTAAATACATTTACAAATGCCCTTGAATTTTTTAGTTTGTCAAGTACACCATCAACCTGCCCAGACAAGAGAAAATCATGGAAAAGTTGACTCAGTAAAGTTTCTGATTCCTCGTCTTGAGGGCTTCGGCGTGCAACTCCAAATAAGCCAGCCCTTTGTCTGTCACCTGCATCCCAAGCTTCTGAACTGGCTTTCTTGGAACTATATTTCCAGCAACGGAGAAGTTTCTTCTATCCTCTTGTAATAATCCGTCATTAGAACTACCTTTACATGACAAGCTTCGTGCAGATGGTTCAACTCCACCAAGTAATACTGCCTTCTCAGGTATCGCCCAAACTCCTGCTTTCTCAGTGAGTACAACCCAAGATCCGTCTTCACAATCATCCAAGGATGGGAACTCAAGAACTTTTCCATCATCATTAGGCAAGTCAAACTGATAAAGTATGGTGGAGCTCCTCCAGTAGTGGGAGACTGTTGCAGTACCATCGCCTGAGAGTATAACCAGCTGGCTTGCCACCTACTTTTAATCTCATGGTGAACAAAAATTCTTCATCTTCTGATCTTGCTTTGGGTATAATCACTAGGACAGGTGCCTTTTTCTCCAATATCTTTTCACCCATTGGCTTTGCAATGTCGACACCGGATTTATATTGCATTGTCAGAATAGAATACTCAATGTAGCTTGAACTGGCGACCCGAACCATGCAGAATATAGCGATAAGAATAGTAAATACCTTGCCCTCAAAGGGAGGCAAGTTTTTGTCGGCGAATAAAAGAGCTCTTCCCCTTTCACACCACCAAACTTTGCAGCAATAGCAACCTGACAAATTTTTTAAAATAAAAAAAAGTTAACATGTCACCAGACCAGAGATAAGCTCAGAAGTTTCACAAGTCAGTCTCAAGAAAAAACCTGATTAAAAAGCACAATAATGACTGCACGCTTAGAATATTCTTCAAGAATGTCTCTAGCGATTTGGAATACTCAGGAGCCAAAGACTGCGCCAAGAAGAAATTACGAACATAACAGTATGGCCAAGGTGTTCGATAAGAGAAAAGAAGAGAAATGTGTTTATCTGAAACAATTCCAAACCGAGCACCCAGATTGTTCCACTGATGCTCAAAATCTTCCACATTATCCAGATTATACAACATGTTCACATTTGAAGTCTGAGTAATTGATTCTTGGTAATTGATTCGTCTGTTTTGGATATTTCCCTTGCTAAAATTATGTGTGTCTGCTTACTAATAGGGACATTCTTTGAGTTCATTACATGAAGAAGATTTAAGCATACTTGGGATTCCCCACTCTTGAGCAGGCCATCTATCAAGACAGTCCAAACAATCTCATCACCATTCCATTGTTTCTCAAGCATGTCGTTGAAAACCAGTTCAGCCTCTTGGATCCGTTTTCTTTTGCAAAGAGAGGATATAATAGCTGCATACATTGATAAAGGAGTTTGAAGCCCCTTTTGCTAAGAAAAATCAAGAGTATCTACAGCAGCATCTACTCTCAAATTCTTGCAATATGCATTGAGGAGAGAGCAATATATAGCCACATTAGGACTCAGACCTTTCTTCTTCATAAACTTCACTAACTGATCTGCCTCGTGACTTCTGCCATCACGACATAACGAGCAATTAAAATGAAATATGTATCAACCGAAGGTTCACAGCCAATCTCAGACATCCTAGCTAATAGAGTGTAGAAGGTATCAATAGTAACATCATTTTCATTGAAACTGAGACTTTGTGCAGTGTCATTTTCAACATCAACTTTTTCGGTCACCATCTGGAACTCTTTCTGTATACCTTTCAGCAATACATAGTAGGTTCGGTCATTCGGGTTGCAACCTGAGCTTATCATTCGATGAAACAGAGAGAATGCATGATCTAGTCTACCTAGGGATACAAAGCCATTGATCAAACAGGTATATGTGAACTCGTCAGGATATAAGTTTCTGCACTGCATTTCTTCAAGCAAGATCTTTGCATCATCAACTCGGCCTTCCTGGCACAGACCATACATCAAAGCACTGTAGGTATGCAAGTTTGGAGAGCAATTTCTTCCTTCCATTTCATGGAAAATCTTGAAAGCAAGATGTATCCCACCGTTCCTGCAGAGACCATCAATTAGGGTTGTATATGTGATCACATTAGGAAGCAGCCCATTTTCTGTCATCTCATTGCATAGCTTCTCCCTTCAGGCAGCCTACCCTCTTTAGATAAACCATTCAGAAAAACATTATAAGTCTCAATATTTGGAAGGCAACCAATATCTTGCATTCTTCCAAACAAAACCAAGGCATCATCAACTTTTCCATTCTTGCATAGGCCATCAATCAAAGTGGTATAGTTGACAAAATTCGGGCTCAAACCTTGCTGCATCATTTCCTGAAATAGTGCAGAAGCCATATCAAGCCTACCCCCTTTGCAGTAGCCAGAAATGAGTTCTGCATATGTATATTAATCATGCTTACATCCATTATCCTTCATCACCTCCATCAGTCTTCTGCCATTATCTAGATAACCGCGTTTGGAATACCCTTTGATGAGTGTGCTGTACGTGATCACATTGGGGGGAGGGCCAACCTTCAGCATTTCACCAAATAGAATCATCGCCCTTTCAAGATTTCCAATCATGCAGAATCCATTTATCATAGCATTATAAGTTTTAGCATTGCCCGAGTGACCATGTTGCTCCATCCAATTCAGAATCTTGAAAGCCACATCTACTTTCCCTCTCTCAGACAATTCATGTATCAGAGCATTATATGTCACTATTGTAGGAACTAATCCGTTCTTCACCATCTTGTGGTACAACCCTATTGCTATTTCAAGTTGGTTGGATTTTGCAAGCCCGCTGATCATGGCTGTATATGTCTGCACATTGGGAAGACACCTCCTCGCTCTCATGCTTGCAACAAGAGAGATCGCCTCATCTACACGCCCTACACCAAGCAACGCCAGATGGGAACCGTGTAAGTATACACAGTAGGATCGATGCCATTCTCAATCATTTCCTCAATCATGTCCAAAGCCTCATCCACCCTTCCATCATCACATAAACCATTAACTAGAGTACTATATGTTACAGCATTGGGATCAATCCCTTTCTCTACCATCTGATCAAAAACCACAAATGCTTTATCCAAATCCCTGTTCCTGCAATGACCAAGAATTAACTATGTATATGTGAACACATCTGGCAACATTGAATACTGATACATCTGGACCAATATAATCTCAGCCTCCTCAGCCTTTCCCTCTTACAAAGAATATTAATCATGGTGTTCAAAGACAACAAACTCGGCTTGATCCCACTGTTCAACAATTCCGATATACACTCTGAGCTGCATCAACCATACTAAATTTTCCCAATTGAATCAAGAGAGAATTAAAACTATATAGACTATAAGAAAACCCATTCCGACTAATCCCATTCAAGAACTCAACAACCCTCTTATCATTTTGATTAACTGCCTCTCCTCTACAATCATTTCTCCTCAATCATTCCACTATTTCTCAACCAACAATCATTTGTCCCCTTTATTCCAAAATTAAAGCAAAACACTAACAATGTAACCACAATTGGGTCAACCCTTCCTCCAACATATCTCTTTCATTATGGGTAAAGGGAAAATAGATTCTCATTACCATTCCCATCGAAGAATTTGAACCAAGCGCCCCCTAAGTTCTCTTTGCTACCATTTTTTCCCTTTATAGTTTATTCTGAAGTGCTTAAGCTGAGTGAGATGCATTTAGCATATTGATTAACTGTTTACTTGATTTTTACTATTCACCATCCTGTTCATCTTAATCTATTTGATATATCTTGATTTTATATTAATTTTGTTATTATATTTATTATTATTATTGTTTTATATTTTATTGTACCAGAGGACCAGATTATAAGAACAAATCAGACAAATATACTGATTAGATCACTTATGCTTATGAAACAAAGGGGCGATTCCACTCCAAGAGTTTCAGTTGGCTCGAGGAAAAGGTACTGAATCCTTCTTCTGTGGGTTAATAATGCGGGGTGATTTTTGCCCCAAGTTCTATGCTTCTTGTTCCAATTCTTAGTGCTAATGTTCCATTATTTTGTCATTCTCAGGGCTGCTGAGAAAGCTGTGGATGGTAAAGCTGCTGGAAAGAGGGCCATGACCACCAATCCGCTTGTTACTTTTCAAGGTGACATGTTTATCATATGCTGTTCCATTTATTCATTGAACACCTAAAGGACTATATGAACTGTGAAAAACTTGGGGGTATTTGGCTTGCGTGGGGGAATGAGAATTGTGTTGCTTGGTTTTTAACCAGGAATACCATTGATGAATGTTGGTTTATTGAAAATTGTTAGGAATGAAAATTTGCATTGAATTTTAGAGGAATCACTTTCATCTTCCCCACACCCAAAAAAAAAAAAAAAAAAAGTAAATAAGTAATATGGGAACTCATTCTACGTTTTTCATTTATAAAGTTACTATTGACAATATGACTCTTTAGTCAACCACCTTTTAAAACTTAGCTATTGCTAGAAAGGCTGTTTTCAACCTGCAGGCTTGTTTTGCATAATACATCCCCTTGTGTATATTCATCATATTGAGTTCTTTTTAGTGTGTATCCTATCTTAGAGTTATGTCCATCTCAATTAAAAATTGGTCACCTTATTATAAAACTTGATCTAAAGTGAAGAGATGCCCCTTTCGAAGACATACCCAATTGAAAAATGATATTATCCAAACACATTCAAACAATTGTTGCGTAATTATTACTCCTTATTTTATATCCAGTTTACACTCTCATCTTCTTATACTGTTTACCTACTGCAAAAATTCCAACACTCCACAAAAACGGAAAATGAAAACACAAGCAATTGCTTCCTTTAAAGTCACTATAATCTG
Source organism: Stenogyne calaminthoides (assembly GCA_037126765.1). Classification (NCBI taxonomy): domain Eukaryota; kingdom Viridiplantae; phylum Streptophyta; class Magnoliopsida; order Lamiales; family Lamiaceae; genus Stenogyne; species Stenogyne calaminthoides. The sequence goes on along the minus strand of JBBCBC010000006.1, from coordinate 37,729,327 downwards.
AATATTCTTCACTTTGAGCCTGAGGATATCAAAGTCCAAAGGAAATGTTTGCCCTTTCTTCTAATGTATGTATCGAAGTATACTGCAAATGTTTATATTTTTTTAGTATATCTGCAATAAGAAAAAACAGCCATTCGTTATGTTATTTTCACAATTTTGCCTGAATGAACTTACATTTGCACAGATTTTCAAAGCTTGACAGTTGAGAAACTCCGAGGCCTTCTTAGGGATAGAGGCCTTCAAGTAACAGGGAGAAAGGCAAGTTTCGTGATTTTTTTTCTTAGCGATGTCCTAATTTATAATTATAAATTTTGTTCGATAGCCTGATTTAATGCAGAGTGTTTTCATGCTTTGATTTTATTTGAATTATTTCAGGATGAGTTGATTGCTCGGTTGAGAAATGCTATGACCGGTTAGAGCAAGAGCTCTTCGACTCTGTAAAAACATTACATTTTAAAACAGGGCAGCAGTTTAGTTATAGAATGCTTTCGAAGTAACTTGAAACGTTTCTTTGCTGCATGCTGTTGTGTTGTGTTTATATTGAATCCATCTATGTTTTTTTTCTTCACACACATTTAGTCATGCATTTTGGGCTGGTTTAATTCTGCAAGGTTCTGTCTTTAGAATTCAAGCTGTTCGAGCAATACACTCAATATATTTTGATGATTGTTGAAGCTTGTAATTATGGATAATTCATCATAGATTAAGTTATAAGTTACAAGAAATCGTTTTTCTTGGGTATGTTTGATTTGGGACTTTGAAACTAAACCCAGTTCTATTTCAGGATTTTAGAATTTGATTTTTAACTCAATACATTTGCCCTGTTAAATACTTATGAATTCTATAGGTCCAATTTTTTCTCCCTAACCTATTAATTCAGATTTTTTTAGGCAAATTATTATATAAAATATTTCACGGATCTAGAATTCGTAATATATGACCCGCAGGTCAAATTAACATCATAGCGAAAAATTCGTGAATCCTGCAGGTTGGACCTGGTCAAATGGATATTTCATAAAAATTCGCGTAAAGACAGAACAACACAACTTGCTTTGAGATCTGTGTTACTGTGAGTACATGTATTTGTTAGTACAAGGAAGGATCCTTAAAACATGACCCGGACATCACAAGCAGAAGCGCAAAAAGCCAAAAACACACAGAGAAATTAGCGCATTTTAGAATTGGGTCAAACACACTTTTCTATAAAATTTGTGCAAAGACAAAGCAACAGAATTCGCTTCGAGATCTATATTACTTCCTCCGTCCCAAGATTACTTGCACACTGCAATTTTTGTCGTGATTTAGCGAGCGAGTTGTTTATTAGTATTTGAAATTATAAAGTGATTTTTAAGGATGGACATGATAGATCTACCTCTCATCTATTATATGTCTCCTTAAAAATTAATCTATCATTTCAAATACTAATAACTCGTTCGTTAAAACACGAGAAAACAATAGTTGTGCAAGTCATCCTGGACGGAGAGAGCACTATAAGAACAAACATGTGCTACTGTAAGTACGTGTATGTGTTATTGCAATGACAAATAACACATACTTATTTTTCAGTACACATATATGTCTGTAAGGTATTGAAAATTGTGTTACTATATGATCAAATGTGTTACTGTGAAGAAAAATGTGTGTTACTGTACGAACAAAATGACACCCCCTCTATTTTCATTCGCTTCCCCCTCTATTTTTTAACTACTTATCCTTCTGAATTGTGACCAAATGTAGTAAGTAAAGATTCAAACAACCAAATTACACCATTGAATTAGTAATTTTTTTTTTTAATTTTAACATAGTAACACATAATTGTCTTTACATTAATCCATACTTATATTTATAGTAACATAATTTGGGAGCGAATTTTTTATTTTGCCTTTGCATGAAATTTTATAAAAAATCTGCTTGACACAGGATCTCCAAATTTTTCAGCTCCTTCCTATTTTAACTAACATTTCACGGTGAAATATTTAACAGGAAAGTCTCCTTTGTTTTTTATTCCCACACCTTTTATCTATAATTTTTCACACATTTTTCTTACTCTTACGAATTTCAATATTAAAAAATAAATAAAAAAAATCAAAGCTTTAGAGGAAACTGGTACGGGGACCTTGGAACCACTGTCGCCAGGGAAGAAAGTTGGGTGCATAAAATTAAGAAGAAATTGAACGTTTGGTGGCAAAATGCTTCACTCAGATTGAGGGAACTGATTTTCACGAGACATTTGCGCCTGTTGTAAAACTCGTGACAATGAGATGTTAACTTGCTATAACTACCAAAAAAAAAATTGGGTTGTTTATCAACTAGACGTCGACAATGTCTTCCTTCACGGTGGCCTTATAGAAGATGTGTATATGAAAGTACCCTAAGGATATGCACGATGACTAAACGTTCGTCTACGAGTTATTTTATATCTTTGGGAGGAGCATCCGTATCTTGGCGCACTAAGAAACAATTTGTTGTTTTACTGTCTCCAGCTAGAGTTGTTAAACGAAACTAGCAGCTCGAGAGCTCGACTCGACTCAACTCGTTAAGGCTCGAAATATTGATAAACAAGTCAAACTCGAGCTCGTAAAATACTAAATATACTAACGAGCCTACTTCAGCTCGTCTCGTTAGGCTTGATAACTAAGATTTTTCTTGTAATTGCATTAGGCTCGTGAGACTCGTTTGACAAATCGTGCGAATTCTATTTTTTCGGTTAAAAATAATCGAGCTTGACTTGGCTTGACTCGACAAGAGCTCAAGACGCGAGTTCAAACTTCAAATACTCGACTTCGACCCAACTCAAATAACAGCTCTATCTTCAACGAAGGTGGAATTCATATCAACTCTTTAGTGAGATATTGTGACTTTAGTGGTTATTAAAAAGACACCAAGACAACACAACCAAGCAAATGCTAGACAATCGATAAAAATGTTATAAAGGATTTTTATTTTTTTTTAATCCAGAATATTGCAAAATGAGTTTTAACTATCAACGAAAACGTTTTTTTTTAATCCAGAACTATGCGACTTTGGCTTATTATAATAATTTGAAAATGATGACTGAAACGATTTTTGATTTCATCTTGGCCTAAACGTGCTCAAAACGTATCACGCCGTCCCCATATCCTTCATGATAAGTTCCGCCGGATTTGAATATTATAAAAACGTGAAAATATATAAATTAGTTTTTATTTATAGTTGAAATAGAGTACGATTATATTATTGGTTAGTTGATTCCACTATAAAAAAATTCAGATTCTCCATGTTAACATTGTCGGCGAGGTGCGATCAATTCTATATTTGATTTGTTGGCGAGTAAATAAATAAATTAGTAGCATAATCTTTTTGTGATAATTGGCGAGTAAATAAATTAGTAGTATAATCTTTTTTGTGCATATTTTATTCGTCATCTATTTATACACAATATACATGTGATATTTTTTTACTTAAAAAGTAGTAATATTTGATGGATTAGGACCATTTACCTTTCTACTAGATGAAATAGAACGGATGATAGAAAACATGGGTCATTATGGAAATAGGTGCACCATGCATTATATCTATAGTGTATTTTTAAAAGGGTTATATTTTTTTATAGTTCAATAATTTTGCATCGTTTTGAAATTAATTCCGATAGTTTTGACTTTTTTTTTTTTTAGTCCGGTAAGTTTTTTTGAAATTTTGAAATTGGTCTAGAATCGGCTCCAACAAAGTTACCCGAACCCATCACCGCCACATGTCTATTTATTTTTTGAGATTATATTTTTTATACTCCAATAACTTTGCATCGTTTTGAAATTTATCTCTATTGTTTTGACTTTTTGATTTTGATCTTGTAAGTTCTTTGAAATTTTGAAATTGATCCAAGAACCGGCTCAAGCAGTTTACCGAACAGGTAACCCGATAACTTGCCACATGTATTAATTTTTTTCATTTATTTTAATGTGTCATCCGAATTTTTTTGTTGGGAAATATGTAATTTAGTTTTGATGGAAGTTCCAAAACAAAGTTGTAATAGGACCAAATGACACATTGGTATCGATGACTTAGAATCGAGAATAAGATGACCAAATGAAATGTATAGATAGTGATGTAAAGATAGGCCACATATTGAGGGGGAACTCAATATGTATAGGTCGTCGAAGTATCGATGACCCGCAGAAGGTCGATGATCGAAGACTAAGCGCAAATCGAAGACAAGAAGTCAAGATCGGTGAAGACAAGAAGACACTAAAGACTCGGAAGAACTCGAAGACTCGGATGAACTCAAGACTCGGATAACATCAAGACTCGGATGAACTCAAGACTCGACATAAACTCAAGACTCAAAGATCAAACTTGAAGACTCAAAGACGACCAATACACTGAGGCTCAGAGACACCTGAAGATCAAAAGACCTGAAGACCTACTTTCAGCAGAGTCTGCATATTGAAGCTAAGACAATGTGCAATCAAGACTCAACAAGGTAGACCGATCGCCATTTGATCAAGTCACCACACCGTGACAATCAAAAGATACACCAGACAAGACGAATCCTCATCAAAAGGAATATCAATCGTCTAACGGGCAAATTTTTAAAGTGCCGCCTCGCGAAGCCAAGGAGAAAGCGACACATGCACAAAAAGAGCTGACAATACGGGATACGACGCTGCAGACAAAATCGGCGCTAATCATGCCTACGACCACGCCGAAAATCGCAGCACGTCACAATCATATCCTACAGCCTACCTAATATAGCCCGAAATTCAAATTGCTCTCCAACGGCTCTTTGATTTCGAGGTCTATAAAATGGGATCGATCTTCATTTTGAAGAAAAGGACCAACAAGTGAAAACGCAAGAACAAACACGGAGACATCGCAAAGAAGCTAAAGCTACAGCAAATCTCCACTCAAAAGAACACTACATCTGAAGATTATTCTTAAGAGTGTTCATCCCATAGTTATTAGCAAGAAATCCTATCCACTAGCATTTTGGCTACCTAAAGCACCAGGATAAGATTTCCAGTTGGAACCCTCAATCATTCTTTACCCAAATGCAAGTTAGGTCAAGTCTGTAGAGTGAGAACTCATTAAACATCTCGGCTATCCTCTTTGTAGGATATAAGTCCTGCTGGTTACGTTTGTAGAGTGGGAACTCGATAAACATCTCGGCTATCTTGAAAAGGATATAAGTCCCGTAGGTTAAGCTTGAGTGGGAACTCAGTAAACATCTCGGTCATCCTGAAAAGGATATAAGTCCCGCAGGTTAAGTTTGTAAGAGTGGGAACTCGGTAAACATCTCGGTCATCCTGAAAAGGATATAAGTTCCGAAGGTTAAAGTAGGTTAAGGTTCCCCTGTGTTAAGGGAAGAGTGGACGTAGGACGGGTTTCGTCTGAACCACTATAAAAAGTCTTGTGTGCATTTACTTGCTTTCTTATCGCTTTACACAAGTCACTCAACTGAGTTTAAACTGCATACATAATCTAAAGTTAAGCTCAGTTTGCACCAAGCAATCGATCGATCGATTGACACTTGATCCAACCCCCGGTTGAAAACCCGACTTAAGAATCTGATTGATAAAACTGGTTTTTCACACGGGTAAAAACAAGCTTCCGCACCATTCAGTTAAGCTGACAGATATCAAACTGATCTGCCCTCAGGCACTCAGTAAGATTGAACATCAGTCTAAACTGATACACTAGCACTCTGATCGGGTAATCTGCAGTTCACACCTGATCCGCACGAAAAGTTTTGGAAGTCTATTCACCCCTCCCCTCTAGACTTCCACCCTCACAAAACCCATTCGGGACCTACAAGTGGTATCGAGGCGGTGGTTCTCTGACCAATTGCTTTTGAGTATCATCGATTCTTGAGGAAGAATCTTTGTGGTCATTTGAACTGATCTTGAAAAACCGTTTTTAAAACTCATTCGTTTTCAAAATCACTCAGCATGGATAATACCTCTGGTATGTATCATGATTTGCCTAAATTTTCAATTGATGAGTATGCAGATTGGACTATATATATGTGCAACCATCTAGGATCGATAAGCGGCGAAATGATGGAAGTCATCGAACGAGGACCCATCATCATATACCACGACAACCCAAAGAATCGAGGGAGATCCGGACTTTGCCACGGGGAAGTCTTGTGCGAAAAAAGCCCAAATACGATGGATGCAGAGGGAAAGAAAGTTGTTTACTCTGATATCAATCGCCCGGACATATAATCATGAAGACAATGGATAAAGTCACCAAAGAGAAGATAAAGTATCTCAAAACCGCAAAAATCAATGTGGGATACTCTTTGCCGAGATATCGCGAAGAAATGATCGATCAAAGACGATCGCCACAAAATTTGAACCGGTGAAGTTCGAAAAGTTAAAGATGTTGCCCAACGAGACCATCAACGAGCTCGATGGGAGGATCACCATGTCGGTCAATAAGCTATGAGAACTTGGTAGAGATGTCATACAAAGATATCAACTACAAGATCTTAAGATCTCTCACCAAGAAATGGGACATGAAAGTCCGCGATAATCAAGGATTGCCAAGACATTTCAAAGATGAAGCCGAGTAGCTTGTTCTTAAGCCTTAAAGCTCACGAAGTTTGACTTAATCGAAAGAGGACAAGCAGATGAAGACGAGACGCCCTACTTGAAGCCTCAACGCCTAAATCGATTCGCGTTTAAAGCAACCAAAGAAGCAGATCGAAGGCCAATCAACCCGTTGAAAACATCATAAGTCAAGGCATCAGATCGCTCCGCTACCAAGAAACTTGAAAGAACAAATACTCGGCTTGGTAAGTATCGAGATTCTACAAAGGACTATCAAAGAAACAGAGGCCAACCGACAGATCACGAGAAAGAACTGGATCCGATGATCGGAGAGATCATAGAGAAGAAAAGAAAAGAGATGATCCGACGGATGAAAGAAGAGATAACAGATCCGGATGTAAGTTATGATTACTATCGAAAGGAAAGTCACCGACAGATCCTACGAGGCGGAGTGACTCACCCGCAGAGGAAGTTCCATAGATCGAGGATCATGCTTCAATCATGAGAAACCAGTCACAACAAAGACCGACCGCCTCGACCGACTCCCGAGAAAGAGAAGAGAAACGGAACAAAAGAGAGCAACACCTCGTAGATAGGAAAGCCCCGTAGGCGACACATCCGGAATTGATGATTCCTATCTGCGCCACGAGGACTCGGGTACTCATCTCAGAGAAGACTTACGTCGATAAGCGAAAGGCTGTTGACTTCCACGAGCATGAAGATCGATATTCTCTTCGATGACGATGAAGTCTCCGCTGATGGCCAAGGAGGACCAATCTGAGGTAACCTCCAACCTTACGCTTTTCAATTTCCACACCTGTTATTTATTAGCACACTGGCCGAGAGATTGACTTGCGGCTCTACTCGAGCAATTGCTTGATGATCTCTCCGGCGGTAGACACTTATACAATAGTGGAAGTTTGAAAATGACAAGCTAAGGATCATAAATAATCACTCGTTAAAAGAAACGCTCTCGAAGAAAGCTATTGAATCAAATCTGTGAAACCTGCTCAAGGTAACCGAGGAACTTAACGCTCAAGGTTAAATCTTCTGATCAGGATAAACAGATCAAAGATCAGCTAGCAATCAACAAACAACAAGCTGATGATTTCAAAATCCTTCAAGCTAAATTTGATGAGCTATTCCGACTACATGAGAGTCTTAAATCTACTGAGGATAGTCTGCGGAAGAAAATAGAGGTTTTCATGAAGTCATCTAAAACCGTTCAAGAAATGAACACCTATTTTCGAACGCCGACTAACAAGAAGGGAATTGGGTATGAGAACCCTTCTACATCCTCAAAAGCCCCGTTTGATTCACTTCAGAAGGGTGTAATCAAACGAGTCTCTGACAAAGATACACTAAAAGCTAAACTTGTATCTAATAAGGGAAAAAGACATGCTGAGCAAGTAAGGCAGGTGCCTAATCAGAAAGGGAACAAAAATGGACCCCAACTGATAAAGCATCAGCCGAGGAATCAATAGAAGAACCCAGTTCTTCTGAAGAGACCTCAACCTGATCAGCAGATTAGGTATCAGAAGAGACAACCCATAAGAAGGAAATCTAATATGAGACTCAATCAAGGTCAGCTGCCTAATAAGCAAGCTATAGGTAAACTGCAAAGACCACCTATGCCAAAAAGATATGAATCTTTTGATGGTAGCAGTCGTACATACCCTTATAATCAGAGATCTAGGGCTACTGCACCTGAGCCACACTGGATTAAAAGAAGACAAAATATAAAGAAAAATCTCAAGTCTTCTAAGTCATCCAAGGCTCACACTAATAATCATACTAATCAGAAAGCATATAAAGAGACGTATGATTATGTTGATATGTATGGGAGATAAATCAGACCTTCTAATCTTTCAGATTTTCATAGAAGTGCTCTGTTTGTGTGGATCCCTAAATCCACCACTAACCCCCCAGGACACAATTCCAAAGGGGTACCTAAAGCCTGATTTGATTGCAGGTTCACAGGGGACTGGCCAACAAAGGAGGTGCACAAGCAACTATCTGGTACATCGATAGTGGATGGTCAAGGCACATGACTGGAAGCAAACATCTCCTTAGATCTTACAAAGAACAAGAAGGCCCACGTGTACTCTTCGGTGATGATAACTTTGGTTTTACCAAGGGATTCAGAACCTTAGAGAATGATGATGTACAAGTAACTGGAGTCTCATATGTCGAAGGATTGAAGCACAATCTACTATCAGTATCACAATTCTGCGACAACGGATTCAACATTGAGTTCTCGAGCGACAAGTGTACGATAAGGAATCGAGCCACTCAACAAATCTTGCTAACTGGTTCAAGGAAAGGCACGATCTACATAGCAGATTGGAACAGTTGCCCGAAGAATACATGCTTAATTGTTAAGAGTTCTAAAAGTAGCGATTGGCTCGCACAAAAGATTGAGTCATCTGAACTTCAAGACTCTTAACAAGATCGCTAGGATGTCTTTGGTTGAGGGACTTCCGAATGAGATATTCTCCAAAGATCAGACATGTGCCGCATGTCAGAAGGGAAAACAAGTTAAAGCCTCATTCAAGGGAATACGGACCAAAGATCCAAAGAGAGTATTGCAAGAATCGCTCCATATGGATCTATTCGGACCAGTTACACGAGTCAGTCTCAGTGACGCAAATATACTCTTGTAATCGTGGATGATTATTCCAAGTTTACTTGGGTTGTATTCTTATACAAGAAGAACGAGACAACGACTAAGATACCCGAACTGCTCAAAAAGCTACAAAATGAGAAGGGTGTCGATAGTAACGATCGATCAGATAAAGGTACAGAGTTCCTGAATTCCTTTATTACTGATTTTTGCACTGAGTTTGGTATACAACATGAAACGTCAGCTTCAAGAACGCCACAACAAAATGGAGTAGCAGAACGGAGAAACAGAACTCTCAAGGAAGCTGCTCGCACTATGTTAGCTGAACATGCCACACCAAGCCATTTCAAGCGTATAATAAACACAACATGCCATACTCGTAATGCGGATGTTCTCGACTAAGACTCACTTCAAAACACCTTATGAACTGTGGAAAGACGAAAAACCTCGTGTTTCATACTTCCATGTTTTTGGGTGCAAGTGTTTCATTCACAACAATGGGAAAAGTCAGTTGAAGACTTTTGAGGCCAAGTCAGATGAGGGCATATTCTTAGGATATTCCTCATCCAGCAAGGCTTTCAGAGTTTACAATAAACGAACTCTAGTTGTGGAAGAAACACCCCATGTGGTCTTTGATGAGACATCCTCTGAACAAGAGAAAGCTGCCTCAGAACAAGCCGTACCTGATCAACCGTTACCTGACACACAGAAAATGAATCAGCTAAGCATCAAGGACAAAGAACCTGAACATGTAACGAAGGCACATCCCGAACTTGATCTTCTCGATTCAATAGGTCAATCGGACCCCAAAGGTACGCATAACCGCTGATGAAGAAGCGATTAACCGAGATATATCAATCGAACCATCTGGTTCAGGGGGAACTTCTGAAGTTCCTATGAACAGACTTCAGCACATGATGAGTCCAACATCAGCTGAGACATGTTCTTATCAAGTGGATCATAATTCCGCACCACTCCCAATCACTAGTAATGAACTATCAGATATGGATGATGTTCTCCAAACAGATTTACATTATCGTCGAGCGTAAGGACACGGATTACCGGTCATCCAACTAATTTGATTATCGGAGACCCATCCGATAGAGTCAAAACTAGACATCGACAGGTGAAAGTGCCATATCTTGTTGTTATCTGCCTATGAAGGAACCAACTACTGATGAGAGGAAGCTCTACAAAGACGCAAGCCGGATTCTAGCCATGCGGTGGAGCCGAAAGCAGTTTGAGAGAAATCAAGTTTGGGAATTGGTGGACAGACCAACTCATCAAGACGTAATTGGCACAAAGTGGGTATTCAAGAACAAGAGAGATGAGAAAAATGCCATAACCAGGAATAAGGCAAGACTTGTTGCTAAGGGGTATTCACAATCGAAGAATTGATTATGATGAGACCTTTGCACCGCTCGCCTAAAGCCATTTTTTTAAGGCATATGCTTCCCACGAGGGTTCATTTGTGTATCGATGGATGTAAAAAGTGCATTCTTAAACGGGGTACTAGCAGAGGAAGTTTATGTCGAACAACCTCCAGGCTTTGAAAAAGGCAACCAAGTGTACCGTTTAAGGAAAGCTCTTTACGGACTGAAACAAGCTCCTCGAGCTTGGTATGATACACTCTCTCGGTTCTTGGCATGCGGCGGGTTCACTAAAGGAACGAAAATGATGAACCTTATTCAGAATAGAAAGATGGAGAAGATATTATGATGGTTCGGATCTATGTGGCCGACATCATCTTCGGATCTCCCAACAAGAAGCTATGTGAGAAGTTCACAAGTTGATGCAAGGGAAATTCGAGATGTCCATGATGGGTCGATGAATTACTTTACGGGATTACAAGTCAAGCGAGTACGAAATGAATATTCATCTCGCCAAAGTAAGTACACAAGGAATCTCTTGGCAAAGTTCGGAGTTCAACACCGCAAGGAAGCGAAATTCTAATGATGACCGGATTCATGATGGATCCAGACGCATTTAAGATGGTCGAAAAACGAATCAGAAGGAGTATAGAGCTCTAATTGGATCTCTACTATACCTGACTGCCAGCAGACCAAATATTACTTTTGCAGTAGGTGTATGTGCCAGATTTCAAGCAAATCCAATGCAAAGCCACCTAGAAGCAGCTAAGCGGATTCTCAAATATCTGAAGGGGACAGAAACCTTGGTTTATTTTACCCATCGATGACAATCTAGAGCTTAGTGGGTATTCTCGATTGATTCACGGAGGTTGCAGAATCGATGTGAAGTCAACCTCGTGTTCATGTCGATTCGAAATAAACCGATCTCTTGGTTTTCGAAGAAGCGGACATCGGGCCATGCGACATCTACTATCAAGGAATATATGGTCACAGAAGTCGTTGTTCCCAAATCGCTCTCGCTAAGTCGGCAGGTGAGGGATTACAACATCGTAGCTAAGAACGTACCTATATTCTGTGACAGTAATAGTGCTATTGCAATCACTCAGAATCCTGTTCTACATACATGATGCAAGCATGTAGATGTCAGACACCATTTTATCAGAGATCATATTGAAACGAAGAATATCAGGATGGAAAAGATCCATACTGACAAGCAGAAAGCTGATATCTTAACCAAGCCACTAGCTGAGATCAGATTCAGAGAGTTATGCAACGAGCTAGGGCTTCTGGATCTTGGAGAAAATGCACGGATATGGTGAAGGATTGATCTCCGTTTCGGTTGGTTAAAAGACTAACCAAGGATAAGTGGAATCAATTGAGTTAGGAATCTCAACTGATCAGACGACCAGACGAGGAGCCAATCTGAAGTTCAGATAGGAGCAGATCAGAAAGTCAGAAAGGTAGCCGATCTGAAGTTCAGACAAAGGGCAAATCAGTTCAAGATATATCAGATTAAGGGGTAACTGATTAGATTGGAAAGATTACTTTATAAGTCGATTAAAGCTACAGTTAACAAACAAGTCAAGTTTAAAGCTACAGATCGCATAAGTCAGAAGAAAACAACACAGCAATGGAATAACAAAGTTTTTCATTGATAAAGACCCAGAGGTCAGATTTACAAGTTACAAGTGATATCACAAGCTTCAAATGCTACATCTATCTTCAAGTGGTATTACAAGTACAAGAAGACCCGGAGATCGATACATAAACCATCAGCCCTAAGACAACCCTAGGCAGGGAAGGAGAGAGAGATTTTAAGAGCTGATGCTCTCAGACTCTCCGACCCCAGGGCAGAGAGAAGCTTCTAGAATCCTGAAAGCCGCTCTTAGAATCTTGGAGTGAGAAGCGAGGCGTGCCTTGAAGGATCTTTAAGCTAGAGCCCTTAGACCTAAAAATCAATGGGCTCTCCAAATTGTTAAATGGACACAAGATGCCCGCGGTTTGGTCACAAAGACCATATGGCCATGAGTGTCTCATGCAAATATTGAGTTTGATACACTATTTTGTATATCAAACCCATGTTTTGTTTCAGACTGAGTCTGTTGATGCTAATATCGTCATCTCGATAGGCGCACAAGGTGCATACGGTTAGGAGAAGTGCCTTCTCATTTGCCTTAGCAGATCCGCCTCCATGGTGGTAAAAGAAGCTTAGCATTGATCATATGTGAAATCTTAGATGATGGCGAAAGCGGTGTGAAGGAACACACAGGGGTTGATCTCGAGAAGCTAATTTCATTAGAAAAGGGCTAAAGGTTCCCCACCGAAGTTTCACCGGAAATAAGGAACTCATCGGAAAAAGCATGAAGGATATGCTAAAGAAGATGAAATGGTTTATGATTGTGTTGTTCGCCTAACACCCCAGGCTATTTATAGAAGGAAATTAGGGGTATAAATGCAAATTTTATCGTCTCAGAAAATCTTAAGAGAAATTTGCATCGACAACGCGTTAGGAACACGCGGCTAATGGTTGGATGAGTTAACGGTGTGATTAAATCACAAACAGATTCGTACCATTATTACGGAATGTCAAATAAGCGCCCGATTTGGGAATCGAGGCGACTTTTGGACTCCCCAAAGTAAAAGTTTTGGCGGGGAGTTGACTTGATTTAATCTTTGAGATTATAGAAGAAAAATCAAGGATGAAGTTTTTTAAAAAAAGGATCGAGATAAGTGACGGCGTTTCAAGCAAAAGAATCGATCAGATAAGCGAGATATTGTTGGGAAATGCATGAGGCAAACATCAGATAAGTCAACAGAGTACTAGATCATATCACCGTGGTAACTGATTGATTACAATATCAATCAGTCAGATACGCTACCTTATTTATCTCTTTCTGAATATCTTTATATGCGTTATTTATTTTAATTGATTTATTTTACACTATTCATGACGCATGCTCTGCAAAGCTTTTAATGCGGACCTGAAAATGTTTTCAAAACGTTTTATTGCGATTTTTTGAGTCCAGAAAACGAGAAGACTGTTTTTCTCAACCGTGCGATCAAAATACTTTTTGGCCGACTAATCTCAGCCATCGATTTCAAAACACGGATACTTGAGTACTTTGGAAAGTTGTGCAAAAAGGTTTTCCCTCGTATTCCACAAAATCCAATTTTTTTCTCAGAAAACCGCTTTCCACTACTTCGTCTTCTCAAAATTCTGAAAAGATCATATTTCGTTTAAAATTCTCTAAGAATTACCTTCGAAATCATTTGATTCTACACTTCCCATTTCAAAATCTTTGAATCAATTCTTGGTAATTTCTTGTTTTAAATTAATTGCATGATCTAGATTTCTCTATGGTACCTAGGTTTTCAAGTTGTATTTCTGTAATTTATTCGATCTAAATGCTTATTTGCTAAATTGATGCTGAATTTTGCTAGTTTGAATGAATTTATTGAAATATCTTACTCAAACTAAACATCAATCTGCATATCTTACTGAAATGGCACATCTTGTTTCAATCTTTAGGGACAAGGGAAAAAAATCTTTTAACTTTGCATCGATAAAGAAAGACATCATTGATGAAAAGTACGTCGCCTTCAATATCACCTCGATCCGAATCGCCGAAATTTCAGAGTGCTTAAGAAATACGGATCGAACGATATTGCTCTACTCATCAGAACATCGTTCACACCCATGAAGCCCTGGAGTTTCTTTACAATCTGCAGAGGGATGAAGACAATGATGCTGACCTGATTTCTTCCGTTGGCGGAATGAAAGTTCGAGTGACGAATGACGATCTACAGAGGATATTCGGACTAACTCGAGGAAGCATCAATCCAGAGACCTACACGACTGTTGTAGGAGAAAAGGAGTTTCTTGAAGCCGAAATTGTTGAGACCAAAAACAAGGAGAACACGATTTAACGCCAAAGCCTCCTATCTAAAAAGAAAGTATCGCCTTCTTCTTGAGATCGCTCGGAAGGTGATCATGTGCTCGACTTTACGCCCTTGATGCGGTCACTTCATACAAGATAAGTGTAATGGCTGCAATAATCAAGAAGGCTTCAAACATCGATTGGTTGGGTATGGTCAAAGCAAGATCGAGAAAAGACTCGAAATTCAAACCGACCCAGAAAGCAATGAAGTGTGCTTATCTTCGAAGTGCTCATTCATACACAAAATCTCTATCATTCTGTCAGATAAGCTGCCACAGAATTATGAATGGAACGAGAATGGAGCGAAGATTTATCAAGCAAAGCACAAGGCCATATTGGGCAAAGATGAGTCCCTACCTGGACAAGCTGATGAGGATCCAACTCCTTATGTGCCCAAACCCAAGGGAGAAAAGAAAGGAAAAGATAAGGCAACTGCATCGTCTGAAGTGCAGGAAAAGGCCATTCAAGAGAAGAGGATGAAGAGGAAGGATCTCGCCAAGAAACCAGACGCCAAATGAAACGCCGAAGAGAGTCTCATCTCCTCTAAAATCGCTTCCATGTTCTCGCCCAAAGAAGCCAGTTGAATGAGGATCTGATGCAAGAAAGATCGACGAAGAGATAACATCCCCTCGAGCCAACTATCGAGAAGAACGGAAGAACAGATGATCGCAGCAGAAGGAGGAGAGAAATGTCGGAAGGACGAAGTGGTGGTGCAATCTGAGGAAGAATCACCATCTGATTCTCTACCTCTAACCAAGATCTTCCAGAGAGCAAGATCGTCAACGCCCACTTCCAAATCACCATCACCCTCTACTCATAAATCATCACCTCCACCCTCTCCCTACAAAACCTTCTCTCCCTCACCCTCACCTCTCAGAACAAAATCTCCCACACCACCAATCAATGAACCCGTTCAGGAAACTTAACACCCTCTACACGCTGAAAACAAACTTGAACAACAAACATCCCAATCCCCAATCCAGTCTCAAGAACCTGAGAGATTCGACGAACATGTGTCCATCTCTCATAATCCCTTCAACACCGCGATGATTTTGCTTCACCGCTCCCAGAGCCCCATCGTAAGAATAATGAAGCAACAGATCAAAGAGTATCTGCTGGTTCTATGCCCTGAATTGGATCAACATCCTGGCATCCAGCAATAGATAGAAGAGATAGTGTTCTGGAGGGATATCAGACTGAAGAGCATTGAAGAACTTCTGATTCTAATGACAACTCTGGGATCAGACTTCTTTGTAGACTTAGAGTTGAAATGTCTACACAATGCTGGGATTGAAAGTGATGTTGAATTGGCATCAGACGACGATATCCAATGGCTGATTCACGAAAGGTTCGGAATTACTGATAACAGGGAGGAAACCGTTCAACCTCCTACAGATCATGAGGGAGCTGCCAATGAACCAAGAATGGGTGCTGCAGATGAGACCCAATTTGGCAAGGCCTCAACATCCGAACAAATCGCTAAAATGAGCTCGATACCTAGATCATCACTCTAAGAAGATTCAGAAGGGATCCAGTCGCATTTGAAGACAAATTCAGCGGCCCACAGCCCGATCGATGAAGCGGTTTGAAGATGAGCAAAAGCGAAACTAGTTGACAAGGAACGAAGTCACACCGTTGGGATGCACAATGTCATCCTTCTTCAAGTAATGCAACTAGTATACCCTCTTGCCGAGAAGCTCAAGCTCCATCGACAAACTCTCGGTTCAGACAGAGATGCTCAATCGCATTACCGTACTTTTGGAGAGTGTCCGGGCATCCTTGACAAAACCAACAATCACTTGGATATGGGTTGGAAACATTTTCTAGCTTCTCTACGAAAAAGGCAAGACAGAAATCGAAATCGCTCTCGGACGCTTCTACACACTGCGCATTTTCGCCACCGCCTAGATCACTCCTCTTGTTGTCGAGGAACTTAGAGAGGAGATCTCACGGCAATTAACAACTCGAACCAAGAAGATGTCCAACCTCTTTGATGCAACCAAAAAGGGGAAGGAAAAGAGTCCGAAAAGAGTCCGGAAGGAAAAGAGAATACGTAAAAAAGACTCAAGAAAAAGAGAACAAAGAGAAGGAAGAAAAAAATGACTTCGCATACGCTTGGTAAAATTTTCATCTCTACCAAAAACCATCAGATCTAACTTGGATGACCACTCCATCTACCGATCTCGATTCTTTAAACAAAGAAACCGTGGAGCAACACAGAAAGAGATCGCCGAAAGGTAAAAGTACTCTTTCGTAGATTACTTTACTTGGTCGACAAAATTGAAGACTTCTCTTCATCCGCTTCGTAAAAGAATGGAAGTCGATGATCGTGCCAAGAGCCTTGAACTCGCTAAGAAATTAGTGAAGAAGATGAACAAGATGAACTCGGCGCGACTCGAGGAGGAAGAAAGGCAAAGACAAGATGATGAAAGAATCTGCGAAGATCGTAGACAAGGCCGATATTCTCCACCAAAAGCGGGATGACTCTGAACAAGTTCAAGAGCAAACAAGACAGAGAATAAGAGAGGCCGCAATCAAGAAGGGTTAGCAGAGGCAAAGGGGTCAACATTGCCTACATCCGAAGGAAGAGGAAGACCGAAGTCAAGCAGAGGAGATTGCTTGGGAGAAAAATGCCCTTCCAAAGACTCGTTAAAGGCATCCTCTCAGGCACGACAAGATTTGCTTCGAAATGGGATCGAGATCGAGAGGAGAATGGTTATGTGACGTCCACATCCTGGAGAAGATTCCAATTCATCAAGATCAGGCTGAAAATGATGATGAATTTCAGAACTGGTTAGAAACAAAGTATCCAGACTTCTACCAGACAGTGATGACAGAAGGCAAGATCATGTCACTGATACCAGAAGCTCCACCCTTTGAACTACTCCTTCCACCTTTGCGTCCAGACAACAAGCTAGATCCCGTTAAATTCAAGAACATCTACTATGGACTAGGCAAAAAAATGAGGAATCCATAGAAAAGAAGAGTTGGACAAGCTAATGCAAAGGATGTACAGGATGTTTGACATCCCCAAAGAACTGCAAATGTTCAAGTACACCTGAAGAAGACAACTTGAAATCAGATGATAGGTACGCTTTTCACATATTCTACAATGCACACACCTATCTGTTGGGGAATGAGTTGCACAGATCTATTCGGGGTGAATATTTAAATATAAATTTAATTCATTAATTATTACTAGCATGAATTAATCCTATATTAATTCAAATAATAATTACAACAACATATCATGCATATAAAAAGCCACGTAAAACCTACGAATCGCGGAATCTCTACGGGTTTATGTGAACGTACCTTCTCGGGATGGCAAAGGACTTTGCCGGACGGACTAACCAAAAGGACTTCCCAAGTATTCCCTTAGCCCTTGCTCAACTATCCGATGGAAGGACACTCGTCGAACAATTAACAAAAGGAAAAAATAAACTTTGTTGCACCACCTTTGTGGATTTGCTAATATTTCCAGCACATGTAATTGTACTTGGGAATGAACTAATCATCCCCTATTTATAGGAGAGGAGGGGGTCGAAATTCTTGTAGAAAAAAATGTGGGAAAAGACTTTTCTTAGTCACCAAGAAATCTTGAATATATCTCCTATATTCTTTTTCCCATAATTAAAATATTCCACAAAAATCCCACCTCCTCAAGATATGGTGATTTTCAAAAATTAGTGTTACAAGAATCCAAGATTTGGATCTTCTTGAATTTATGAGATATTCTTGTATTTCAAGAAATACATATCTTCTATAATATCTTTTCAAGAAAATCAAGAAAATCTTTCTTGCCCACTATATTTCAAAAATTTCGAAAATTCTATATAGATAACCAAGTGGGAGATTTCTTGAATTTAATGAGATAATCTTGTATTCCAAGAATACATATCTTCATTCCATAACAAAATTCAAAGAAAATATTTCTCCCTACTATATCTATAATTTCGAAAATAGCATGGAAAAAATAAGCAACAATATTTATTTTATTTTAATCACCTTTTTTCAGTTATTGGACTATTTGTTGGGCTACTCAGGGGGCCTTTAGGAGAATTAAGATTGGACCTTCTAATGGATCTTGAATATCTAATATTGAGCCACAATATAATTCAAGCCCATAAATATTAATTAATCCCACTACATAATTAATATTGCACTATCCATCTTAACCCATATTACAGTCAATATGGCTCCCGGTCATTATTTCCCGTGTTTTAAGATTATCTAGCCCATTAATTAATCCAAGCCACTGAAATAGCTTTCCGTTAATTAATATCTTTTGTCCTTGGTCGAGGAACGGTTCAACATTATTATCCATACCGGAAACAAATTCCACTTGCAAGATTTGGTATGATAAAGCTTATGAACCTCCCAAGGGGGCAAATCAAACAAGCGTACTTGCACACGATTCTTCGTATTAAATCTTAGCAATCACATGTGACCAATAATATTGCCCAAGATAAAAAGTATTGAATCTCTCTTTGATTCGCTACCCATGATAAGCCAAAGCAATAGTTACCAATCCCACGTGATCCTATTTAAGGAACGAAGATTAAGAAACAACGAACCACTAAGGTCTAATTCTTCCTTGTTCAGTTCTGAAGAATTTATCCTCCTGTAGGTCCTATTCAGCGCATCAGTCACGCACTGGTGTAATCTCTTGGTCAAGACAAACCAATCTGAGCCTTACACCTCAACCTTTCGTGATGGGTTGTTCATTTCCATCTAGGTCGTGAATGGCGTACTTTTAGTTACAAGGGATTTGTTAATTTAATCTTACGTGATCCGGGTATCACTAAATTAACTACAATGTAACACGTCTTTAATTATTGAACAGTTATGCAAAGAAAAATATGTAACATTCAATCATATTTAAAGCATCGATGATATACAATTTATTTCAAAGAAATAAGTCAAAAAAATTAGGTTCGATTATACAAAGTAAAAAGCATACTTTTTCAAAGATAATCTCAACACTATCTGAATAAAACTTTCCATCCTGATCGATTCTAAGACAATCATCTCATTGTCTTCCTCGAGGTATGTACTATTTGCATTATCTACATTTCCATTCATGGTATCTCGCTTTTTCCGATCAAGTTTGGTTAAGTGTTTTGGTTCCATCAAAAAAAATTGTTGGGAAATATGTAATTTAGTTTTGATGGAAGTTCCAAAACAAAGTTGTAATAGGACCAAATCGGACCTATTAGGTATTCGATGACTTAGAATCGAGAATAAGATGACCAAATTTGAAATGTATAGATAGTTGATGTAAAGATAGGTCACATATTGAGGGGAACTCAATATGTATAGGTCGTCGAAGTATCGATGACCCGAGAGAAGGTCGATGATCAAGACTAAGCGCAAAATCGAAGACAAGAAGTCAAGATCGGTGAAGACAAGAAGACATCAAGACTCGGAAGAACTCAAGACTCGAGATAACATCAAGACTCGATGAACTCAAGACTCGGATAAACTCAAGACTCAAAGATCAAACTCAAGACTCAAGACGATGAATACACCGAGGCTCGAGACACCAAGATCAAAAGACACGAAGACCTACTTTCAAGCAGAGTCTCGTATATTGAAGCTAAGACAATGTGCAACTGAAGACTCAACAAGGTAGACTGATCAGTTACTTGATCAAGTCAGCTCACACCTGGTGACAATCAAAAAGATACACCAGACAAGACGAATCCTCTTCAAAAGGAATATCAATATTCTAACGGGCAAATTTCTAAAGTGCCGCCTCGCGAAGCCAAGGAGAAAGCGACACGTGCACAAAAAGAGCTGACAATACGGGATACGACGCTGCAGACAAAATCGGCACTAATCATGCCTACGGCCACGCCGAAAATCGCAGCACGTCACAATCATATCTTACAGCCTACCTAATATAGCCCGAAATTCAAATTGCTCTCCAAAGGCTCTTTGATTTCGAGGTCTATAAAATGGGATCGATCTTCATTTTGAAGAAAAGGACCAACAAGTGAAAACGCAAGAACAAACACGGAGACATCGCAAAAGAAGCTAAAGCTACAACAAATCTCCACTCAAAAGAACACTACATCTGAAGATTATTCTTAAGAGTGTTCATCCCATAGTTCTTAGCAAGAAATCCTATCCACTAGCATTTTGGCTACCTAAAGCACCAGGATAAGATTTCCAGTTGGAACCCTCAATCATTCTTTTCCCAAACGCAAGTTAGGTCAAGTCTGTAGAGTGAGAACTCATTAAACATCTCGGCTATCCTCTTTGTAGGATATAAGTCCCGCTGGTTACGTTTGTAGAGTGGGAACTCGATAAACATCTCGGCTATCCTGAAAAGGATATAAGTCCCGTAGGTTAAGCTTGAGTGGGAACTCGGTAAACATCTCGGCCATCCTGAAAAGGATATAAGTCCCGCAGGTTAAGTTTGTAAGAGTGGGAACTCGGTAAACATCTCGGCCATCCTGAAAATGATATAAGTTCCGCAGGTTAAAGTAGGTTAAGGTTCCCCTGTGTTAAGGGAAGAGTGGACGTGGGGCCGGGTTTAAATCGAACCACTATAAAAAGTCTTGTGTGCATTTACTTGCTTTCTTATCGCTTTACACAAGTCACTCAACTGAGTTTAAACTGCATACATATTCTAAAGTTATGCTCAGTCTGCACCAAGCAACTGATCTGATCAGATTGACATTTCAGTCAACTGGTTGAAAACTGACTTAAGAATCTGATTGATAAACAGGATCTCCAAATTGGTTGAAATGGGATCTCCAAATTTCAGTCAACTGGTTGAAAACAGGATCTCCAAATTTTTCAACTCCTTCCTATTTTAACTAACATTTCACGGTGAAATATTTAACAGGAAAGTCTCCTTTGTTTTTTATTCCCACACCTTTTATCTATATTTTTTCACACATTTTTCTTACTCTTACGAATTTCAATATTAAAAAAAAAAAAAAAAAAAAAGCTTTAGAGGAAAACTGCACGGGACCTTGGAACCACTGTCGCCAGGGAAGAAAGTTGGGTGCATAAAATTAAGAAGAAATTGAACGTTTGGTGGCGAAATGCTTCACTCAGATTGAGGGAACTGATTTTCACGAGACATTTGCGCCTGTTGTAAAACTCGTGACAATGAGATGTTAACTTGCTATAACTACAAAAAAAAAAATTGGGTTGTTTATCAACTAGACGTCGACAATGTCTTCCTTCACGGTGGCCTTATAGAAGATGTGTATATGAAAGTACCCTAAGGATATGCACGATGACTAAACGTTCGTCTACGAGTTATTTTATATCTTTGGGAGGAGCATCCGTATCTTGGCGCACTAAGAAACAATTTGTTGTTTTACTGTCTCCAGCTAGAGTTGTTAAACGAAACTAGCAGCTCGAGAGCTCGACTCGACTCAACTCGTTAAGGCTCGAAATATTGATAAACAAGTCAAACTCGAGCTCGTAAAATACTAAATATACTAACGAGCCTACTTCAGCTCGTCTCGTTAGGCTTGATAACTAAGATTTTTCTTGTAATTGCATTAGGCTCGTGAGACTCGTTTGACAGTCGTGTCGAATTCTATTTTTGGCTGGTTAAAGTAATCGAGCTTGACTTGGCTTGACTCGACAAGAGCTCAAGACGAGTTCAAACTTCAAATACTCGACTCGACCCAACTCAAATAACAGCTCTATCTTCAACGAAGGTGGAATTCATATCAACTGTTAGTGAGATATTGTGACTTTAGTGGTTATTAAAAGACACCAAGACAACACAACCAAGCAGCTAGACAATCGATAAAAAAATGTTATAAAGGATTTTTAATTTTTTTTAATCCAGAATATTGCAAAATGAGTTTTAACTATCAACGAAAACGTTTTTTTTTAATCCAGAACTATGCGACTTTGGCTTATTATAATAATTTGAAAATGATGACTGAAACGATTTTTGATTTCATCTTGGCCTAAACGTGCTCAAAACGTATCACGCCGTCCCCATATCCTTCATGATAAGTTCCGCCGGATTTGAATATTATAAAAACGTGAAAATATATAAATTAGTTTTTATTTATAGTTGAAATAGAGTACGATTATATTATTGGTTAGTTGATTCCACTATAAAAAATTCAGATTCTCCATGTTAACATTGTCGGCGAGGTGCGATCAATTCTATATTTGATTTGTTGGCGAGTAAATAAATAAATTAGTAGCATAATCTTTTTGTGATAATTGGCGAGTAAATAAATTAGTAGTATAATCTTTTTTGTGCATATTTTATTCGTCATCTATTTATACACAATATACATGTGATATTTTTTTACTTAAAAAGTAGTAATATTTGATGGATTAGGACCATTTACCTTTCTACTAGATGAAATAGAACGGATGATAGAAAACATGGGTCATTATGGAAATAGGTGCACCATGCATTATATCTATAGTGTATTTTTAAAAGGGTTATATTTTTTTATAGTTCAATAATTTTGCATCGTTTTGAAATTAATTCCGATAGTTTTGACTTTTTTTTAGTCCTGTAAGTTTTCTGAAATTTTGAAATTGGTCTAGGAATCGGCTCCAACAGGTTACCGAACCGATCACCTGCCACATGTCTATTTATTTTTTGAGATTATATTTTTTATACTCCAATAACTTTGCATCGTTTTGAAATTTATCTCTATTGTTTTGACTTTTTGATTTTGATCTTGTAAGTTCTTTGAAATTTTGAAATTGATCCAAGAACTGCCAAGCAGTTTACGAGCAGTAACCCGATAACTTGCCACATGTATTAATTTTTTTCATTTATTTTTAATGTGTCATCTAAATTTTTTGTTGGGAAATATGTAATTTAGTTTTGATGGAAGTTCCAAAAGCAGTTGTAATAGGACCGGTCGGACTGTTAGTAATCGATGACTTAGAATCGAGAATAAGATGACCAAATTGAAATGTATAGATAGTGATGTAAAGATAGGCCACATATTGAGGGGGGACTCAATATGTATAGGTCGTCGAAAGTATCGGATGACCCAGAGAAGGTCAGATGATCAGAAGACTAAGCGCAAATCAGAAGACAAGAAGTCAGAAGATCAGGTGAAGACAAGAAGACACTAAAGACTCAGAAGAACCTGAAGACTCAGATGAACCTGAAGACTCAGATAACATCAAGACTCGGATGAACTCAAGACTCGAGATAAACTCAAGACTCAAAGATCAAACCTCAAGACTCAAGACTGTTGAATACACCGAGGCTCAGAGACACCAAAGATCAAAAGACCTGAAGACCTACTTTCAGCAGAGTCTGCATATTGAAGCTAAGACAATGTGCAACTGAAGACTCAACAAGGTAGACCGATCGCCATTTGATCAAGTCGTACCCACACTTTAGTGACAATCAAAAAGATACACCAGACAAGACGAATCCTCTTCAAAAGGAATATCAATCGTCTAACGGTCAAATTTCTAAAGTGCCGCCTCGTGAAGCCAAGGAGAAAGCGACACATGCACAAAAAGAGCTGACAATACGGGATACGACGCTGCAGACAAAATCGGCGCTAATCATGCCTACGACCACGCCGAAAATCGCAGCACGTCACAATCATATCCTACAGCCTACCTAATATAGCCCGAAATTCAAATTGCTCTCCAACGGCTCTTTGATTTCGAGGTCTATAAAATGGGATCGATCTTCATTTTGAAGAAAAGGACCAACAAGTGAAAACGCAAGAACAAACACGGAGACATCGCAAAAGAAGCTAAAGCTACAAAGAAATCTCCACTCAAAAAGAACACTACATCCGAAGATTATTCTTAAGAGTGTTCATCCCATAGTTATTAGCAAGAAATCCTATCCACTAGCATTTTGGCTACCTAAAGCACCAGGATAAGATTTCCAGTTGGAACCCTCAATCATTCTTTACCCAAATGCAAGTTAGGTCAAGTCTGTAGAGTGAGAATTCATTAAACATCTCGCCATCCTCTTTTGTAGGATATAAGTCCTGCCGGTTACGTTTGTAGAGTGGGAACTCGATAAACATCTCTTATCTTGAAAAGGATATAAGTCCCGTAGGTTAATCTTGAGTGGGAACTCAGTAAACATCTCGGCCATCCTGAAAAGGATATAAGTCCCGCAGGTTAAGTTTGTAAGAGTGGGAACTCGGTAAACATCTCGGTCATCCTGAAAAGGATATAAGTCCCGCAGTTAAAGTAGGTTAAGGTTCCCCGTGTTAAGGGAAGAGTGGACGTGGGGCGGGTTTAAATCAACCACTATAAAAAGTCTTGTGTGCATTTACTTGCTTTCTTATCGCTTTACACAAGTCACTCAATTGAGTTTAAACTGCATACATATTCTAAAGTTAAGCTCAGTCTGCACCAAGCCACTGATCTGATCAGATTGACACTTCAGTCAACTGGTTGAAAACTGACTTAAGAATCGATTGATAAAACCGGTTTTTCACACGGGTAAAAACAAGCTTCCGCACCCATTCGCTTGTTAACAGATATCAAACTTATCGCCCTCGGGCACTCGAGAAGATTGAACATCCGCCTAAACCGATACACTAGCACTCTGATCGGGTAATCTGCAGTTCACACATGATCCGCACGAAAAGTTTTGGAAGTCTATTCACCCCTCCCCTCTAAACTTCCACCCTCACAAAACCCGTTCAGGACCTACATTTTTTAATCTAAAATATCTGAAGGCGTGTCCGAATCGGGTTTTTGGATGGATTTCAGATAGAGCAACTTATACAATCGGGTTGGATCAGAACAAAATCGACCCAAAAATTCAATTTCTAGATCTTAATAGGGCCGGGTTCAAAGCCCGCAATTTCTAGATCTCACAACTCCATTTCATACCCTGCCACTTTTGTTCAAGCGGACACCACCACCTTCAAACACATGGTGCAAATGCTAACCTGATCATTCAATTCCGTCAAACATGCTTCCAAATCGGTTTCAAATCCCAATTATGTCGCCGATCAAAAGCACCGGACGGAAAAAAGGGGTTCAAGCTTTATGAAAGAAGAAATAGCTTGAACAACGACCTCATGATTCATACTTTCATAGCAGTCGAATTTTCTCAAAATTTGCCGCGGAAGCCCAAGATCTTGTCGCGAGCATTCTTGATTTTCCATCGTTGGTTCTCAGCCCAGGGATGCCAATGAATGAGGACAAACCCTCGGCGCCGGTGCCATCTTCATCGGAAGAGGAGAAAACGATAGCGATGAAGAAATTCTATCTACATCCATCGCCGAGGACGGTAGCGAGGGACGCCACACTGGAGTTGTTGTCGTTTTTTTCGGTGATATCGTCGAGAAATTCGAGGTCTTTGTTGTGAAGAAATTGAATTTTTTAAAATTGATACAATTGATGGGTCGCGAAACCTCATGGCTGATTTGCTAGATTATCACCGTTGATCGCTGTGAGTTTTGAGATTTAGGTTTTTGTCGTTGTCCAGAATAGAAGAAGAGGGTGCCAATTTAGGGTTTTTTGGATTTTTGGATTCTGATTTGCTTAATTGTAAGTTTGTGAGGACGCGATGTAGTTGGGTAGGTTTTTAGTCGGCCGAACTTGAGAGGTATAATGTTTTGAGATTTATGTGAAATGGGAGTGTTTTTTCGGGTTTTCAAGGTCGATTTGGCTTGACCCAACTCGAGCTACCTTAAGATATTTTAGATTGAAAAAATTCAGATGGCACATTAAAAAAAACACGTGGCAGGTTACGAAAGCCGAGTCCTGGACTAATTTTAAAATTTTAAAAAACTTACAGACAAAAAAAAAAAATCAAAACAATAAGGATCAATTTCAAAATGATGTAAAGTTATTGGACTAAAAAAAATAAATCCTAAAAGATAAATACACGTGGCGTGTTACTGGGTTCGTAATCTGCTAGAGCTGGTTTCAGGACTAATTTCAAGATTTTCGAAAACTTATTGGACCAAAATAAAAAAGTCAAAACAATCGGACCAATTTCAAAATGGTGCAAAGTTATTGGAATACAAAAAATATAATCCCTTTTTGAAACATACAACTTTTTAAATTGAAATCGTTTCAATATAACAAATTGTATATTTCAATGCACTAATATTATATATTTTTAAAATATACACTATAGAGTTCATGGTGCACCTGTTGCCTGCATGGAGGACCTAGCCCCATATACACATGTATAAGAGTAGGTCTGTTGTAAATAAAAGTTAAAGGTGAATTCCATACAAAGTATTTTATTTAAAAAATAATAATTTTATAAGTTATTCTCTCAAAAATCTTAACATGAGTACTTGGTATAGTAAAAGATATAAATAATATATTTAAAAGTATTATTCATAGACATTTAAATGATATAAATAATTAAAGTGAGAAGCTCACTAAGGAAATAGAAACGTGAGAAAATACAAATTAAATTCAAACACGTGGTGCACCCACAACACAATCGATATTGATGGTCCTTAACGCCCCATCCTCCTTACAGGCTTACTCACCCACCCACCCAATTATTTGTTCAATAATAAATATTTTTTGACAAAAATATATTGTATTATATAATGCATGCACTGTGTTTTCCTGATCAAAAATAAAAAAAAAAAAAAAAAAAAAATGCACTGTGTAATTTTGTACATATCTTTTAAAAAATGTTTAGAGCAGGTTTTCTATACACCAATGTGACCGTGCTACTTAAGTGCACGTGCAATTTATTTTAGTATTTCACTGAACCGTTCAATTTATTTATACTGAAACATGCAACTTGTTCAGTGTAAAATAAATTAAATATTTCAGTAAAACAAGTTGTTTGTTTAAAAAATACACTTGAGTTGCACGATGCACCTGTTACATACGAAACTTTGTAAAATATTTATTATTTCACAATAATACTTAGTCAATTTATATTAGTAATTTTATTAAAAGTATTCATTGTTAACTGAGAAATACTCCTTCCAAATACTCCTCACATCCCTTGTTGCTAAAATGAGCATATCAGCTTAAGCTTTTCATTTCCTTTTACGGATATTTATATTTTCTCTCTTTATGTTTTCTCTTCGTATCTCCCTCTATATTTTTTTTCCATTCACATCTCAACAATCCACCACACACATAATATCATATATATTTATTAATTTATGTGAAAAAAATAAATTAAAAGCTTAACAAAGGACGGAGACCGGACCGTGATAATTTGCATCAATTAGTAAGATTTATCATTTTATTTCATCAAACATGAGATCATATATATATATTAACCAGGTAGTTTAGCCCACCTGACCACTTGACTCCTCAATTGAGTGGGAGACCCAGGTTCGATTTTCTTTGGGAAGGAATTGGAGTATGGGAGTTATAAGGTGACTTGGTGAATTTGTGGAGTGTTTGGGTATTTGTTGTACTAACTATTAACAACTAACTTTGTTCAATCAAAAAAATAAATATATATATATATATAGTGCCTTTATTTTGCAATAAATGTCATTTTAACTTTTTTGTTTGTTTAATATTAAATCAAATGTCCTTTTAGCTTATTTTGCACATTTGCCTTTATTATTGAGACGTGTGAAAAAAAAATATGGTAAATAAAAATCATGGAAGTTGGGACCACAAGTATCAAAATTGATTTTTTATTCATAGAAGATTGGATCACAAGTGGGACCACAAGTACCAAAAATCATATAAAATATACTCTCTCCGTCCCAATCTTTAAGGTTTTCTTTTCTTTTTTTTTTTTAAATTCGGTCCCAAACGGGAGCATGCGATCCCCTTATCCCCGCCCTTCCTCCTCCCCTTCGGGGGAAAAAATTCTCCATCCCCGCCCCAAAAAAATTTCATGGGATTCCCCGCCCACGCCAAGCCTAGTCGGTCGTTCGGACCTACTCGGGTTCGGGCCGAGCCGGGCCAGTTTGAGTCGGGTCAAGTCGGTCTGGTTCGGGTTCGAATTCACGGATTAGTCAATGTTTACGTTTTTGATATTTTCTGGATGATCGTAATATATTTTTTGGGATTTTATGGAATAATATTGCGAGAAATGTAAATTGCTTGAAGAAAACAAGATATGAAAATTTGAAGATATGAAGAATTAGGGAGAGAGAGAATTAGATAGGGAGAGGTAGTTAGAAAGAGAGAGAAATCGCAAATTTCGATATTCCCATTCATCTACCATTCGCCATATTTGTAACTAACATTCGGGGTCCACACAACAAAGGATATTCTTTTGTAATTAAAAATGAATCTAAAATATATATCGCTATTCTAGATTATTCTAACCGTTTGGGGCCCACCACGTGAAGCCCAAACCTTAATTCATTCGGATAAGCCGTTCAGAAGATTTGGCTCAGATAGAATCTGAGCCTCAGTATTCTCGCTCAGATAATTTGGCTCAGGTGGATCCTGAGCCTTAGTTTGCTCATTCAGATAAATTGGCTTAGGTGGATCCTGAGCCTCGCCTTTTCGTTCAGATAAATTGGCTCAGGTGGATCCTGAGCCTCAGTTTCTTCGTTCAGCTTCTTTGGCTCAGGTGGATCCTGAGCCTCAGATTTCTCAATCAGGTTTCCTACTGACGAACGAAACCCTGATTTTAACTCTCTTTTCGTACCCATCTCTTTACTTTTCAAATTTCCCTCTGGTCTCGCAACAATACACCCTCCAACGAAAAGATCCTTGTCCCCAGGATGGAATGTAGGAAAATTTCCGTAAACAAATGCGGTATCTTCCCATGAATCGATTTTCCAATCTTCGAGAACCCAATGATACACGAACCTCGATCTTTCTTTCTTTCGCTTTCCGTGTCGAAGTCGCCTCTGTGACATAGTAAGGTTTGTTGGGATATTTTAGTTTTGATGAATTATGCTAAAACATTATCAACTCAGTGTTATTGAAGCTAATTTACGTATAACAAGTTGAGGGAACGAAAGAACAAGTTGAGGGGGAACTCACGAAATCGGGCGTAGATGATCGAGATCGATTTAGGTCGCGAGACGAGACCGATCGAGATCGATGAGTTAGATGAGTTCGAAGTTAACCTATGAAATCAGGCAAAATCGTAAGAGAAGAAAAGCTAAGCCAACCGATCGTAAGATCGGATGACCGAACAGCACTGATCGATGATCGGAAGAATGAAATGTCATGATATGGTGATCGTAAGAGCGCATGTTTTGATCGAAAGAAACCACCAAAAGATCGAAGAGAAGGTTGCGATCGGAAGAGGAGGATGAGACCGACGAGATCGACGCGATCGAGATCGATATGAAGATGAGCGGATGATCAAGATCGACGTGATTGAGATCGAGATGTGCTAAACCGATATGCTAAACCTAATGTATCGACTGATGCTATCCCCGAGATGTTGATCCCGAAGATGTGTTGATCCGATCAACAAAAATGATCGATCAAAGAAGAAATCGATAGCTTCGAGTCAAAGTGACTGAAGGTCGATGTTCTGACCAGAGAATCGAACTCGGTCACCGAGTGTCAAGATGCCTAATCGAGACAAGGTCCGCCAAGAGAAGTCTCATTGATCAAGTATCCCGAGGCTCGGATTAGAAATCCTGAGACAGATAAACCTGAAGACTCAAGATGTCTCTGAAGACACTGAGACTCAGAGAATCCCCTAATGATTCCAAGGCGAGGAATCTGAGGAATATACCCGTTAGAATCACCGACGTGGACCAATGAGAGGAAGACAACCAGCCTGAAGGAGCTGCTGTACTTACAAGAATAGTATGGATTTGAATGTGATTCTCTCCAACGGTAACATTCAAATCCACACTATAAATACAAGGTCTTTCATCATTCTAATGTGTGGATGCGTGGAGATTATAGCACGAGATGCTACAGAGCCAAAGAGAGTTATACCCAAAGCATTCCCACCATAGAACACAAGTCTGTAGATATACAAATATGTTCAAGAGTGTTCTAGAACCCAATCTAAGCAACCCACGATGTATCCTAAGCTTAGAGAGATTTTCCCAACCTTAGCATTGAGGCTAAACAAATGTAAGGGAAAATCTCAACCTAGTTGGAAACCAAACAAACCTTACCCAAATCAGTCGGTTAAGTTTGTAGGTGAGTGTGAACTCGGTAAACATCTAGCAATCCCGAAAGGGAGGGTAGGCAATCCCGTGGAGGGTGATAAGTCCCGTTGGAGTGTGAACTCCAGAAACATCTCAGAGGCAATCCCGTGGAGGGTGATAAGTCCCGTTTGAGTGAGAGCTCGTTAAATATCTAGAGGCGAACCCGAGAGGGTGATAAGTCCAGTTGAAGGAATTTCCCTAGGAACAGAGAGAATGGATGTAGGAGCTTGAGCCTCCGAACCACTATACATTGTTGTGTTGTTTACTGCTTTATGTTCTTATATTGTCATACGCACTTGATTATAAGCAAAACACAACACATGAGCTTAAAAGAGAAAAATATGTAATCACCATTCCCTCACCCCCTGTTTTTATATGCATTGAACGAAATGTTTGCTTCCGCACGCGCAAAATGGGTTTTCCACCGGGCATACAATTGGTATCAGAGCGGGTAGTTCAACAGATTACCTTTTTCAAGTGATCGCCTGAACTGATCTTTTTAAAACAAAAACCCGATCTCTGTATAAATGCATATATTTTAATGTTTTGGCTTCATTATCAAAAAGGGGAAAATTGTTGGGATATTTTAGTTTTGATGAATTATGCCAAAACATTATCAACTTGTGTTATTGAAGCTAATTTACAGATAACAAGTTGAGGGGGGAACGAAGAACAAGTTGAGGGGAACTCACGAAATCGGACGAGATGATCGAGATCGACGAGGTCATAGACGAGACCGACGAGATCGATGAGTTAGATGAGTTCCGAAAGTTAACACGATGAGCCGGCAAAATCGTAAGAGAAGAAAAGTTAAGCCACCGATCGTAAGATCGATGACTGCAATGCACTTCGATCGATTATCGGAAGAACAATGAAATATGGTGATCGAAGAGCGCATAAGCCGATCGAAAGAAAACCCACCAAAAGATCGTAAGAGAAGGTTGCAGACGTAAGAGAGGCAGATGAGATCGACGAGATCGACGTGATCGAGATCGATATGAAGATGAAAGCGATGATCAAGATCGACGTGATTGAGATCGACAAAGCAAACCGATATGCTAAACCTAATGTAATCGACTGATGCTATCCCGAGATGTTGATCCGAAGATGTGTTGATCCGATCACGAAATTTATCGATCGCAAAGAAGAAATCGATAGCTTTGAGCCAAAGTGACTGAAGGTCGATGTCTCGAATTGAGAATCGAACTCGGTCGGCTGAGTGTCAAGATGCCTAATCGCACAAGGTCCGTGAAGAGAAATCTGGCTTGAATCAAGTATCCCGAGGCTCAGATAAACCCGAGGCTCGGACTAGAAAATCTGAGACTCGGATAAACTCAAGACTCAAGATGTCTCTCAAGACACCGAGACTCGAGAGAATCTGAATGATTCCAAGGCGAGGAATCTGAGGAATATAGCCGTTAGAATCACCGACGTGGACCAATGAGAGGAAGACAACCACGAAGGAAGGAGTGCATTTTACTTAAGAATAGTATGGATTTGAATGTGATTCTCTCCAACGGTAACATTCAAATCAACACTATAAATACAAGGTCTTTCATCATTCTAATGTGTGGATGCGTGGAGATTATAGCACGAGATGCTTTCTGAGCCAAAGAGAGTTATACCCAAAGCATTCCCACCATAGAACACAAGTCTCAGATATACAAATATGTTCAAGAGTGTTCTAGAACCCAATCTAAGCAACCCACGATGTATCCTAGCTTAGAGAGATTTTCCCAACCTTAGCATTGAGGCTAAAACAAATGTAAGGGAAAATCTCAACCTAGTTGAAACCAAACAAACCTTACCCAAATCGATCGGTTAAGTTTGTAGGTGAGTGTGAACTCGGTAAACATCTAGCAATCCTGAAAGGGAGGGTAGGCAATCCCGTGGAGGGTGATAAGTCCCGTTGGAGTGTGAACTCGGTAAACATCTGTAGGCAATCCCGTGGAGGGTGATAAGTCTCGTTTGAGTGAGAGCTCGTTAAATATCTAGAGGCGAACCCGAGAGGGTGATAAGTCCATTGAAGGAATTTCCCTAGAATGCGGGAGAGTGGATGTAGGAGCTTGAGCCTCCAACCAACCACTATACATTGTTGTGTTGTTTTTACGCTTTATGTTCTTATATTGTCATACGCGATTCGATTATAAGCAAAACACAACACATGAGCTTAAAAGAGAAAAAATCAGAATCACCATTCCCTCACCCCCTGTTTTTATATGCATCGCACGAAATGTTTGCTTCCGCACGCGCAAAATGGGTTTTCCACCGGGCATACAAGGTTGGATCGCGAAAAGGCCATTGCTATCAACATCCGAAGACTCGTGAAGGTACATACTTAACCCCCCATGTGTTTTCTTGAGTAACGAAACATGGAAGACGGGGTGAATCTTTGACCCAATTGGTAGATCTAATTTGTAAGCCACACTCCCTACCCTTTTGCGATTGTATAGGGACCGGCGTATTTTGATGATAACTTCAAATTCTTTCGGTATTGAATGGAATTCTGCCGAAAGGGTTGAAGTTTGAGAAAAACTTGGTCACCTACCTCGAAAACCCTCTCTTGCCTATGTCATGCCTTGTACCTTCATGCGATTACGTGCTTTGACTAAATTAGCCTTGACTTCATCAGTGATGATGTGTCATTCAGTGAGCAAGCGGATCTGTGACCTCCTCATTTGTTGAATCCAGATATGGCCCATAAGTGATTCCCCAGAGGAGTATATCCGTAGAGAGCCTCAAAGGGTGTCATTTTCGTGCTTGAATGATAATTTGTGTTGTACCAAATTCATCCGCCATGGGTAGCCACTTCAACCATTGCTTAGGGTTGTCACTTACTAAACACCTCAAGCATCGTTCCAAACATTGATTCACCCTTTCATCATCCCATCGATTGGGGGTGATAAGATGAGCTTAGGTGCAGATGAGTTCCTACCA
This sequence comes from Stenogyne calaminthoides, assembly GCA_037126765.1. NCBI lineage: Eukaryota > Viridiplantae > Streptophyta > Magnoliopsida > Lamiales > Lamiaceae > Stenogyne > Stenogyne calaminthoides. The sequence continues at coordinate 37,695,898 of JBBCBC010000006.1, read as the reverse complement.
ACTTAAATAGTTCCTTCCAAAAACAACTAGTAAATATTTTGTCCCTATCACTCACTATACTAGCTGGTAACCCATGCAACTTATAGATAACATCCAAAAACACCTTAGCTAAAGATGTAGCGGTATATGGATGTGATAGGGCTATGAAATGTGAGTATTTAGTGAATCATCCCACTATTACCCATATCACATTCTTTCCCCAAGAATTAGGAAGCCCCTCTATGAAATCCATAGAGATATGTGACCATGCCTGGTCTGGTATGGGTAAGGGTTGTAGGAGACCAGGGTATAAACCTGAGCTTGACTTATTTCTGGCACATACTTCACACTTCTTGACCCACAATAACACATCATTTTTCATATTAGGCCAAAAAACATCCTTTTAAGCCTCTGATAAGTTCCTCAGAACCCCGAAATGCCCTCCATAGGGTGTGGAGTGCATTTGAAAAGGATTAAATCTCTTAATCCACTATTGCTACCCACAACCAGCCTCTTCTTATATCTCAGAATGCCATTAGTGAACTGAATTAAGGGATAAGTATTGGGATCAGTACCTTTGGCTTTGATGATGTCCTTAATGTAACCATCATCAATGTAACTTAGCGAGACTGATCCAACCAAGTTGGGACCATTGTAGAAATAGCGAACAACCGTTTCTCCTTCTGGATAATGCATCACCGTGACCGTTTTCTCCCCTTTTTATACGTAATCTCATAGTCAAGGCCCAGCAACTTAGTAATCCATCTTTGTTGTAGTGGGGTTACCACCTTCTGGTCCAGAAGGTGTTTCAAAGATTGTTGGTCAGTCTTTATAGTGAATTTCTGCCCTTGCAAGTAGTGTTTCCACTTCTCAATGGCCATTAGTACTGCCAAAAACTCCCTCTCATAGACCGAGAGTGCTTGGTTCCTTGGACACAAAGACTTACTCATGTAAGCAATGGGCTTACCTTCTTGCATGAGAACAGCCCCAATTCCCTTCCCACTAGCATCAGTTTCCACCACAAATCTCTTTGTGAAATCCGCAATGCTAGCATTTGAACACTCACCATGGCTTCCTTCAACTTCCGAAAAGCCGTGTCCGCCTCGAGGTTCCATTTGAAACCGCCCTTCTTGAGTAAGGAAGTGAGTGGTTTGCTAATGAAACCATATCCCTTCACAAATTTCCTGTAATACCCTGTTAATCCCAAAAAACCCCTGAGTTGTTTAATGGTTTGTGGTTTTGGCCATTGAACCATACACTCAATCTTTCCCGGATCGCTGGCAACTCCATCTCTAGAAATTATGTGGCCCAAATACTCCACACTAGTCCGCCAAAACTACATTTGCTCCTTTCTTAGCAAACAACTTATTGGCCCTCAAAAGTTGTAAAAACCGCTTCCAAGTGAACTAAATGTTGTGTTTCCTCATTCTTTGTAAATGAGGATATCATAAAAAAAAAACACAAATTTCCTCAAGTGATCCCTGAACACCGATTCATCAATGATTGAAATGTAGCGGTGCATTGCACAACCCAAATGGCATCACTAGGAATTCATAATGACCATTGTGGGTCCCGAAAGCGATCAACCCGCCTATGCTCCTTTCTTCATTAGGATTTGGAAGTACCACGACCTCAAATCTATCTTTGAAAAAGATCTTAGCACCCTTTAGCTCATCCAAGAACTCATCAATGATAGGAATAGGGTAGTTGTGCTTGATTGTGAGTTCATTAAGGTACACATAATCCACACATAGCCTCCAGTGCCATCTTTTTTTCTTCACCAAAATCACAATTGAAGCAAAAGGGCTCTTCTTGTGTTGAATTACTCCTGTAGTCGACAAATCCTTTACAATCTTCTCAATCTCCTCCTTATGGCTGTGAGAAGTTCTATATGGATACTGCTGTTTAGGGATGCTCCCTAGTTTTAGTATAATCTGGTGTTCCACCCCCCTCCCTGGGGGTAATTCTACTGGTTCCTCAAATATATCTTTGTAAGTTAGTAGTAGCTTATGTAACTCAGGATCATCTTCAGTGTGGGTAGGAGGTGCTGATGTAATTAAATACATCTCATTAATTTCCATAAAGGCCTCTGTGTGGATCATCTGGTATAATCCCACATCAGAAATCAACTTACATTCAGCTGATGAAGTAAGTGCTTGTAGTTTCACCCTCTTCCCAAGCAAGTTGACTGTGAAAGTCATCTTTTCATAGTCAAGCTCAATGGGTGTGCAAAATTTTAACCAATCTCCTCCTAGGATCAGATCACAACCCTCATTCTCCAACAGCCTCAGTGGGTAGGTGAACTGATGTCCCTGCATGTTCCAAGTGAAAGGATTCACTTGTTGTGAAAATGACCAACCTTTGCCCATTAGCAACCTTCACCAAAGATGGGTTTAGCATCACTTTCGGAGGGCATTTGAGCCTTTTAGCGAAAGCTTTTTGTATAAAACTTCGGTCTTTGCGCCTGAGTCTATAAGAATGTGGAGTTTGTGGTGTTCAAACTCTCCAAACAAAATTTCATGGTAGTAACTCCATCTTCACCACTTAGAGCATTTAGTGTCATCTGGACCTCTTCCATGATGTCAGCCCCATAAACAGCCTGTTCCTCCCCTTCATTGGTAGGAGAAGAGAAGGTTTGAGTATCTTCCTCTTCTTCTGCCAGAATCATGTATGAAATCCTTTGTTTGCATTTGTGCCCATGCACAAAAGGTTCATCACAGTTGTAACATAGTCCCTTCTCTCTCCTAGCTGCCATCTCTGTAGGAGATAAGATTTTAAAAGGTGGTTTCCCTTTACTGGAAGGGCCCCCAGTAGCATCACCCTTCTTCCACTGCATAAAATTAGAGTTAGAGTTAGGGTTAAGGTTAGGGTTAGGATTAGAAACCCTGGAATAGGGCTTAAGTTTTTTAGTTAGTGCAGCAGTAGCCTGATCTTGCTTCCTACCCAATTTAATAGCATGTTGAAGTGTGGTAGGTTCAAACATGGCTCTTTTGTGGCTTGTAGCTCCTCATTAAGTCCTCCAATGAAACTTGCCACAAAAGTAGGTTTACGAGAATACATCCCCAAGAATTACCAAAGATACAAGCTTTCAAATTCCTCATACTTATCAACATAATCTTCATAGCTACCAGATTGTTTGAGTTTGTTAGACTCAGAAATCACTGTAGAGTCTTTAATCTCTTCAAATCTTGTTGAGAGAATAACCAAAAATTGTGCCCAAGTTAATTCCACATTTCTTTGATTAAAATTCTGAACCCATAGTGCTGCTTTACCCTCAAAATGGATAGTAGCCAAAGTGATTTTTTTGTTGATCACCATCTTTGGGCATAAGCTTAAAATACCCATTGGATCTCAGTACCCATAACCTAGGTTTAGAGCCATCAAACCTAGGGAATTCAATCTTAGGTACTGGGTTGTGAAATTGAGTACCATCAGTTAACCTCCTTGGAGATTCCTGATACTGATAGGATGATCCCCCACTAGCAGTTCCGTAGTTAGGCCCTCCACCACCAGATCCAAAGTTAGGACTCCCTAAAATAGAAGGCCCTTCATTGTGACCCTTGCCTTTTTCCATATTCAACAGTTGTAACTGCATAGCTGCCAAAGTGTTAGTCATAAGCTCAAATTTCTCATCCATCTTGGTTGTTAAACCATGCATATTGTCTGTGAGCTTCCCTTCTACTGCTTCCCGCTTCATGGCTTCCGTTTGGATTAATAATTCCAGCTTTTTGTGTGATTCTTGCAGATCCTTGGAGCGTGTTCCCTCAGCCATGATCAAAACTTGGCTCTGATTACCAAATGTTACGTTTTTTATATTTTCTGGATGATCGTAATATATTTTTTGGGATTTTATGGAATAATATTGCAGGAAATGTAAATTGCTTGAAGAACAAGATATGAAGATTTGAAGATATGAAGAATTAGGGAGAGAGAGAGAAATAGATAGGGAGAGGTAGTTAGAAGAGAGAGTACTTCAAATTTCTGATATTCCCATTCATCGGCCAGTGCCATATTTGTAACTAACATTCTGGGGTCCACACAACAGTGGATATTCTTTTGGTAATTAAAAACAGAATCTAAAATATATATCTGCTATTCTAGATTATTCTAACTGTTTGGGCCCAATTACGTGAAGCCCAAACCTTAATTCATTCAGATAAGTCGTTCAGAAGATTTGGCTCGGATAGAATCTGAGCCTCAGTATTCTCGCTCAGATAATTTGGCTCAGGTGGATCCTGAGCCTTAGTTTGCTCATTCAGATAAATTGGCTCAGGTGGATCCTGAGCCTCAGTTTGCTCGTTCAGATAAATTGGCTCAGGTGGATCCTGAGCCTCAGTTTCTTCGTTCAGCTTCTTTGGCTCAGGTGGATCCTGAGCCTCAGATTTCTCAATCAGGTTTCCTACTGACGAACGAAACCCTGATTTTAACTCTCTTTTCGTACCCATCTCTTTACTTTTCAAATTTCCCTCTGGTCTCGCAACATCAGGTTGGGTCAGATTGGACCGGGTCAGGTTGAGTCCAGGTCTTGTTTGAATGTTGGAAATTGTGGTGGGATTAAACTGGGATGGGATGTGATTAAGGGGGAAGGGTAGAATAGTAAAAAAATGGCACAATTGTAAGTTGAAAAAGTCTTAGGGCAAAAAAGAGTATTGCACGTTCAAAATGGGCATTTTTACCTATTTTCTCTTTTTTTTTCTCAATTACCCAATTCCTGCCATTACATCCTGTGCTTCAAAGTGCCATAGTATTATAAAGAAAAATTCTCACGATACTGGCTCACGCTAGCACACGTGAGACATAATAAAATTCATTGACTAATTAAAATTAGAGATTATATTTATCGTAGTGCAATAACTTTGGTCCCAATTATTTTTACTTTTTGATTATGCTCTTGTCCCTGGACCAATTTCAGAATTTTTGAAAACTTGCCGAACTAAAATAAAAAATTTAAACAATCAGGATCAATTTAAAAAACGATGCAAAGTTATTGAACTAAAAAAATATAATCCAAAAAAATAAATGCACACTAGGTTACAGGTTGGATAACCTACTAGAGTCGATTCCTGAACCAATATTAAATTTTTTGAAAATTTATATTACCAAAATAAAAAAGTCAAAACAATCGGGACCAAATTTAAAACGATGCCAAATTATTGAACTACAAAAAAATATAATCCCTTATAGTTACTTCAAATCAAGTTACCCCACCAAATAATCCAATTGGAAATTAACTAAAGAAAAACGATAAATGAACAACACGCACACATGTTCAAGAATATTGGATCTAAAAGTTTGTTAATAAATATTCGGAAAACTCAAGAAAAATCCCACGAAATCGCTAGAAGCCTAGAAATAAGGAGAAGTCTCACGTCCCTAGAAAACCCTAACTAGATAAGAGGAGGCAAAACTTTTTCTTTTTTTTTCTTTATAAACTATGACTGTTGATGTATAGCAAACTAAACACTTCCATATTTAATTTGAAAGATGTATGTAGCAAATTAAACACTTCCATATTTAATTTGAAAGGACAAAGATTTAAAATAATATTACGTGATAGTGTTCAAACTTTTTATTAATATAAAACAAACTCAAGTTTTTAAATATGGAAATTGGAATAAGACATATTATACTGTTTTCCCGTCGGCCAGCCGCTAAACAACCCAATCCCTCGAAATGTCCCTTCTACCCTCGGGTCGCATTTCCCTCGAGAAAAACGTGACGGAATTTAAACGGCCTCACTATTTTGCGGCTACGCACTTAACTTAACTCTCGTCTCCCTCCCTCTATATATTTCTCTCTCCTCATCACACTTTTCAAACAAACTCCAAACTAATTATCTCATCCAACATGTTTCTCTCTCTCCTCTCTCTTATAACCCTAGGGTTTCTTCTCCTCTCTCTCCTCTCCTTCCCGAACCGGCTCTGGTTCAAGCTCAGAAAATTATCTTCCAATTTTACCCCTCCGAGCATCGGATGCCTCGTCTCCTTCTACAAGAACCGCCACCGCCTACTTAGCTGGTACACCGAGCTCCTATCCAGCTCCGCGACGCAGACGATGGTGGTGCACCGCCTCGGTGCACCCCGAACGATCGTGACCGCTAATCCGGTCAACGTGGAGTACATCTTGAAGACCAAATTCGCCAATTTCCCGAAAGGGAAGCCCTTCACTGATTTATTGGGGGACTTTCTGGGCCTCGGGATTTTCAACATAGACGGGGACACGTGGAGCGTGCAGCGCAAGTTAGCCAGCCACGAGTTCAGCGCCAAGTCTCTCAGAGACTTCGTGGTGAAGGTTCTAGAAGATGAGGTGGAGACCAGATTGATTCCGATTCTCGAGAATGCTGCTGCCAACGACGTCGTTTTGGACATGCAGGAGGTTTTGAGGAGGTTTGCTTTTGATACTATTTGTAGAGTGTCGTTAGGGATGGACCCTTGTTGCTTGGACCTCACGCGCCCGGCGCCGCCGCTCGCGGCGGCGTTTGACAAAGCCGCCGAGATCTCCGCCATGCGAGGGACGGCGCCAGTGCCCGCGGTGTGGAAGGTCAAACGCGCGATGAGTTTGGGGTCGGAGAAGGATTTGAAGGACGCGGTGAAGTTGGTTCATGAAAATATTGATAATATGATCATGTCAAAGAGAGAGAAAATGAACGAGAATGGCAATGAGAATGATTTGTTGTCGAGGTTTTTGGAGGCTGGTTTAGGTCATGATATGGTGCGAGATATGGTGATAAGTTTTTTGATGGCAGGGAGAGACACCACCTCCGCCGCCCTGACGTGGTTGTTATGGCTCCTATCCCACCACCGCGGAGTCGAAGCCAAGGTGGTGGAGGAGATCGCCGCCGTTAACAACTTCGGGTTCGAAGAATTGAAAGCATTAAGTTTCGTGAAAGCATGTTTATGTGAATCAATGAGGCTTTACCCTCCGGTGGTGTGGGACTCCAAACACGCGGCGAACGACGACGTTTTGCCGGACGGGACGCCAGTCCGTAAAGGGGACCGGGTGACGTACTTCCCGTACGGAATGGGGAGAATGGAGAAGCTGTGGGGGAAGGACCGGCTCGAGTTCAGACCGGACAGGTGGTTGGACGAGAACCGGGCGGTTAAATTCGTGAGCCCGTACAAGTTTCCGGTTTTCCAAGCCGGTCCGAGAGTGTGCCTGGGTAAAGAAATGGCGTTCATACAAATGAAGTACGTTGTGGCGTCGGTTCTGAGCCGGTTTGAGATGGTGCCGGTTCGGTCTGAAGTGCCGGTTTTTGTTCCGCTGCTGACGGCTTATATGGCGGGTGGGTTCAATGTTAGGGTTCGCCGTAGGGGACAGTAATTAAAAAAGTAAGGTGTGCTATTTTAGGAAATCTTTGACTCTTGGTTGGTTATATATAGAGTTGAAATATTGATTGAGAGTCAGAGATTAGATAATTTGAAAGGACATGGATAGTAGAGAAGTTGCACTTGTATATGTGTAATATACAGTGTGTCCTTTTTTGTTGTCTCAAACTTGGAGCATTAATGCATTAATTGTTGTGCACGCAACTTTGGAGATTTTATTTTAAATTGCAGAGTTAGTATTAAACACGTACGCGCTTCGGAGTGAATTAAACTTTAATTATGGAGAATTTAATAAAAACAAAAAATAAATAACACAAATTTGTTGACCCAAATCGTTAAGAATTATTACATTTGGGGGTCACTATCAAACTAAGAGATATATTAATATATACATGATTACAAATACAATGAATCAGGGGTTGTTTATACTCGAAACTGGAATCGTAGCTCTAGAAGGCCATTCAACTCGAGTGTTGCTTTAAAGGCTCATGTACAGTTGGACTACTTTAAAACTAGGATGTGAAACAATCGATCATACTCCAAATTCAACAAAAAATACTACCCCACCTGTTCTCTTCTTATCTGAACATTTGTCGAAAATGTTCGTCATTTATTTAATAAAATATTTCTTTAAATTATAATAAAACAATTTTATTTTTTCTACAAAACTCCTTCAATTAAACATTTCAATATTACATCATATGTCATTACTTTTCCTACACTAAAATCAATTTTATCTTTTTTTAATTTACATATCGCATGTCATTACCTTACTATTCAACCCCATAAGAAGTAACTTTATTTTTTTAATATTAATAAACAATTAATACATTAAAAATCTCAGTATCAGTAAATGTTCAAAGAATGGGACGATGGAAGTATTTTTTTTTTAGCCGTGTAAATGGAAGAACATAGAGAAAAAATAAAGAATCTACAAAAAAAATGTAAGAAACATGCATGGAAAAGAAAGATTAAAAACGAGTAGAAGATAATATTGTTGGATTCTCCTGTTTTATTTTTCGTATTTTATTGGTGTTTCATATTTTTTGATCATTTAACACATTGACCCAATGTATGATGGATCGTTGAATATTTTTTATTATTTTACGTGTCATTCATTCATATTTAAAATACAAAGTGAAATATCAATTATGGGAAATAGGTGTTCTCGTTCCGTCTAATTTGAGACCATAAAGAGTTCTTTTTCAAAATAAAGATGCCGACCAGGCAGGGCGACCTATGTATATTAATTCAGAAAAAATGTCTTCGAAATAATTGATTGCTACGTATATTTTTTTTTTATCAGAGAAAGGTGATTTTATTAATAAGGGCATGCGAAGTACCCAAATTACAAAATCTAGGCAAGAAATGCCCACATAAAGTACATTACAGGAAACAAAATTTTGAAATTCTACTTTTGCTCAAGTCTAACCAAGAATAGCTCTAGGCATAATGCACCATTCATCATACGATAATTTGTGACTCCATATTCCTCTTACGGTAATCTAGCTCCAAAGTCTTCTTTTGATGTCTTCCACGATCTCCTTAATCTCTGTTTTTTCCTTTCGAAAAATTATGGCATTCTGATTGTTCCAAAGAGTCCAAACAATACACTCCCAAAAGGACACCATCAGGGTCTTCCCATCCTTCCATCTAATAAGTCTACTAAAATGAAGTAGGCTTACCTTCGGGTTGGATGTTAGAACCTTGCAAATCCCAAACCAATCGACACATTCCATCCAAATTCGGAACACAAAGTAGCATTCAAATAAAACGTGTCTTACAGTTTCAGTTTCGGAGTTGCAAAAGGGGCAATGGATACTAGCCTGTTGTGGGAGTGCATTCCGTCTTCTTAGATTCATTGTTGTAGGAATCCTTTCCCAGAGTACGCGCCAAGCATGAACACTCACTTTGTTCGGCACCCACTTGTTCCAAATTGTTGAAAAAATCTTCTTGTCCTCCTCAACTGGCTCGTTGTTGTCCTGTGTAAGCCAAAAGTATGCAGCTTTTGTGTTGTAGATACCGTCTGGCGAAAATCTCCATTTCCAATTGTCTTCCTTATCTTGTGTTAACGTGTACATGTTCACCAAGTCAATCAAATTGTTTAGAGTAGGTAGCTCCATCTCAAGTAACTCCCTCCTCCAATTCCACTTCCTCCTCCAATCTCCCTCATACCACTCCCCCATCTCCCTCACACTCAAAGAATTATCCTGACAAAGCTTATATAATCTAGGAAAAATCAGTTTTAAGGACCTCTCACCCGCCCATTTTTCTTCCCAAAATAGAGTTTTACGCCCATCTCCTATTACTTTACCCAAACCTGAGAAAAACCAGCTCTCTCCACCCTCTCCTACATCCTTTAACACCTCCCCCCACCAGCCCAAGACTCTCCCGCTCCTTCCTCAAAAATTGCCCAACCCCCCGTAAATGCCCCATCTCGACCTAATTACTCTAGCCCACAAACTCTCTGGATTTGAGAGAAATCTCGACACCCATTTCCCTAGGAGAGCTCTATTAAAACACTCAAGATCTCTTACCCCTAGACCCCCCACAGACTTTGGTTTGCAAATATTTTCCCACTTAATCCAAGAGATATTGTTCTTGCCCTCATTACCCCCCCCCCCCCATAAAAAGACTCTTTGTAAACGTACAATTTCACTCAAGACAATGCCAGGAGCCCGGTAGATAGATAAGTAGTAGACCAGAAGAGACGATAGGACAACATTAATTAAAGTCAGTCTTCCCCCAATGGAGAGATTTAGATCTTCCCATTTCCTCAGACGATTCCGAATTTTCTGAATGACATGGTTCCACTCGGAGGCCTTTTTGTGTGCACACCCAACTTTGACCCCCAAATATGTGAATGATTCGGCCCCCACCTGGCAGCCTAAAGTATCGGCATAGGCTTGCAAATCACCACGTCAGATTAACCCTGACACGCCGCACTTTCCCTATTGACTTTTTAGCCCGCACCATTTCAAAATTGATAATGAAAATTTTCAAAAATAAGACGTTCTCCTGGGAGGCTTTTTGGATGAAGATAGTGTCATCCCCAAATTGAAGGTGAGATATCTCGGTGTTGTCCCCGCCTACTAGCATTGGAGTGAAAAGGCCTCTGCTGGTGGCTTTGTTCAGCATTAGACTTAGTCCTTCCGCTGCAATAAGAAATAGGAAGGGGGATAATGGATCCCCTTGCCTAAGTCCTCTTCCCGTTGAATTTCTTCCGTCGGGCTTCCATTGATAAGGACCGAGGAGGGGCGTGAGACACATTCCATGATCCACTTAATCCACTTGTTTGAGAACCCAAAATTTTCCATAATCAATCTCAAGTACCCCAAATAATCAATCATACGCCTTTAAAAATCGATCTTGATAGAAGGCATTGCTCTTTCCATTTTTTTGCATCTTCAATTACCTCATTAAGGATCACCACACTATCCAGAATTTGTCTTCCTCCAATGAAGGCACATTGTTGCTCGGAAATGATGGATTCTAGTACTTTGCTCAATCTAAGTGCAAAGTACTTTCGCCACCACTTTGTAGATACAACCGATTAAGCGAAATTGGTCTATAGTCTGAGAGTCAAATGGCTTCCTCTTTCTTCGGAATGAGTACAATGAATGATGGGTTCAGGCCTTTCACGAACTTTCCGTGCACATGAAACTCCTCGAACATTTGTAAGAAATCTCCTTTTAGTTCCTCCCGAAGTCTTTCAAGAAACCAAAATCAATCCATCAGACCGGACTTTTGGAGCTATTGCACGAGAACACAAAGCAGATCGATTTAAATCCAGAAAAAACCAAAGAATCGGATTCGGTTTTCCACGGGGTTGATTTTCTTGTTGCGTAAATCTCGAGGCTAGGCTTTGTCTTGTAACTCGCGTTACCATGAAATGTTTTTTAAAGAAGGTCGAGGTGCCTTTTTTTACTTCTTCCACCTCTTTACACCACTGGTTCTCAAAAGTTATTCCCACAATCTCATTACGTTTCCTCCTCTTATTGATAATTTTGTGGAAAAAGCTCGTATTTGCATCCCCATCTCGAATCCATTTAGCTCTCGTTTTCTGTCTTAAGAGATTATTCTTGAGATTAAGATCACAAAGAAGAAATGCTCGTGTCTTATTTCTCTTGATGATCTCCGAGTCCTCCAATCCAAAGGCATCATCAACAATGTCCAGACTCAGAATTTCTCTTATTTTCTCGTCAATCCTCCTGTCTAAAGAGCCAAACACATCCATATTCCAGGTCTTGAGGTCTACTTTCAGTCTCTTCAATTTTTCCTTGAGTATATAGCTGCCCCGTCCCACTACATCGTAGCTCCTCCATTTTCCCACTACAAAATTTCTTAAATCAAAGATGATAAATACCATGCGTTTACAAACCTAAAGGGCTTCGGTCCCCAGTCTTTCGCTTTAATTTCTAAGAACATCGGACAGTGATCTGATAAGGATCTTCCAATCGCTTTGTGGTGAGAGCTTGGCCACTTTAGTAGCCACTTGTTGTTGAGCATCAGTCTGTCGATTCTGCTCTTGCACGTACCATCCGGGCTATACCAAGTATATACTCTACCGTGAAGAGGGATATCAATAAGGTCGGTATCCCTGATGAAATTATCAAAAATCCGCACATCCCTTCTGTTTACTGCTCCAATCCCTGATCTCTCTGGCTCTCTTCTAATTGAGTTGAAATCACCCAGCACACAAATGCAGCATTCAGAGTTCTAATCCACCATTAATTGTATCATTTCCCACACCACAATTCTATCCTGGAGTGGACATGGTGCATAAACATTAATAATGTAACACTCTGTACCATCCGCTCCCCATGTCCCACCCACTACTACAGCTCCTTCCACATGCCAACAATTTTTTGCAGTAAAAATTTCAGAGTTCCAAATGGATAAAATACCCCCAGACCTTCCTACTGATTTCATGTACGCCCATCCACATTTACACATCCCCCAAATTGATCTAATCAAGAGTTCATCTATGCTTTCTTTTTTTGTTTCCTGTAAACAAACGAAATCCACACCAAATTTTCTGATAAATTCATTTACCTCTTTACACTTTTCCCTTCACCCCAAGCCTCTGATATTGTAGCTTAAGAACTTCATTGGATAATACCTGCATTGTTCTCCTTGTCCACTTCACTCTGCTTCGTGCTCGTTCCTTCCCCTTTTTCCAGATTCTTGAGAATATGTTCCTCCTCTTCTACTGCTATTAGGCCCATGAGTTTGCCTATTTCCCACGACTTCAGTGCTTCTTCTGATGGCTGATATTGTGCTTGACTTGGAGTCTCTTTCCCACTCCTCCGTCCCTTTTCCTTTTCCGCCCCTGCTCGTTCCACAGAGGAGGAGATGTCATATAGAAAGACACCAAGTTGTTTTTTCTTCCTTCTTTTTTGCTCTTTTTCGACGGCCCCGCTTTTTTCTTTGTCCATTGTTTCTTCTCGATGGCCGCAGTCCTACTCAATGGTAAACCATTTGTCACTCTGGGTTGTGCACTGTATATCGTCTTACCAAGTCTATGTGAGATTGGGACTGAGGAGAGGATAGGGATTTTGACTCACGCTGACTGACAAACACGCTCGAACTTTGATTTACGCTCTTCTTCGGCCGGATTCAATTGGAGGAATTCGGTCATTTGTTTCCATGGATCCCCAAGTGATTTGGTTCTTTCACCTATTGGGCTCAAATAGTTTGATTGGGCCCTATTGATTGAGTTCCTTGCTTGACCCGGTTTGACTTGGGATTGTCTGGACTTGCTGAACCCCTGATTCGGCCCAATATTTTCTAGACTTATTTGTTCATAATTCACCCCATCTCTGGATTCATTAGATAGGGGATCCAAATTCGCGTGGGACCCATCCTGGGACAATATTCATTAACCGCCTCTTTCATTTATACTTAGGGTCCATTGGTATCTCCAAGAACTTGGAAGTTGTTAGTCATCATTAGACCCAGTCCCACATCCTCGTAATTCGCAGGGGTTTCGCCTCCTTGCACATCTCCCAATCTCCATCCGACGTTTCCTCTTCTGCTTCATCGCCGATTACCATCGCCGCCGCCGGGCCCTAGCTGAACCGCTCATCCACATCACTAGACCAATCTGAATCCTCCATCAATGTCGTCGAACACATAGGACCTAGATGGCCAACTGGTTGTTCCTCCATAATCTTAATATTATACAACGTTTATCAATTTCCACCTTAAAAGAGCAATTGATCTCCTGTTGGTATGAGGCTGCTACCAAAACTCTTGCAACATCCAGAGTTTCCATGTTGGTGGTATTCTGGTCTAGTTTAATGAAGTTGTTGATTTTACTGTTGGCTAATGTAAAGAATCTTTGATTCCAGGCATGTATTGGAACCCCTATCCATCTTGTCCATACTTTTCTCCTGTGGAAAACATCTTCTTCCCGCCACGGCCTAAACCATTCGAACCAATACGTAAACCACTCTTCCATATCTTTCTTTACCTCCCCCATTGACTGGTCCCTCATGTTTTGAATGAGGACCGCCTCATCGCCTAAATATCTGATTTTCAAACTTGTTCCACATTCGCTTCGAATATCATTTTCGTTCTCCTCCCATGAGAACTTATCTCTAATGGGATTGTTGCATTCCTTTCCAAAATTTTCTGGTTGGTCTGTTCATTATCTGGTACTTTTTGAGCTATCGGTTGCTTCTGGGCATTCATCGAGGCAGCCTCTTTGAAGGACTTGTCCGGGGATCTTATTCTCATCTTTGCATCAAAAGGTTTTGCAGGTAGTAGCTTGGTTGCAGTTTGGTTCCTGTCGTATCTGGGCCAAAATGCCCTGATCTTATAACTCCCAATCCACAAGTTGTTTAATTTCTCCAAAGTCCACTCAATATTCTTCACCTGTTCGTTCTTAAATCTCACAAATCCAAACGCCTTCCCTGCTTTATCCCTTTTTTTGGGGCAAAATAGATCCACCACCTCCCCCACCACACTGAAAGTCGACCTAAGTAGTTCCATGCTGCAGCTTTCCGGAAAGTTTTGGAAAAGGAAAGATTTTGATTCCCTGCCATTGGAGTTGAACTGACTAAGCTTATTGTTGTCTCTACCGTTAACCGATCTGACCCTACCTAGCCACCTACCGGAATTTTTCTGCCTCACCGGATTACGCTCGGAATGGGTTAACCTAGGATCTACCCAATACCTCACCCTCTCACCCCTCTCTCTAAAATTTCTCTCTCTAGCCATCTTACACTCGAAATAATATCTCTTTAATGATAGGTGCTTACCAAACACATTTTTTTCAATCTCTTTCCATTCCTTAGTTCTAAAGGTGTATACCAACCATGTCCTCAAAACATAAATTTTTTTGATTGCTACATATATTATTGTCGGTTCGGTTCTTAAAAATAAATAAGTATTTTTTTCAGTTTCAAAGTGGTCTCGCAATCCTCTTGTCCACTTCTTCCAATATTTTTATTTTAAATTGTATGGCGTTCATTCCTCTTACGATCACGGTATCGCATGGTATGTCTTAAATTTTTTTATTAAAATAAGGAAGCTATAAAATATAAAAATAAATATTTATGTGCACCTTTTGCACCAATTTAAAATATATGCAATTGGTTCAATTAGATTTTAGGATTTTTTTTTTACTATACTTCAAATTCTGAATAAAATCCTGATCCAACCCGGCCTGGACCCGGACCCTAATTCGACCCGAATAGTTTATGGTTCAGGGTTTGGATTCGGGTTCATGGTCCAGGGTTTGATTTCGGATTCAGGGTTCATGGTTCAAGGTTCAGGGTTCGGGAATGGAAAAAGAAATAAAGGACGAAACTACTCAAGTTTTAAATTGTAATTAATTCAAATTAAAATTGAATCCAATTGTGTGTGCAATTGATACACACAAGTATCACTCAAAAATAAAATAAAAAATTAACACTATGTCATGTTTTAGCAATCATACAAACCTGACATATTTTACTTTCGGGTTAATTGAAAGAGAAAAAACACCACCTTCGTCATTAATATTTTTAACAATTACAATATATATTTTTCTCTCTCCAATTTGAAATAGCACCTTTTAAAATTTTGCAATTATCCACATGAGCATGTCTAGTTTGAAAATTTTCATGTATGAAAATCTATAAATTGTCCTAAATCAATCATCTACACCCTAAACACTAAATAATGAACCCTAAATGATGATCTATTCAGGCCGGGTGAACCATGAATCACTTGGGCCGAGTGAACCATGAACCACTCAATTTTATCTTACATTCACCAATTACAGAATTTGATTGTAAATTAAAGTTTTTTCATGTATAAAAATTTTCATACTAGACTTTGTCTATCCACATAAGATGCCATGGGGATGAATAAAATATTTTTAAAAGTACAAGAATGCAACCCCCAAAACTCATCCAGTAAAATAAGCTCGTATCATTTCTCTCTCGTCAATGAGACGGAATATAATTTGAACATTGATATTTTAACAATTTAGAAGGAAAAATTAATTTATGTTAATTTATACCCCGTCTCATATGTCATACGAGTTTTTATCATAACTAATAGTAATTACTTTATCAATATTAATACTCCCTCCGTCCCATTCTTAAGTGAACTCTTACTGTTCATAAGAATTTATGGAAATAGTGATAAAATGTTGGGGGTAAAAAGAGTTGTATATTACTCCCTCCGTCCCATAAAAGCGTGCACGTTTACTGTTTTCACGTGTTTTTGCGAGCGAGTTTTTTATTAGTATTTGAAATGATAAAATAATTTTTAAAGATGCATATAAAAGATGAGAGGTAGATCTATAACATCTCTCCTTAAAAATCACTTTACCATTTGAAATACTAATAAACAATTCGCTCACTAAAACTGGATAATAAAGGTGGCGTGCACGTTTTTCTGGGACGGAGGTATTAGTATTTTATGTGATAAATTAATAAAGTAATTAGTAGTTGGGGGTTGAAAGAGTTGTTTATTAGTATTTTATATAATAAGTGAGTATGTCCATTTTATGAAACATTCTCTTAAAATTGGGGAAAAAAATGGAAAAATTCTATTAAAATTTGGACCAAGGGAGAATTAATTAATAAATTTTTTTATATACGTTCAAATCATTTCACTCTTTTATCTTATACTATTGTGAGATAGACTTGGATAGAGGTGCTCACGGTTCCGAACCGGCGGTTCCAAAATTTCAGGAGGTGGAACCGGAACTGAACAGCGGCTAATGCAGTTTCGGTTCGGTTCCCTAACCGGCGATTCCACCGGTTTTTTTTTTAATTTTTTTTCTTGTGTTTCTTAGTTTTTTTATCTAAAATTTGAAGGAATGTATAAATGGATTGGACATTGTTAATATGAGAATTTAAATTGAAGATTACATTAATAATTGAACTATTACAAATTAGTAAATTGAAATTTGAACTATTACAAAATAATTGAACTATTACAAATTAATAATTCTAACTTAAAATAAGCTAGTAATCTATTATTACAAATTAATTGAACTATAAACTATTTTGAATTAGTAATTAGTTTAGAATTAAACTTAAAATTTTAAATTTAAAAATAAATTTTGGAGGGGGGGATTTAAAGAAATTGGACTTGAGCTTAAATTTAAGAAATAAACTTAGAAATTCTAAGTTTGAAACTTAAAATTAAGTTGTCTACGTATCCAAATAGGAATCAAAGTCCACGTAGTTCTCTTACCTCAAACTTACCTCGTTGATTTAGATCGATTCGATTCTTCAAGCATCACTCCCGGTGGTAGTTTCTTCGGAGCTATCTTGATCATCATTCTCAATTAATTCTTGAGCTCTCTTTTCGGCCCTTACCCAATCATCAAGCAAACATTGGTTTTCCACGTTTTCAACGGTCATATTCGATCTCGTTGCATCCAAAGTGTAACCTCCCAAACTAAAAGTTTGTTCAACGGCAACGGTTGAGGAGGGAGATGTAAAAATTTCCCTTGCTAACATTGACAATATCGGATATGTATTTTTCATCCTCGACCACCACCTCAGTATATCAAAACTAGTGTTGTCTTCATCTTCATCAAGCCGAACAAATGTAGAGGATAAATAATGATCAAGTTCGTAATAAGGGTTGGTAGCAGACCTTTGACGTTTTTTAGAACGCTCATCATAAAACACGATAATATATCTTGAACTTGACTTGTAGAGTCACCACCAATATTAGATTCAAAATCGGGACCACTATATTCTCTAAATAAAGACATTAAAATAACTTTAATCCTATTACCAATCTCATTTGGATTAGGATATACATCATCCTCACCCATGACCATATGTATATTAGGAAATAAATAATTATAATACATATTTAACAATTGTATTAATCCATCCAATCTTACTCTAGGATCAAATACATTATCAACCAAGAATAGATCGAAATATGTGTAAAATATTTTTTCCATTTTTGCATCATAGAAAGTAAAGCACCACCTAATAAAGGATTTGTAATATTTTCATTCAACACATAAGCAACTTTAATACAATAATCAAGCGCTAAATTACTAGTAGGATAATAAACACCGGATAACACTTTTGTGGAATCATTAAAAATTCCCAAAATATTACACAAAGAAATGCATGGATCCCAATATTGAGGATATAAATCTATACCACAATTTTTTTGAGTAAAAATTTACATAAAAAGCGCCTTTATATTCCATAGACTCCTTTAACAATTTAAACTTGGAATTCCAACGAGTTGCCACATCAAGAGAATTTTTTTTGGGATGCATATTGTATGTTCTACAAAAAAAAAAATCATTTTTTTAACAATTTTGAATGTCTCGACAAATAATAAATAGTGGATCTAATAGGACCAACTTGTTCTTTCAAAGCATCTAAACCATCTTGAACACATAAATTTAAAATATGATACATACATCTAACATGAAAAAAAATTCCCCCCAGATATGGTTGACAAATATTTGTAAGATCTTCAATAGTAGCCGTATTTGCACTAGCATTATCAAAACCAATAGAAAAAAAAATTCTAGTAAGATCATACTCATTTAAAATATCATGCAATTTATCTCTAATAATATTAACGGCATTGTGTTCCATATCAAAATCTCTATAAGCAATCAATATTTTATTAAGAGTCCATGAATCATCAATCCAAGTGCATGTAACTCCTATATAACTATGCTTTTGAAAATTATCACTCCAAATATCCGCACATATACAAACTTTAACATTTAAATCGGCAAATAGATTAATCAAAGCATATTTATACTCATAAACAACTTTAGCAACATCACGAGTAGTAGTATGACGTGAAACTTTTTTTGCAGCGGGTTGAAGACCAAGTTGGACAAAATCATTCCAAAATGAATTATCGGCAAATTGAAAAGGAAGGTGTTGTGTGCACACAAATTTAGCTAACATTTTTCTATATTTCATTTGATCAAATGTAAATAGAGAAGTGGGGTTACTTACCTCGCCTTGAACTCCACCACCGCCACCGGTTGACGTAAATCCACGAAGTTGTGCTTGGCTTGAATTAATTCCAACTTTATCCGGATGAATTTTTTTCAAATGCTTCTCGAATGTCCCATATCCCCCTCCTTTGTTAAAAGAATATATTTTGGGACAATAGTTGCAATGAACTTTAATAGTATCATCTACCTCGTTGATCACTTTTTTAAAGTGTCGTGCAAAAATATCCGATCTAAGTTGAGCTCGACTTCGAGTTGGGATTGGAGTTGTCTCGGCCTCGGAGTCGGTTGGGTGGTTTTGACTTTCTTGAGTAGGACGTCGTGGTGGTTCCTCATCTTCAAGAGGATTCTCATAACCGGGACCAAGTGTGTGCTCAATATCATCTAAAGTATTCCACTCGATCGGTGCCGGTGGTGGCGGAAGACGAACGGAAGAGGTGGAAGAAGCTTTGTCTTTATCCTTACCCTTGTTGCCTTGGCTTGCCATAATAATATGTAACTATGTAAGTGTATATGTAATAATGTAAATAATATATAGTGTAGTGTAATATGTAAGTGCATGTGTATCAATATATATAATATGTAAATAATATAAAATTAGAGAGATTAACTAGAGTAATTAGTAATATAAACTTTGAGAATTGAGTGAGAGTTGAGAGAGATGAGAAGAAAGTAATGCTTTGAATCACTTTGGGATGAATTTTGGAGTGGAGTGAGGTGATATTTATAGGTGAAAAAGTAAGAAATTAAAATAATAATAATAATAATAAATGGCTGAAAACTGCCGGTTCGAACCGGAACCGACGGTTCCACGGTTCTAACCGGCGGTTCCATAACGGATCTATCATCACAGTCGTTAAATCTCAATGGCTCTTTAATCTGGGTCGTTGGATCTCAACTGCTATATTTTAAAAAGCGGGTGGTTCCGGTTCGAACCGTGGAACAGGCAGTTCCGGTTCGAACCGACGGTTCCCGGTTCTGATTTTGTTAGAACCAAAACCGAACCGTAAATTTTACAGTTTCGGTTCAGTTCCGGAACCGGAACCGCGGAACCGGTGGTTCCGGTTTTGTTTTTAGCATGCCTAGACTTGGATAGAATTCAGACTCCATACGTGTCCTTGCATCTATGGCGGCCTAAGGCATATTGTACATCTGCCCATTTTAATACACCAGCTCATATGCAATTTTTTATTCAGTAATTAATTATTAATGATTGCAGTCTCAACTATTTGAAGTTAAAGAATTAAAGTGATACCCACATCAGGGACCAAGATTCCTGAGAATAGTTTGAGATAAGATTCTAAATCTAATTTTAATCGGGAAAATAATTACAAATGTAGGCATACAATTTAAATGATTTGTGTGGCTATACAATACTCTTATCCCAAATGAGAGAAGTCAGGCTTTTAATATTATGACTTAGAGTGGCAAACCACCTAACATTAGCTATAGACAAAAAATCAATTTACTGTTCCTAAAATTAGGCTGACATGCATGACCAACTTCACCACTCCGAATTATTTATTTTACTTGGCCTTCCTTTCTATTAAAGCACGTGAAGATAATGTTAATTATAGTTAAAAAAATAGTAGGTCTCATATGAAACTTGTTCACGATTAATACAATTTTATAATATAAGTCACCTCCTTTAGTTATCATTATTAATTAATACATTTGTTATATATAAGTCGCACCATTCGGTGTTATGAATAATATTCTTTGTGTAGTAAAGAAAAGATGAGACTTGATGGAAACTGAAAAGATGAGACTTGAAATTCCACCTTTTTTGTGAGTAGTTATATGATGAATGACACCTAGGGCTGGCTTTTGTTAGTAGTACGTCTCATTTAACTCACCTACTGCTACTGCTACTGCTACTGCTACTGCATGGGGTGTTGTGCATATCATTCATTTTCTTTAATCTTATGCTCTTTTATTATATTAATATGACTTTAAAGTATATACCTCCGGACATTCTCAGGAAGTCAAGATTGAAAAAGTAACACAAGATACATAACTAGTTGTGGCAAGTGAATCATTGATTTCCCAAGGGAAAATCAAATCTGCATATGCCAGAATGTTCAAATTCTTTACTTTGATCATTGATATCACTCGCACTGTAAATAGTAAAGAATAACTCAACTCAAGTCCCGACATTTGTGGGAGATTTTCAAAGACGCAGCAATTGTTCGCCATCCTTTAGAAGTAGCCATATAGACTTCACACATATACTTATTGTCAACTCTCTCTACTGAGTCCGAGAAGAATCAGAAAGCTTTATAGTCGTTGTTTATGGGGTCAAAAGCAACCCCAACTGTCGGCTTTACCGCTGATGTACTTCCCCTGGGAAGTGTATAAGTATCTAGAGTAAGGGCATAGAAAATTTTGATATCAACGTCAGTCTGTCCATATCTATCATCATGCACGCTGCATACCAGATCATCTTCTGCATCCAGCACCAGGAAGCCATCTATCTTCACTAATTTTCCCATCCTCCATTACAAAGAGATGATCAATAACACCAGATACTTGAGGATAAGGACAAATGATGTATTTCAATTTTCTTTTTGTCATGGTAAAGTGCATTAGAGGAAAACCTGGTTCAGATGTCAATTTTAAGAAATGTTTTGCAAAAGATTTGCATGCTCCCACAGTTTTTGCAGGAAGCCTGGGCAGGATGTTGATCAAGATTTCTTCGACGTATCCAAGCGGGTGCTCATCAGACCGCAAACGGGCCCTGTCTCTTCCGCTCTCCGACATTGTAATTGCAAGCAGTTGACTTTCCTGCAAAGAAATAATTGTGGCAAAATCAAAGCTTCCATATTGCAAGTAGAGATGCTCAACTGTAGGAAAAAAATCTATAAAAGCAAAGAAATTTAAGACAATTACTCAACCTGAACCATTTTCCAGGAACATAACATAAATGTGATACTTGTTTAACGAGCCAACATGAAAAAAAATTAGATGTTTTCAATGAGGCAATTATAAATTAATAATGAGGCACACTTGTGTGAGACGGTCTCACGGTGAGACGAGGCATAATTTGGGCAATGACGCTTTAACACTTTTGAAGGGATGGGTGTTGATTTGTGCTAATTTACACCCCGTTACATGTATGAGACCGTCTCATACGAGTTTTTGTCATCAATAATTTATTGTTTCCTATCAAAAAAAATTTAGATAACATACGGAAAATATCATCAATGATGCAATTATAAATTCAATTCAAGTTAAGTCTTGAAGCTAGGATATTAGAAAAAACTATAATTAGATCTATGAACTATAACCAAGTAAATGAGCCAATAGCATATTTTTCCGGGGCAAACACTATGTTACCAAGAAGTCATTTTTAGATCTAAGGAGAATCCAAGATCCAATTCCGCACCGCACCAGAAAGAAGAGAAGTGAACAATAGAACCGCGTGAAAATTAAATTATTTGCTAGGAATTGTGCCGGGAGATTTCATAGTACAGAACAGTTAAAGATAGACCAACCATATAGGAGAGTGTTTTTACCTTCGACTTGAAACGCCTCCTACAACGAGGGTTGGGTTTTTCTCTGAGTAGTAACCCCTCCTTTATATCATCAATAACACCTAGGGCTTTTCTGAGTAGCAACGCGTCATTTAACTCACCTACCATGGGCTATATCAGTAAACATATGTATCCCCTTCATGCATATCATTCTTTTTTTAAACTCACTTTTGGTTTAAGCTTTTTATTCAATTAAGATGCAACGGAAAGAACATGTAATTGTTCAGTTTTATTTCACAGATGGAAGAAATGGAGACATTATAACCAATACAAATTCAGTTTCTATAAACCATAGTTACCAATTCAAGTAATCCTTACGAAATTTAATCATCCACATATGAATGCTGATGAGCTGTATAACAAAATATTAGGTTCGACATGCATTTTTTATAAGGAGGTTTAGCATACATCAAATGAGAAATTAACTTTAGCTTGCACACTTACAGGCTGCTAATTTAACAAGTAACATAATACAAAGTAATCATATTAATCCGTTGATACCATAATACAGAAAACTACGTTACTTCGAAATTAAAAGTGATACTGGAATAAGATGTTGCATCAGCATATCTTAAGATTTATTTGTTACCTCATAGCATATGAAAGCCCCCATGATCTTAAACTTCTTTCCAAAATGATAAAACAAATATACCCTCATTCTGGATAAATTTCTTTGTCAAGATATATGATGATGTAAAGATAAATTTCTTTATCAGAATATGATAATAGCAGTTATAACACGCCGACCAGAGTAGTGAAGCAGTCACATTCACAATTGATTCACTTGTAATGAGATCAGAAAGTCAAACAAGAGTTCTTACTATGGTTCCCCTTCTCTGATAACTAACATGCTTTAGTGAGGTCTTTCATGTGATTTTAAAAAAATGTTAACAAGTGCAGTTCTTTTAACTCCGGCCTTAAATAATTCCAATACAAAAGCATGCAGTACTGAATTGACAATACAACATTTCAAGAAAATCACTTAATTACAGTGTTTCGTCATATTTTACATCTTTTTAACCATTATATGAGAAAATGAAAACATATGGCATCATGAGGAAAACTACTCACCGAGCAAATAAATATAGCACAAACTCACCTCCAATGAGCATCATAGACATGACGAATGTACCTGCCTAGCCATCAACTATTTGTTTAGAGTATTATTCCCCCAGAAAATGCTTCCCTTCCCAATCTAAAAACTGCAATTTACTTGGATAATCAACTAAATAAGTAACATATACCAGAAAGTTATATGTATATGTATCTGAAACATATTCACAACACCTTCAAATATACTTCAGCAATTAGCAAATGATTTATTTGTCACTGTGTTACTATCTTCATAGGAAAAGAAAGCAAAATTTGAAGTGCTGATGAGTATATCATTTGACCCATTCATTACGAGAAGCAGAACATCAGCTTTGATGCCATAAGCATGAGGACAACACTAAAATTCCAAATGACTTCTTCAAACAGTATGCCATGTCTTTATAGCATTAAGTTTTCCAGAACTACACCAAAGATCTAAGAAATACTAGCAAACCTATTCCTAATAGGACTTGAGACTTCAGCATCCATCAATAAATAACATTTGCAGGACATTTTTCTCATATGCTGCCAATGAACCCAATTTGGCTTCTTAAGTTTTAGTTGTTTAAATTTGCATATGAACAGGCAAAAAAAAAAAACAAAGAGTAGAACATATAAGTCATGTTACACATACAAAGATATATCATATTTTGATATAGCTGTTAATAACCCTCATATAGTAAATTAAAACATAGCATTAATTTTCAGGAGGAGGATACCACAAGTGATGTTCACTCCTATATTGAATGGATGCACGGAATAACGTAACACAAGCATTTGACAGTTCAACAGCTCTATGCAATTGAACAAGTGTTGACATATCTTCAGTGATAACATATTCAAGTTGTTTCTGTAAGCAATGAAATACTTCCTCAAGGTCTGAAACTTTACTATAGAATACTTCAGCATTGTCTCTATCCATCAAAAGAATTGTGTTCCGACGGGCTCTTTCACCAACTAACTGGATGAGATCCCAAAGAGCTCCAGAAGTTCGAACATCTGAACCATAAGAGGAACCAGATTTAGATGCATTAGCATGGCTAATTGTATTCTGAAATTCTCTCAGTTGGATCAGGCCAGCAAGCTTTTTTTCGCCATGCTCCGTGATAATTTGCATAGATTGTCCTGGTACAAAAGTATAAAATTGTTTAACATTTCATGGGTTTATGTATAAGAAAATTTGTAGGGAACAATAAGAATCCCATCTCTACTTAAGTTTGTGTAAATTTAGTTACTTATCAAGTCAACGATAAGTCAATTGCTACTGGTTAATGAAAAGGAAATTAATCAAGGATGTCATGATATACAAGAAGCACCTACCAGCGATGCAACCCACACATTCTCAATCAGAAATTGGAACAAAAAGAGCCATAATTTGAAAAAGGTAAAAGGAGAAGCAAATAATTAGAATGGAAAAAATTGTCCATACTCTGTCTGGAACACAGTTCTTCATGGCACTTGGACAAAGCAAGAAACTGAAGATACTTTTGACGTTTCTGCTGCTTCTCTACAAGTTGAGTGGACACAACAGACAAAGCGGTCTCAGGGCCCCTAGTTGGTGTCCAATGTTTGGCTAAGGTGTCCACAATTGATCTGCTAGTCCTGGTAAATACATTTACAAATGCCCTTGAATTTTTTAGTTTGTCAAGTACACCATCAACCTGCCCAGACAAGAGAAAATCATGGAAAAGTTGACTCAGTAAAGTTTCTGATTCCTCGTCTTGAGGGCTTCGGCGTGCAACTCCAATTAAGCCAGCCCTTTGTCTGTCACCTGCATCCCAAGCTTCTGAACTGGCTTTCTTGGAACTATATTTCCAGCAACGGAGAAGTTTCTTCTATCCTCTTGTAATAATCCGTCATTAGAACTACCTTTACATGACAAGCTTCGTGCAGGTGGTTCAACTCCACCAAGTAATACTGCCTTCTCAGGTATCGCCCAAACTCCTGCTTTCTCAGTGAGTAAGCTCCGTCTTCACAATCATCCGAGGATGGGAACTCAAGAACTTTTCCAGCATCATTAGGCAAGTCAAACTGATAAAGTATGGTGGAGCTCCTCCAGTAGTGGGAGACTGTTGCAGTACCATCGCCTGAGAGTATAACCAGCTGGCTTGCCACCTACTTTTAATCTCATGGTGAACAAAAATTCTTCATCTTCTGCTCTTGCTTTGGGTATAATCACTAGGACAGGTGCCTTTTTCTCCAATATCTTTTCACCCATTGGCTTTGCAATGTCGACACCGGATTTATATTGCATTGTCAGAATAGAATACTCAATGTAGCTTGAACTGGTGACCCGAACCATGCAGAATATAGCGATAAGAATAGTAAATACCTTGCCCTCAAAGGGAGGCAAGTTTTTGTCGGCGAATAAAAGAGCTCTTCCCCTTTAACACCACCAAACTTTGCAGCAATAGCAAGCTAACAAATTTTTTAAAATAAAAAAAAGTTAACATGTCACCAGACCAGAGATAAGCTCAGAAGTTTCACAAGTCAGTCTCAAGAAAAAACCTGATTAAAAAGCACAATAATGACTGCACGCTTAGAATATTCTTCAAGAATGTCTCTAGTGATTTGGAATACTCAGGAGCCAAAGACTGCGCCAAGAAGAAATTACGAACATAACAGTATGGCCAAGGTGTTCGATAAGAGAAAAGAAGAGAAATGTGTTTATCTGAAACAATTCCAAACCGAGCACCCAGATTGTTCCACTGATGCTCAAAATCTTCCACATTTTCCAGATTATACAACATGTTCACATTTGAAGTCTGAGTAATTGATTCTTGGTAATTGATTCGTCTGTTTTGGATATTTCCCTTGCTAAAATTATGTGTGTCTGCTTACTAATAGGGACATTCTTTGAGTTCATTACATGAAGAAGATTTAAGCATACTTGGGATTCCCCACTCTTGAGCAGGCCATCTATCAAGACAGTCCAAACAATCTCATCACCATTCCATTGTTTCTCAAGCATGTCGTTGAAAACCAGTTCAGCCTCTTGGATCCGTTTTCTTTTGCAAAGAGAGGATATAATAGCTGCATACATTGATAAAGGGAGTTTGAAGCCCCTTTTGCTAAGAAAATCAAGAGTATCTACAGCAGCATCTACTCTCAAATTCTTGCAATATGCATTGAGGAGAGAGCAATATATAGCCACATTAGGACTCAGACCTTTCTTCTTCATAAACTTCACTAACTGATCTGCCTCGTGACTTCTGCCATCACGACATAAACGAGCAATTAAAATGAAATATGTATCAACCGAAGGTTCACAGCCAATCTCAGACATCCTAGCTAATAGAGTGTAGAAGGTATCAATAGTAACATCATTTTCATTGAAACTGAGACTTTGTGCAGTGTCATTTTCAACATCAACTTTTTCGGTCACCATCTGGAACTCTTTCTGTATACCTTTCAGCAATACATAGTAGGTTCGGTCATTCGGGTTGCAACCTGAGCTTATCATTCGATGAAACAGAGAGAATGCATGATCTAGTCTACCTAGGGATACAAAGCCATTGATCAAACAGGTATATGTGAACTCGTCAGGATATAAGTTTCTGCACTGCATTTCTTCAAGCAAGATCTTTGCATCATCAACTCGGCCTTCCTGGCACAGACCATACATCAAAGCACTGTAGGTATGCAAGTTTGGAGAGCAATTTCTTCCTTCCATTTCATGGAAAATCTTGAAAGCAAGATGTATCCCACCGTTCCTGCAGAGACCATCAATTAGGGTTGTATATGTGATCACATTAGGAAGCAGCCCATTTTCTGTCATCTCATTGCATAGCTTCTCCGCTTCAGGCAGCCTACCCTCTTTAGATAAACCATTCAGAAAAACATTATAAGTCTCAATATTTGGAAGGCAACCAATATCTTGCATTCTTCC
Organism: Stenogyne calaminthoides; assembly: GCA_037126765.1. Taxonomy (NCBI): domain Eukaryota; kingdom Viridiplantae; phylum Streptophyta; class Magnoliopsida; order Lamiales; family Lamiaceae; genus Stenogyne; species Stenogyne calaminthoides. The sequence continues at coordinate 37,668,622 of JBBCBC010000006.1, read as the reverse complement.
AAACAAAACCAAGGCATCATCAACTTTTCCATTCTTGCATAGGCCATCAATCAAAGTGGTATAGTTGACAAAATTCGGGCTCAAACCTTGCTGCATCATTTCCTGAAATAGTGCAGAAGCCATATCAAGCCTACCCCCTTTGCAGTAGCCAGAAATGAGTTCTGCATATGTATATTAATCAGGCTTACATCCATTATCCTTCATCACCTCCATCAGTCTTCTGCCATTATCTAGATAACCGCGTTTGGAATACCCTTTGATGAGTGTGCTGTACGTGATCACATTGGGGGGGGAGGGCCAACCTTCAGCATTTCACCAAATAGAATCATCGCCCTTTCAAGATTTCCAATCATGCAGAATCCATTTATCATAGCATTATAAGTTTTAGCATTGCCCGAGTGACCATGTTGCTCCATCCAATTCAGAATCTTGAAAGCCACATCTACTTTCCCTCTCTCAGACAATTCATGTATCAGAGCATTATATGTCACTATTGTAGGAACTAATCCGTTCTTCACCATCTTGTGGTACAACGCTATTGCTATTTCAAGTTGGTTGGATTTTGCAAGCCCGCTGATCATGGCTGTATATGTCTGCACATTGGGAAGACACCTCCTCGCTCTCATGCTTGCAACAAGAGAGATCGCCTCATCTACACGCCCTACACCAAGCAACGCTGTGATGGGAACCGTGTAAGTATACACAGTAGGATCGATGCCATTCTCAATCATTTCCTCAATCATGTCCAAAGCCTCATCCACCCTTCCATCATCACATAAACCATTAACTAGAGTACTATATGTTACAGCATTGGGATCAATCCCTTTCTCTACCATCTGATCAAAAACCACAAATGCTTTATCCAAATCCCTGTTCCTGCAATGACCAAGAATTAACTATGTATATGTGAACACATCTGGCAACATTGAATACTGATACATCTGGACCAATATAATCTCAGCCTCCTCAGCCTTTCCCCTCTTACAAAGAATATTAATCATGGTGTTCAAAGACAACAAACTCGGCTTGATCCCACTGTTCAACAATTCCGCATATACACTCTGAGCTGCATCAACCATACTAAATTTTCCCAATTGAATCAAGAGAGAATTAAAACTATATAGACTATAAGAAAACCCATTCCGACTAATCCCATTCAAGAACTCAACAACCCTCTTATCATTTTGATTAACTGCCTCTCCTCTACAATCATTTCTCCTCAATCATTCCACTATTTCTCAACCAACAATCATTTGTCCCTTTATTCCAAAAATTAAAGCAAAACACTAACAATGTAACCACAATTGGGTCAACCCTTCCTCCAACATATCTCTTTCATTATGGGTAAAGGGAAAATAGATTCTCATTACCATTCCCATCGAAGAATTTGAACCAAGCGCCCCCTAAGTTCTCTTTGCTACCATTTTTTCCCTTTATAGTTTATTCTGAAGTGCTTAAGCTGAGTGAGATGCATTTAGCATATTGATTAACTGTTTACTTGATTTTTACTATTCACCATCCTGTTCATCTTAATCTATTTGATATATCTTGATTTTATATTAATTTTGTTATTATATTTATTATTATTATTGTTTTATATTTTATTGTACCAGAGGACCAGATTATAAGAACAAATCAGACAAATATACTGATTAGATCACTTATGCTTATGAAACAAAGGGCGATTCCACTCCAAGAGTTTCAGTTGGCTCGAGGAAAAGGTACTGAATCCTTCTTCTGTGGGTTAATAATGCGGGGTGATTTTTGCCCCAAGTTCTATGCTTCTTGTTCCAATTCTTAGTGCTAATGTTCCATTATTTTGTCATTCTCAGGGCTGCTGAGAAAGCTGTGGATGGTAAAGCTGCTGGAAAGAGGGCCATGACCACCAATCCGCTTGTTACTTTTCAAGGTGACATGTTTATCATGTGCTGTTCCATTTATTCATTGAACACCTAAAGGACTATATGAACTGTGAAAAAACTTGGGGGTATTTGGCTTGCGTGGGGGAATGAGAATTGTGTTGCTTGGTTTTTAACCAGGAATACCATTGATGAATGTTGGTTTATTGAAAATTGTTAGGAATGAAAATTTGCATTGAATTTTAGAGGAATCACTTTCATCTTCCCCACACCCAAAAAAAAAAAAAAAAAGTAAATAAGTAATATGGGAACTCATTCTACGTTTTTCATTTATAAAGTTACTATTGACAATATGACTCTTTAGTCAACCACCTTTTAAAACTTAGCTATTGCTAGAAAGGCTGTTTTCAACCTGCAGGCTTGTTTTGCATAATACATCCCCTTGTGTATATTGATCATATTGAGTTCTTTTTAGTGTGTATCCTATCTTAGAGTTATGTCCATCTCAATTAAAAATTGGTCACCTTATTATAAAACTTGATCTAAAGTGAAGAGATGCCCCTTTCGAAGACATACCCAATTGAAAAATGATATTATCCAAACACATTCAAACAATTGTTGCGTAATTATTACTCCTTATTTTATATCCAGTTTACACTCTCATCTTCTTATACTGTTTACCTACTGCAAAAATTCCAACACTCCACAAAAACGGAAAATGAAAACACAAGCAATTGCTTCCTTTAAAGTCACTATAATCTGAATATTCTTCACTTTGAGCCTGAGGATATCAAAGTCCAAAGGAAATGTTTGCCCTTTCTTCTAATGTATGTATCGAAGTATACTGCAAATGTTTATATTTTTTTAGTATATCTGCAATAAGAAAAAACAGCCATTCGTTATGTTATTTTCACAATTTTGCCTGAATGAACTTACATTTGCACAGATTTTCAAAGCTTGACAGTTGAGAAACTCCGAGGCCTTCTTAGGGATAGAGGCCTTCAAGTAACAGGGAGAAAGGCAAGTTTCGTGATTTTTTTTCTTAGCGATGTCCTAATTTATAATTATAAATTTTGTACGATAGCCTGATTTAATGCAGAGTGTTTTCATGCTTTGATTTTATTTGAATTATTTCAGGATGAGTTGATTGCTCGGTTGAGAAATGCTATGACCGGTTAGAGCAAGAGCTCTTCGACTCTGTAAAAACATTACATTTTAAAACAGGGCAGCAGTTTAGTTATAGAATGCTTTCGAAGTAACTTGAAACGTTTCTTTGCTGCATGCTGTTGTGTTGTGTTTAAATTGAATCCATCTATGTTTTTTTTCTTCACACACATTTAGTCATGCATTTTGGGCTGGTTTAATTCTGCAAGGTCCTGTCTTTAGAATTCAAGCTGTTCGAGCAATACACTCAATATATTTTGATGATTGTTGAAGCTTGTAATTATGGATAATTCATCATAGATTAAGTTATAAGTTACAAGAAATCGTTTTTCTTGGGTATGTTTGATTTGGGACTTTGAAACTAAACCCAGTTCTATTTCAGGATTTTAGAATTTGATTTTTAACTCAATACATTTGCTCTGTTAAATACTTATGAATTCTATAGGTCCAATTTTTTCTCCCTAACCTATTAATTCAGATTTTTTTAGGCAAATTATTATATAAAATATTTCACGGATCTAGAATTCGTAATATATGACCCGCAGGTCAAATTAACATCATAGCGAAAAATTCGTGAATCCTGCAGGTTGGACCTGGTCAAATGGATATTTCATAAAAATTCGCGTAAAGACAGAACAACACAACTTGCTTTGAGATCTGTGTTACTGTGAGTACATGTATTTGTTAGTACAAGGAAGGATCCTTAAAACATGACCCGGACATCACAAGCAGAAGCGCAAAAAGCCAAAAACACCCAGAGAAATTAGCGCATTTTAGAATTGGGTCAAACACACTTTTCTATAAAATTTGTGCAAAGACAAAGCAACAGAATTCGCTTCGAGATCTATATTACTTCCTCCGTCCCAAGATTACTTGCACACTGCAATTTTTGTCGTGATTTAGCGAGCGAGTTGTTTATTAGTATTTGAAATGATAAAGTGATTTTTAAGGATGGACATGATAGATCTACCTCTCATCTATTATATGTCTCCTTAAAAATTAATCTATCATTTCAAATACTAATAACTCGTTCGTTAAAACACGAGAAAACAATAGCTGTGCAAGTCATCCTGGGACGGAGAGAGCACTATAAGAACAAACATGTGCTACTGTAAGTATGTGTATGTGTTATTGCAATGACAAATAACACATACTTATTTTTCAGTACACATATATGTCTGTAAGGTATTGAAAATTGTGTTACTATATGATCAAATGTGTTACTGTGAAGAAAAATGTGTGTTACTGTACGAACAAAATGACACCCCCTCTATTTTCATTCGCTTCCCCCTCTATTTTTTAACTACTTATCCTTCTGAATTGTGACCAAATGTAGTAAGTAAAGATTCAAACAACCAAATTACACCATTGAATTAGTAATTTTTTTTTTAATTTTAACATAGTAACACATAATTGTCTTTACATTAATCCATACTTATATTTATAGTAACATAATTTGGGAGCGAATTTTTTATTTTGCCTTTGCATGAAATTTTATAAAAAATCTGCTTGACACAGGATCTCCAAATTTTTTTCTCCTTCCTATTTTAACTAACATTTCACGATGAAATATTTAACAGGAAAGTCTCCTTTGTTTTTTATTCCCACACCTTTTATCTATAATTTTTCACACATTTTTCTTACTCTTACGAATTTCAATATTAAAAATAAATAAAAAAAATCAAAGCTTTAGAGGAAACTGCTACGGGGACCTTGGAACCACTTTATGCCCGAGGAAGAAAGTTGGGTGCATAAAATTAAGAAGAAATTGAACGTTTGGTGGCAAAATGCTTCACTCAGATTGAGGGAACTGATTTTCACGAGACATTTCTTTGTTGTAAAACTCGTGACAATGAGATGTTAACTTGCTATAACTACCAAAAAAAAATTGGGTTGTTTATCAACTAGACGTCGACAATGTCTTCCTTCACGGTGGCCTTATAGAAGATGTGTATATGAAAGTACCCTAAGGATATGCACGATGACTAAACGTTCGTCTACGAGTTATTTTATATCTTTGGGAGGAGCATCCGTATCTTGGCGCACTAAGAAACAATTTGTTGTTTTACTGTCTCCAGCTAGAGTTGTTAAACGAAACTAGCAGCTCGAGAGCTCGACTCGACTCAACTCGTTAAGGCTCGAAATATTGATAAACAAGTCAAACTCGAGCTCGTAAAATACTAAATATACTAACGAGCCTACTTCAGCTCGTCTCGTTAGGCTTGATAACTAAGATTTTTCTTGTAATTGCATTAGGCTCGTGAGACTCGTTTGACAGTCGTGCCGAATTCTATTTTTGGCTGGTTAAAGTAATCGAGCTTGACTTGGCTTGACTCGACAAGAGCTCAAGACGAGTTCAAACTTCAAATACTCGACTCGACCCAACTCAAATAACAGCTCTATCTTCAACGAAGGTGGAATTCATATCAACTGTTAGTGAGATATTGTGACTTTAGTGGTTATTAAAAGACACCAAGACAACACAACCAAGCAGCTAGACACTGATAAAAATGTTATAAAGGATTTTTAATTTTTTTTAATCCAGAATATTGCAAAATGAGTTTTAACTATCAACGAAAACGTTTTTTTTTAATCCAGAACTATGCGACTTTGGCTTATTATAATAATTTGAAAATGATGACTGAAACGATTTTTGATTTCATCTTGGCCTAAACGTGCTCAAAACGTATCACGCCGTCCCCATATCCTTCATGATAAGTTCCGCCGGATTTGAATATTATAAAAACGTGAAAATATATAAATTAGTTTTTATTTATAGTTGAAATAGAGTACGATTATATTATTGGTTAGTTGATTCCACTATAAAAAAATTCAGATTCTCCATGTTAACATTGTCGGCGAGGTGCGATCAATTCTATATTTGATTTGTTGGCGAGTAAATAAATAAATTAGTAGCATAATCTTTTTGTGATAATTGGCGAGTAAATAAATTAGTAGTATAATCTTTTTTGTGCATATTTTATTCGTCATCTATTTATACACAATATACATGTGATATTTTTTTACTTAAAAAGTAGTAATATTTGATGGATTAGGACCATTTACCTTTCTACTAGATGAAATAGAACGGATGATAGAAAACATGGGTCATTATGGAAATAGGTGCACCATGCATTATATCTATAGTGTATTTTTAAAAGGGTTATATTTTTTTATAGTTCAATAATTTTGCATCGTTTTGAAATTAATTCCGATAGTTTTGACTTTTTTTTTTAGTCCGGTAAGTTTTTTGAAATTTTGAAATTGGTCTAGGAATCGGCTCCAACAGGTTACCGAACCGATCACCTGCCACATGTCTATTTATTTTTTGAGATTATATTTTTTATACTCCAATAACTTTGCATCGTTTTGAAATTTATCTCTATTGTTTTGACTTTTTGATTTTGATCTTGTAAGTTCTTTGAAATTTTGAAATTGATCCAAGAACTGCTCAAAGCGTTCAATTTAAACAAAACCCGATAACTTGCCACATGTATTAATTTTTTTCATTTATTTTTAATGTGTCATCTGAATTTTTTTGTTGGGAAATATGTAATTTAGTTTTGATGGAAGTTCCAAAACAGGTTGTAATAGGACCAACGGACACATTAATGATCGATGACTTAGAATCGAGAATAAGATGACCAAATGAAATGTATAGATAGTCGATGTAAAGATAGGCCACATATTGAGGGGGGAACTCAATATGTATAGGTCAGTCGAAGTATCGGATGACCCGAGAGAAGGTCGATGATCAAGACTAAGCGCAAATCAGAAGACAAGAAGTCAGAAGATCAGGTGAAGACAAGAAGACACTAAAGACTCAGAAGAACCTGAAGACTCAGATGAACCTGAAGACTCAGATAACACCGAAGACTCAGATGAACCTGAAGACTCAGATAAACCTCAAGACTCAAAGATCAAACTCAAGACTCAAGACGATTGAATACACCGAGGCTCGAGACACTGAAGATCAAAAGACCAAGACCTACTTTCAAAGCAGAGTCTGCGATATTGAAGCTAAGACAATGTGCAACCAAGACTCAACAAGGTAGATCGATGGGGCCATTTGATCAAGTCGGCTCACACCGTGACAATCAAAAAGATACACCGCACAAAGACGAATCCTCATCAAAAGGAATATCAATCGCCTAACGGGCAAATTTTTAAAGTGCCGCCTCATGGCCAAGGAGAAAGCGACACATGCACAAAAAGAGCCGACAATACGGATACGACAGCAGCAGACAAAATCGGGCGCTTAATCATGCCTACGACCACGCCAAAATCGCAAAGACGTCACAATCATATCCTGACCTACCTAATAATATGGCCCGAATTCAAATTGCTCTCCAACGGCTCTTTGATTTCGAGGTCTATAAAATGGGATCGATCTTCATTTTGAAGAAAAGGACCAACAAGTGAAAAACGCAAAGAACAAACACGGAGACATCGCAAAAAGAAGCTAAAGCTACAAAGAAATCTCCACTCAAAAGAACACTACATCCGAAGATTATTCTTAAGAGTGTTCATCCCATAGTTATTAGCAAGAAATCCTATCCACTAGCATTTTGGCTACCTAAAGCACCAGGATAAGATTTCCAGTTGGAACCCTCAATCATTCTTTACCCAAATGCAAGTTAGGTCAAGTCTGTAGAGTGAGAACTCATTAAACATCTCGGCTATCCTCTTTGTAGGATATAAGTCCTGCTGGTTACGTTTGTAGAGTGGGAACTCGATAAACATCTCGGCTATCTTGAAAAGGATATAAGTCCCGTAGGTTAAGCTTGAGTGGGAACTCAGTAAACATCTCGGTCATCCTGAAAAGGATATAAGTCCCGCAGGTTAAGTTTGTAAGAGTGGGAACTCGGTAAACATCTCGGTCATCCTGAAAAGGATATAAGTTCCGCAAGTTAAAGTAGGTTAAGGTTCCCCCCCTGTTAAGGGAAGAGGTGGCGTGGGGCGGGTTTTAAATGCGAACCACTATAAAAAGTCTTGTGTGCATTTACTTGCTTTCTTATCGCTTTACACAAGTCACTCAACTGAGTTTAAACTGCATACATATTCTAAAGTTAAGCTCAGTTTGCACCAAGCAACTGATCTGATCAGATTGACACTTCAGTCAACTGGTTGAAAACTGACTTAAGAATCTGATTGATAAAACTGGTTTTTCACACGGGTAAAAACAAGCTTCCGCACCATTCATTAAGGTCGACAGATATCAATCTGATGCGCCTCGAGCACTCAAGAAGATTGAACATCAGTCTAAACTGATACACTAGCACTCTGATCTTGTAATCTGCAGTTCACACCGATCCGCACGAAAAAGTTTTTGAAGTCTATTCACCCTCCCTCTAGACTTCCACCTCACAAAACCCATTCGGGACCTACAAGTGGTATCGGGCGGTGGTTCTCTGAGACCCTTTGCTTTGAGTATCATCGATTCTTGAGGAAGAATCTTTATGGTCATTTGAACTGATCTTGAAAAACCGTTTTTAAAACTCATTCGTTTTCAAAATCACTCAGCATGGATAATACCTCTGGTATGTATCATGATTTGCCTAAATTTTCAATTGATGAGTATGCAGATTGGACTATATATATGTGCAACCATCTAGGATCGATAAGCGGCAGAATGATGGAAGTCATCGAACGAGGACCCATCATCATATACCACGACAACCCAAAGAATCGAGAGGAGATCCGGACTTTGCCACGGGAAGTCTTGTGCGAAAAAAGCCCAATACGATGGATCACGGAGAGGAAAGAAAGTTGTTTACTCTAGATACAATCGCCAGACATATAATCATGAAGACAATGGATAAAGTCACCAAAGAGAAGATAAAGTATCTCAAAACCGCAAAATCAATGTGGGATACTCTTTGCCGAGATATCTGAAGAAATGATCAAATCAAAACGATGCGCCTACAAAATTTAACCGGTGAAGTTCGAAAAGTTAAAGATGTTGCCCAACGATACCATCAACGAGCTCGATGGGAGGATCACCATGTCAGTCAATAAGCTATGAGAACTTGGTAGAGAGATGTCATACAAAGATATCAACTACAAGATCTTAAGATCTCTCACCAAGAAATGGGACATGAAAGTCACAGTAATCAAGGATTGCCAAGACATTTCAAAGATGAAGCCGAGTAGCTTGTTCTTAAGCCTTAAAGCTCACGAGTTCGACTTAATCGAAAGAGGACAAGCGAGATGAAGACGAGACGCGCTACCGAAGCCTCAACGTCTAAATCGATTCGCGTTTAAAGCAACCAAATTGCAGATCGAAGGCCACCGAACTGTTGAAAACATCATAAGTCAAGGTAGCAGATCGCTCGCTTAAGAAACTTGAAAGAACAAATACTCGGCTTGGTAAGTATCGGAGATTCTACAAAGACTATCAAAGAAACAGAGGCCAACTGACAGATCACGAGAAAGAACCGTCCGATGATCTAGAGATCATAGAGAAGAAAAGAAAAGAGATGATCCGACGGATGAAAGAAGAGATAACAGATCCGGCCGAAGAAGTTATGATTACTATCGAAATGAAAGTCACCCGACAGATCCTACAGACGGAAAACACTCACCGGCAGAGGAAGTTCCATAGATCGAGGATCATGCTTCAATCATGGAGAAACCGTGTCACAACAAAGACCGACGCCTGACGACTCCCCGAGAAAAAGAAGAGAAACGGAACAAAAGAGAGCAACACCTCGTAGATAGGAAAGCCACGGTAGGCGACACATCCGGAATTGATGATTCCTATCCCGCCTTTCCGAGGACTCGGGGTACTCATCAGAGAAGACTTCGTTCGATAAGCAAAGGTCTTTGTTGACTTCCACGAGCATGAAGATCCGATATTCTCTTCAGATGACGATGAAGTCCGCTTTGATGGCCAAGGAGGACCAATCTGAGGTAACCTCCAACCTTTCTCGCTTTTTCAATTTCCACACACTGTTATTATTAGCACACCGGAGGAGAGATTGACTTGCGACTCTACTCGAGCAATTGCTTGATGATCTCTCTCAAGCGAAGAGACACTTATACAATAGTGGAAGTTGAAAATGACAAGCTAAGGATCATAAATAATCATTTCGTTAAAGAGAACGCTCTCAAGAAAGCTACTTGAAATCGAAATCTGTTGAAACTGCTCGAAAAGTAACCGAGGAACTTAACGCTCAAGGTTAAATCTTCGATCGGGATAAATGATCAAAGATCGCCTAGCAATCAACAAACAACAAAGTTCGATGATTTCAAAATCCTTCAAGCTAAATTTGATGAGCTATTCCGACTACATGAGAGTCTTAAATCTACTGAGGATAGTCTGCGGAAGAAAATAGAGGTTTTCATGAAGTCATCTAAAACCGTTCAAGAAATGAACACCTATTTTCGAACGCCGACTAACAAGAAGGGAATTGGGTATGAGAACCCTTCTACATCCTCAAAAGCCCCGTTTGATTCACTTCAGAAGGGTGTAATCAAACGAGTCTCTGACAAAGATACACTAAAAGCTAAACTTGTATCTAATAAGGGAAAAAGACATCTTTGAAGCAAGTAAAGCGGTGCCTAATCGGAAAAGGAACAAAAATGGACCCCAAATCGATAAAAGCATCGGTAGAGGAATCAATAGAAGAACCGGTTCTTTCAAAGAGACCTCAACTTTGATCGTTGATTAGGTATCAGAAGAGACAACCCATAAGAAGGAAATCTAATATGAGACCCAATCAAGGTCAGCTGCCTAATAAGCAAGCTATAGGTAAACTGCAAAGACCACCTATGCCAAAAAGATATGAATCTTTTGATGGTAGCAGTCGTACATACCCTTATAATCAGAGATCTAGGGTTATCTTTTTTTTTGAGCCACAATCGGATTAAAAGAAGACAAAATATAAAGAAAAATCTCAAGTCTTCTAAGTCATCCAAGGCTCACACTAATAATCATACTAATCAGAAAGCATATAAAGAGACGTATGATTATGTTGATATGTATGGGAGATAAATCAGACCTTCTAATCTTTCAGATTTTCATAGAAGTGCTCTGTTTGTGTGGATCCCTAAATCCACCACTAACCCCCCAGGACACAATTCCAAAGGGGTACCTAAAGCCTGATTTGATTGCAGGTTCACAGGGGACTGACCAACAAAGGAGGTGCACAAGCAACTATCTGGTACATCGATAGTGGATGCTCAAGGCACATGACTGGAAGCAAACATCTCCTTAGATCTTACAAAGAACAAGAAGGCCCACGTGTACTCTTCGGTGATGATAACTTTGGTTTTACCAAGGGATTCAGAACCTTAGAGAATGATGATGTACAAGTAACTGGAGTCTCATATGTCGAAGGATTGAAGCACAATCTACTATCAGTATCACAATTCTGCGACAACGGATTCAACATTGAGTTCTCGGCGACAAGTTATAATGATAAGAATCGAGCCACTCAACAAATCTTGCTAATGGTTCAAGGAAAGGCACGATCTACATAGCAGATTGGAACAGTTGCCCGAAGAATACATGCTTAATTGTTAAGAGTTCTAAAAGTAGTAGTTGGCTCTGGCACAAAAGATTGAGTCATCTGAACTTCAAGACTCTTAACAAGATCGCTAGGATGTCTTTGGTTGAGGGACTTCCGAATGAGATATTCTCCAAAGATCAGACATGTGCCGCATGTCAGAAGGGAAAACAAGTTAAAGCCTCATTCAAGGAATACCGGACCAAAGATCCAATGAGAGTATTGCAAATCGCCCATATGGATCTATTCGGACCCGATTACACGGTCGATCTCGGTGGACGAAATATACTCTTGTAATCGTGGATGATTATTCCAAGTTTACTTGGGTTGTATTCTTATACAAGAAGAACGAGACAACGACTAAGATACCCGAACTGCTCAAAAAGCTACAAAATGAGAAGGGTGTCAGCATAGTAAAGATCAGATCAGATAAAGGTACAGAGTTCCTGAATTCCTTTATTATTGATTTTTGCACTGAGTTTGGTATACAACATGAAACGTCAGCTTCAAGAACGCCACAACAAAATGGAGTAGCAGAACGGAGAAACAGAACTCTCAAGGAAATTTCGCCGACTATGTTAAATTTAACATGCCACACCAAGCCATTTCTGGGCAGAAGCAATAAACACAACATGCCATACTCAGAACAGATGTTCTCTGACTAAGACTCACTTCAAAACACCTTATGAACTGTGGAAAGACAGAAAACCTCGTGTTTCATACTTCCATGTTTTTGGGTGCAAGTGTTTCATTCACAACAATGGGAAAAGTCAGTTGAAGACTTTTGAGGCCAAGTCAGATGAGGGCATATTCTTAGGATATTCCTCATCCAGCAAGGCTTTCAGAGTTTACAATAAACGAACTCTAGTTGTGGAAGAAACACCCCATGTGGTCTTTGATGAGACATCCTCAACAAGAGAAAGTCAGCCTCGAACAAGCCGCATTCGATCAACCGCTACGACACCACGTAAAATGAATCGGCTAAGCATCAAGGATAAAGAACTCCAACATGTAACGAAGGCACATCCCGAACTTGATCTTCTCGATTCAATAGGTCAATCGCACCCAAAGGTACGCATAACCGCTGAAAAGAAGCGATTCTAACGAGATAAAGATCAACCGAACCATCCGGTTCGTGGGGAACTTCGAAGTTCCTATGAATGAACTTCAAAGACATGATGAGTCCAACATCACCGAGACATGTTCTTATCAAGTGGATCATAATTCCGCTGCCACTCCCAATCACTAGTAATGAACTATCGATATGGATGATGTTCTCCAAAACAGCACGCGACATCGTAACGAAGGACACGGATTACCAAATATCCAACCGATTTGATTATCGGAGACCCATCCGATAGAGTCAAAAACTAGACATCGATTGGTGAAAGTGCCATATCTTTGTTGTTATCGTCTATGAAGGAACCAACTACAAATGAGAGGAAGCTCTACAAGACGCAAAGTTTGGATTCTAGCCATGCGGTGGAGCCGAACAGTTTGAGAGAAATCAAGTTTGGGAATTGGTGGACGCACCAACTCATCAAGACGTAATTGGCACAAAGTGGGTATTCAAGAACAAGAGAGATGAGAAAAATGCCATAACGGGGAATAAGGCAAGACTTGTTGCTAAGGGGTATTCACAATCGGAAGGAATTGATTATGATGAGACCTTTGCACCCGATCCGCTCGCTAGAAGCCCGGCCATTTTTTAAGCATATCTTCCCACAGAGGGTTCATTTGTGGTATCGATGGATGTAAAAAGTGCATTCTTAAACGGGGTACTAGCGGAGGAAGTTTATGTCGAACAACCTCCGTGCTTTGAAAAAAAGGCAACCAAGTGTACCGTTTAAGGAAAGCTCTTTACTGGCTGAAACAAGCTCCTCGAGCTTGGTATGATACACTCTCCGGTTCTTGGCCGATAAGCGGAAGTTCACTAAAGGAACAATGGATGTAACCTTATTCGTAATAGAAGATGGAGAAGATATTATGATGGTTCGGATCTATGTGGGCGACATCATCTTCGGATCTCCCAACAAGAAGCTATGTGAGAAGTTCAAAGAAGTTGATGCAAGGGAAATTCGAGATGTCCATGATGGGTCGATGAATTACTTTTCGGGATTACAAGTCAAGCGAGTACGTAATGAATATTCATCTTGTTGAAATACACAAGGAATCTCTTCGGCAAAGTTCGAAGTTCAACACCGCAAAGGAAGCGAATTCTAATGATGACCGGATTCATGATGGATCCGCATTTAAGATGGTCAGAAAACGAATCAGAAGGAGTATAGAGCTCTAATTGGATCTCTACTATACCTGATGCCAAGCACAGACCAAATATTACTTTTGCAGTAGGTGTATGTGCGATTTCAAGCAAATCCAATGCAAAGCCACACTAGAAAGCGACTAAAAGCGGATTCTCAAATATCTCTGAAGGGGATCAGTAAACCTTGGTTTATTTTACCCATCGAGATGACAATCTAGAGCTTAGTGGGTATTCTCGATTCATTCACGGAGGTTGCGAGAATCGACGGGAAGTCAACCTCGGGTTCATGTCGGTTTAAAATAAACCGATCTCTTGGTTTTCGAAGAAGCGGACATCGATTCTGACATCTACTACCGGCCGAGAATATATGGTCGCGGAAGTCGTTGTTCCCAACTGCTCTGGCTAAGTCAGCAGGTGAGGGATTACAACATCGTAGCTAAGAACGTACCTATATTTTGTGACAGTAATAGTGCTATTGCAATCACTCAGAATCCTGTTCTACATACATGATGCAAGCATGTAGATGTCGAACACCATTTTATCGAGAGATCATATTGAAACGAAGAATATCGGGATGGAAAAGATCCATCTTGACAAGCGTAAAGTCGATATCTTAACCAAACCACTAAATGAGATCGATTCGAGAGTTATACAACGAGCTAGGGCTTCGGATCTTGGAGAAAATGCACCAGATATGGTCAAGGATTGATCTCTAGATTCATTGGTTAAAAGACTAACCAAGGATAAGTGGAATCAATTGAGTTAGGAATCTCAACCGATCGACGACTGACGACGACGAGCCAATCGAAGTTCGATAGGAAGCGGTCGTAAAGTCGAAAAGGTAGCCGATCCAAGTTCGGACAAAGGGCAAATCGATTCAAGATATATCGACAAAGGGTAACCGATTAGATTGGAAAGATTACTTTATAAGTCGATTAAAGCTACGATTAACAAACAAGTCAAGTTTAAAGCTACAGATCGCATAAGTCGAAGAAAACAACACAAAGAATGGAATAACAAAGTTTTTCATTGATAAAGACCCAGAGGTCAGATTTACAAGTTACAAGTGATATCACAAGCTTCAAATGCTACATCTATCTTCAAGTGGTATTACAAGTACAAGAAGACCCGGAGATCGATACATAAACCATCAGCCCTAAGACAACCCTAGGCAGGGAAGGAGAGAGAGATTTTAAGAGCGATGCTCTCGGACTCTCCGACCCAAAAAAAGAAGAGAAGAAGCTAGAATCTCGAAAGCCGCTCTTAGAATCTTGGAGTGAGAAGCGAGAGCGTGCCTTGAAGGATCTTTAAGCTAGGAGCCCTTAGACCTAAAATCATGGGCTCCCCAAGTTGTTAAATGGACACAGTGCCACAGGTTTGGTCACAAAGACCATATGGCCATGAGTGTCTCATGCAAATATTGAGTTTGATACACTATTTTGTATATCAAACCCATGTTTTGTTTCGATGAGTCATTGATGCTAATACCATCATCTCGATAGGCGCACAAGGTGCATACGGTTAGGAGAAGTGCCTTCTCATTTGCCTTAGCAGAATCGCCTCCATGGTGGTAAAGAAGCTTAGTATTGATCATATGTGAAATCTTAGATGATTTGACGCCCAGCGGTGTGAAGGAACACACAGGTTGATCTCGAGAAGCTAATTTCATTAGAAAAGGGCTAAAGGTTCCCAATCTAAGTTTCACCGGAAATAAGGAACTCATCGGAAAAGCATGAGGATATGCTAAAGAAGATGAAATGGTTTATGATTGTTGTTGTTAAGCCTAACACCCCGTGCTATTTATAGAAGGAAATTAGGGGTATAAATGCAAATTTTATCGTCTCGAGAAAATCTTAAGAGAAATTTGCATCGACAACGCGTTAGGAACAACACGGCTAATGGTTGGATGAGTTAACGGTGTGATTAAATCACAAACGTGTATCGTCGCCATTATTACGGAATGTCAAATAAGCCCGATTTGGGAATCGAGGCGACTTTTGGACTCCCCAAAGTAAAAGTTTTTGGCGGGAGTTGACTTGATTAATCTTGAGATTATAGAAGAAAAGCGAAGGATGAAGTTTTTTAAAAAAAGAGGATCGGATAAGTGACGAAGCGTTTCAAGCAAAAGAATCGATCGGATAAGCGAATATATGTTGGAAATGCATGAGGCGAACATCGGATAAGTCAACAGTACTAGATCATATCACCGTAGTAACCCGATTGATTACAATATCAATCGATCGAATCTTACCTTATTTATCTCTTTCTGAATATCTTTATATGCGTTATTTATTTTAATTGATTTATTTTACACTATTCATGACGCATGCTCTGCAAAGCTTTTAATGCGGACCTGAAAATGTTTTCAAAACGTTTTATTGCGATTTTTTGAGTCCGAAAAATGAGAAATATTTTTTCTCAACCGTGCGATCAAAATACTTTTTTGGCCGACTAATCTCGAATACATCGATTTCAAAAACACGGATACTTGAGTACTTTGGAAAGTTGTGCAAAAAAGGTTTTCCCTCAGATTCCACAAAAATCCAATTTTTTTCTCGAAAAACCGCTTTCCACTACTTAAATCTTCTCAAAATTCGAAAAAGATCATATTTCGTTTAAAATTCTCTAAGAATTACCTTCGAAATCATTTGATTCTACACTTCCGATTTCAAAATCTTTCGAATCAATTACTGGTAATTTCTTGTTTTAAATTAATTGCATGATCTAGATTTCTCTATGGTACCTAGGTTTTCAAGTTGTATTTCTGTAATTTATTCGATCTAAATGCTTATTTGCTAAATTGATCTTTGAATTTTGCTAGTTTGAATGAATTTATTGAAATATCTTACTCAAACTAAACATCAATCTGCATATCTTCTGAAATGGCACATCGTGTTTCAATACGGGACAAGGGAAAAAAATCGCAACTTTGCATCGATAAAGAAAGACATCATTGATGAAAAGTACGTGCGTCTTCAATATCACCTCGGATCCTAATCATTTGAAATTCGAGTGCTTAAGAGCATGTGGATTTGAACGATATTGCTCTACTCATCGAACATCATCGTTCACACCCATGAAGCCCTAGGTTTCTTTACAATCTGCAGAGGGATGAAGACAATGATCTTTGACTGATTTCTTCCGTTGGCGGAATGAAAGTTCGAGTGACGAATGACGATCTACGGAGGATATTCAGGACTAACTCGAGGAAGCATCAATCCGAGACCTACACGACTTTGTAGGAGAAAAGGAGTTTCTTGAAGCCGAAATTTGTTGAGACCGACAAACAAGGAGAACACGACGAACGTCAAAGCCTCCTATCTAAAAAAAAAAGTATCGCCTTCTTCTTGAGATCGTTAGGAAGGTGATCATGTGCTCGACTTCTGACCTTGATGCGGTCACTTCATACAAGATAAGTGTAATGGCTTTGCAATAATCAAGAAGGCTTCAAACATCGATTGGTTGGGTATGGTCAAAGCAAGATCGAGAAAAGACTCGGAAATTCGAACCGACCCGAGCAATGAAGTGTGCTTATCTTGAAGTGCTCATTCATACACAAAATCTATCATTCTCATCGGATAAGCCGCCCTTGAGAATTATGAATGGAACGAGAATGGAGCGAAGATTTATCAAGCAAAGCACAAGGCCATATTGGGCAAAGATGAGTCCCTACCGACAAGGCGATGAGGATCCAACTCCTTATGTGCCCAAAACCCAAGGGAGAAAAGAAAGGAAAAGATAAGGCAACCGTGCATCGCCCGAAGTGCGAGAAAAGGCCATTCAAGAGAAGAGGATGAAGAGGAAGGATCGGCCAAGAAACCAGACGCCAATGGAACGTCGAAGAGAGTCTCATCTCCTCTAAAAAAAAGCTCCATGTTCTCGCCCAAAGAAGCCCGGTAGAACAGAGGATCTGATGCAAGAAAGATCGACGAAGAGATAATATCCGCCCGAGCCAACTATCGAGAAGTAATGCGGGAAGAACAGATGATCGCAGCAGAAGGAGAGAAATCTGTCAGAAGGACAGAAGTGGTGCAATCTGAGGAAGAATCACCATCTGATTCTCTACCTCTAACCAAGATCTTCCAGAGAGCAAGATCGCCAACGCCCACTTCCAAATCACCATCACCCTCTACTCATAAATCATCACCTCCACCCTCTCCCTACAAAACCTTCTCTCCACCCCTCACCTCTCAGAACAAAATCTCCCACACCACCAATCAATGAACCCATTCAGGAAACTTAACACCCTCTACACGCTGAAAACAAACTTGAACAACAAACATCCCAATCCCCAATCCAGTCTCAAGAACCTGAGAGATTTGACGAACATGTGTCCATCTCTCATAATCCCTTCAACACCGAGCGATTACTTGCTTCCCGCTCGAGAGAGCCCCATCGTAGAATAATGAAGCACAGATCAAAGAGTATCTGCTGGTTCTATGCCCCTGAATTGGATCAACATCCTGGCATCCAGCAATAGATAGAAGAGATAGTGTTCTGGAGGGATATCAGACTGAAGAGCATTGAAGAACTTCTGATTCTAATGACAACTCTGGGATCAGACTTCTTTGTAGACTTAGAGTTGAAATGTCTACACAATGCTGGGATTGAAAGTGATGTTGAATTGGCATCAGACGACGATATCCAATGGCTAATTCATGAAAGGTTGAATTTATGCGATAACAGGGAGAAACCGTTCAACCTCCTACAGATCATGAGGGGAGCCGCCAATGAACCAAGAATGGGTCTTTGCAGATGAGACCCAATTTGGCAAGGCCTCAACATCCTGAACAAAGCTGCTAAAATGAGCTCGATACCTAGATCATCACTCTAAGAAGATTCGGGGAAGGGATCCAGTCGCATTTGAAGACAAATTCGCGGCGGCCACAAAGAGATCCGATGAAGCGGTTTGAAGATGAGCAAAAGCGAAACTAGTTGACAAGGAACGAAGTCACACTTGTTGGGATGCACAATGTCATCCTTCTTTGAAGTAATGCAACTAGTATACCCTCTTCTTTGAGAAGCTCAAGCTCCATCGACAAACTCTCGGTTCGAGACGGAGATGCTCAATCGAACCACAGTACTTTTGGAGAGTGTCTGGGCATCCTTGACAAAACCAACAATCACTTGGATATGGGTTGGAAACATTTTCTAGCTTCTACTGAAAAAGGCAAGACAGAAATCGAAATCGCTCTCGGGCGACTTCTACACACACACCTACGCCTTCGCCACCGCCTAGATCACTCCTCTTGTTGTCGAGAACTTAGAGAGGAGATCTCACGACAATTAACAACTCTGAACCAAGAAGATGTCCAACCTCTTTGATGCAAACCAAAAAGGGGAAGGAAAAGAGTCTGGAAAAAGAGTCTCAAGGAAAAGAGAATACGTAAAAAAGCAGACTCAAGAAAAAAGAGAACAAAGAGAAGGAAGAAAAAAAGACTCGCACACGGTTGGTAAAATTTTCATCTCTACCAAAAACCATCAGATCTAACTTGACATGTACCACTCCATCCATCGATCTCGTTCTTTGAAACAAAGAAACCGTGGAGCAACATAGGAAAGAGATCGTTGAACGTAAAAAGTACTCTTTTCGAGATTACTTTGCAGAGTCGACAAAATTGAAGACTTCTCTTCATCCGCTTCGAAAAAAGAATGGAAGTCGATGATCGTGCCAAGAGCCTTGAACTCGCTAAGAAATTAGCTGAAGAAGATGAACAAGATGAACCTGAGCAGACTCTGAGGAGGAAGAAAGGCAAAGACAAGATGATGAAAGCAACTGCGGAAGATCAGAGACAAGGCGAGATATTCTCCACCAAAAGCGGATGACTCTGAACAAGTTCAAGAGCAAACAAGACAGAGAATAAGAGAGGCCGCAATCAAGAAGCGAAGTTAGCAGAGGCAAAATTTGAACATTGCCTACATCCGGAAGGAAGAGAAGACCGAAGCTGCGGTGAGAGGAGATTGCTTTGGGAGAAAAATGCCCTTCCAAAGACTGTTAAAGGCATCCTCTCGTGCACGACAAGATTTGCTTCCAGAATGGGATCAGATCAGAGGAGAATGGTTATGTGACGTCCACATCCTGGAGAAGATTCCAATTCATCAAGATCAGGCTGAAAATGATGATGAATTTCGGAACTGGTTAGAAACAAAGTATCCAGACTTCTACCAGACACGTGATGACCAGAAGGCAAGATCATGTCACTGATACCGAAGCTCCACCCTTTGAACTACTCCTTCCACCTTTGCGTCCGGACAACAAGCTAGATCCCGTTAAATTCAAGAACATCTACTATGGACTAGGTAAAAAATGAGAAATCCATAGAAAAGAAAAAGTTGGACAAGCTAATGCAAAGGATGTACAGGGATGTTTGACATCCCCAAAGAACTGCAAATGTTCAAGTACACCAAAGAAGACAACTTGGAATCGATGATAGGTACGCTTTTCACATATTCTACAATGCACACACCTATCTCTCCTGGGGGAATGAGTTGCCTGACGATCTATTAGGGGTGAATATTTAAATACAAATTTAATTCATTAATTATTACTAGCATGAATTAATCCTATATTAATTCAAATAATAATTACAACAACATATCATGCATATAAAAAGCCACGTAAAACCTACGATGCGAATCTACGGGTTTACGTGAACGTATTCTCGGGATGGCGGTGACTTACGTCCGGACGGACTAACCAAAAAGGACTTCCCAAGTATTCCCTTAGCCCTTGCTCAACTATCCGATGGAAGGACACTTCGTCGAACAATTAACAAAAGGAAAAAATAAACTTTGTTGCACACCACCTTTGTGGATTTGCTAATATTTCGGCAGACATGTAATTGTACTTGGGAATGAACTAATCATCCCCTATTTATAGGAGAGGAGGGGTCGAAATTCTTGTAGAAAAAAAATGTGGGAAAAGACTTTTCTTAGTCACCAAAAAAATCTTGAATATATCTCCTATATTCTTTTTCCCATAATTAAAATATTCCACAAAAAAAAATCCCACCTCCTCAAGATATGGTGATTTTCAAAAATTAGTGTTACAAGAATCCAAGATTTGGATCTTCTTGAATTTATGAGATATTCTTGTATTTCAAGAAATACATATCTTCCATAATATCTTTTCAAGAAAATCAAGAAAATCTTTCTTGCCCACTATATTTCAAAAATTTCGAAAATTCTATATAGATAACCAAGTGGGAGATTTCTTGAATTTAATGAGATAATCTTGTATTCCAAGAATACATATCTTCATTCCATAACAAAATTCAAAGAAAATATTTCTCCCTACTATATCTATAATTTCGAAAATAGCATGGAAAAAATAAGCAACAATATTTATTTTATTTTAATCACTTTTTCAGTTATTGGACTATTTGTTGGGCTACTCAGGGGGCCTTTAGGAGAATTAAGATTGGACCTTCTAATGGATCTTGAATATCTAATATTGAGCCACAATATAATTCAAGCCCATAAATATTAATTAATCCCACTACATAATTAATATTGCACTATCCATCTTAACCCATATTACAGTCAATATGGCTCCCGGTCATTATTTCCCGTGTTTTAAGATTATCTAGCCCATTAATTAATCCAAGCCACTTGAAATAGCTTTCCGTTAATTAATATCTTTTGTCCTTGGTCGAGAAATCGGTTCAACATTATTATCCATCACCTAAAACAAATTCCACTTGCAAGATTTGGTATGATAAAGCTTATGAACCTCCCAAGGGGGCAAATCAAACAAGCGTACTTGCACACGATTCTTCGTATTAAATCTTAGCAATCACATGTGACCAATAATATTGCCCAAGATAAAAAGTATTGAATCTCTCTTTGATTCGCTACCCATGATAAGCCAAAGCAATAGTTACCAATCCCACGTGATCCTATTTAAGGAACGAAGATTAAGAAACAACGAACCACTAAGGTCTAATTCTTCCTTGTTCGGTTAAAAGAATTTATCCCATCAGAGGTCCTATTCAAATCGATCACCACGGTGTAATCTCTTAGTCAAGACAAACCAATCCGAGCCTTACACCTCAACCTTTCGTGATGGGTTGTTCATTTCCATCTAGGTCGTGAATGGCGTACTTTTAGTTACAAGGGACTGTTAATTTAATCTTCTGTGATCTGGTATCACTAAATTAACTACAATGTAACACGTACGAATTATTGAACAGTTATGCAGTAAAAATATGTAACATTCAATCATATTTAAAGCATCAGTGATATACAATTTATTTCAGTAAATAAGTTAAAAAATTCAGTTTCGATTATACAAAGTAAAAAACATACTTTTCAGTATAATCCCAACACTATCTGAATAAAACTTTCCATCCCACTGATTCTAAGACAATCATCTCATTGTCTTCTGAGGTATGTACTATTTGCATTATCTACATTTCCATTCATGGTATCTGTTTTTCTGATCAAGTTTGGTTAAGTGTTTTGGTTCCATCAAAAAGGGGGAAATTGTTGGGAAATATGTAATTTAGTTTTGATGGAAGTTCCAAAACAGGTTGTAATAGGACCCGTCGGACCTATTAGGTATCGATGACTTAGAATCGAAATAAGATGACCAAATTGAAATGTATAGATAGGTGATGTAAAAGATAGGTCACATATTGAGGGGAACTCAATATGTATAGGTCGTCGAGTATCGGATGACCCGGAGAAGGTCGGATGATCGAAGACTAAGCGCCGTCGAAGACAAGAAGTCAAAGATCGGTGAAGACAAGAAGACATCAAGACTCGGAAGAACACGAAAGACTCGGATAACATCAAGACTCGGATGAACTCAAGACTTCGGATAAACACAAGACTTCGGCATCAAACTCGAAGACTTCGATCTGTTGAATACACTAAGGCTCGAGAGACACGAAGATCAAAAGACACGAAGACCTACTTTCGGCAGATGCGCATATTGAAGCTAAGACAATGTGCAACCAAGACTCAACAAGGTAGACCGATCGGTTACTTGATCAAGTCGACTCACACTGGTGACAATCAAAAGATACACCGCACAAAGGCGAATCCTCTTCAAAAGGAATATCAATATTCTAACGGGCAAATTTCTAAAGTGCACCTCATGGCTCAGGAGAAAGCGACACGTGCACAAAAAGAGCGACAATACGGGATCTGACCGGCTGCCGGACAAAATCGGCACTAATCATGCCCTACTGCCACGCCCGAAAATCGCAAAGACGTCACAATCATATCTTCTGACCTACCTAATATAGCCCGAATTCAAATTGCTCTCCAAAGGCTCTTTGATTTCGAGGTCTATAAAAATGGGATCGATCTTCATTTTTGAAGAAAAGGACCAACAAGTGAAAACGCAAGAACAAACACGGAGACATCGCAAAAAGAAGCTAAAGCTACAACAAATCTCCACTCAAAAGAACACTACATCTGAAGATTATTCTTAAGAGTGTTCATCCCATAGTTCTTAGCAAGAAATCCTATCCACTAGCATTTTGGCTACCTAAAGCACCAGGATAAGATTTCCAGTTGGAACCCTCAATCATTATTTTCCCAAACGCAAGTTAGGTCAAGTCTGTAGAGTGAGAACTCATTAAACATCTCGGCTATCCTCTTTGTAGGATATAAGTCCCGTTACGTTTGTAGAGTGGGAACTCGATAAACATCTCTTTATCCCGAAAAGGATATAAGTCCCGTAGGTTAAGCTTGAGTGGGAACTCAAGAAACATCTCGCCATCCCGAAAAGGATATAAGTCCCAAGAAAGTTAAGTTTGTAGAGTGGGAACTTCATTAAAACATCTCGGCCATCCGGAAAATGATATAAGTTCCGCAGGTTAAAGTAGGTTAAGGTTCCCCTGTGTTAAGGGAAGAGTGGACGTAGGACGGGTTTCGTCTGAACCACTATAAAAAGTCTTGTGTGCATTTTTCTTACTCTTACGAATTTCAATATTAAAAAAAAATAAAAAAAATCAAAGCTTTAGAGGAAACTGGTACGGGGACCTTGGAACCACTGTCGCCAGGGAAGAAAGTTGGGTGCATAAAATTAAGAAGAAATTGAACGTTTGGTGGCGAAATGCTTCACTCAGATTGAGGGAACTGATTTTCACGAGACATTTGCGCCTGTTGTAAAACTCGTGACAATGAGATGTTAACTTGCTATAACTACCAAAAAAAAAATTGGGTTGTTTATCAACTAGACGTCGACAATGTCTTCCTTCACGGTGGCCTTATAGAAGATGTGTATATGAAAGTACCCTAAGGATATGCACGATGACTAAACGTTCGTCTACGAGTTATTTTATATCTTTGGGAGGAGCATCCGTATCTTGGCGCACTAAGAAACAATTTGTTGTATTATTGTCTCCAGCTAGAGTTGTTAAACGAAACTAGCAGCTCGAGAGCTCGACTCGACTCAACTCGTTAAGGCTCGAAATATTGATAAACAAGTCAAACTCGAGCTCGTAAAATACTAAATATACTAACGAGCCTACTTATTTCGTCTCGTTAGGCTTGATAGCTAAGATTTTTCTTGTAATTGCATTAGGCTCGTGAGACTCGTTTGTGATCGTGGTTTAATTCTATTTTTTGGTTTGGTTAAAGTAATCGAGCTTGACTTGGCTTGACTCGACAAGAGCTCAAGACGAGTTCAAACTTCAAATACTCGACTTTCGGCCAACTCAAATAATGACTCTATCTTCAACGAAGGTGGAATTCATATCAACCTGTTAGTGAGATATTGTGACTTTAGTGGTTATTAAAAGACACCAAGACAACACAACCAAGCAACTAGACAATCGATAAAAAATGTTATAAAGGATTTTTAATTTTTTTAATCCAGAATATTGCAAAATGAGTTTTAACTATCAACGAAAACGTTTTTTTTTAATCCAGAACTATGCGACTTTGGCTTATTATAATAATTTGAAAATGATGACTGAAACGATTTTTGATTTCATCTTGGCCTAAACGTGCTCAAAACGTATCACGCCGTCCCCATATCCTTCATGATAAGTTCCGCCGGATTTGAATATTATAAAAACGTGAAAATATATAAATTAGTTTTTATTTATAGTTGAAATAGAGTACGATTATATTATTGGTTAGTTGATTCCACTATAAAAAAATTCAGATTCTCCATGTTAACATTGTCGGCGAGGTGCGATCAATTCTATATTTGATTTGTTGGCGAGTAAATAAATAAATTAGTAGCATAATCTTTTTGTGATAATTGGCGAGTAAATAAATTAGTAGTATAATCTTTTTTGTGCATATTTTATTCGTCATCTATTTATACACAATATACATGTGATATTTTTTTACTTAAAAAGTAGTAATATTTGATGGATTAGGACCATTTACCTTTCTACTAGATGAAATAGAACGGATGATAGAAAACATGGGTCATTATGGAAATAGGTGCACCATGCATTATATCTATAGTGTATTTTTTTTAAAGGGTTATATTTTTTTTATAGTTCAATAATTTTGCATCGTTTTGAAATTAATTCCGATAGTTTTGACTTTTTTTTTTTTTAGTCCGTAAGTTTTTACGAAATTTTGAAATTGGTCTAGGAATCGGCTCCAACGGAGTTCTTGAACCGATCACACCTTACATGTCTATTTATTTTTTGAGATTATATTTTTATACTCCAATAACTTTGCATCGTTTTTGAAATTTATCTCTATTGTTTTGACTTTTTGATTTTGATCTTGTAAGTTCTTTGAAATTTTGAAATTGATCCAAGAACTGCCTGCTCAAGCGGTTTAAGCAATGTAACCCGATAACTTGCCACGGTATTAATTTTTTCATTTATTTTTAATGTGTCATCTGAATTTTTTTGTTGGGAAATATGTAATTTAGTTTTGATGGAAGTTCCAAAACAAAGTTGTAATAGGACCAAATGACTGTTAATGTATCGATGACTTAGAATCGAATAAGATGACCAAATGAAATGTATAGATAGGTGATGTAAAGATAGGCCACATATTGAGGGGAACTCAATATGTATAGGTCGTCGAAGTATCGGATGACCCGGAGAAGGTCGGATGATCAAGACTAAGCGCAAATCGGAAGACAAGAAGTCGAGATCGGTGAAGACAAGAAGACACTAAAGACTCGGAAGAACACGAAGACTCGGATGAACTCAAGACTCGGATAACATCAAGACTCGGATGAACTCAAGACTCGAGACAAACTGAAGACTTCGACATCAAACTGAAAGACTTCAAGACGAATACTACACCGAGGCTCGAGACACACGAAGATCAAAAGACACGAAGACCTACTTTCAGTGATCTGCATATTGAAGCTAAGACAATGTGCAATCAAGACTCAACAAGGTAGATCGATCGGTTACTTGATCAAGTCACTCACACCGTGACAATCAAAAAAGATACACCCGCAAAGGCGAATCCTCTTCAAAAGGAATATCAATCGTCTAACGGTCAAATTTCTAAAAAGTGCCGCCTCGTGAAGCCAAGGAGAAAGCGACACATGCACAAAAAGAGCGACAATACGATATCGACTAGCAGAGACAAAATCGGCGCTAATCATGCCTACGACCACGCCCGAAAAATCGCAAAGACGTCACAATCATATCCTACAACCTACCTAATATAAAAGAAATTCAAATTGCTCTCCAACGTCTCTTTGATTTCGAGGTCTATAAAATGGGATCGATCTTCATTTTGAAGAAAAGGACCAACAAGTGAAAACGCAAGAACAAACACGGAGACATCGCAAAAAAGAAGCTAAAAGCTACAAAGAAATCTCCACTCAAAAGAACACTACATCTGAAGATTATTCTTAAGAGTGTTCATCCCATAGTTATTAGCAAGAAATCCTATCCACTAGCATTTTGGCTACCTAAAGCACCGGGATAAGATTTCCAGTTGGAACCCTCAATCATTCTTTACCCAAATGCAAGTTAGGTCAAGTCTCAGAGAGTGAGAACTCATTAAACATCTCGGCTATCCTCTTTGTAGGATATAAGTCCTGCTGGTTACGTTTGTAGAGTGGGAACTCGATAAACATCTCGGCTATCTTGAAAAGGATATAAGTCCCGTAGGTTAATCTTGAGTGGGAACTCAATGAAACATCTCGCCATCCCGAAAAGGATATAAGTCCCATGAGTTAAGTTTGTAAGAGTGGGAACTTCGGTAAACATCTCGGCCATCCCGAAAAGGATATAAGTCCCGAAGTTAAAGTAGGTTAAGGTTCCCCTGTGTTAAGGGAAGAGTGGACGTAGGACGGGTTTCGTCTGAACCACTATAAAAAGTCTTGTGTGCATTTACTTGCTTTCTTATCGCTTTACACAAGTCACTCAACTGAGTTTAAACTGCATACATATTCTAAAGTTAAGCTCGATCGCACCAAGCCAATCGATCGACGATTGACACTTCATCAACCGGTTGAAAATCGACTTAAGAATCGATTGATAAAACTTGTTTTTTCACACGGTAAAAACAAGCTTCCGCACCATTCGCTTAAGTTTGCAGATATCAAACCGACCCCC
Source organism: Stenogyne calaminthoides (assembly GCA_037126765.1). NCBI lineage: Eukaryota > Viridiplantae > Streptophyta > Magnoliopsida > Lamiales > Lamiaceae > Stenogyne > Stenogyne calaminthoides. Next base: position 37,641,318 of record JBBCBC010000006.1, on the reverse strand, counting down.
TCGGGCACTCAAGAAGATTGAACATCGATCTAAACTGATACACTAGCACTCTGATCGGGTAATCTGCAGTTCACACATGATCCGCACGAAAAGTTTTGGAAGTCTATTCACCCCTCCCCTCTAAACTTCCACCCTCACAAAACACGTTCAGGACCTACATTTTTTAATCTAAAATATCTGAAGGCGTGTCCGAATCAGGTTTTTGGATGGATTTCAGATAGAGCAACTTATACAATCGGGTTGGATCAGAACAAAATCGACCCAAAAATTCAATTTCTAGATCTTAATAGGGCCGGGTTCAAAGCCCGCAATTTCTAGATCTCACAACTCCATTGCATACCCTGCCACTTTTGTTCAAGCGGACACCACCACCTTCAAACACATGGTGCAAATGCTAACCTGATCATTCAATTCCGTCAAACATGCTTCCAAATCGGTTTCAAATCCCAATTATGTCACGATCAAAAGCACCGGACGGAAAAAAGGGGTTCAAGCTTTATGAAAGAAGAAATAGCTTGAACAACGACCTCATGATTCATACTTTCATAGCAGTCGAATTTTCTCAAAATTTGTCGCGGAAGCCCAAGATCTTGTCGCGAGCATTCTTGATTTTCCATCGTTGGTTCTCAGCCCAGGGATGCCAATGAATGAGGACAAACCCTCGGCGCCATACGCCATCTTCATCGGAAGAGGAGAAAACGATAGCGATGAAGAAATTCTATCTACATCCATCGCCGGTGGGCGGTAGCGAGGGACGCCACAATCGGAGTTGTTGTCGTTTTTTTTTAGGTGATATCGCCGAGAAATTTGAGGTCTTTGTTGTGAAGAAATTGAATTTTTAAAATTGATACAATTGATGGGTCGCGAAACCTCATGGCTGATTTGATTAGATTATCACCGTTGATCATTGTGAGTTTTGAGATTTAGGTTTTTGTCGTTGTCCGAATAGAAGAAGAGGGTGCCAATTTAGGGTTTTTGGATTTTTGGATTACGATTTGCTTAATTGTAAGTTTGTGAGGATATGATGTAGTTGGGTAGGTTTTTAGTCGGCCCGAACTTGAGAGGTATAATGTTTTGAGATTTATGTGAAATGGGAGTGTTTTTTCGGGTTTTCAAGGTCGATTTGGCTTGACCCAACTGACTCGAGCTACCTTAAGATATTTTAGATTGAAAAAAATTGGGATGGCACATTAAAAAAAACACGTGGCGAATTCTGGCCGAGTCCTGGACTAATTTTAAAATTTTAAAAACTTACAGGACAAAAAAATCAAAACAATAAGGATCAATTTCAAAATGATGTAAAGTTATTGGACTAAAAAATATAATCCTAAAAGATAAATACACACGTGGCGGGTTTTACCGGTTCGATGTCTGCTAGAACCGGTTTCGGGACTAATTTCAAGATTTTCAAAACTTGTTGGACCAAAATAAAAAAGTCAAAAACAATCGGACCAATTTCAAAATGGTGCAAAGTTATTGGAATACAAAAATATAATCCTTTTTTGAAACATACAACTTTTAAATTGAAATCGTTTCAATATAACAAATTGTATATTTCAATGCACTAATATTATATATTTTTAAAATATACACTATATAGTGCATGGTGCACCTGGTGCCTGCATGGAGGACCTAGCCCCATATACATATGTATAGGAGTAGGTCTGTTGTAAATAAAAGTTAAAGGTGAATTCCATACAAAGTATTTTATTTAAAAAATAATAATTTTATAAGTTATTCTCTCAAAAATCTTAACATGAGTACTTGGTATAGTAAAAGATATAAATAATATATTAAAAAGTATTATTCATAGACATTTAAATGATATAAATAATTAAAGTGAGAAGCTCACTAAGGAAATAGAAACGTGAGAAAATAAAATTAAATTCAAACACGTGGTGCACCCACAACACAATCGATATTGATGGTCCTTAACGCCCCATCCTCCTTACAGGCTTACTCACCCACCCACCCAATTATTTGTTCAATAATAAATATTTTTTGACAAAAATATTGTATTATATAATACATGCACTGTGTTTTCCTGATAAAAATAAAAAATAAAAAAAATGCACTGTGTAATTTTGTACATATCTTTTAAAAAATGTTTAGAGCAGGTTTTCTATACACCAATGTGACCGTGCTACTTAAGTGCACGTGCAATTTATTTTAGTATTTCACTGAACCGTTCAATTTATTTATACTGAAACATGCAACTTGTTCAGTGTAAAATAAATTAAATATTTCAGTAAAACAAGTTGTTTGTTTAAAAAATACACTTGAGTTGCACGATGCACCTGTTACATACGAAACTTTGTAAAATATTTATTATTTCACAATAATACTTAGTCAATTTATATTAGTAATTTTATTAAAAGTATTCATTGTTAACTGAGAAATACTCCTTCCAAATACTCCTCACATCCCTTGTTGCTAAAATGAGCATATCAGCTTAAGCTTTTCATTTCCTTTTACGGATATTTATATTTTCTCTCTTTATGTTTTCTCTTCGTATCTCCCTCTATATTTTTTTTCCATTCACATCTCAACAATCCACCACACACATAATATCATATATATTTATTAATTTATGTGAAAAAAATAAATTAAAAGCTTAACAAAGGACGGAGACCGGACCGTGATAATTTGCATCAATTAGTAAGATTTATCATTTTATTTCATCAAACATGAGATCATATATATATATTAACCAGGTAGTTTAGCCCACCTGACCACTTGACTCCTCAATTGAGTGGGAGACCCAGGTTCGATTTTCTTTGGGAAGGAATTGGAGTATGGGAGTTATAAGGTGACTTGGTGAATTTGTGGAGTGTTTGGGTACGAATTTTTTATTTTGCCTTTGCATGAAATTTTATAAAAAATCTGCTTGACACAGGATCTCCAAATTTTTCAGCTCCTTCCTATTTTAACTAACATTTCACGGTGAAATATTTAACAGGAAAGTCTCCTTTGTTTTTTATTCCCACACCTTTTATCTATAATTTTTCACACATTTTTCTTACTCTTACGAATTTCAATATTAAAAATAAAAATAAAAAAAAAATCAAAGCTTTAGAGGAAACGCAGGGGACCTTGGAACCCACTGTCGCCCGGGGAAGAAAGTTAGGTGCATAAAATTAAGAAGAAATTGAGCGTTTCTTTGGCGAAATGCTTCACTTTCATTTGAGGAATCGATTTTCACGAGACATTTCTTTGTTGTAAAACTCGTGACAATGAGATGTTAACTTGCTATAACTACCAAAAAAAAAATTGGGTTGTTTATCAACTAGACGTCGACAATGTCTTCCTTCACGGTGGCCTTATAGAAGATGTGTATATGAAAGTGCCCTAAGGATTTGGAAAGGATGGTGAAACTTGAGTTTGTAAGTTGAGAAATTCAATATGTAGTTAAAGTAATCGAGCTTGAGTTGGCTTGACTCGACAAGAGCTCAAGACGAGTTCAAACTTCAAATACTCGACTCGACCCGACTCAAATAATAGCTCTATCTTCAACGAAGGTGGAATTCATATCAACTGTTAGTGAGATATTGTGACTTTAGTGGTTATTAAAAGATACCAAGACAACACAACCAAGCAGCTAGACACTGATAAAAATGTTATAAAGGATTTTTTATTTTTTTTAATCCAGAATATTGTAAAATGAGTTTTAACTATCAATAAAGAACATTTTCGCATATTTGCTGTTAAAAAAATAAATATATCTAAACGAAAAATGATTGGAATACAAATTAAAATGCTTGTATTTCTGAGTGAATATGACAAATACCGACCGAAATGAGGATTACAAATTGATTGAAAAATACTAGACAAATTTAAAGCCACGTATGCATCGCAAGTCAAGTAGTAGCAAAAGGCAATAGATAGGCTTAGAGATGTCGACTGAAGTGGCATTAACTTTACCACGATGTCGCTAGGATTCAGACTTTGATCATAAACGGCGCCGAAATTGCTCAAACACTATGCGACTTTGGCTTATATAATAATTTGAAAATGATGACTGAAATATTTTTTGATTTCATCTTGGCCTAAACGTGCTCAAAACGTATCACGCCGTCCCCATATCCTTCATGATAAGTTCCGCCGGATTTTTAAATTGACATGTGGCAGGTGACCGGTTCGGTAACATGTTGGAGCCGAGTCCTGGACCAATTTTAAAATTTTAAAAAACTTACAGAACAAAAAATAAAAAAAAATTAAAATAATCAGGATCAATTTCAAAATGATGTAAAGTTATTGGATTAAAAAAAATATAATCCTAAAAGATAAATACACATGTGGGAGGTTACCGGTTCGGTAATCTGCTAGAGCTGGTTTCAGGACTAATTTCAAGATTTTCGAAAACTTGTTGGACCAAAATAAAAAAGTCAAAACAATCGAATCAATTTCAAAATGGTGCAAAGTTATTGGAATACAAAAAATATAATCCCTTTTTGAAACATACAACTTTTTAAATTGAAATCGTTTCAATATAACAAATTGTATATTTCAATACACTAATATTATATATTTTCAAAATATACACTATAGAGTGCATGGTGCACCTGGTGCCTGCATGGAGGACCTAGCCCCATATACATATGTATAGGAGTAGGTCTGTTGTAAATAAAAGTTAAAGGTGAATTCCATACAAAGTATTTTATTTAAAAAATAATAATTTTATAAGTTATTCTCTCAAAAATGTTAACATGAGTACTTGGTATAGTAAAAGATATAAATAATATATTTAAAAGTATTATTCATAGACATTTAAATGATATAAATAATTAAAATGAGAAGGTCACTAAGGAAATAGAAACGTGAGAAAATACAAATTAAATTCAAACACGTGGTGCACCCACAACACAATCTATACACCAATGTGACCGTGCTACTTAAGTGCATTTTTTAAACGTGCAATTTATTTTAGTATTTCACTGAACCGTTCAATTTATTTATACTGAAACATGCAACTTGTTCAGTGTAAAATAAATTAAATATTTCAGTATAACAAGTTGTTTGTTTAAAAAATACACTTGAGTTGCACGATGCACCTGTTACATACGAAACTTTGTAAAATATTTATTATTTCACAATAATACTTAGTCAATTTATATTAGTAATTTTATTAAAAGTATTCATTGTTAACTGAGAAATACTCCTTCCAAATACTCCTCACATCCCTTGTTGCTACTAGCCTACAACATAAAAAGAGAGACACCACAAATTTTTTGGTGTTGCAAGTAAATTATTGTTATATTAGGTATATTTCAATTTGGTGTGCAATTAAGTACTGCAGCTGAAATGAGTGCTTTCATAATAAATCGATTGGATGAATTGACTCTGTGTGAAGAATTTATTATAATTTAATTATTATTCGATATAAAAATTAAAGCATTTATTATTATTTATTAACTCATGTAATGACTCCACATGAACTCTACATTTATATATGCCGCCCACATTTTTCATCTGAGAAAATTAATAAATCTTTAATGGAAGTTACAAGACGATCGAGTCTTTGCAGTACACACTTAATTATAATTCAATTAGTAAGATTTATCATTTTATTTCATCCAACATGAGATCACATATATATATATATATATATATATATTAACAAACCTAGTCGGGTCGATTCGGGCCTACTCCGGGTTCGGGCTGAGCAGGGCTAGGTTTGGGTCCCGGTCAAGTCGGGCTGGGTTCGGGTTCGGGCTGGGCGGATTAGTCATGTTGGGTCGATTGGAGGCCCAGTCGGGTTGGGTCCAGGTCTTGTTTGAATGTTGAAAATTGTGGTGGGATTAAGCTGGGATGGGATGTGATTAAGGGGGAGGGTAGAATGGTAAAAAAATGGCACAATTATAAGTTGAAAAAGTCTTAGGACAAAAAAGAGTATTGCACGTTCAAAATGGGCATTTTTACCTATTTTCTCTTATTTTTCTCAATTACACAATTCACCATTACATCCTCGTAGCTTCAAAGTGCCATAGTATTATAAAGAAAAATTCTCGCGATCTTTGTCTCACGCTAGCACCGTGAGACATAATAAAATTCATTGACTAATTAAAATTAGAGATTATATTTATCGTAGTGCAATAACTTTGGTCCCAATTATTTTTACTTTTTGATTATGCTCTTGTTCCTGGATCAATTTCAGAATTTTTGAAAACTTGTCGAACTAAAATAAAAAATTTAAACAATCAGGATCAATTTAAAAAACGATGCAAAGTTATTGAACTAAAAAAATATAATCCAAAAAAATAAATGCACACCAGGTTACCGGTTGGATAACCAGCTAGAGTCGATTCCTGAACCAAAATTAAATTTTTTGAAAATTTATATTACCAAAATAAAAAAATCAAAACAATTGGGACCAAATTTAAAACGATGCCAAATTATTGAACTACAAAAAAATATAATCCCTTATAGTTACTTCAAATCAAGTTACCCCACCAAATAATCCAATTGGAAATTAACTAAAGAAAAACGATAAATGAACAACACGCACACATGTTCAAGAATATTGGATCTAAAAGTTTGTTAATAAATATTCGGAAAACTCAAGAAAAATCCCACGAAATCGCTAGAAGCCTAGAAATATGGAGAAGTCTCAAGTCCCTAGAAAACCCTAACTAGATAAGAGGAGGCAAAACTTTTTTTTTTTCTTTATAAACTATGACTGTTGATGTATAGCAAACTAAACACTTCCATATTTAATTTGAAAGATGTATGTAGCAAATTAAACACTTCCATATTTAATTTGAAAGGACAAAGATTTAAAATAATCTTACGTGATAGTGTTCAAACTTTTTATTAATATAAAACAAACTCAAGTTTTTAAATATGGAAATTGGAATAAGACATATTATACTGTTTTCCCGTCGGCCAGCCGCTAAACAACCAAATCCCTCGAAATGTCCCTTCTACCCTCGGGTCGCATTTCCCTCGAGAAAAACGTGACGGAATTTAAACGGCCTCACTATTTTGCGGCTAACTCTTGTCTCCCTCCCTCTATATATTTCTCTCTCCTCATCACACTTTTCAAACAAACTCCAAACTAATTATCTCGTCCAGCATGTTTCTCTCTCTCCTCTCTCTTATAACCCTAGGGTTTCTTCTCCTCTCCTTCCCGAACCGGCTCCGGTTCAAGCTCAGAAAATTATCTTCCAATTTTACCCCTCCTAGCATCGGATGCCTCGTCTCCTTCTACAAGAACCGCCACCGCCTACTTAGCTGGTACACCGAGCTCCTATCCAGCTCCGCGACGCAGACGATGGTGGTGCACCGCCTCGGTGCACCCCGAACGATCGTGACCGCTAATCCGGTCAACGTGGAGTACATCTTGAAGACCAAATTCGCCAATTTCCCGAAAGGGAAGCCCTTCACTGATCTATTGGGGGACTTTCTGGGCCTCGGGATTTTCAACGTAGACGGGGACACGTGGAGCGTGCAGCGCAAGTTAGCCAGCCACGAGTTCAGCGCCAAGTCTCTCAGAGACTTCGTGGTGAAGGTTCTAGAAGATGAGGTGGAGACCAGATTGATTCCGATTCTCGAGAATGCTGCTGCCAACGACGTCGTTTTGGACATGCAGGAGGTTTTTTGGAGGTTTGCTTTTGATACTATTTGTAGAGTGTCGTTAGGGATGGACCCTTGTTGCTTGGACCTCACGCGCCCGGCGCCGCCCTCGCGGCGGCGGCGTTTGACAAAAACCGCCGAGATCTCCGCCATGCGAGGGACGGCGCCAGTGCCCGCGGTGTGGAAGGTCAAACGCGCGATGAGTTTGGGGTCGGAGAAGGATTTGAAGGACGCGGTGAAGTTGGTTCATGAAAATATTGATAATATGATCATGTCAAAGAGAGAAAATGAACGAGAATGGCAATGAGAATGATTTGTTGTCGAGGTTTTTGGAGGCTGGTTTAGGTCATGATATGGTGCGAGATATGGTGATAAGTTTTTTGATGGCAGGGAGAGACACCACCTCCGCCGCCCTGACGTGGTTGTTATGGCTCCTATCCCACCACCGCGGAGTCGAAGCCAAGGTGGTGGAGGAGATCGCCGCCGTTAACAACTTCGGGTTCGAAGAATTGAAAGCATTAAGTTTCGTGAAAGCATGTTTATGTGAATCAATGAGGCTTTACCCTCCGGTGGTGTGGGACTCCAAACACGCGGCGAACGACGACGTTTTTTGCCGGACGGGACGCCAGTCCGTAAAGGGACCGGGTGACGTACTTCCCCTACGGAATGGGGAGAATGGAGGAGCTGTGGGGGAAGGACCGGCTCGAGTTCAGACCGGACCGGTGGTTGGACGAGAACCGGGCGGTTAAATTCGTGAGCCCGTACAAGTTTCCGGTTTTCCAAGCCGGTCCGAGAGTGTGCCTGGGTAAAGAAATGGCGTTCATACAAATGAAGTACGTTGTGGCGTCGGTTCTGAGCCGGTTTGAGATGGTGCCGGTTCGGTCTGAAGTGCCGGTTTTTGTTCCGCTGCTGACGGCTTATATGGCGGGTGGGTTCAATGTTAGGGTTCGCCGTAGGGGACAGTAATTAAAAAAGTAAGGTGTGCTATTTTAGGAAATCTTTGACTCTTGGTTGGTTATATATAGAGTTGAAATATTGATTGAGAGTCAGAGATTAGATAATTTGAAAGGACATGGATAGTAGAGAAGTTGCACTTGTATATGTGTAATATACAGTGTGTCCTTTTTTGTTGTCTCAAACTTGGAGCATTAATGCATTAATTGTTGTGCACGCAACTTTGGAGATTTTATTTTAAATTGCAGAGTTAGTATTAAACACGTACGCGCTTCGGAGTGAATTAAACTGTAATTATGGAGAATTTAATAAAAACGAAAAATAAATAATATGAAATTTGTTGGCAAAATCGTTAAAATTATTACATTTGGGGGTCACTATCAAACTAAGAGATATATTAATATATGCATGATTACAAATACAATGAATCGGGGGGTTGTTTATACTTTCGAACCGGGATCTTAGCTCTAGAAGGCCATTCAACTCGAGTGTTGCTTTAAAGGCTCATGTACAGTTGGACTACTTTGAAACTAGGATATGAAACAATCGATCATACTCCAAATTCAACAAAAAATACTACCCCACCCGTTCTCTTCTTATCTGAACATTTGTCGAAAATGTTCGTCATTTATTTAATTAAATATTTCTTTAAATTATAATAAAACAATTTTATTTTTTCTACAAAACTCCTTCAATTAAACATTTCAATATTACATCATATGTCATTACTTTTCCTACACTAAAATCAATTTTATCTTTTTTTTTTAATTTACATATCGCATGTCATTACCTTACTATTCAACCCCATAAGAAGTAACTTTATTTTTTTAATATTAATAAACAATTAATACATTAAAAATCTCAGTATCAGTAAATGTTCAAAGAATGGGACGATGGAAGTATTTTTTTTTTTAGCCGTGTAAATGGAAGAACATAGAGAAAAAATAAAGAATCTACAAAAAAATGTAAGAAACATGCATGGAAAAGAAAGATTAAAAACGAGTAGAAGATAATATTGTTGGATTCTCCTGTTTTATTTTTCGTATTTTATTGGTGTTTCATATTTTTTGATCATTTAACACATTGACCCAATGTATGGTGGATCGTTGAATATTTTTTATTATTTTACGTGTCATTCATTCATATCTAAAATACAAAGTGAAATATCAATTATGGGAAATAGGTGTTCTCGTTCCGTCTAATTTGAGACCATAAAGAGTTCTTTTTCAAAATAAAGATGCCGACCAGGCAGGGTGACCTATGTATATTAATTCAGAAAAATGTCTTCGAAATAATTGATTGCTACGTATATATTTTTTTTTATCAGAGAAAGGTGATTTTATTAATAAGGGCATGAGAAGTACCCAAATTACAAAATCTAGGCAAGAAATGCCCACATAAAGTACATTACAGGAAACAAAATTTTGAAATTCTACTTTTGCTCAAGTCTAACCAAGAATAGCTCTAGGCATAATGCACCATTCATCATACGATAATTTGTGACTCCATATTCCTCTTACGGTAATCTAGCTCCAAAGTCTTCTTTTGATGTCTTCCACGATCTCCTTAATATCTGTTTTTTCCTTTCGAAAAATTATGGCATTCCGATTGTTCCAAAGAGTCCAAACAATACACTCCCACAAGGACACCATCATGGTCTTCCCATCCTTCCATCTAATAAGTCTACTAAAATGAAGTAGGCTTACCTTCGGGTTGGATGTTAGAACCGTGCAAATCCCAAACCAATCGACACATTCCATCCAAATTCGGAACACAAAGTAGCATTCAAATAAAACGTGTCTTACAGTTTCAGTTTCGGAGTTGCAAAAGGGGCAATGGATACTAGCCTGTTGTGGGAGTTCATTCCGTCTTCTTAGATTCATTGTTGTAGGAATCCGTTCCCAGAGTACGCGCCAAGCATGAACACTCACTTTGTTCGGCACCCACTTGTTCCAAATTGCTGAAAAAATCTTCTTGTCCTCCTCAACCGGCTCGTTGTTGTCCTGTGTAAGCCAAAAGTATGCAGCTTTTGTGTTGTAGATACCGTCTGGCGAAAATCTCCATTTCCAATTGTCTTCCTTATCTTGTGTTAACGTGTACATGTTCACCAAGTCAATCAAATTGTTTAGAGTAGGTAGTTCCATCTCAAGTAACTCCCTCCTCCAATTCCACTTCCACCTCCAATCTCCCTCATACCACTCCCTAATTACTCTAGCCCACAAACTCTCCGGATTTGAGAGAAATCTCCACACCCATTTCCCTAGGAGACCTCTATTAAAACACTCAAGATCTCTTACCCCTAGAACCCCCACAGACTTTGGTTTGAAAATATTTTCCCACTTAATCCAAGAGATATTGTTCTTGCCCTCATTACCCCCCCCCCATAAAAAGACTCTTTGTAAACGCACAATTTCACTCAAGACAATGCCAGGAGCCCGGTAGATAGATAAGTAGTAGAGACCAGGAAGAGACGATAGGACAACATTAATCAAAGTCAGTCTTCCCCCAATGGAGAGATTTAGATCTTCCCATTTCCTCAGACGATTCCGAATTTTCTGAATGACATGGTTCCACTCGGAGGCCTTTCTGTGTGCACACCCAACTTTGACCCCCAAATATGTGAATGATTCGCCCCCCACCTGGCAGCCTAAAGTATCGGCATAGGCTTGCAAATCAGCGCTGCTCGTATTAAACCCGGACACGCTGCACTTTCCCCTATTGACTTTTAGCCCGGACACCATTTCCAAATTGATAATGAAAATTTTCAAAAATAAGACGTTCTCCCAGGAGGCTTTACCGATGAAGATAGTGTCATCCGCAAATTGAAGGTGAGATATCTCAGTGTTGTCCCTGCCTACTAGCATTGGAGTGAAAAGGCCTCTGCTGGTGGCTTTGTTCAGCATTAGACTTAGTCCTTCCGCTGCAATAAGAAATAGGAAGGGGGATAATGGATCCCCTTGCCTAAGTCCTCTTCCCAGTTGAATTTCTTCCGTCGGGCTTCCATTGATAAGGACTGAGGAGTGGGCCGTAGAGACACATTCCATGATCCACTTAATCCACTTGTTTGAGAACCCAATTTTTTCCATAATCAATCTCAAGTACCCCCAGTCAACTGAATCATACGCCTTTGCGAAATCGATCTTGTATAGAAGGCATTGGTCCTTCCCTTTTTTTTGCATCTTCAATTACCTCATTAAGGATCACCACACTATCCAGAATTTGTCTTCCTCCAATGAAGGCACATTGTTGCTCGGAAATGATGGATTCTAGTACTTTGCTCAATCTAAGTGCAAGTACTTTCACCACCACTTTGTAGATACAACCGATTAGCGAAATCGGTCTATAGTCTGAGAGGCAAATGGCTTCCTCTTTCTTCGGAATGAGCACAATGAATGATGGGTTCAGGCCTTTCACGAACTTTCCGTGCACATGAAACTCCTCGAACATTTGTAAGAAATCTCCTTTTAGTTCCTCCCAGAAGTCTTTCAAGAAACCAAAATTGAATCCATCAGGCCCTGGACTTTTGGAGCTATTGCACGAGAACACAGCAGATCTGATTTCGTCCTCAGAAAAACCAGCAATCAGCATTCAGTTTTCCACGGGGTTGATTTTCTTGTTGCAGAAATCTGAGGCTAGGCCTGGTCTTGTAACTCGTTCGGCCATGAAATGTTTTTTAAAAAGAAGGTAGAGTGCCTTTTTTACTTCTTCCACCTCTTCACACCACCGTTCTCTCAAAAGATATTCCCACAATCTCATTCGTTTCCTCCTCTTATTGATAATTTTGTGGAAAAAGCTCAGATTTGCATCCCCATCTCGAATCCATTTAGCTCTCGTTTTACGTCTTAAGAGATTATTCTTGAGATTAAGATCCTGAAAAGAAATGATCGTGTCTTTATTTCTCTTGTTGATCTCCGAGTCCTCCAATCCAAAGGCATCATCAACAATGTCCAGACTCAGAATTTCTCTTCTTTTCTCGTCAATCCTCTTGTCTAAAGGAGCCAAACACATCCCTATTCCAGTCTTGAGGTCTACTTTCAGTCTCTTCAATTTTTCCTTGAGTATATAAATTTGCCCCGTCCCCACTACATCGTAGCTCCTCCATTTTCCCATTACAAAATTTAAAAATCAACATGATAGCGCCATCGTTTACAAACCTAAAGGGCTTTCCCCCCGTTTTTCGCTTTAATTTCTAAGAACATCGGACAGTGATCTGATAAGGATCTTCCAATCGCTTTGTGGTGAGAGCTTGGCCACTTTAGTAGCCACTTGTTGTTGAGCATCACTCTGTCGATTCTGCTCTTGCACGTACCATCCGGGCTATACCAAGTATATACTCTACCGTGAAGAGGCATATCAATAAGGTCGGTATCCCTGATGAAATTATCAAAAATACGCACATCCCTTCTGTTTACTGCTCCAATCCCTGATCTCTCTGGCTCTCTTCTAATTGAGTTGAAATCACCCAGCACACAAATGCAACATTCAGAGTTCTGATCCACCATTAATTGTATCATTTCCCACAACACAATTCTATCCTGGAGTGGACATGGTGCATAAACATTAATAATGCAACACTCTGTACCATCCGCTCTCCATCTCCCACCCACTACTACAGCTCCTTGCACATGCCAACAATTTTTTGCAGTAAAAATTTCAGAGTTCCAAATGGATAAAATACCCCCAGACCTTCCTACTGATTCCCTGTACGCCCATCCACATTTACGCATCCCCCAAATTGATCTAATCAAGAGTTCATCTATGCTTTCTTTTTTTGTTTCCTGTAAACAAACGAAATCCACACCAAATTTTCTGATAAATTCATTTACCTCTTTACACTTTGCCCTTCACCCCAAGCCTCTGATATTGTAGCTTAAGAACTTCATTGGATAATACCTGCATTGTTCTCCTTGTCCACTTCACTCTGCTTCGTGCTCGTTCCTTCCCCTTTTTCCAGATTCTTGAGAATATGTTCCTCCTCTTCTACTGCTATTAGGCCCATGAGTTTGCCTATTTCCCACGACTTCAGTGCTTCTTCTGATGGCTGATATTGTGCTTGACTTGGAGTCTCTTTCCCACTCCTACGTCCCTTTTTCTTTTCCGCCCCTGCTCGTTCCACAGAGGAGGAGATGTCATATAGAAAGACACCAAGTTGTTTTTTCTCTTCCTTCTTTTTGGCTCTTTTCGACGGCCCCGCTTTTTTCTATGTCCATTGTTTCTTCTCGATGGCCGCAGTCCTACTCGATGGTAAACCATTTGTCACTCTGGGTTGTGCACTGTATATCGTCTTACCAAGTCTATGTGAGATTGGGACTGAGGAGAGGATAGGGATTTTGACTCACGCTGACTGACAAACACGCTCGGACTTTGATTTCTGCTCTTACTTCCTGGGCTGGATTCAGTGGAGTGAATTCGGTCATTTGTTTCCATGGATCCCCCAAGTGATTTGGTTCTTTCACCTATTGGGCTCAAATAGTTTGATTGGGCCCTATTGATTGAGTTCCTTGCTTGACCCGGTTTGACTTGGGATTGTCTGGACTTGCTGAACCCCTGATTCGGCCCAATATTTTCTGGACTTATTTGTTCATAATTCACCCCATCTCTGGATTCATTAGATAGGGGATCCAAATTCGCGTGGGACCCATCCTGGGGACAATATTCATTAACCGCCGCCTCTTCATTTATACCGGGTCCATTGGTATCTCCAAGAACTTGGAAGTTGTTAGTCATCATTAGACCAGGTCCCACATCCTCGTAATTCGCGCTAGGGTTTCCGCCTCCTTTGCACATCTCCCAATCTCCATCCGACGTTTCCTCTTCTGCTTCATCGCCGATTACCATCGCATGCCCGCGAACCGAACCAGCTCATCCACATCACTAGACCAATCTGAATCCTCCATCAATGCCGTCGAACACATAGGACCTAGATGGCCAACTGGTTTTTCCTCCAAAATCTTAATATTATACAAACGTTTATCAATTTCCACCTTAAAAGAGCAATTGATCTCCTGTTGGTATGAGGCTGCTACCAAAACTCTTGCAACATCCAGAGTTTCCATGTTGGTGGTATTCTGGTCTAGTTTAATGAAGTTGTTGATTTTACTGTTGGGTAATGTAAAGAATCTTTGATTCGAGGCATGTATTGGAACCCCTATCCATCTTGTCCATACTTTTCTCCCATGGAAAACATCTTCTTCCCTACGGCCTAAACCATTCGAACCAATACGTAAACCACTCTTCCATATCTTTCGTTACCTCCCCCATTGACTGGTCCCTCATGTTTTGAATGAGGACCGCCTCATCGCCTAAATATCTGATTTTCAAACTTGTTCCACATTCGCTTCGAATCTCATTTCCGTTCTCCTCCCATGAGAACTTATCTCTAATGGCTCCCAACCAACACTTTCTCAGTCAATCTCATTCCGAGAGCGAAGTTTCAAAAGTGAATGGGATTGCTGCATTCCTTTCCAAAATTTTCTGGTTGGTCTGCATTCATTATCCGGGTACTTTTTGAGCTATCGGTTGCTTCTGGGCATTCATCGAGGCAGCCTCTTTGAAGGACTTGTCCGGGGATCTTATTCTCATCTTTGCATCAAAAGGTTTTGCAGGTAGTACCCTGGTTGCAGTTTGGTTCCTGTCGTATCTGGGCCAAAATGCCCTGATCTTATAACTCCCAATCCACAAGTTGTTTAATTTCTCCAAAGTCCACTCAATATTCTTCACATGTTCGTTCTTAAATCTCACAAATCCAAACGCCTTCCCTGCTTTATCCCTTTTTTGGGGCAAAATAGATCCACCACCTCCCCCACCACAATTGAAAAGTCGACCTAAGTAGTTCCATCTTTGCGACTTCCCGGAAAGTTTTGGAAAAAGAAAGATTTTGATTCCCTCTGCCATTGGAGTTGAACTGACTAAGCTTGTTGTTGTCTCTACCGTTAACCGATCAGACCCTACCTAGCCACCTACCGAATTTTTTCTGCCTCACCGGATTACGCTCGGAATGGGTTAACCTAGGATCTACCCAATACCTCACCCTCTCACTCCTCTCTCTAAAATTTCTCTCTCTAGCCATCTTACACTCGAAATAATATCTCTTTAATGATAGGTGCTTACCAAACACATTTTTTTCAATCTCTTTCCATTCCTTAGTTCTAAAGGTGTATACCAAGCATGTCCTCAAAACATAAATTTTTTTTGATTGCTCGTATATTATTGTCGGTTCGGTTCTTAAAAAAAAATAAGTATTTTCTTCATTTCAAAGTGGTCTCAAATCCTCTTGTCCACTTCTTCCAATATTTTTATTTTAAATTGTATGGCGTTCATTCCTCTTTACGATCACGATATCGCATAGTGCATCTTAAATTTTTTTTATTAAAATAAAGGAAGCTATAAAATATAAAAATAAATATTTATGTGCACCTTTTGCACCAATTTAAAATAGATGCAATTGGTTCAATTGGATTTTAGGATTTTTTTTTTTTTTATATACTTCAAATTTTAAATAAAATCCGGATCCAACTCGGCTGGACCCTTAACCCTAATTCGACCGAATAGTTTATGGTTCGGGGTTTGGGTTAGAACTTCATGGTCCAGGGTTTGATTTGGATTCGGGGTTCATGGTTCAAGGTTCGGGGGTTAAAGGAATGGAAAAAAATAAAGGACGAAAATTACTCAAGTTTTAAATTGTAATTAATTCAAATTAAAATTGAATCCAATTGTGTGTGCAATTGATACACACAAGTATCACTCAAAAATAAAATAAAAAATTAACACAATGTCATGTTTTTTTAGCAATCATACAAACTGGCATATTTTACTTTCGGGTTAATTGAAAGAGAAAAAACACCACCTTCGTCATTAATATTTTAACAATTACAATATATATTTTTCTCTCTCCAATTTGAAATAGCACCTTTTAAAATTTTGCAATTATCCACATGAGCATGTCTAGTTTGAAAATTTTCATGTATGAAAATCTATAAATTGTCCTAAATCAATCATCTACACCCTAAACACTAAATAATGAACCCTAAATGATGATCTATTCAGGCCGGGTGAACCATGAATCACTTGGGCCGAGTGAACCATGAACCACTCAATTTTATCTTACATTCACCAATTCTGAAATTTGATTGTAAATTAAAGTTTTTTTCATGTATAAAAATTTTCATACTAGACTTTGTCTATCCACATAAGATGCCATGGGGATGAATAAAATATTTTTAAAAGTACAAGAATGCAACCCCCAAAACTCATCCAGTAAAATAAGCTCGTATCATTTCTCTCTCGTCAATGAGACGGAATATAATTTGAACATTGATATTTTAACAATTTAGAAGGAAAAAATAATTTATGTTAATTTATACCCCGCCTCTCGTATGTCATAAATAGTTTTTATCATAACTAATAGTAATTACTTTATCAATATTAATACTCCCTCCGTCCCATTCTTAAGTGAACTCTTACTGTTCATAAGAATTTATGGAAATAGTGATAAAATGTTGGGGGTAAAAAGAGTTGTATATTACTCCCTCCGTCCCATAAAAACGTGCACGTTTACTGTTTTCACGTGTTTTTGCAAGAAACGAGTTTTTTATTAGTATTTGAAATGATAAAATAATTTTTAAAGATGCATATAAAAGATGAGAGGTAGATCTATAACATCTCTCCTTAAAAATCACTTTACCATTTGAAATACTAATAAACAATTCGCTCACTAAAACTTGATAATAAAGGTGGCGTGCACGTTTTTCTGGGACGGAGGTATTAGTATTTTATGTGATAAATTAATAAAGTAATTAGTAGTTGGGGGTTGAAAGAGTTGTTTATTAGTATTTTATATAATAAGTGAGTATGTCCATTTTATGAAATATTCTCTTAAAATTGGGGAAAAAAATGGAAAAATTCTATTAAAATTTGGACCAAGGGAGAATTAATTAATAAATTTTTTTATATACGTTCAAATCATTTCACTCTTTTATCTTATACTATTGTGAGATAGACTTGGATAGAGGTGCTCACGGTTCCGAACCGGCGGTTCCAAAATTTCAGGAGGTGGGCACCTAACGAATCAATGGTAATCTTCGGTTTCGGTTCGATTCCTGAAACCCACGATTCCACGGTTTTTTTTTAATTTTTTTTCTTGTGTTTCTTAGTTTTTTTATCTAAAATTTGAAGGAATGTATAAATGGATTGGACATTGTTAATATGAGAATTTAAATTGAAGATTACATTAATAATTGAACTATTACAAATTAGTAAATTGAAATTTGAACTATTACAAAATAATTGAACTATTACAAATTAATAATTCTAACTTAAAATAAGCTAGTAATCTATTATTACAAATTAATTGAACTATAAACTATTTTGAATTAGTAATTAGTTTAGAATTAAACTTAAAATTTTAAATTTAAAAATAAATTTGGGAGGGGGGATTTAAAGAAATTGGACTTGAGCTTAAATTTAAGAAATAAACTTAGAAATTCTAAGTTTGAAACTTAAAATTAAGTTGTCTACGTATCCAAATAGGAATCAAAGTCCACGTAGTTCTCTTACCTCAAACTTACCTCGTTGATTTAGATCGATTCGATTCTTCAAGCATCACTCCCGGTGGTAGTTTCTTCGGAGCTATCTTGATCATCATTCTCAATTAATTCTTGAGCTCTCTTTTCGGCCCTTACCCAATCATCAAGCAAACATTGGTTTTCCACGTTTTCAACGGTCATATTCGATCTCGTTGCATCCAAAGTGTAACCTCCCAAACTAAAAGTTTGTTCAACGGCAACGGTTGAGGAGGGAGATGTAAAAATTTCCCTTGCTAGCATTGACAATATCGGATATGTATTTTTCATCCTCGACCACCACCTCAGTATATCAAAACTAGTGTTGTCTTCATCTTCATCAAGCCGAACAAATGTAGAGGATAAATAATGATCAAGTTCGTAATAAGGGTTGGTAGCAGACCTTTGACGTTTTTTAGAACGCTCATCATAAAAACACGATAATATATCTTGAACTTGACTTGTAGAGTCACCACCAATATTAGATTCAAAATCGGGACCACTATATTCTCTAAATAAAGACATTAAAATAACTTTAATCCTATTACCAATCTCATCTGGATTAGGATATACATCATCCTCACCCATGACCATATGTATATTAGGAAATAAATAATTATAATACATATTTAACAATTGTATTAATCCATCCAATCTTACTCTAGGATCAAATACATTATCAACCAAGAATAGATCGGGAATATGTGTAAAATATTTTTTCCATTTTTGCATCATAGAGAAAGTAGCACCACCTAATAAAGGATTTGTAATATTTTCATTCAACACATAAGCAACTTTAATACAATAATCAAGCGCTAAATTACTAGTAGGATAATAAACACCGGATAACACTTTTGTGGAATCATTAAAAATTCCCAAAATATTACACAAAGAAATGCATGGATCCCAATATTGAGGATATAAACGAATACCACAATTTTTTTGAGTAAAAAATTTACATAAAGCGTCTTTATATTCCATAGACTCCTTTAACAATTTAAACTTGGAATTCCAACGAGTTGCCACATCAAGAGAATTTTTTTTGGGATGCATATTGTATGTTCTACAAAAAAAAAATCATTTTTTTAACAATTTTGAATGTCTCGACAAATAATAAATAGTGGATCTAATAGGACCAACTTGTTCTTTCAAAGCATCTAAACCATCTTGAACACATAAATTTAAAATATGATACATACATCTAACATGAAAAAAAATTCCCCCAAGATATGGTTGA
The DNA here is from genome assembly GCA_037126765.1 of Stenogyne calaminthoides. Taxonomy (NCBI): domain Eukaryota; kingdom Viridiplantae; phylum Streptophyta; class Magnoliopsida; order Lamiales; family Lamiaceae; genus Stenogyne; species Stenogyne calaminthoides. The sequence continues at coordinate 37,621,995 of JBBCBC010000006.1, read as the reverse complement.
CAAATATTTGTAAGATCTTCAATAGTAGCCGTATTTGCACTAGCATTATCAAAACCAATAGAAAAAAAAATTCTAGTAAGATCATACTCATTTAAAATATCATGCAATTTATCTCTAATAATATTAACGGCATTGTGTTCCATATCAAAATCTCTATAAGCAATCAATATTTTATTAAGAGTCCATGAATCATCAATCCAAGTGCATGTAACTCCTATATAACTATGCTTTTGAAAATTATCACTCCAAATATCCGCACATATACAAACTTTAACATTTAAATCGGCAAATAGATTAATCAAAGCATATTTATACTCATAAACAACTTTAGCAACATCACGAGTAGTAGTATGACGTGAAACTTTTTTTGCAGCGGGTTGAAGACCAAGTTGGACAAAATCATTCCAAAATGAATTATCGGCAAATTGAAAAGGAAGGTGTTGTGTGCACACAAATTTAGCTAACATTTTTCTATATTTCATTTGATCAAATGTAAATAGAGAAGTGGGGTTACTTACCTCGCCTTGAACTCCACCACCGCCACTGGTTGACGTAAATCCACGAAGTTGTGCTTGGCTTGAATTAATTCCAACTTTATCCGGATGAATTTTTTTCAAATGCTTATCGAATGTCCCATATCCCCTCCTTTGTTAAAAAGAATATATTTTGGGACAATAGTTGCAATGAACTTTAATAGTGTCATCTACCTCGTTGATCACTTTTTTAAAGTGACGTGCAAAAATATCCGATCTAAGTTGAGCTCGACTTTGAGTTGGGATTGGAGTTGTCTCGGCCTCGGAGTCGGTTGGGTGGTTTTGACTTTCTTGAGTAGGACGTCGTGGTGGTTCCTCATCTTCAAGAGGATTCTCATAACCGGGACCAAGTGTGTGCTCAATATCATCTAAAGTATTCCACTAGATCGGTGCCGGTGGTGGCGGAAGACGAACGGAAGAGGTGGAAGAAGCTTTGCCTTTATCCTTACCCTTGTTGCCTTGGCTTGCCATAATAATATGTAACTATGTAAGTGTATATGTAATAATGTAAATAATATATAGTGTAGTGTAATATGTAAGTTCATGTGTATCAATATATATAATATGTAAATAATATAAAATTAGAGAGATTAACTAGAGTAATTAGTAATATAAACTTTGAGAATTGAGTGAGAGTTGAGAGAGATGAGAATAAAAGTAATGCTTTGAATCACTTTGGGATGAATTTTGGAGTGGAATGAGGTGATATTTATAGGTGAAAAAAGTAAGAAATTAAAATAATAATAATAATAATAAATGGTAAATGGCTTCGAAAACCGGTTCCATAACGGATCCATATCATCTATCATCATCGTTGGATCTCAATGGCTCTTTAATCTGGGTCGTTGGATCTCAATCGCTATATTTTAAAAAGCGGGTTTCGGTTCGAACTGTGGAACCGGGCGATTCGGTTCGAACCGACGGTTCCCGCTTACGATTTTGTTAGAACCAAAACCGAACCGTAAATTTTTTCGATTTGGTTCGATTCGGAATGAACATGAACCGTGGTTCGGTTTTGTTTTTTAGCATGCCTAGACTTGGATAGAATTCAGACTCCATACGTGTCCTTGCATCTATGGCGGCCTAAGGCATATTGTACATCTGCCCATTTTAATACACCAGCTCATATGCAATTTTTTATTCAGTAATTAATTATTAATGATTGCAGTCTCAACTATTTGAAGTTAAAGAATTAAAGTGATACCCACATCAGGGACCAAGATTCCTGAGAATAGTTTGAGATAAGATTCTAAATCTAATTTTAATCGGGAAAATAATTACAAATGTAGGCATACAATTTAAATGATTTGTGTGGCTATACAATACTCTTATCCCAAATGAGAGAAGTCAGGCTTTTAATATTATGACTTAGAGTGGCAAACCACCTAACATTAGCTATAGACAAAAAATCAATTTACTGTTCCTAAAATTAGGCTGACATGCATGACCAACTTCACCACTCCGAATTATTTATTTTACTTGGCCTTCCTTTCTATTAAAGCACGTGAAGATAATGTTAATTATAGTTAAAAAAATAGTAGGCCTCATATGAAACTTGTTCACGATTAATACAATTTTATAATATAAGTCACCTCCTTTAATTATCATTATTAATTAATACATTTGTTATATATAAATTCGCACCATTCATTCGTTATTATAAATAATATTCTTTGTGTAGTAAAAAAAAAGATGAGACTTGATGGAAACTGAAAAGATGAGACTTGAAATTCCACCTTTTTTGTGAGTAGTTATATGATGAATGACACCTAGGGCTGGCTTTTGTTAGTAGTACGTCTCATTTAACTCACCTACTGCTACTGCTACTGCATGGGGTGTTGTGCATATCATTCATTTTCTTTAATCTTATGCTCTTTTATTATATTAATATGACTTTAAAGTATATACCTCCGGACATTCTCAGGAAGTCAAGATTGAAAAAAGTAACACAAGATACATAACTAGTTGTGGCAAGTGAATCATTGATTTCCCAAGGGAAAATCAAATCTGCATATGCCAGAATGTTCAAATTCTTTACTTTGATCATTGATATCACTCGCACTGTAAATAGTAAAGAATAACTCAACTCAAGTCCCGACATTTGTGGGAGATTTTCAAACACGCAGCAATTGTTCGCCATCCTTTAGAAGTAGCCATATAGACTTCACACATATACTTATTGTCAACTCTCTCTACTGAGTCCGAGAAGAATCAGAAAGCTTTATAGTCGTTGTTTATGGGGTCAAAAGCAACCCCAACTGTCGGCTTTATCATTGATGTACTTCCCCTGGGAAGTGTATAAGTATCTAGAGTAAGGGCATAGAAAATTTTGATATCAACGTCAGTCTGTCCATATCTATCATCATGCACGCTGCATACCAGATCATCTTCTGCATCCAGCACCAGGAAGCCATCTATCTTCACTAATTTTCCCATCCTCCATTACAAAGAGATGATCAATAACACCAGATACTTGAGGATAAGGACAAATGATGTATTTCAATTTTCTTTTTGTCATGGTAAAGTGCATTAGAGGAAAACCTGGTTCAGATGTCAATTTTAAGAAATGTTTTGCAAAAGATTTGCATGCTCCCACAGTTTTTGCAGGAAGCCTGGGCAGGATGTTGATCAAGATTTCTTCGACGTATCCAAGCGGGTGCTCATCAGACCGCAAACGGGCCCTGTCTCTTCCGCTCTCCGACATTGTAATTGCAAGCAGTTGACTTTCCTGCAAAGAAATAATTGTGGCAAAATCAAAGCTTCCATATTGCAAGTAGAGATGCTCAACTGTAGGAAAAAAATCTATAAAAGCAAAGAAATTTAAGACAATTACTCAACCTGAACCATTTTCCAGGAACATAACATAAATGTGATACTTGTTTAACGAGCCAACATGAAAAAAAATTAGATGTTTTCAATGAGGCAATTATAAATTAATAATGAGGCACACTTGTGTGAGACGGTCTCACGGTGAGACGAGGCATAATTTGGGCAATGACGCTTTAACACTTTTGAAGGGATGGGTGTTGATTTGTGCTAATTTACACCCCGTTACATGTATGAGACCGTCTCATACGAGTTTTTGTCATCAATAATTTATTGTTTCCTATCAAAAAAAATTTAGATAACATACGGAAAATATCATCAATGATGCAATTATAAATTCAATTCAAGTTAAGTCTTGAAGCTAGGATATTAGAAAAAACTATAATTAGATCTATGAACTATAACCAAGTAAATGAGCCAATAGCATATTTTTCCGGGGCAAACACTATGTTACCAAGAAGTCATTTTTAGATCTAAGGAGAATCCAAGATCCAATTCCGCACCGCACCAGAAAGAAGAGAAGTGAACAATAGAACCGCGTGAAAATTAAATTATTTGCTAGGAATTGTGCGGAGATTTCATAGTACAGAACAGTTAAAGATAGACCAACCATATAGGAGAGTGTTTTTTACCTTCGACTTGAAACGCCTCCTACAACGAGGGTTGGGTTTTTCTCTGAGTAGTAACCCTCCTTTATATCATCAATAACACCTAGGGCTTTTCTGAGTAGCAACGCGTCATTTAACTCACCTACCATGGGCTATATCAGTAAACATATGTATCCCCTTCATGCATATCATTCTTTTTTTAAACTCACTTTTGGTTTAAGCTTTTTATTCAATTAAGATGCAACGGAAAGAACATGTAATTGTTCAGTTTTATTTCACAGATGGAAGAAATGGAGACATTATAACCAATACAAATTCAGTTTCTATAAACCATAGTTACCAATTCAAGTAATCCTTACGAAATTTAATCATCCACATATGAATGCTGATGAGCTGTATAACAAAATATTAGGTTCGACATGCATTTTTTATAAGGAGGTTTAGCATACATCAAATGAGAAATTAACTTTAGCTTGCACACTTACAGGCTGCTAATTTAACAAGTAACATAATACAAAGTAATCATATTAATCCGTTGATACCATAATACAGAAAACTACGTTACTTCGAAATTAAAAGTGATACTGGAATAAGATGTTGCATCAGCATATCTTAAGATTTATTTGTTACCTCATAGCATATGAAGCCCCCATGATCTTAAACTTCTTTCCAAAATGATAAAACAAATATACCCTCATTCTGGATAAATTTCTTTGTCAAGATATATGATGATGTAAAGATAAATTTCTTTATCAGAATATGATAATAGCAGTTATAACACGCCGACCAGAGTAGTGAAGCAGTCACATTCACAATTGATTCACTTGTAATGAGATCAGAAAGTCAAACAAGAGTTCTTACTATGGTTCCCCTTCTCTGATAACTAACATGCTTTAGTGAGGTCTTTCATGTGATTTTAAAAAAATGTTAACAAGTGCAGTTCTTTTAACTCCGGCCTTAAATAATTCCAATACAAAAGCATGCAGTACTGAATTGACAATACAACATTTCAAGAAAATCACTTAATTACAGTGTTTATTACATATTTTACATCTTTTTAACCATTATATGAGAAAATGAAAACATATGGCATCATGAGGAAAACTACTCACCGAGCAAATAAATATAGCACAAACTCACCTCCAATGAGCATCATAGACATGAGGAATGTACCTGCCTAGCCATCAACTATTTGTTTAGAGTATTATTCCCCCAGAAAATGCTTCCCTTCCCAATCTAAAAACTGCAATTTACTTGGATAATCAACTAAATAAGTAACATATACCAGAAAGTTATATGTATATGTATCTGAAACATATTCACAACACCTTCAAATATACTTCAGCAATTAGCAAATGATTTATTTGTCACTGTGTTACTATCTTCATAGGAAAAGAAAGCAAAATTTGAAGTGCTGATGAGTATATCATTTGACCCATTCATTACGAGAAGCAGAACATCAGCTTTGATGCCATAAGCATGAGGACAACACTAAAATTCCAAATGACTTCTTCAAACAGTATGCCATGTCGTTATAGCATTAAGTTTTCCAGAACTACACCAAAGATCTAAGAAATACTAGCAAACCTATTCCTAATAGGACTTGAGACTTCAGCATCCATCAATAAATAACATTTGCAGGACATTTTTCTCATATGCTGCCAATGAACCCAATTTGGCTTCTTATGTTTTAGTTGTTTAAATTTGCATATGAACAGGCAAAAATGTAAAAAAAAAAAAAAACAAAGAGTAGAACATATAAGTAATGTTACACATACAAAGATATATCATATTTTGATATAGCTGTTAATAACCCTCATATAGTAAATTAAAACATAGCATCAATTTTCAGGAGGAGGATACCACAAGTGATGTTCACTCCTATATTGAATGGATGCACGGAATAACGTAACACAAGCATTTGACAGTTCAACAGCTCTATGCAAACATATCTTCAGTGATAACATATTCAAGTTGTTTCTGTAAGCAATGAAATACTTCCTCAAGGTCTGAAACTTTACTATAGAATACTTCAGCATTGTCTCTATCCATCAAAAGAATTGTGTTCCGACGGGCTCTTTCACCAACTAACTGGATGAGATCCCAAAGAGCTCCAGAAGTTCGAACATCTGAACCATAAGAGGAACCAGATTTAGATGCATTAGCATGGCTAATTGTATTCTGAAATTCTCTCAGTTGGATCATGCCAGCAAGCTTTTCGCCATGCTCCGTGATAATTTGCATAGATTGTCCTGGTACAAAAGTATAAAATTGTTTAACATTTCATGGGTTTATGTATAAGAAAATTTGTAGGGAACAATAAGAATCCCATCTCTACTTAAGTTTGTGTAAATTTAGTTACTTCATCAAGTCAACGATAAGTCAATTGCTACTGGTTAATGAAAAGGAAATTAATCAAGGATGTCATGATATACAAGAAGCACCTACCAGCGATGCAAGCCACACATTCTCAATCAGAAATTGGAACAAAAAGAGCCATAATTTGGAAAAGGTAAAAGGAGAAGCAAATAATTAGAATGGAAAAAATTGTCCATACTCTGTCTGGAACACAGTTCTTCATGGCACTTGGACAAAGCAAGAAACTGAAGATACTTTTGACGTTTCTGCTGCTTCTCTACAAGTTGAGTGGACACAACAGACAAAGCGGTCTCAGGGCCCCTAGTTGGTGTCCAATGTTTGGCTAAGGTGTCCACAATTGATCTGCTAGTCCTGGTAAATACATTTACAAATGCCCTTGAATTTTTTAGTTTGTCAAGTACACCATCAACCTGCCCAGACAAGAGAAAATCATGGAAAAGTTGACTCAGTAAAGTTTCTGATTCCTCGTCTTGAGGGCTTCGGCGTGCAACTCCAATTAAGCCAGCCCTTTGTCTGTCACCTGCATCCCAAGCTTCTGAACTGGCTTTCTTGGAACTATATTTCCAGCAACGGAGAAGTTTCTTCTATCCTCTTGTAATAATCCGTCATTAGAACTACCTTTACATGACAAGCTTCGTGCAGGTGGTTCAACTCCACCAAGTAATACTGCCTTCTCAGGTATCGCCCAAACTCCTGCTTTCTCAGTGAGTACAACCCAAGCTCCGTCTTCACAATCATCCGAGGATGGGAACTCAAGAACTTTTCCAGCATCATTAGGCAAGTCAAACTGATAAAGTATGGTGGAGCTCCTCCAGTAGTGGGAGACTGTTGCAGTACCATCGCCTGAGAGTATAACCAGCTGGCTTGCCACCTACTTTTAATCTCATGTGGTGAACAAAAATTCTTCATCTTCTGCTCTTGCTTTGGGTATAATCACTAGGACAGGTGCCTTTTTCTCCAATATCTTTTCACCCATTGGCTTTGCAATGTCGACACCGGATTTATATTGCATTGTCAGAATAGAATACTCAATGTAGCTTGAACTGGTGACCCGAACCATGCAGAATATAGCAATAAGAATAGTAAATACCTTGCCCTCAAAGGGAGGCAAGTTTTTGTCGGCGAATAAAAGAGCTCTTCCCCTTTCACACCACCAAACTTTGCAGCAATAGCAACCTGACAAATTTTTTAAAATAAAAAAAAGTTAACATGTCACCAGACCAGAGATAAGCTCAGAAGTTTCACAAGTCAGTCTCAAGAAAAAACCTGATTAAAAAGCACAATAATGACTGCACGCTTAGAATATTCTTCAAGAATGTCTCTAGTGATTTGGAATACTCAGGAGCCAAAGACTGCGCCAAGAAGAAATTACGAACATAACAGTATGGCCAAGGTGTTCGATAAGAGAAAAGAAGAGAAATGTGTTTATCTGAAACAATTCCAAACCGAGCACCCAGATTGTTCCACTGATGCTCAAAATCTTCCACATTTTCCAGATTATACAACATGTTCACATTTGAAGTCTGAGTAATTGATTCTTGGTAATTGATTAAATCCTGTTTTGGATATTTCCCTTGCTAAAATTATGTGTGTCTGCTTACTAATAGGGACATTCTTTGAGTTCATTACATGAAGAAGATTTAAGCATACTTGGGATTCCCCACTCTTGAGCAGGCCATCTATCAAGACAGTCCAAACAATCTCATCACCATTCCATTGTTTCTCAAGCATGTCGTTGAAAACCAGTTCAGCCTCTTGGATCCGTTTTCTTTTTGCAAAGAGAGGATATAATAGCTGCATACATTGATAAAGGAGTTTGAAGCCCCTTTTGCTAAGAAAATCAAGAGTATCTACAGCAGCATCTACTCTCAAATTCTTGCAATATGCATTGAGGAGAGAGCAATATATAGCCACATTAGGACTCAGACCTTTCTTCTTCATAAACTTCACTAACTGATCTGCCTCGTGACTTCTGCCATCACGACATAAACGAGCAATTAAAATGAAATATGTATCAACCGAAGGTTCACAGCCAATCTCAGACATCCTAGCTAATAGAGTGTAGAAGGTATCAATAGTAACATCATTTTCATTGAAACTGAGACTTTGTGCAGTGTCATTTTCAACATCAACTTTTTTGGTCACCATCTGGAACTCTTTCTGTATACCTTTCAGAAATACATAGTAGGTTCGGTCATTCGGGTTGCAACCTGAGCTTATCATTCGATGAAACAGAGAGAATGCATGATCTAGTCTACCTAGGGATACAAAGCCATTGATCAAACAGGTATATGTGAACTCGTCAGGATATAAGTTTCTGCACTGCATTTCTTCAAGCAAGATCTTTGCATCATCAACTCGGCCTTCCTGGCACAGACCATACATCAAAGCACTGTAGGTATGCAAGTTTGGAGAGCAATTTCTTCCTTCCATTTAATGGAAAATCTTGAAAGCAATATGTATCCCACCGTTCCTGCAGGGACCATCAATTAGGGTTTATATGTGATCACATTAGGAAGCAGCCCATTTTCTGTCATCTCATTGCATAGCTTCTCCGCTTCAGGCAGCCTACCCTCTTTAGAAAAACCATTCAGAAAAACATTATAAGTCTCAATATTTGGAAGGCAACCAATATCTTGCATTCTTCCAAACAAAACCAAGGCATCATCAACTTTTCCATTCTTGCATAGGCCATCAATCAAAGTGGTATAGTTGACAAAATTCAGGCTCAAACCTTGCTGCATCATTTCCTGAAATAGTGCAGAAGCCATATCAAGCCTACACCCTTTGCAGTAGCCAGAAATGAGTTCTGCATATGTATATTAATCAGGCTTACATCCATTATCCTTCATCACCTCCATCAGTCTTCTGCCATTATCTAGATAACCGCGTTTGGAATACCCTTTGATGAGTGTGTTGTATGTGATCACATTGGGGGGAGGGCCAACCTTCAGCATTTCACCAAATAGAATCATCGCCCTTTCAAGATTTCCAATCATGCAGAATTCATTTATCATAGCATTATAAGTTTTAGCATTGCCCGAGTGACCATGTTGCTCCATCCAATTCAGAATCTTGAAAGCCACATCTACTTTCCCTCTCTCAGACAATTCATGTATCAGAGCATTATATGTCACTATTGTGGGAACTAATCCGTTCTTCACCATCTTGTGGTACAACCCTATTGCTATTTCAAGTTGGTTGGATTTTGCAAGCCCGCTGATCATGGCTGTATATGTCTGCACATTGGGCAGACACCTCCTAGCTCTCATGCTTGCAACAAGAGAGATCGCCTCATCTACACGCCCTACACCAAGCAACGCTGTGATGGGAACCGTGTAAGTATACAATGTAGGATCGATGCCATTCTCAATCATTTCCTCAATCATGTCCAAAGCCTCATCCACCCTTCCATCATCACATAAACCATTAACTAGAGTACTATATGTTACAGCATTGGGATCAATCCCTTTCTCTACCATCTGATCAAAAACCACAAATGCTTTATCCAAATCCCTGTTCCTGCAATGACCAAGAATTAACGATGTATATGTGAACACATCTGGCAACATTGAATACTGATACATCTGGACCAGGACTGGTTATATGCATGTGCAGTCAGTCCAACCGCACCGGGCCTCATTTTTTTCGATGTCCCCAAGCCCAAAATTTTGAAGTCTATTTACTAGGTTTAAAAAAAAATATTATTATTGCTTCTATAAAAATTAAATTATTTCATATTCATATTTTTACTTGGCCCCTCACTTAAAAGCCTCATTTGAGAGTTCGCACCAGGCCACCAAATTCTCCCAGACGGCCCTGATCTGGACCAATATAATCTCAGCCCCTCCACGAGATTTGCGGATTGGATAGAATCTCACAGACTCGATGAACAAGATTCGGAAAACCCAGATTATCAGGATCTGGGGTTGAAGAGAAACTACGAAAAGGGTAAAAAAAGCGCCTACAATTGAAAATGAGATAGGGGAGATGGCGTTTTAGGGGTTTTACCATTGCAGCCGCCGCCGGTGGAGAATGTGACAGCGGCGAGAGAGTTGCTTGATCGCTAATAATCGAAATGCCATAATTGAGATGGCGCATTGAGGGATGATTGCGCCTGTAAAAAAGAAATTATGTCAGCCTTGCGGATAACAAAGGGGGCCGATTGAAGGAATTGGAGAATGAAGTGAGAGAGAGGATTCGGATTTTTTAACCGACCCCTTTTTGGTTTTTTTCAGCCCACACAATTTATCTCTCCTTTACAAATTCTAGTGTGCAAATTTGTATAGATACAAAAATTTTAATTTTCAACCAAATTTTATAATTGATGAATATAATACAAAATTAAATGGTTCATGGTTCACTCGATCCGACTAGTTCATGGTTCACTTAACTCAAATAGGTCATAATTTAGGATTAATTATTTAGTGTTTAGGGTGTAGTTGGTTGATTTAGGGCAATTTTATAGATTTTCATCTATACAAATTTGCACACTAGACCTACTCCTTTCCTTTTGCTTTAAGAATTTTTTGGGGCTTTGGTTTTCATTTTTTTTTTATAAAATACAATTAATATGTTTTTTTTTTGAGCGCTTAATATATATTTTTCTTAAAACTAGTTTAAGTGTACCTCCAAATTTCATAATGCTTCTAAAAAAAATTAGATTCAATGAATTTAAGTGTAATTATAATATCATCTCAATACTATATATTTTAGTATCAATCTCTGAGATTTTAAATATTAAATAATTAATATTACTTTTGTCCCAAATTTATTTATCCCATTACTTTTAGTAAGAGTTTTAATATAAAAATTATTTTTAATATTTAAAGTGATAAAATAGTTTTTATTTCGAAGTATTGTAGTCTTTTCTACTTTATTATTAAAATAAATAATTTTTTTAGTAAAAATAATGACATAAAATGTAATTTAAAGATGTTGGAGAGGATATTTGAAAATGATATATTTATTTTATTGTTTATGGGAAGGGATAAACAAATTTGGGACATATCTTTTGAAAAAGAAAAGTAAACAAATTTGGGACGAAGTCTGTAATATTTAAATTATTTAATCATACTCCAAATTATTTACATTACTCTGTTTTTTAATTCCGTGGACTATTATCATCCACATTTCGGTAACTCGCAGCTCCATCGCTCACCGGCCACCCGAACAACGATGGATCTAAGGCGGGGGACTTTGGTAGCAATAGCTTCGATGCATCTCTGAGCAATCTTCGGAGTTTCTGCCATTGGCAATAGTGATTCAACAGCGACATTTCTTAATTTGGGTAAGAAGACGACTGAAATTCGTGGTGAATGGGCAGCGGGATGAACTGATGTTTAATCCGGGGGGATTCATTTGGGTTTTTAATTTAGGGGTTTAATTTGGGGGTTTCATTGGGGTTTACTTAAAAAAAATTAAAAAAATTGAAGAATTAGTGACGTGGACCCTAAAAATAACTGAAAATATTTATTATTAATACAATCAGCAGAACTCGCCGGAGAAAAGACGCACGTGAGTTGCGCACGACACGAAACGACGTCGTTTCGTGTCGTTTCTCGTCGCCGATGAATTTTAGGGTCAAAATTGTACAATTCGAAAAAAATTGAAACTAATTTTGTTAGTCGATGATAAGTTATTATACTATTTTGGATTCACGCCCGAAAATGTTATAAACAGTTTTATAAAGCTTATAAACGGTGCCAAAAAGGCTCTTACACAAACTAATTTATGCAATTTCGTAAAACCCTATACCTAGGGTTCATAAAATACGTTTCCAAACCTCCATAACCAAATTCTCGAAAACCCATTTCCATCTTGAGATGCCGAAACGAACGACTCATACGTATTCGAGCGAGGACGCTTTGCCGGAAGGCCCTGACTCCGATCTCTTTGTCTACTACTGCAAGCCTTGCGCCTCTCATGTCCTCATCACCGGTAATTTCTCCTTACCCTTCATTTCATTTTTGGAGATGCAGATCCATTTTACGATGATGATCGGATATGAGTATTCAATTTTGATAGTTTAATCTCGAGTTTCCCTGAGCGGTTTTAATTACATACTTGCATTTGAGATGAGGGATTTTAGGGAGGAGTTATTGATTGGCAAAAATACTAGAATGACTAGTTTTGTTCAATTGCATTTCTGAATGGACCATCCATTAGAATTATCAGTCTTCTGTGTTGGTGAATCTATTACTAAACCTATTGGTAGAAAATAAACAGAAGCAATAGTAAGTTTGTTATACACACATTGTGAGCTTTCTAGATTTTCAGTTGGATAATTTCTTCTATTACAATTTGAAATAAAATACCATGCTTGGGCCAAATTTTGCATTGGCTCTTGAGTTCTACTGGACTGTGAAATACACTGCAGTAAATAGGTTTAGATTATTCAAAACCAGCAATAAGCTACTAACTTAGTAATCTTTCCTGGTTAGGGCAAAATTATGCTCCAACTTCATTTGTATGTCAAAAATATTCAATAACCTTTTTTCAAACTTAATCTAATTGGCTAATCTGCCGTGCTCCTTTTATTAGAATCAGATATGATGATTCCATTTGTTTATTTTCTCTCTCGGTCTCCTTAAGTGGCCCTTTGTACATACTTGGATAGCCTCTAAAAACTTACATTTTTCTGAATTTAGATTTGTGTTCGAGATGGAGTTGTTAATTTGAAAATCCTAGACTGAATAGTTTTGTTCAATTGCATTTCTGTGGATGAATGGACTATCCATTAGAATTGCCAATTTCTGTATCAAATTTTGTATATAGTTGAATAATTAACCTATGGTTTCTTGCATAACATTACGCCTATTTGCTAGAGAAAAAACAAAAGCAATAATAGCTTTTGTTATATTCACAATGTGAGCTTTCTAGATTTGAAATAAAAGACCAAGCTTGGACCAAGCTTGCATTGGTCTTGAGTTCCACTGGACTCTGAAATACACAAAATATATCATTGCAGTATATGAGTTTAGGTTGTTCAAAACCAGCAATAAGCTACTAACGTTGTAATCTTTCCTGGCTAGGGCAAAGTTAAGTTCGAACTTTATCTGTATCTTCTTTTCCTCACTCAATCTAATTGGCTATTCTATTGTGCTTCTTTTACTAAGATCAGGCATGATGATTTCGTTTATCTAGTTTAATATTGAGTTTCTCTCTAGGTCACCGTAAGTAGTCCTAGTACATACTTGGTTGAACTCTAAAACTTACACTTTTCCGAATTTGGAATTATGTTTGTGATGATATTTTCAGGGTGAAGTTGTTAATTGGCAAATCCTTGAATAAAATGAATAGTTTTGTTCAATTGCATTTTTGTGGATGAATGTACTATCCATTAGAATAACCAATTTTCTTTATTAGTCAATTTTTTTTTTAGTTGACTAATTAACCTACAGCACTCCTTGCATTGCATCTAATTTTACGCCTATTTGTTAGAGAAAAAACAGAAACAATAATAACTTTTGTTATACTCACAATGAGATCTTTCTCGATTTACATCTGGAATTAGTTAAGACCTGTTGGGCTCCCTTGTCTCCTTCTCCATATATTTCTAGTTGCCTATATGCTGTTAATAGTTTATCTTTTGCTGAATACTGTTTTACTTAGGCTTGCTCGTCTTTACTAATTTTAGATTTTATCATGTTACTAGGTTATTTTGATTATTTTTCTATGCTCTATGTCTGCCCTTTTCTTTTCCTGCTTTAAAAATGTCATAATTGAACATTTTTTTAAATCTCCGTTATATTTAAGGTTAGGTTTCTATACACTAAAGTATACTTTTAGATACACAATTGCAGAAAATGCCCAAAAGGAAAACGGACAACGCGTATGTTTTGGACAGGAATAAACATCTTGCAAGGCTGAACACTAGTGAAGCAGGAAAGGTCCTCTTAAAGCGGTAATCTTTTTGTTAGCTTTAATCTGTTTGTGTTTAAATTCTCTGTTATTTAAGTTGTGTTTAAATTCTCTGTTATTTAAGTAACATGTTTTATTTATAATAGATTAAATTTTAAAGAAAATGTTCAGATTCTTGCATTAGCTCTTGGGAATCTGACATTTATCCTGGCATGGTGTGCAACATCTTAATTAATATTAAAAGTATCTATCTTGGAATGATTTGTTCTTTTTCCCAGTTCCAAACAAACATTCCCCTTTGTGGTGTCTCCCACACTTAGGGCAAACAAGGGTGTTATTACTTATTAGCAGCAATTGGGCCCACGGTTCCCTCAAATCTTTGCTTATTTGTTAGCATGTGGCTGATTCCGCCTTCTTTTCCGATCTTAGAGCGGGTTCGTGAAATTGCTTCTAGATTGGGTGAATTTCAGCTCATACTCCATCGCAATCGAAGTCCATTGCTTTAGATACATGGCCTCTGCCTCTTTTTTCTCACTATAAGAGTGTGGCAAGTAGTTTAGTTTTGTATGGCCACTTCCTTGAAATGATTCCAAGCCATGGATCCTATCAGAGACGAAGTTTGGGTCATGCAACAGGATTCCCACCAAAAATCGCATCCTCACTCAGCTGGAAACAACACGTGAAAGTTTTTGTGCACCCATGCAAATCATGCTGGTGAAGAGTCTCTAAGTGTGCACTAAGCCACTTTTCAGCCTCAATAGGGCCTCCCTTTCAATTAAAGGTTGATAGTTGAAATCTTTGAAATTAATGAACCACAGAGCTGGTGTCCTCATGTGGGGGTTGTGGTGTAGGGCGTGGCCAAGTGGCACTAAATTGTTGCACTAGCCCTTTGAGTACATTTATAAAGTCCTGAGTTGAAAGGTTAGTGCTCATAGTAGGTGTATCTCGAGCAGATGCGTTATGTCTAGGAACTAGACAGGCGGTTGATTTTGGCGAGAGCGACCTTGACGTGCCATGGTAAATCTAGAAGTATGAATATGACTCGAGAAAAACAATGAAGTCACCATCCATCAAATTTTCAATTCCATCAAACATAACCAAAAATGAACTTTAATAAAACATTGATAACTGATAAATACCATCCATGAATATCAAATTAGATAATTCGATTCATAATCATTCCAAATGATAAATAAGCAAGTGCAAGTCCAAAATAGGTAGGTCCAAGTTGTCCCCAATACAAAAGAAATGGAAGCTAATGAACAATCATAACTAGTATATCTGATACCCAATTAGTCAACTTGACTGACAAGACTTACGGTCTTCCTCAGGTTCTCCTCGAAGGATTTTCATCCATTGGATCCTCATTGTTTTCTTTCTCATTTTGGAATTCATGCCGGTTTTAGTAAGGCATCTTGAGGAACCTCCTCAAAAGTCCACGGTGAAGGGTGAAGGTGAACTCAGGATAACTAATAATATTTGAGATCAGTGATATCATAATGAACTATCTCTGAGTAAAGGGTCTTTGCACGTGTACAATCCTCAGGTAGTGTCTCAATGACACGCAAGCAAGCGCCAATATCCGACACTCACGTGGTTGGTCCTTGACGCCTCTCCACATATCCATAATATGGGATATGTGCTTACCTACCAAGTCTTCCTCTGCTCTATAAAGGTGGTGGTATCTCCTTATAACACTAGTTTAGGCTTTTACTCTTAGGACTAGTCGATAGCACATACATGATAGACTGCCTAAAAGTCATTGGGTGGATATCGACTAGTTAAGGTGGTGTCATGAGGAGATATCACCACTTTCTGAGGGTGGAGGAACACTCGGTGGGTACCACATTTCTCGTATGATGCATATGGAGACGAGTTAGAGAGCAACCTCTTGGAGTGTCAGAAAGTGGTGCTTGCTTGCATCCCATTGTGATGCTAAGTGAGGATTAACCTGCATGTGCAGCGAGCCTTTATTTCGAAATATTTTGTTCTGATATAAGTTATAACTCACCTATCATTACTGTCCTTGAGGTCACCCTTATCCTTTACTATGATTGGGCTTCTGAGGAGGATACTGAAACCTGCATGGTCCAGATGAGAAAGAATACAATCAGGATATAATAGAGAATCATCCAAAGAGGACCACTAGTCTTGTTAGTCAAATCAACTGATTGGAGTTCAAAGTTGCTAGTTGTGATTGTTCATTAGCCTTTATTTTTTCTGTATTTTGGAAAACTTGGACCTACCTACTCCGGATTTGTACTTGCTTAATCGTTTGAGATGATTCTGTATCTATTTTGATTTGATATACATGGACGGTTTTTGTTATTTATTGACGTTTTGTTCAACATTCATGGTTGGTTATGTTTGACGGTTGCTTCATTGTTTTTATTGGATTGTGTTCAAATTTTTAGATTCACCATGGCACGTCGAGGTTGCCTCGCCAAAATCAACCGCATGTCCAGGACCATAAAGAAATGTTGTGGCGCTAACCTTCCAACTCAGGACTTTTTCACTGTACTCAGAGGGCTAGGTAAGGATCATTTGGGGAGACTCTTCGGAAGAAGATGCTTTTTGCCAAGTTTAAGAAGTTTGAATTGTGGTTTAACGTAGTTTTTCTTGGTCATATTGTACCATGGCACGTCGAGGTTGCCTCGCCAAAATCAACCGCATGTCCAGGACCATAAAGAAATGTTGTGGCGCTAACCTTCCAACTCAGGACTTTTTCACTGTACTCAGAGGGCTAGGTAAGGATCATTTGGGGAGACTCTTCGGGAGAAGATGCTTTTTGCCAAGTTTAAGAAGTTTGAATTGTGGTTGGACGTAGTTTTTCTTGGTCATATTGTATCAAGCTAAAGGCATTGAAGTAACCAGCGAAGGTGGATGCAATTAGTTTTTCAAAATATATTTCAATTTATATCTCATATGGTTTTTATTGGTTTCTTTTGTCACATTCGTTTCTTTCCATTTCCTTTCATTTGAAAAAGCTAACGATAATTTGTGTCTCGTTTTTATTTTTGTCCTTGAGAAAGAGATGTTTTTGTTGTAATGAAATTAGATTATTAAAGTAACTTTTTCCTTCAAGTAGGTTTCAATTAGAGTTTTCTCTGGATAATCTTCTATACATGTACATATATGAGAATTATTGTTGGTTTTCTTTGAAATATGGTAGTTAACTACAATTATTTCATGATACAAACAATTAACGGAGAGACAAAATTAACTATAAATCTATAATACTCATACAACTAGTTGTTTGTAGGTTCATTAAATGTGTTTTATTATGCAACATTGTGGGTTGTGATTATTTAATTAGTTGCTTTTAGCAATTGAAGATACACAGTGAATTAATGTCTTCTGACTGTCACTATGTTCATCTTTTTACTGGTGTCTTCTTAATGCAGTGGTGAAGGGAAATTGGAAAGGCAGTATCGCATGAATTGTGTGGGTTGTGAGCTTTTTGTTTGCTATCGTGCCGAAGAAGACCTAGAGTCTGCTTCGTACATCTATGTAGTTGATGGTGCACTCAGTTCAATAGCTGCTGAAACCAATCCACAGGTAAGAAAATTTAGGTCTTCGATCATTCATTCTTGTTGATTTCTTTTTAGTTAATATCTCAGATATGTAAGGAGGATTCAAGTAGCCTAAGGTCCTGTTTGTTTACAGCTTTCCACCCCGCTTTCGTTATTTCAAATCCAAATTCTCGTTTGTTTATCCGGATTTTGGTATAGGATTCCAAATCCTCTATATTTCTACCCTATAATACACTTATTTTACTTGTTTCAACAATTTCCAATCACTACCAATCATCCATCACCCACTCTTAATTATTATTATAATTATCTACCCACCTCAACATTCTCTCTCTTCCTTTTTAACTTTACACACTTTCTCTCCATTTTACAAACAATTTTCAATACACAATCAATCATCTGTCACATACTTTATAAAATCCTATAAAATCAACCTTCCTAAACTACAAAATCCAAATACACCTTTTACTATTCTTCAAATCCATCCTATTCGATTTGCTTTCCACTCCAATCCATAAACAAACATACCCAAAGAACTGTAGGATTAACTGTTCAAAGTACGTTTCTGCCTGTTTTTGACACAGTATACTTTCTTGGATCATATACCCTCAGAGTTCCCCTATGTTTATAATTTGATCTTTGGCATTTGGTGTAGGATGCTCCTGTCCCACCCTGCATATCACAGTTGGAAGGAGGTCTTGTTCAAGTGGCCATAGAAGTCGAAGACCGTGCTCAACGCTCTGCAATCACAAGTAATCCCATCATTTATTTCCTACTGATGCATTATAGCCATAAAATTCTAGCCAGCAGAAGCCTGAAACTGAAATAACGATTAAATGTTACGGTGATGTTTCTTTTGGGTTTTAAGTGGTTTTAACATCCGTTTTTAAAATCAAGTGGATTTTGAAATTCTGATAAATAGTAAGGTGTGTGTTTGTTTTGGGATTTTGAGTAGGGTGAGATTTAACTTTATGACAACTCAATGTGTTATAAGAGTGAATGATGTTGTATTATAATATTGTTGTTGGGTATGATTGTAATGATTAGATGATGTGAACTATGATTTAAATGTACTAAAGTGTAAGGAGAGAGAGTTGATTGTATTAAAAGTGTTATAGTAGGTTTGTAGGCGTTGTAAAGATATTTTTCTAACACCGGATTTCAAAATCCTGAAGTAGGACCAGATCTAGATTTATGGATTCAAAATCTGGTTCTTAAAACCCAAAACAAGCATCACGTTAATGTCTGTTCATGAATATATTTACTTTATATCAACGTTCATACATGTTGCTTGCTAATGCTTGTTCATATTTCTCATTTTTCTGTTCTTTTTGGACTAAATACAAGGGACCTATGATTGCATAAACAGATTAAAAAAAAAAAAAAGAGTATTCAGGAAGTTTAAGATGAAAAGAGTGAGACCATTCTTTGACTGTTAGACTCTTTGCTCGAATTGCACGAGGTTAAATATTCTTAATTTATAGAAACACCTTCTTCACAATCTTGTGGAAGAATACCTTACAAGTGGTTTTTAAGAAATTGACTTATGATATGGACTGGATTTAAAGATTGTGTAGAACTACTTCCTTAATATAACCAAATTGCCAACCTAAGCTGAGATTGTATCACATCTTCCTACAGTTGCCAAATGATCCCCAAATCCTTCTAATTATGTAGTTTTTTAGAAAAAGCATGAGAGATCTTAAATGTAATTCACATCCACTTATTTTTTATGGATTTAAAATCTAAAGAGTCACTCAAAAAATTAGTTCAAAATGACAGTGATGGATTTCAAATTCATATCAATCGACCTATGAGTTTGTTGTTATGAATTTATCCTCAATATTGTGAGTGCACATCCTCAATATTGCGAGTTTCTGTCTTCATGCTTTAAGAAAGTCGAGGCCTTGATATGTCAAGGAATCAACCATGTTATCTATTGCTTTCTACACTTTCAATTTTTGAATGGGGTAAAAATTCCTTTTTTTAAGTGATATAGTTGCACCATTTCATTTAGTATAGACCCTACAACAAAAGTAAAATTTGGGTATAAAGTGCAAAAAGTATCACTACTATTGAATGATTGATTTTGTGATAACTGAGTTGCCTCTTCTAAAGATGCTTTTGACATTTTATGTGTTATATTAGGCAATATAGAAACTATTTATGTTCTCTGATGAAAAAAAACCTTGTTTTTAACCTGCAGGAGTAAATGCTGATGATGTGCGAGTTACAGTAGCTGCAGCACGTGGAGAAGCAAACAACGAGCTTCTAGAATTCATGGGAAAAGTAAAACAAAATAGTGTAAATTGCAAAATTGGTCTCGTATTTACTGGCTGTGGCGATTTTAGTCCCATACAAACTAATATTTTCAACTATGTCTCAAAACTTTTAAAATGATGCAATTAAAATTCTATATTGACAAGGTTGCTGGATTTTGGCATGTGCTGCTCATGTGAGCTGCCGGAATTCTATGCAGTAACCGAACTAATGAATTGATGTCGCTTACGTGACTTAATGAGACCTCAACATATTAATTTAAATTAAGAAAATCACAAATCCTAAAGCAAAAAAAATGTAAATATAGGACTAGAATTGCATCATTTTTAAAGTTACGAGACTTAATTGAGAAAATGAATTCGTCTAGGACTAGAATCGTCAGCACCCACAAAATATTTATTTCTTCAAATTGTTAAAATTAGCATATTCCCTCAGTTTGTGAATAGAATGTTTTAACTGACCTTGTGAGTTTCGGAACAGGTATTAGGTCTAAAACTGAGCCAGATGACTCTTCAAAGAGGCTGGAATAACAAATCAAAACTCCTAGTGGTATGTTCCGCCCTAGCGTTTCTTTTTTCTATTACCCTATTTTTGTTGAATCTGGGGATCTCTTTTACAAAATTTTGGGGGTATTAGTTTCTTTTGCAAGATCCAAATGAAATTTATGGTGATTATGTAATTAAAATCGAATTTCTGTATAATAGTGTAAGGAATTGATTGTACCATTTGTGAATCAGGTGGAAGATTTGACAGCGAGGCAGGTCTACGAGAAGCTTCTGGAAGCTGCACAACCGTGAGACGAACATGCATCTTGTCAAAGCTGATTAAATTTCATTCATATGTTGATGGTGTTCGACGGGTGTTTTGTTCAGCTCCACCCCTGGATGTTTCCAAGTGTAAAAACAAAATAATCATTTAGAAGAGAGCAAAATTTCGAACCATTTTCACCATCATTTGCGACTCTTGAGGTGAGCCTTGTTTTCCTGTAAAATACATCTACTTCACATTGTATGATGTCCTCGTACATCTTTTTCCTGGATTCTCTAACCCGATTTTACCGTGAATTCGATTTTTTGGTATCACTGTTATGTATACAAATTGTCGTCGTTATGCATAAAACTCTTGACTGTTATGTACGAAATTATCACTATTAAAAAATACATTATATTTTTAAATAGTCAAAGTTTTTGTAATAATATTTACACATAACAGTGATATAGTTCATGTATAGATCTGATTTATAGAAGTGTTACTCCAACGATAATACATTGTCCTCTCTTTGAGAAAAGTGACTTGTACATAAGTATCATGATCACATATCCTAAGAGCCAGTTTGATTAGTGGTATGAAATTTAAATGGATATGAAATCATGCGATATATTTTATATATTCATGTGATATATTTGACAATTTCAAAGTGTTTTGTTATGATGTATTTAAATCATGATTTATTTAAGTCAATTGACATCATGGAATTATACTTGGTGGTGGTGGATCTACCATGCTCAAAGGGTATGCAAGTGCATACTCTTTAATTTTGCCAAATAATTAGTATTATGTATACACAGATATTATTTAGTACATATTTTGATTTTTGACAATAGAAAAATATAAAATATATACTACTTCCGTCTCAGATCAGTTTCACATATATACACATATATAAATAGATAGAGGTTTATCTATCATACCCCTCCTTAAAAATCACTTTATCATTTTAATTACTAATACAAAATTCGCTCGTAAAAATGTGTTGATCTGGAACGGAGGGAGTATTTACTTTAGATAAAAATTTATTTGTTCATATTTTTAATATTGTGGGTTATAGTCTCACGGTAAGATAGAATATAATTTAACATGACACTTTATAACTTTAGAAGGGTGTGTTGATTTATGTTAATTTGTACCACATTTCTTGTTTTATGTATGAGACCGTTTCATTGAGTTTTTTTCTAGGCTAAATCTTGTATCTATCCACGTGCATCGTGCACCCATTGTGCATTTTAGAATCATGCAACTTGTTATACTAAAAGATGCAACTTGTTTATACTGAACCGTGCAATTATTAATATGAAAAAAATAGTTGCACGATTTAGTGTAAAAAATTTCAATGTCTAAATTGTCTGTATCTTGTTTATGTTACTCATATTTTAGGATTTGTTTTATATTTTCAATTGTATTGTTTAATTTTTTTTCCCAGTATATCTGTAGTGCATATCCTGTTTGAAATTTCTGGATCCGTCACCGATGCTTGGTATTATGAATACCACCTAGAAGGTGGGATAAATAATCATGCCAAAATGAGAAAAGGAAGTACGAGTTTTCGGGTCAAAAGGAAAAGCCATAAATTATATCAAACACTTGAAAAGATGGAATATGATTTAATTTCCTCTTTTTTCCTTTCTTTTTCCATGTAACAAGCAGGTTCTAAGGGCAATTCACAATGCAAAAGTAATGAGTGGAGCAAGGTCTATAATTGTGTGAAAAGTAATGAGTGGAGTAGTGAGTGATATTTTTTGTAATATTGTGTGAAAAGTGAGGATAAAAATTATGGGTAATGAAATTATTTTTTCCTTTTATGAAATGAGAAAGTTATAGCGGGACGTTCATAAAAGGAAAACGAGACAATTATAGTGGGACGGAGGGAGTATTAATTATTTAATATTTAAAATTTCATAGATTGATGCTAAAATATATAGTACTATATTATAATTACACTTGAATTCGAATCTAATCTTTAAATTAGAGGTACAATTTAAGAAAAATAAATATTAATTGTATTTTATAAAAAAAAATGAAAAGAAAAGCAAAGCCCCAAAAAAACTGTTAAAGCAAGAAGAAAGATAAATGGGGAGGGCTGGGCTTAAAAAACAAAAAAAGGGCAGGTTAAAAAATCCCTCTTCCTTCATTTTCCAGTTTCTTTAACCGGCTGCCGTCGCCCGCCGCCTCCAACAGCCTCCGTCGTCGTTTAACCGGCGAGTGCTCCTACTCGCGCTAGTTTGTAGGTGCTTTGGACGAATCGTTCATCTCGATTGCCAAGCGTATTCCAATCTCCACCATTGGTTCCAAACATTCTGAAGCTGAAACAATTTCTAAATCTCATTCTTGTAAGTTCATCTATTTCCGGATATGCTTATTGATTTTCACTATTTCAATTTCTTTTTACACCAATAAAACCCCCCATTGAGCTATGGACTTTTTTGCTTATGCTCATTTCAACAGAACCCTTTTGTAAACTGTCAATTAATTAATTAATGCAATGATGATAGAAGAATAGGGTGTGAAAGAGAATCTAAATAATATTTACTTCCTTGTGTTTAGGTAGTGCTTTTGGATTTTCAATATTTGTTGTGGGCTTGCCAAAGGTGACATCAGTGGAACAATGGTGTTATTGTGCAAATTTAATATTCTAATGATTCGTAAACATTGTACCTTCTGTATAAGTTAGCCAATCATACACATTTTTACACAATGTTAGTTCTTAATTTCAGCTACAACATAGAAACTTTTTGGGCATTCGTGAATCAATTGGCAAAATCTTCAGCTTGAATATTCCAGTTAAAAACTGCCAAAGGTTCATGTCGTTCGATCCTGATACAACCTCCCAGGGCAATGGCATGACAGTGGAAGAATGCCAGAATATGATTGAGAGAAGTCTCAGAAGTATTTTTTTTTAATTATTATTCTTTTATCTCATTTATCAACTCTACATAGTGCTGTAGACTCACATCCAATGCTATATATTGTAGCTCCCACGTTGAAATTTTTAAAGGAGCAGATGGAGAAATCTGGTTGTGGTATTGGAAGCAATTTCATAAGGGCCGTCCACTGTAAACAAGAAGGAATAGCAGGTGGCTATTTAAAGCACGAGGGGGTATTTTGAGTAATTATCAAATGCTTTTTAGTTTTTACTTCGGTCTATTGATGCTGCATCTGGTGAACTGCACCAAGTAGAAAACTGAACACCTATTATACATTTGCACATATATACATTGATATGTTTCTGATTATGTTTATACTGATTGTGGATAATATGATTGATGTAGTTCACTAAGAGTGTATTTGATTTGAAATTTAGAGGATTTGCTTTCAAAACCTCGATAAATAGTAATGGTGTGTTTGTTTTGAGATTTAAATAGTGTAGTGTTTAACTTAATGCCAATTCGATGTGTAAAAGTGTGTGATGCTGTATTAAGTTCATTGGTATTGAATGATGGTGTAACAAATAATGTGTTTTATTAGTAATTGCAAAAATGAAAATAAAATGTGTGAAAAGTGATAAACAAAAGTGGGGAAAAAAACCATGTTTGCATTAATGAGTCATTGAAGAGAGAGCGGTGTAGAAAAAAATACTCCCTCCGTCCCAATATATTATATATTTAAGAACCGGATTCTAAAATCCCGAAGTAGAATTGAACTTAGATTTATAGGGTTTATAGGTATTTATAGGGGTGAATATATTAAATATTTAAGAACCGGATTCTAAAATCCCGAAGTAGAAGTGAACTTAGATTTCAAAATCCCAAATCCGGTTTTCAAATCCCAAATCGAACATGCCTAAATGTATCATCAAACATAACCTTTTTACACAGTACAATTTTGAAATTCTAAATGACCAATATAAATGTGCTACATTAAGAATTTGCTAGACGGTTAGAATATTTGATTGCCAAATCAACCTATTCATGTAGCATCTTTCTGTTTTTCTTGTAAAAGAATTTTTTTGTACTATTATGAACAATATTTTATAAGATTGGATACTATTTTTTGTTATTTATTATTTATGATTTTGTGGAATTAGATACTCATATGTAGTGAGGGAGTGGATGATCAAAACGAGGTAACCCAAACGGTGACTAATGAGCTGATTCATGCGTATGATGAATGTCATGCTTTAAATTTGGATTGGACCGACTGTGCTCATCATGCCTGTAGTGAGGTAAATGACCTTTTTCTCTTTATACCTTTTTGTTGATTAATTTAATTGTTTTGTTCCCGTACTGATACACATGGCTACTACTGTAATGTTTATGGGAGCAGATTAGAGCTAATCATGTCAGTGGTAATTGTCATTATAAACAAGAGTGGCTTCGTGGTTACCTAAAGATAAAAGGTCAAGAGCAAGTGAGTTACATCTTATACTGAATTCTCCTGTGTCTTGTCTTTTATTTTTTCGTCACGCAATGTGCCAAGTCGTTAAGATCAAACACGGTGTTGTGGAACAAAAGGGAATAGTGGCTTCTGTAAATGAATAGTTGTTTTCTTATCTTGAAACCATTGAATAATGAATAAGAAACTGTGAGTGAATTCAAAGCCTGGTTTTTAGTTTGGAATTACGCAGTTAATTTGTTAAGCTGATGAGTTAATATCAATTTACGTCCTGTAACTTAGGGTGGATCCAATATAAATTCTTTTATTTCTACTTTACCAATTTTAGTCCTAGGGTGTTCAAATTCAGTTCTGGGCATAAGCGATTTTATTGATTTTGAATTTTCCCTCAAAAAATGACTAAAAATTGGTAAAAAAATGACTGAGGTTGTACACCTTAGGACTAAATTGTTTAAGTAGAAAGAAAAAAGATTTGTTTGTATCCATCCATCCTAAATTACAGGACGTAAATTGATATTAAACTTTTTCTTTTGATAGAGAACTGATATTAAATCTTAAGTTGATGCATAATTGGTGCTAAATTACAGGAATGCGTGAGACGAAGAACAATGAAATCAGTGACTTCAAATCCTTATTGTTCAGAAAAAGAAGCAAAGGATGCCATGGAAGCTGTTTGGGGAATTTGTTATAATGATACAAAGCCATTTGATCACGCTCCTTGAAATTATTCGCTTACTATTTGTTTTTTCTTCAGGGGTTACACCTTGTGTGACATTTTTATTTAATTGTTATCTAAGAAACCATTCAGCTGTGGTAGTCTGAAATCTTGAGAGCAATAGTACTGATATTGATTACTTTTGTTGTTGTAAAATAATGTCTCTGAAACTGCGACTTCATTAGACAAAATACATGTATATGTAAGTTTGCTTTGGCCTTCACTTTTGAATCAAGTCTCCATCATGAAGCCGTCCCACACAAGTCTTTGCCCCGTCGACCATAATAATAACCATTGTTTTCCTTGCAATTTGATGGACCTGTGCTAGAATTTTGGGATTTTCTATGCTGGGCTTTATTCTAGTTTATGAAGAAATCTATTCATAAGTGAGGTTTTTTTTTTTCCTTTTTTTGTTGAAGTGAAATATCTCAAGTGGTTTGAGCAGTACTACTTAAGCTGTAAAATTATGAATTCGAGTTATTATTTGAACTTTAAGAAAAAGGATTAACTATTTGAACTAAGAATGAACTATACAAATCAGCTAAAAAAAGAAAATCATCTTCAACCCAAATAAAGTTCAATTAGAAAAAAAAAAAAAAAAAAAAGTTGAGTCGAACAACGTGCAATCATAAAAATGATGAAATATATATAAAATAGATCACTCTAACCTTCCAATTGCTAGCTTATTTTGGTGATACGTTTCGAATAATATAATATTTTATGATTAAAGTATTACTCCGATTAATTAATTTTCAAGTACATATATGATGTACCGAGGTAGTTTTAAAATAAATAGTAAGTAATATTTTTAATTCAATTTTTTTTTAAATTTTAATGTACAATAAAATAATTTAAATAATATTAATTACTACCTCCGTCCCAAGAATATATGCACACCTACTTTATTGTCGAGTTTTTGTGAGCGGGTTGTTTATTAGTATTTCAAATGATAAAGTAATTTTTAAAGAGTGGTATTATAGATCTATCTCTCATCTATTTCATGCATCTTTAAAAATTATTTTATCATTTCAAATAATAATAAAAAACTCGCTCGCAAAAATACGTGAAAACAGTAAACGTGCATATATTCTTGGGACGGAGGGAGTATTTAATATTTAAAATCTCATGGACACTAAATTATATAGTACCAATTCGTTGAATCTAATTTTTTAGAAGCATTCTTTAAAGAATAACACTCCTGTGAACCAAGTTCACCATGAACTCTAATTCAATATGACCCATATTAAGTGATGGTTGACCCGCAATTAAGGAATTAAAGGAATAGTTGTCTCCTCCTTGTCGTTGCTGCCAACCAACATCTCTTTCTCGCCAACCCATCGCCTGGGGTGATTCTCACTGCTTTGATCATCAAATCAACTAGTAATTCCCACAACTCTGATCAAATATGTAGGCTGCTCTTATTTAGTCAATAATTCGAGAATAACAAACCCAAATGCACAAGAATCGAACTTTTGCATGAAAATTATCACAGTTAAGCAAAAAAACTATCACTGATATTCAATAAAACTATAATTGTTACGCATGAAAACTATAACTGATACTCAGAAAAACTTTCACTGTTATTAAAAAAAACTATCACTTTTATTCATAAAAACTCTCACTGTTATTCAAATTAACTCTCACTTTTGTTCACAAAAACTCTCACTGTTACTTTGTGAAACTCTCACTATTATTAAGTAAAACTCTCACTGTTACTAAGTAACACTCTCACTTTTGTTCACAAAAACTCTCACTGTTGCTATGTAAAACTCTCACTGTTATTAAGTAAAATTCTCATTGTTGCTAAGTAAAACTCACTTTTGTTCACCAAAACTCTCACTGTTGCTATGTAAAACTCTCACCGTTATTAATTAAAACTTTCAAACATTCTTTAAGTAAAACTCTCACTTTTGTTCACAAAAACTTCTCAATGTTTCAAAAAAAAAAACAAAAATGACAACCGTCGAAGTGAGGCTTCGTCATGAAGCGCCGTCTTCATCACGTCGCAGAGGAGTCGTCCTCTCCATCACCGTTCGCGTGAGGAGTCACCATCTCCATCACCGTCGCGTGAGGAGTCACCGTCTCCATCGCCGTCACGTGAAGAGTGGCAAAGAGTGGAGCAGTTTCGAGTAAGGAGTCGCAGAGAGTGGAGCCGTTCGCGTGGAGTAGCAGAAAGTGTCTGGCGATTTAAGCCAAAGGGTGAGAGATAGGAGAGAAGGAAATGAGCGTGAAAAAGAAGTAGCTGAAATTGAAATTGGCTTGCATTGTTTATATTTGACCCATTTTATGTTTATGAGTCAAGTTTGACCCGGGTTCATGGTATGAACCAGGTCTACCCAAGTTTTTGTCTTCTTTAAATTGGAGGTAAATACATATTAATTGTATTTTGTAAAAGAAAAATGAAAAGCAAAGGCCCAATCGGATTAAAAAAATTAATTGGGGTCCAGTTATATGCACCCCCAAGATTAGTAGATACACACTCTTAATATTTTTATTATTTTAATATAGTGATAAAAATACAATACTACACTTCACTAATTTTAGCTTTGATTTAGAGATACACCCAGTCTCTCGGCCACCGTCGTCCTTGCCAAAACCACCGCCACCGTAGAAGCAGTGGCGGTTCTGACAAATTGATTTTTAAATCGAAAAGCTTTGGGTGTTGGCAGAAGCGGTAGAGCCGGGACCGGTAGTAGCGGCGGGGAAGGGGTGGCGCGGGACGACAGCGACAATGGCATGGGTGGTGGGATGTACGGCGGCGGGTGTGGAGGTTGTGGGGTACAACAAAAGTGCAGAAGAAAAAAAAAGAAGAGAAGAGAAAAATAATTATGAAGGGTGTAAATAGGTAATTCACGGTATGTGTATCTACTAATGTCTATAAAATTGGGTGGGTGAATTAATCCGGGGGTGTATCTCCTAAAGTTGGGGTGCATATAATCGGACCCAATTGTTAAAGCAAGAAGAAAGATAAATGGGCTGGACTGAAAAAAAAAATCGTAAGTGAAATATAAACTATTCTTTTCCAAGTGAAAATTACATTCTTGGAATTAATATAAAAGAAAAACTCAATCTTTTAGAATAAAATGTGCAGCAGCAGCCAGTGCAAAGAGTGAACCCACATTCCGCCATTTTTGAAGCTCAAGGAATTTCCGAATCTCATTCTTGTAAAGTTCATTTCTTTCTGAATGCACTAATTGTTTCTTTCTGTTAATATATTAGCTATTTCTGTTTCTTGTTTCCCGATACACCCAAAAAATCGTAAATTTTCTTCTCTAGGGTTCAACTGTGATTTGCTGTTTCTTTTAGTTGTTTTGATTAATACAATGGAGAAAAGGGTGTGATAAAGAATCCAAACGAGCTCTTAGAGATATTACCATTTTTTTTTAATTGTCTTTGTCTCCTTGTGTAAACCCAGGGTTTAACAAGTCAAAGGCTATTTACATGAGGTGCTTGTTTTTCCTGCAAAGTTCTCATTTACTCACCGGAAAAACAAATTCAGTATGTCGACCGCAGCTCAATCTTTCAGTGGCAATCTCAAGGCAAGTGTTCTTATCGGTTGTAGGGTGTTTGATTTGATTAAGTTTGAACGCCTGCCATGTGCTTGTGAAATTTACAAGAGAACAAAGAAAAACTATTTCCAAGTAAATGAATGGATTGCCTATTATTGTTTGGCTTGAAAAATTGTTAGCAAACTCCCTTTATGAATAACAATTGTATTTCCTGATTACTGTTTGGAGTTTTTGTGACAAGTTAAGAAAGAAACCTAATGATGTTCATGAATAAAACCTCAACACTGCTGTTTTTCATCTCATTGCGATGGTCATATTGACCTACACACCCATAGAGTTATAGATACCAGATGCTAAAGCTATTATTGTTTTCTACTGGATAGAACTCTAGTACTCTTTACCATAAGTTTAATGTACAGCAAAAATTGCCAAGTTTTGAGAATTTGATAGTTCGATGTTAGCTAATAAGTAAATCCAGAACAAGAAAGCGAAAAGGGCAATCTTATATGTTCGGAGATTTGATTTTTGAGTAGTTTGACGTGAGTCTTGATGAGATAGGGCCAAAAGAAAGATTTAACAACCTTGAGAGTTGAAACCGAAATATGAAACAAATGATTGTGTGTATAACTATGAGAGAGTAGTTGAATGGAGTTAAAAATATACTGGAACTGTTGGTTCACTATTTAGCGGGTAGTATACATAAGCAATGAACTATTATGATGCTGATTCAGATTAATTTACTTATTTAGTAGATATAACATCACACGGTTAAAATTTTACATAAGTGGGTCAAGATAGAGTGCAGGGAAAAATAAGGAACCTTTAAAAGAAAATAGATGAAAAACTGGAGAGAGACTGAATGATTGTAAAAATTAGCACCATTCACTACTCATGCCTAAAACAATCCCACTATAGAATAAATGAATGTATAAATTAGTTGTGATATCTAACCTTGAGTAAGGTTTCATGAAAATGTGCGATGTGAGGTCTGGTTATTTCATACAATTGTAGAAGGGAAAATGTTGTTTAAGCTTTCTTTTTGAGGGACATTGTGGTATTCTTGGACTAGGGTTTTGATGATTAATGCCTAATATTGACATTTGAATGTTAATTAGTCATTAATTGTTATGTTTCGTATAGATATTCTGCCTTGGCATTTTATCATTGGTAATTCGATATGTACTACGATGGTGGTGGTGGCTTTATGTTCGCAAACTAACAAGATTTATAGGAGTCGAATTATTTGTATTGAATAGCTGATGTGTTTTAGTCTTATGCCCCTGCTAATGAGAAAAGGAAATGCAGAAAGCTCTTGCAGGACTGAGGCTTATAGATTTGGAAGGCCTGAGATGGAGAGTTTTTGATGCAAAAGGACAGGTTTGGCTACACCTCTTCATTGAGTCTTAATTATAGGGAAAATTCTTATATAAACAAGTTTTACCGTGCAATTGGTTTGCATTTGGTGTGTATTTATTAATAGTACTAGTTGTTTCATTTAAAAATCCATTAGTTTGATAGTGTTAGTTATACTATAAAGTGATAGTTGCACGATAAACTGATTTATAAGACCAACTCTTATTATAGGCACACTTACAAGTTGTGCATAACATGGTATTTTTTTTTGGTTTTTAGGTCTTGGGGAGGCTAGCATCACAGATATCAACTTTGGTTCAGGGAAAGGACAAGCCTACATATGCACCTAATCGAGATGAGGGGGATATGTGCATTGTTATTAATGCAAAAGATGTGTGTGTCACTGGAAGGAAAATGACCGATAAGTTTTATCGGTGGCATACAGGGTAATTACTCTATTTATGCATGTTGGTTATTGATTATGCTGTTGCTTTTTGTTTCTTAATGCTTCACAGATGGAAAAGGTAAAAATAATTACAATGATATTCTTGGGAAAATTGAAAAAGTCTTTATTTGTGCACTCGAATGATCGTTCCTGTTTTATTGTGACTTTTGGGCCAACAGGTACATAGGCCACCTCAAGGAAAGGAGTTTGAAAGACCAGATGGCCAAGGATCCCATGGAAGTTATTCGCAAAGCTGTCCTACAAATGCTTCCTAGAAACAAATTACGTGATGTGAGTTTGTGTTTGATACACTTTTCTTTTATAATGCTTCTTTTTCTCGAATATATATTATTTTCCATCTTTTTGAATCAAGGGGCTTCAACTAGTCTGAAATTAATTCACTGTCTTGGGGTCTGCTTAGATTACAAGTTAAACAATCTAAACAACTTTCACCAGAAATTTTAAACATATAAGTTGAGATTGAATAATGCGAGTATTTTGCGTTAGCATTGCTTGTTGAGCTATGTGCTGATGCTTTCTCACTTGGAGCAAATAGTAGGGACTAGGACTTATTAGAGTACAATTCACTATTGAAATGGGTTAGACAGTGGGTTCTTTGTAAATTTCGCTGCACATTAATTCTATGAACTGCATATTGACTGACTTTCATGTAGGCGATGTTGCCATATTGAACTGTCGTTCAATTCACAAGTTCAACATCACGATATATGTTGACTTGGATTCACTTGGCTTAACAAAAAGTTTATGTTCAGGATAGAGACAGAAAATTGAGGATATTTGCTGGGAGTGAGCATCCCTTTGGTGATAGGCCTTTTGAACCTTACGAAATGCCAGCTAGGCAATTGCGTGAAATGCGACCCAGGCAAGATGAGCTATGATTCGAGCTCAAAAGAAAGCTGAGGAACAAGCACAGGAAACAACCGCTACCAGAAAAGGCAAGAAGAGGGAAAAGGTCGATGAAGAAGAAATTACTGCTGCATGATGACCTGAGCTTTGCTTATCTGCTTCTACTCATCGTTTATCTGTTTTACTTCAGTTGTTGATGAACTCTCTCATCGTATCTGCTGTTACTTGCTATCGAATTTGGTTTTGCTAAGGTCCGGCGTTGCAGATGACTTCAAATGTACTCTGGAAAATCTTGTTTTTCTTGGACATGATTGCAGGAATTATGCCTTGACCTAATAATTATTTGTAGATTTTGTTTGGTAATTTTCATATTTATTTAATTACTCTAATGTTGTTTTGCCTTTGGTGTGATTGAGTATGAAATGTCACTGTCGTTGAGATTTATTCATTAGTTTAGAGAATCGGTAAAAAATTGTTATAGAAATGTTAGAATTTTCAGATTTGTTTTAGAGTGTTGGTTGAAATTCGATTTCTGAATTTATTATGAAACAAGACTAAAATTATTGTGTTTTCGCATGATTTGGGTCTTGGACATTTTCTTTAAAATATAGGCTCCATGCACTATAGTGAATTAAAAAAAAAACAATTTGTTATACTGAAAGATGCAATTTATTTAAATTGAATTATTATTATTAATATGAAAAAAATAATCACGATATCTGATTGTCTTGGGCGAATACGTACGACTCATTCAGAAATATATATTATATAACTTCTATTCATTTACTTGAAGGAAAAATGCTTATGTTTCAGCATAATTTGGGTGTTGGACATTTTTTTAAATATATAAGAATTAGTTATGGACCCAATACCTACATTAAAAATGGGGAATTAATATCACAAAAATATTTTTCAAACTATCAAATTAATAGGATTTTACTGAAGATATAGATACCATTGTATCACACTTCAAACAAGTAGCCCGTCTAGCTCAGTTGGTAGAGCGCAAGGCTCTTAACCTTGTGGTCGTGGGTTCGAGCCCCACGGTGGGCGATTTTTCTTTTATAACTCATTTGACTTTTGAATATGGGGCGTAATTTGTTTTTTAATTACTATTTTTTGTTCTCTTTATTTATTATAAATAATTATAATTCATTTCCATCCTATTATAATTTTGAGATTTGTAAATTTAATCCTAAGATGCATTAAATTGAAAACAGCTGTAGGTTTTTCTCCATCACTTGTTGATCCAAGATTTCAATTTAAAACATCAAACGAAAGTTGTATCATAAACTTACTGAATTCGACATCTATACAATTATCATCATATTCAACTGAACATTATTTATGATTATGCCCAGTGCAGTTGTAGCTAAAAAAAAGTTCAACAATTAAGATAAATCATCATGTTTAAATTGTAAAAAACAAGTTGAAAATTGGAGGAGTTGCACTTGCACATAGCTTAACGCAGACAAGTTTTTGGTATTAATTAATATATATATAATTTGCAATAAGGGTTTACTTAAACAGTTAAACCTGAAATAATACTTGAGGGGTGTGGGTGTACAAAATAAAAAATACCTATGATTACTTTGAATTTTGTAAACAATTCCTAACCCGAAGTTACTTCCACATTTTATAAATTGGTTTTGTAAAATCAGTCCTAACACCCTATAAACTTTAATCATTGTGAAATCATCTATTCACTCAATGATAATATAATAATACTTCATCCGTCTCATTCTTTAATCAAATGTGACTGTTCATAATAATTTATGAGAATAGTGACAAAGTATTGGGGTAGAAAGAATTATTTATTCGTATTTTATGTGATAAAGTGATAAAATAATAAAGTGGTAAAATGTATTTCCATTTAAGGAAATTTTGCTTAAAGATTGAGACAAAAAAAAATAGCTCGGTTTGCTTAAAGAAAGGGACAGAGGAAGTACAATATTAATCACTTTTACATGTTGATTTGACATAAAACTCACTCAACAATAATATAATAAAACAACATCACTCACTCGTACGCATTAATTTGACATAAAACCCACTCAACAATAATATAATAATAGTAATACAATATTATTCACTCTTACTCATTAATTTGACATAAAATTAAAGAGTGACTCACTTTCTAATGCAAGGCCAAAACCCAACTACTACTAGGTACAAAAATTTTTATATATTACTTGCATGTCCAAAATAGACAACTTTAATACCTTATTTTCGGGATCATGTGACTTACAACAGGTTTGAAGTGACTCACTTGTCAAAACACAGTAAAGGAACCGTCCTTTCTTTCAATTTCCTTGTTCCTTCCTCACTTTTCTACCAATTTCACTCTTCCTTCACTCTTTCTCCACATTTTTTCGAAATTATGCACTAAAAATTGCAGATGTGAAGATTAGCAAATTAAGGAGTTTCTGCCAATTTCACCCTCCCAATTTCATTCTTCCTTCACTCTTTTCCCCATTTTTTTCCTCCGCCGCAACGCCGCCCTCCAACCACTCAACAAATTCCCTGCTTAAAACCCAATTTCACCAACCTAGAAATCCAAAAAAACCCTTTTAATCAGAAAAAATTACCAGCATCTGAACAAATTTTGAACTAGATTAAAAAAAAAAAAACCCCTTTTAATCCTACCAAGGCGGCGGCGGCGGGGTCGGGGGGAGGGGGGGAAGTGGGGTTTCTGTGTGGTTTATGGCGGCGGAGGTGGAGGTTGGGGGCGTGCGAGTGTGGAGGTGGCCAGCGCCGCCGTTCTGGTTTTGATGGGGTGGAGGCATCGTTCTCGTTTTGGGTGTTGGGGCCGTGGATGCGGGAGGTGGTCGCGGCGTGGGGATGGTCGTCTGGTGGAGGGTGGTCGAGACGTCGGAACGGTAGCCGCCACCGCGGCGGCGGCGGCGGCGATTTGAGAGAGAGAGTGAGAGCAGGTCGACGATTTTTGAGAGAGGGAGGGAGAGGATTTTAGGGTTTGACGAGCGCCGCCGAGTTCAGAGAGAGCAGAGAAGTGAGCGGCGTGCAGGCAGTGGTGGCGGTGTCGTGGTGAATTTTTTTGAGATGTGAGGGGTGAGAGAGAGAAAGTGTGAGGATTTTTTTGCAGATTCATGGGAATAAAATGAGTGGGTGAGAGATCAGGGGTAATTTAGATTTTTTATTGAGTGTTTTGAACCTACTAGTAATTAAAAAAAAAAGTATGGATCTACTAGGTTGGGGTTTTGGACCTCCTAATCATTAATTCATAAATTTTCAGGTCA
Organism: Stenogyne calaminthoides; assembly: GCA_037126765.1. Classification (NCBI taxonomy): domain Eukaryota; kingdom Viridiplantae; phylum Streptophyta; class Magnoliopsida; order Lamiales; family Lamiaceae; genus Stenogyne; species Stenogyne calaminthoides. Next base: position 37,586,718 of record JBBCBC010000006.1, on the reverse strand, counting down.
AATATTAAAAGAATCTGCAACTCACAGGTCGATAATGTATACAGAATAAATATAAATACTTTTACGCACCAGTTGCATCGTGCAACTTAAGTGTATTTTTAAATGATATTATTTATTTTATTAAAAAATATTATTGGTCAGTATTAATTTTTTTCATTGAACAATATTAGAGTTAATACTAAAATATAGAGACAACGAAAAGAAACTCATCTCCGACGTTCAATTTAAAAGTTGTACTTAACTAACTGAAATCTACAGATTATAATCTCATACTCTTATATGGACAACCGAAATAATTCAATTTGATATAAACTTTTAACAAGGACTCTGCTATGGAATCGAAATCTGTTTTGCTTTTTTGAGTATATGGTGAGTAAGTAGTAAGATGCTAGCATTGATCAAAAGGTAAATTACAGATTACAGCAGAAAAAGAATCTTACTGAAACGCAAGACAAGTATTTAGGTGTAGCTTGGTTGAAAATTCTTCAATGGGAATGAGAATGAAGACGAGTATGGGATAATTATAGTGGTTAATGAGAACAAAAAATGATCAATGACACTATTTCTCCTTCTAAATAAGGTAATCGTTACTCATTTCAATAAACCATTTCCAATTCTACAATCATTTCTCCTCAACCATTGCTCTATTCCATGCCCAACAACAATTTCTTGTTCCATTTTTTCCAAAATTAGAGCACAACGCTAATAATATAACCAGCATGAAGACAACCCTTCCTCCACCGTATCCCAGGGCATGGGAAAACATATTTAGCAATACGTGATATCAATTACTTACAAAAGTCGCATAGTTCAAATTACGGTTGAATCTAAGGACTTCAAATTCTATAAAATAAAAGTAAAAATCCACTCCTGTTATCACTACTAATCACTAGTTATAATAGAATACCAACATTAATGAAAATAGAAAAATGTTATAAAAAAAGAATTATGATTAATTACTCTTGTAACATGTATGTAAAATCATAAATGAGATTGATAATTATTTTGTATTTTCCTTTCGATTGTGAATTTATTTATTGTAGAATAGTATCATAATTGTTTTATTCATGTTATGTTACATAAATGATAAATCAAAGATACTCAAGACAGCGGGAAAGCAACCCGATTATGGGGTTGTAAGTTAATTTTATATATTACAATAATGTCGTAGATGAAAAATGAAAACTTAAGTATATGTAATTTTTATTGTGTATGACTTTTAAGCATTGAACAATACTTTATTACGTACAACTCCAAACCATCTCAGCGGTGACACGGTCGTTTTAACATAAATTTTTATTTTTTAATATCTTTACATTTAAAATTCTGGATCTGCCACTTATGGTGATTGTCATTATAAAGGATGCATGCAGGCAGATCATATGTAAGTGACAAATGATCAAGGGGAACTAAATTGCTATACTCTCAGATAAGTAGACGGCACACGGCGGGTTCTGCTCTCCAGAGTTAGTCGATTCTTGAACAAAGTACCAAGTTATCAAAAATTAAGAAAAAAAAAAAAACAATTTGTGTACCAAAGCTAGGAAACCAAATAGAACAAGTACTAGAATAAATTTATAATTCTGAATTGGGTAGGAAAACTAAGATTCACAACAAGTTCAAAACTCTTATTTCATTATGACTTTTAGTACAATGAAGAATTGAAAGAAAAATATTTCAAATTTTGTAGTAATTTTGTGTCTCAAATAGTTCCTAACAAGGGTTGCTCTTTAACTTCCTGCATATGCTTCTCCTTCTCTTGTTCATCCATGAAAGCAGTGATGGGAAAAGACCTTCCTATCCCCATAGGAGTCTTGAAGTAAATCGTACTACTTTCCTCAATGCTCATTTCCACTATAGGCACCCAAATAAGGACCTGTTTGCTCTTCACACCACTCATCTTCTTCATCTTCCCTTTCTCCAAAACTGCCGTCACTTCCTTGTCTTATCTCACGAGTGTGTTCGTCCCTACGAAGAAATGCTCGTACGGAGCCTTCTGTTTCATCCAAACGAACCCTGTATCACGTACTAGTCCACACTCTTCGAGGTCCTTGAGGGGGAGCACCCCCCGAGGGAACCCTAACCCGTGTAGGAGCTTTACGGAGTGCTCGTAGCAATTTTCGGGCCCGTGTATGATCTCAGCTCCGGCCCGTTGCTCTTCTTGTGATTTCGTGCTCGTCATTTGTAGTGTTGTGTTGAGAGAATTTGGAGGAATGTTTGTGTGTTTAAATAGATATGGATTGTGGTTGGAAGGCTAGTTTGGTTGTTAGGAAGTTGATCTGAAATGGTGGTGTTGATAAGAGTTGTTTACCAAACAGACCATTAGTGGGAAATCTGCAATGGCGTGTGCCAATTTCACTTCTTCATTGTAAAAGATTGGAGGCCAAAAATTTAAAAGAATTGAACTTTATGGATACTTTTGGAATAATTTAAATGGTTCTGGCCATAAAAGCTCTAAAATACTAAGATATTCCAATATCATCTGATGTAGAATTTGTTTAAGGTCTGTCTTAATGAAATCATTTATCCAGTTCTCTACGGATGCATGTTAAATGCCAAGTAGATTTGGTAGTATTTCAAATCAGAATCATCTAAATTGGACTCGGAATCAGAATCCTTTTTATAAATTGGACACCCTTGAATTGAGCTTTTATAACTAACAAATACTCATATAAGACGGGGTACACCTTAGCACAAGACACACCCACCTCTTCCAAAATGTTAAAACGTCAATATCCAACTTATGCCCCATTTCACAGTCTCATACAAATGTCTCTTTATAACTTACCAAGAAAAGCTACATAAAAATATAACCAAACCAAGTATACCATATATATGACATACAGACATAAGTTGTAAATTTTATAATTTGAAGACGCAAAATTATCATTCAAATTAAATTCTGAATTTAGGGGTTCTAGTTTATCAAGAATTGTCATTGTCCTTTTAGAAGCGAGACCTTTGACAATTCCTATGTCTGTGTTGCTTGTTAGAAAAGTAGAAAGAACTGGAAAGTCTAGAATTAGCATTTACATATCTTGAGTTTTGCTGACCTTACATTAATTTTTCTTAACAACCAATACCTCAATCACTAAATCTCCATCATGGACGGTCTGTCATTCTAACTATCAGCAACAACAGATGCAAAAATATGTTGCAGAAATGAACCAAGACAAGAACAAAAATAGACTGAGGAGTGTCTATCTATTGAACCAAAAGCATGCAAGTATCATTAACCTGACAGGCATCAGATGTAGGAAAATGTACAGAATTGAAATGCAAATGAAAATCGCCAGCAATTCCAAAACAAGTCTGAACTCTGAAGTGACATCAAACATCATCGAATTGAAAAGACATCTTAACCCAAGCATAAAACAACAACCCAAAACACATATGATTCAGATATCGAGAAGAATCACAGGTAAAACAATCAAGAGGAACCACAAACAAAACTGAAAATAAACCAAAACCAGAGTCTGAATTGTGTGAAAAAAACAGAATCCATCAACTTAAATCATTCAACCCAGTGAAATTCAGTTATAAACAATCTAAGCAGAGCAGCCGATTGACAAAATTCACAAATCAAACAATCATGACCGAGTAGTAAAACTCTTCAACCAATTATGTCCCAGATAGACTCGAATCAGTTCATATGCTAAACTTACTAAACGAAACAAGTGAACACAGTATCCTGATCGAGTAGTTTGTAGAAAAACATAGGGAATATAGTCATAAATTAAGCATGGAGGTTGTAATCAACAAAGTAATGTAAGATCACTGTCACTATTACAGAGAGCGCTACAAAATTTAAAAAACGGACTAATTCTCAGGACTCCCATTTTTTGTATTGTGCAAAACCCTGCATTTTACAACACAGAAAGGATTAGTTAGTCCCATCTTGTCATCAAACATACCATTTGAATAATAAATTACAGAAGCAATTCGAGGTTAAATTTCTAATGAGAAAGACAACAAGGAATACAAGTGTCTCATTCTTGTGAAACTCAAGAAAAATAAAAAGAACATTCATTTAGATATGACAAACATGACATAAATGAAGCATTCTTTATACAAGAAACTATATCTTCCTATCTTAATTCAGCACTATAATTTCCAATTATGAATTATGATTGAAGAAAGAGTGGACTATAATTTTTTTTAAATATTGGTGTTACATAATGTCAACCATCATTGAATATATTTTGCTGCAGTGAGCCTACAGAGCAAACAGACAACTCGCCAAATCGTTCATACACCTTAACTAACTCCAATTTAACTAAGAAATAAGATCAGTATATTGCATTGATATTTTCTGAGTAATAAGAAAATTTTCCAATCATCATAAACCCTCCATTGATCATTTTCACAAGATTCACACTTTCATTTATCAGCCCACAGTTATCAACACCTACATTTCAATTCAAAACTAGACGGCAGGGAATCCTAACATGGTATTAGAACTCTATACTCTCTTTTCAGATTATTGAAACTAGAACAATTACTAAAACTTTCAAAATCACTGGCAAATTTCTCGTGTAATTTAAACAATTGCAAAGTCTCTGGGATAATTAAATAACAAAGTTCACTACGCACCAGATATTAAGAAGCACCGACGATGATATTGTTGATGGGGATGAAAATTAACTTGACGAAAAAACCGACGAAACCCATCACGACAAATCCGATCGCCGTTCGAGTAGCGACCTTCGTGAATTCTACAAAACACGAAAAAAAATCATCAAAATACAAAAAAAAACAAAAGCAGATCTAATATAAAAAGTATCGATCTTTGTCAAAGAGGATGCGGGGAGTTTTACCTTTGCGATCGGGCTTGTGGCAACGCTTGACGAGGCGAACACTGTCCTTGGCGAAATCTCTGAGAGGATCGAAAACTGAATCAAGGGCATCCATATCGATTCCTCTTTTTTCCCTCTGTAGAGTAGATCTGGGTTTTGAGAATTGGGGAAAAGATGAAGAAGAATTATGCTGATTTCGGTGATTTATATCGTCAAAGGGTGAAAAAATTTCAAATTTCGATGACGATATGTGAAGTTCCGAAAGTAGCCCCGGGATAAGGGCTAAACTACTTAACGTGCCTTAGCTGGGTCAATTAAAATAATTTCTGTATTAAGGAAAATTGTGTAATTAATACATAGGCTAATTTGCTTAAATACTTGTATTTTTCAGATCCTTTTACCATATTATTTTAAAAAAAGGGAGATTCTCTTGTGAATTATTGTACACTATGGATATATACGGTCATCATAAATTAGACAACTTAATTAAAAAACTCACGGGGAAGGTGCCGATCAGGTCGGATCGAGTGCGGGTCGGGCAGAGGTTGTGGGCTGTGAGCTTTAGGTTGGACGGATTTCTGGAATGCTTATATATTTATAGAATGATATATTTATCAAATCTGTGTTGTAGCTAAATGGTTTGTGGTCTATTACTACATGAAAAAAATGTGTGATACTTATAAAAACAAAATATATTACTATGTGAAATAAAAATTACATTATTATTAAAAAAAAATACATTATTATTCTCCATGTGTTACTGAATGGATAAGTAGATGTAACTACATTGTTATACTGAAAAAAATTCATATCATACGTAGCACGTATTAAAACATATCGTAACACATGAATGTTCATAAGGTAACACATGGGTCACATGAAACACATTATTGCTCATATGATAACATATGAGTGTTCACTATTCACATAATATTACTAAAGATATGTATACAGTGTGTCACATCACTAAAAAAATATGTGTTACTACGTGAACAAAAATGTGTTACCCTATGAAGAAAAATGTGTTACCACATGAACAAAAATTAGTACAAGCGTGAATCTCAGTCCAAATTTACAGATTTAAAGAACAACGTGAGAAGAGTGCAGAAGGATCTAAAAAACTGTGTTATAAAATCGAGAGGAAAAAGAACTGAAGGACCTGTAAATTTAAAAGGATGAGAAAATTGAAGAAAGCGAAAAAAATATGGAAGAATCTGAATAAGGAAGAGAAAAAAGAAAAAGAAGAGCAAGGGAAGAAAAACCCTAGAACGCGCCGCTGTGAAAACCAACAAGATCTGATCTGTGATCTCAATGTCTCTTGCGAGGAAGAGGAAATCCAGAAGAAGGAGAAGCAGACCTGACTCGCGAGATTAAAAAACCTAATATTTGGACCAAATTGCACATAAATCATAGTATGCAATACTGCATACAACTTTTTGCCTTGAAAAAAATATGTTCCTATACCATATCATATGTGTTTTTTTAAGGGAAGAATTCCACAAGGACGCATAAATTTATCTCAAACACCCAAATTAACAAGGGTGTATCTCATGTAGGGCTGGCAATACGTGTTATCGTTTCGTGTTTTATGTCGACATGATATGATAAGGTCAAACACGAACACGACACGATAAGAATTCGTGCTGACATGACACGAACACGAAAAATTTCTTGTCGACACGACACGACATGATGACACGTTAAGACAAATAAATAAATTTTAAATAGAATTTATATTAAAATTTTGACATGATATGATATGGCACGACACGATATGACACGATAAAAAATACAAAATCTCTAATAGAATTACAAAATATCAAGTCATATGTACAATCAAAACTTTTTTTTTCAAACTTATCAAGTTGACACGAACACGACACGACAAGAAAATTTTGTGCCCTTATCGCGGGGAATATTGAAAATCGTGAGCAGTCGTGCGGCGATCTTAACTCCAATATGCTTTATCGCGAGCGGCTCTTTCCCTCTTCTTCCCGATAAATTTAATTTTACTTTTTTTTTTTTTTTTGCTCCCTTCTCTAGATCAACATTTGTTATGGAGCAAGAAACACTACATTGCAGAATTCTGAAAACAAATTCAAATTCAAATCATCTCCAATACAAAATTATACAGTTGCCAGTATTGAGCGGCGAACAATGGAAGAAATTGACGGTCAATCAAAAGAATTTCGACAACGAATTAGCCAGTCATGAAATCGCCAAATACTGTCAAGATCATATATTGAGGATTAATTTTCAGGTAATTTATAATATGTTGAGTTAATGTTTCTAATCTATTATTTTTGGGTCAACCTTTTAATTTGGGTTAATATATTTATGCATATATGCGTTGAAATTGTGATGATATAGTTTTGCATATTATTGTACTGAAATAATTTTGGGCGGATGGAGTATGTGCCGAAATGGAAAAAGTTATGTACATGATTGGAGTAATATGAGTTTAGATAGAGTTTGGAATCTTCCAGTTATCCTTTGCCCTATATTTGCTTTTCTTTACTGGGCGAAAGGAAAAAAAGTGAAACTTTTAGATTTTATTAATTTTTAAACTATATATATGTTTGAAGAATCGTCTTCTGGAATACTTTTTATGTTTGGAATTTCTAAGCGAAAATGACAGTTTTGGAATTTCACACTCCTAAATTTGTTGATGTATGTGATATTATTGTGCAAAATTTAGTACTGTATGTTTATCAATTTAAAAAATCATCTTGAACTATATTATCTAATGCGAAGAGTAGCTTTAGCTTTCAATTGATTTTTGCAATTGTCATTTATTTTACAGTACTCAAGCAGATTAAAACTAAGAGATAACTATAGGATATCTACCTTGATTATCTTTTCCAACTATTTTCAAGACAGGATTATAAGACATTATTATTTTTATTTAACTTTTACATGTGTATTTATAGGTGAATTAAATGGCAAAAGAATATGCAATAAATAAAGGTAATAAAAACATTTCTGGAGCCAGTAAGCTTATGATAGATTTGAATGTGGATTGACCTTCAAACTATGATTGTTCAAATGATGTGCATGGTAATATGATAGAAGATGATTTAGTTGTGAATCAACAAGATGATGTTATTAGAGATGAGCCAAAGCTTACTAATGTTGAAAATTCCTTCCTTCCCCATTCTCGGAATGACCTTTGAATCTCACGATGAGGTGATCTTCTTTTATCATGAGTTTGGAAGACAAAATGGCTTTCAAATGAAAATTAGAAGTCAAGAGAAGGATAGATTGATGCTCACTAGTTCAAAAGAAGGAAAATTCACTCAAAAGGGTAAAGATCCATCAAAACCAACTCGTACTCAAGTTACTGGTTGTAACGCCAAAATAACGACAATTGTTGATAAGACTGGCAAATGGAAGCTAAGCACTGTGGTTTTGGAGCATAACCATCCATTGGACCCAATTGATTCACGTCTGATGCCTAACTACAGATTTACTAATGAAAAGGCTGGAGTACCCATTGACATAAATTTTACTACATTTGATGTGCGTTATGGAGGATTCAGTTCAGTCCCTTTTACCGAGAAAGATTGTAGAAATTTAATAAGCAAGCATAAACACCTGTCTCTTGAAAAAGGAGATTTTGATGCAATGGAGAAGCTTTTCTTAGAATTATCGTACATAGATTTTACTAGAATCCACCTATTAAAATTATTGAACAATTGTAGAGTCCACAAGTCAAAATTATTCAATAATTGCAGAATCCACAAATTAAAATACATAATCAGTGTGATGACATTAGGAAGGTCGCTATTAAATTTTTGAATAGAAGGTTGCGACAGCTTTTAAATATATGACCACGACCTACATCGGGTGGGAAGTGCGGCGCGAATGGGGACGAAGGCAATGGGAGAGAGAAGACGACAACAATTGTAAGGAGGGTGGGAAGTGATGGCAGCGCGGCGACGACAACTACTTTTTTTTTTCTTTCTGTTCACGAGAGAGTTCGAAAAGATTTTGTGGGGAAGAAGGAAAGATTAATTTTTTACGACGACTAAGTGAGTTAAGAAGGGTTTAAGAAGTATTCTAATTATTTTAGGAGGTTATGATAGTAAATACAAAAATGTAATTTAAAAATAATTTAAAGATATTAAATAAGTACAACAGGTAACAGGATAGTACGACAGAATACGACGTCATGTGGCACGATTGTAGAGCCTGACTGTCAACAGTCACTACGACACCCTAATTGCTGTAAAAAAACACCCTAGTTAAATACTAAATCTAATGAAGTTATTTGTTTTGCATTGTGAAGGATGGAAACTAAAAATTGCAATGATCGTAAAAAAATTAAGAAAATTGGAAAAAAAAACTGTGGAAATAAAATGGAACAAATTAATTACTTCATTACCAAAGGAGAATGGACTAGTTTCATTAAGAAAGAAGCAACGCATAATTCATACCAAACAAAAAAACACAGATGCAATGCATAATTCATACCAAACAAAAATTACAGAAAGATGCAAAATTGAAAAACATAAACATAAAAAAAAAAAAAAAACTTCCTCCTCCAAAGACATCTTCAATCCATCTTCAAATAAAAATTTTTTTACAAAACTCTAATCAATGTTAATAATTTCAGCATTCAATTTGGATTTGTTGTTTGGAGGTGTAGCAGCGAAGAGTTTTTTCTTATTTTTTTGCAGTCTTAGAGCCACATGCAAGAGAAGTCTGAACAACTTCCTAAAAAATTTCCAACAAATTCACAAGCGGGTCTTCCATTGCTATTGTTTTTTTTTCAATTTGTTACCCTCGCCCATTTGAATAAGTCGAATAAACAGGACCTTGATATCAAGGTTGAATTTTGTGTACACAACCATTTTATCTTTATAGAGCGTCTTCATCCCTTTAGGAGACACAATGGTGGTGAATTTTTCCTCTCGTACTTTGCCTACAAACTTTTACTGAAAAATAAGGTTAAGATGGAGATCAAGATCGAGATGTGTTTTCATAGAATTTATAGAATAATTTGGGAATGAACAAAAAATTAAATTCAAAACTGGAATTGAATTCTATCTTGGAAGTATGAAATTTTTTGGTAAAACAGGGCCATGGGGAGAATAAACCTCGAGGATATGAAAGGTTCACATTTTTCTTTTGATTTATTTTAATCTAAGTAGAGTTTAAAGCATAAACTAAGATTTGATTGGATATGCCGGAGAAAAAAACCATACCCTCATTTCCTTATAAGTTTAATCATATTAATTTTTTTTTAGGAAAAATGTCAATTCAGGACCTGAAAGATGACAAAACTATCAATTTAAGGCCTTAAAGATTTTTCCTATCGATTCAAGACCCGAAAGATAGAAAACTATCGATCCAGGGCCTGAAAGATAAAAACTATCAATTTGAGGCTCACACATTTTAAGGCCATGTTTGACACTTATATTTCATATCCTTATTTTATGTTCTTTTTTTTTTTTGGGTTTACGGTTCAAGGTTTACGGTTCAGGGGGTTTAGGGTTCATGGTTCATGGTTCAAGGTTTAGGGTACATCGTTTAGAGATTAGGGTTTAGTGTTCAGGGTTTAGGGTTTTAGTGCCAAACATGGTCTTAAAATTTATAAGCCTCGAATTGATAGTTTCCATCTTTCAGGCCCTGGATTGATAGTTTTCTATCTTTCAGGTCTTGAATCGATAGGAAAAATCTTTCAGGCCTTAAATTGATAGTTTTACCATCTTTCAGGTCCTGAATTGATAAAACTCTTTTTTTTTATTATTAAATGGTTAGAGATATATATACGTCAAGATTATGTATTCTGATTTTTTTTAATATTTGAAAAGTTGAGAATTTTTAGTTACATTCTATACTTTTCAGTTTCATATATTTGTTTTCGTTTAATATGTATAATTTTATTTGATACTATTTTTTTCTTATATATAATCTTAATTCGTATGGTTCATGTATAATTATAGTAATTTGATGAAAGTTTAATTTCAGATGGTATTATAGGGTTGGGGTTTACAACTTAAAATACAATTACTGGAATAAGGTAGGATCTTGTACACATCACGTGCACCGTGCAATTCATATTGTATTTTATACCATAATTTGTTGCACTGAATCGTGTAACTTGTTTTAGAAACACCAGTTGCATGTTTCAATGTAATAAATTATATGTTTCAATGCAACAAATTATATGTTCTACAATATGTTATGGAGTGCACTCTGTGCACATGAGACCCTCGTATAAATAATTTTAGAGTCCGATGGGTCGATTTGTGAACCGAGACTTACAAGAAAGTGACACTATTACATATAGACAATTATTGTGTACCAGGTGCACAGTGCAACTCAAGTGCAATTGGTTTCATAGAAAAGGGTCTTTGTTTTCACTAAAATTTGCAAGTGGAAAAAAACAAAACCCTGCATTTTTAGTGAAAATACATAATACTGCTAAAAAGTACAATGCACCTCTTGCAAAAGTGAGATTTTAATTTAGATCGGTAAAGTAGGATCATGATTTATGATTAGTGTTCCATGGTCTTATTAGTAAACAGGATTAAGTAAAATAGTAGCAGTGTAATTAATTTATATTTAATTGAAATATAAATAAAATTAGATAAACATATTAATTTGGAGAATTTGAATTTAGAGTGGTACAATAATGTTAAACTTTTCAGTTTAAGATTCGATGGTCGAACTACTAAACAAGTGTTACAAAATAGTGACACTATCATATCTAATTATAATATCAATAAAACTTTCATAAACATAGTAATTATGAGGAATTTTAATTTAGAGTTATACGATAAGGAGTATCTCCAGTGAATTCGAATTCACAGTGAACTCTATTAAGCATAGAAATTATCACTATTACATTTATGTACTATTACTATTTATAAGATAAATATTTTTTAAATAGTGATAGTGCATAAGCTTAATATTGATAGTGTTTATGCATAACAATAATAGTACATATACATAATAATGATATTTTAAGAAATAAGTTCGTCATGAATTTGGTCACACAACTTTTTGCATACAATAAGGGTTAGTTGTTTACTACTTAAAGATTCCATGGTTCGACTAGTGAACTGGGGCTCACATAATTTTTTTTTCTTATATAATTATAATATAAATAAATCTTTTATAAACATAGTAATTTGAAGAAATGTTTATTTAGAATGATACAATATGATTCATTCTTTAAAATTTAGGGTTTGATGGTCTGACTGATGAATCTAGTCTCACAATAACAAGATAATGACATCACTAATTCTTAACTTTTCTTTTACATATTTAATTACACTAAAAATAAAATTTAAATAAATATAATAATTCGAATGAAATTTTAATTTAAAGTGGTACAATAAGTAACACTTAGAAATTAAAATAATATTGTTGTGAGTCGTTTTATTTGGGAAATATGATGTGACTAATTCGGTGACAACTCACAAACAAAACATGCACGTGTAAAATAAACTGTAAATAAGATGAATTTGTTGACCCAGTTCGTCAAGAAATGACTACTCTGGGGGCATACCAAGCCAGGGATGTAGTATTGTGAGTTTTACACGTACAATATTTGATACATCTCATGAAGATGAATCGCTATGGATAAAGATGATTTGGAGAGTTGGTATATGAGTGCTAGGGTTTTTTGTGTGCATGGATGAACTCTCGAATTTTTCTATACCTCACCTCTCTGGGAAATTTCTTGTAAACTGCTTTGTGAACGTATTTTTTTTTTCAACCTTTCTCTTGCTGTTTTTTCTTCTATTTATAGCACTTTGACAAGCATGAGTTGGTTTGGCAAGCATGAGCTGTAGACTTCGGGCCATGCAAGAATTCATGTGATGCTGCCACCTTTCCAACTTCGTCTTCTAGATTGATCTTTGCTTTTGCTTGTCTATATAACACCCTTTTGGTCGTTCAAATCAATCTTTTGCTCGTGTGTCCGCTTTGTTCGCCCCATTAAACCATATCAATTTTATGTGGGAATATTGCCCTCATCGAGCATATCTGAGTTCTTTAGGTTGTCTGAGCTTTCAGGTCATCTGAGCCTTGGAGATGTCTGTGCCCTCGGGATATCTGATCATCGAGCATACTGACCCCTCGGGTCATCTGAGCCTTCAGGATATCTGAGCCCTCAGGATATCTGATCATCGAAAGATATCGCCCCTCGGATGTCTGCGAGTCTTCGAGATATCTGAGCCCTCAGGATGCCTGAGCACCGAGCATACTGACCCCTCAGGATGTCTGAGTCTTCAGGATATCTGAGCCCTCAGGATATCTGATCATCGAGCATACTGACCCCTCAGGATGTCTGAGTCTTCAGGATGTTTGAGTATCGAGCATACTGACCCTTCAGGATATCTGAGCATTCAGGTTGTCTGAGTCCTCAGACTTGACTCAACTTTATTTGATTCCTTCTTCCCTGATCTGATCAATTTGACTGACTTTGTCATGTTCTTTTCAGGATCATTTTGCTCGGTCAGTGGTTGAACAACCTTAGTTGGTAAATGGTAAGCTGGCGAATAAAATTTACTTCACGGTAGTATGTTAAACGGTGGTTGACAAGTGGCGAGCTGGTCGAACAAACTTGTTTGGTCGGCGAGCGGCGAGCACACTTGTCCATCGGGCATGATTAATTTAATAAATATTACACACGTCTCTCTTACGTGTTCGATTAATGCTGAATAATTATATCGAACACAACAATACCCCCCAGCCGGGTCGCTTTGTATTCGACATGGGGCCCGGCTGTTATAATCTGATTGGGCCATAGTTGATGTCGTTTCGTATTCTGTGCCAAATTTTCAAAATTGAATCTGGTATCTATAAATACCTCATTTCGCCGCCTTAAGCCCTTTTCTTTTTTTTCTTCTTCTATTTGCCTCTGTTTTCCATCTCTTTCGTGTCTGAAAATTTCCGGCGAGGGCTTCATCATTCTGGCGAAGGATCTTACTCAGGTATCCATTGCATACTTTCTCTCATTGCGATTATGGCTTCTTGCTCAAACTCTTCTGTTTCCCTAGAATCGGACCACCATAGTTCCTCTTCCCCCTCTATCGGTAGAATCCCCCGTAGCGACGCTAACGCGCCGGAGATGAATGTCTCGAGTTCGGAGTTTCGTTGGCAAGTTTGGCAGCCGTTTACCGTTCTTTCCTCCAATTCCGACGAAGCCCTAAACGAATTAGATAGGGACTTAGTCCGCAGTGATTTTTCGGATGATTCAAGTGATGATTCTTTGCCCCATCCCCAAATTAGGTCTAGGGCTGTAGATAGTGTTGATGATAATGTGAGGGAGGAAATTTTGGTTGTTGAGAATGTAACTGAATCGACCATAGGGATAGGCGGCTAGCAAAATACTGAGCTTGATATACCTGTTGGTGTCCCTCATAGCCCAACATATAACGAGTATAATGCTCGTTATAATTTTTATTGGCCCGAACAGCCTCATAGAATTAGGGTTGAGAATGAGTACCCTGCGAGCAAGATTGCGAGCGTGATAGATGTAGATATGCTCGCTCAGCTGTACAAAAATTACGAAACCCCCAAAGATGTCTTTTTCTGGGCACTGGGTCCTGATGAGCGAGCAGACCAGCACCCTGAGGGTTGTGTTGCCGTGAATTTGGACACAATGGAAGCCGGCCTTCGATTCCCACTCCATCCGGCTATCACTCGATTGCTCGTGGAATGGAACATCACCATCACGCAGCTGAAGCCGAATGGGTGGCACATGGTTATGAGCTTCCTGACTTTGTTCGGCAAGATGAAGCCCAGATATTACCCCTCAACAGCTGAACTTGCTCGACTGGTGCATTTGACCCGTCCGAAGGGCGAACATGGATGGCTATTCATGCAGGCCAATGCCAAGTTCAAAATCATTGAGAATGTGCCGAACAAAATCAGTGATTGGAAGGAAAAATTCTGGTTCGTTGGGGGCGATTGGAAAAGCCCGACTTCTGGAAGTGAACCACATGCTCGTTTGGACATCCCCACTAATTTTGGGGTTTATCGCAGTAAGTATTTTTGTGTCTTTTGTTCTTCAGTTTGAACTGATTTTAACTTACTCTTTATTTCAGGAATTCCAGCTGCGACGGACAAAGAGATCAACGACAGCTATTTTAGCAGCGTTTGGCAAATTGATCTCGAGTCTCACTCGGAACGATCTGTGAAGACCCTGAATACCGCCGAACAGAGGAAGGAAGGAGGCTTGTTCGTGCCCCCTTACCATCTTGTAGCTGTTAATCCCGATGGTATGGATTGCCTCTTACATTTGCATAAGCTTTGTACCTTTTGCTCGCTGTTTCCCTTCCTTGCATAATGAATTGTTTTGTTTATAGCTTTCCCTGCTGTTACCGTTGCCGTGAGTACGTTCGAACATACCGAGATGGCTCGAAGAAAAAGACCTCAGGAGCTCGCTAGAATTCAAGCTGAGCGGGAGGCTCAACGAGCAAATCGAGGAGAAGCGAGCAGGGTGAGCCGAGCATCTGCGTCTGGCCCTGGGGAGTCGAGCCGATCAAAAAGGACTACTCGTTCGGCCAAGCAGGGGACGAGCGAACAGGCTCCGTCGCCTAAAAGACCAAGGACGGGAACCGGCGAGTAGGGGCTAAGCGAACAAACTTAGACGAGCACGCCAAACGAACAGGCTCAGATGAGCACTGATGTTATTAGGGTAACCCAGACCCCTTCTGCCGAAGCTATCAGAATGGCCGCCTCCGTGGTCGGTCCGGTCGCTCAGATTGTTGAAATGGAGGTTGGCACATCTTCTCCACCTCCTGCTGGACCCCGGTCATGGACCCCTTTGAACCCTGAGCTTTGGTCCCCTGAGGATAAATCATTCTTGGGATGGGATTCGGCTCGTGCAAACAGGTACATTTTGAAGGATCAAGCGCTTGCCACTAGACTAAAAGCCCGGACTTGTAGTGAGGTGCTACTTTAATTCCCTTAACCCATACCTAGCAGCAGGGACCACGGGCGGCACGCAACTATGCCTTTAATCGAGCGAACGAGGGGTCTTGAGCCGCAACTGGCCTTAAAGGCAGGAGACTGCTAGGATTTCTCCCAACACATTTTGTTCTCTTTATTTCCTTTTTGATTGATTTTGTTTACCTTGACATGTTTGTTTGCTCGGGTGTATGTGTAGGTTGAGCAGGTTGGCGCCCTTGATGCCCAATTTGAAAAACTACTACTGCTCGCCAAGTGTTCGTAAGGTTCCTGGCATTCCCGAGCATGTTCAAAAGGCGTGTCAGACCCCTGTTCGAGCATGGACTACTGAGCTGGAAGAGGCTACTATAGGTCCCACACCTTTGGAAAACATGCGACTTGGCCTGGTACTCCAGGGCCAATCTATGGTCGTCCTTGAGAAAGCTTATGCTGAGTCCGCCAATCTTCATGCCAACTACTTGGCTCTGATCAGGAGTTTTGAAGAGAAGGTGAGCGAGCTGAACAGAACTCAGGATGAACTGAGGTTGGCTCAAGGACAGGTATCCTCGGCACAAGCAGATGCTCGAAAGGCTCAGGAGGATGCTCTCCAGACTCAAGAGAATGCTCGCCAGGCTCAGGAAGTTGCTAGCCAGGCAAGGGAGGAGCTAAATCATTCTCAGGAGGAGGTGGTCAGCATACGGAGAGCTCAGGGTGAGATGAATATCGAGCTTCGTAGACTCCGAACTGACGTCGAGGCCATGGAAAGTGAGAAGAATGTGCTCGGCCAACAACTTATCATTGCTGAAGAGACCAACACTCGTTTGGGTCTCGAAAATTCAAGGCTGCACAATGAAGAATATGTTGATTCTATGTCAAACTTCTCCTACATATGTGCCTTTGCTGATGCCATCCGGTCTGCTCGCCACACTCTCACTGGCGAACAAATTGCCCCACTTATATCCAGTTTCCAGCAGTACCTGATCAACAACCCACCAGATCGCAACCTTCCGATGTCTGACTTAAACGATCTGTGTGACTTCTCCACTCTTCCTGAAGGGATCGAGGTTGATGATCCTATCCTGGATGAGGAAGACGACTCGGACGTGAATATTGCTGATGTTGCTGGTTAAACTCTCCGAACTGAGTCCGGGTCCGATCAGGTGCAGGTCAAACAAAGGGGACCTCCTGTGACCGAGCAAAGTGTACCTCTTGGCGAGCATACTGGACCCGACCATGCTGGAGGAGCCGTTGCTGAGGGGGCCGAGCATGATTTGTTCGACATTTCACTTCCGTCCACCCCCAACTATGAATTTGCCCCTTAGTATAATTCTTGTCTTATCGAACAGATGTTGTGTAATTTTTGTCTTCTTCATCTTTTGCTCGAACAGTTTCTTCTATACTTGTAATTTTTTGCTTTCTTCTATTTTGTTCGAACAACTTAAAACTGAATGGTTGAATTTGCATATCAAATAGTTTCCTCTAACCTGATCGTTGAGGATGAATGTTGTTGTTGATGAATGATTGATACTTGTGTTGCTTGATGTTCGCTTTGTTGCTTTCCAGTTTAGGCCTCTTTTCTTTTGAATGAATTCGAACATTGGGTTTGCCTATGCCCGCTCCTGACTTCTTTCGTTTTTGATTGTCTTATTGACGTTGCAATCGGTTGATCATCTTATTTAGGTGAGACCAGATGGGTTAACTTTATGAACCCCCCCTTTCTTGGTTCGCGATCGTCTTATTTAGGCGCGATCACTTCGTACTAGGGCCGTCTTATTTAGCTGCGACCCCGCACTCATCACCCGCTTGTGCTATGGGTATCTGTAAGTACGAGTTGTCTTTTGCGACTGCGTACCCATTACTCGCTTTTTGCTGCGGGAATCAGAGTACAAACTCGTTCGTCAGGTGAACATAGACTTGGGCTCGTTCGTCTTTGTTCGGGCCGTCCGACTTAGGTGCAACCTCAAATAGGCTTCAACTAGAAAATCTTAGCGAACAAAAATACTTTTTGCAATACATTGTATTCTATTACAACCTTTACATTTGAAGAAGACTATCTATTACACAACTATAGACATCAGACTAGGGTTTTTAATTTAAACCTTGTCTTGAGTAGACACGAACTGGCCTCACCTTGTCCGCGGAATTGATGTTGACAAGCATGTGGCACATCATCTTGTCTACCCTTCTTTAAATAACATGCTCAAGCCCGCAGCAGATAAGCATTTGTCCCTCCTAGACAAATTGTGATTATCTTGCGACGCGGTTTTATGAGCATGTGGCGGCGGCTTTTGCTTCCGCTTATATCAAATCTTGAGCAAAATCTTCACCGCGTCATTTTGTCCCCTTCGGTTGATGCTCGAGCATCGGCATCCGCATATTAGCGAAAGCGGACACCATGACATCCCTCCCCGGAGGAGATTTTGGGGATGCATAGGGGACTAGTGATTTACTACTTTGCATAAGCGATGAGTAACGTGGAGTGGCAACCATGACTCGCCGAGCATCTTGAGTCCGCGAGCTTCAGCTTCAACCCGCTCGGAGTGTCATATAGGGTATAAAAATCGTACTAGAGACAGATGCTCGATTCAATGAATGATAGCTGAATCGAGTCTTTGGATTCTTCGTCTGGAGGCATACTGAACCAACTTTCTTCCGATAACTGTAGTATATTTTTTTTTCTTTTTTCATCTGTTTTTTCTCTGCTTTCATCAGCTATCAATATTCCTCTATTTATAGTACTATCCCAAGCTGGTGCTGGCCCTCTTGCTTTTAATTCCTCCTTTTGACATCTATTCGGCTTTTGGCCAGCTCTTACTCAAGGATTGACACGTTCCTTTTTTGGTTGCCACCACTTCTTGACTCGTTTTGACACGTATCTTCTATCTTTAGTGTCTAGAAGATTTGTGTCGAACACAATCGTTCTTCCTTCATGATTGTCACCTTTCGTCTTAAATTTGAATGGGTCAATATGTTCGCCATTTGTGTTCATTTTCACTCGTGGCGATTATGTTCGCCAACTGTGCTTGCTTCAGCTGTGTGGCTGATTTTATTCGGCCAGTTATGCTTGTCATTACTGATAATATTTTTTCAAATTTGACGCATTCCACGAGTAGGACAATGGGACTCCATTCAGGTCTTCCAAATCATATGCCCCATTTAACAGACGTTCTGTAATTCTGAATGGACCATCCCATGCTCGGCTGAACACACCACTTGATACCCCCCGTTACTTGTCTTAAAACCAGCTCGTCCACATTGAACCTGCGTGTTCGGACCTTGGAGTTATAGAACTTTTCCGATCTCTTTTTGTACATGGCATTTTTGAAATCAGCCTCCGTTCTTCTTTCTTCTAACATGTACGTACTTTCGTATGGCCTTTGGTCATTGATGTGCTCTCCAAAGTCATTGTCCGATGACTCGAATTTTGATTTCAAGGGTATAACAACTTCCACCAAATGCCGAACAAACGGGGTTTCCGCAGATTGATGTTCGAAAGTTGTTCGGTAGGCCCATAATATTTCGGGCAACTTTCAGCCCATCCTCCCCATGGAATTATCAAGTCTGGCCTTGAGGGTATGCTTGATAATTTTATTAACGGCCTCAACTTGTCCGTTTGACTAGGGATAATACGGAGTTGAATAATGCTTTTTTATGCCCCAACGAGCACAATGTTTTCAGAATTCACTTCCATAGAACTGTTTGCCGTTATCTGTTACTAATGATTGGGGAAGCCCAAAACGACAAATGATATTCTTCCAAACAAAGTTCCACATTCTTTGTTCGGTGATTTTGACAATGGCTTCGGCTTCTGCCCATTTGGTGTAGTAATCAACGGCAACCACAACATATTTTACTCCCAGACGTGCCAGTAGGGAATGGACCGATCAAATCGATTCCCCATTTAGCAAATGGCCATGGGCTATAAACTGACACTAATTCCTCAGGTGGGCTATGAATAAGTGGGGCATGTACCTGGCACTTGTGGCACGCGCGGGCATACACGAGCGATCAATCCTTTTTGAGGGTCAGCTAGTAATAACCTTGTCTGATTATTTTATGTGCCAGGACGAGCCCACCTGTATGGTTTCCGCATACTCCATCATGGATTTGCTCCAGAATTACGTGACCCTCTTCAGGAGTAATACACTTCAATAGTGGAAGTGAGAAACTTTTTTTGTACAAATGCTCGTCTAGGATTGTATAACGAGCAGATTGTAATCTGAGGTGAGTAGCTTGTGCTTTATTCTCAGGGAGAAGTCCCTTTTGTAAGTAACTCAGGATTGGAGTCATCTAGGTTTCCTGTTCGCCTGTCACTTGGGCGACCAAAAGTCTAGGAACTGATGGCGAACAAGTTGTGATGACCACAATGTCCGTTGTGTTCGTCACTCCTTCTGCTGTTGCCAGGTATGCCAAAGCATCAACGAACGAATTACCCAATCGAGGTAATTATTTTATGAAAACTTGTTCGAATTGCTCGAGCAACTCCTTTGCTAGTTGCTGATATTGTGCCATATGTTCGCTTCGGGCCTCGTACTCGCCAGTTACTTGATAAACAATTATCTGAGAATTGCTGTAAATCATCAGCCTCTGGATTCCCATTGTCATAGCCATCTGTAGTCCAGCGATCAAAGCTTCATACTCAGCTTCATTATTTGTAGCTGGGAAATCAAAACGGATGGCTGTTGTGATTGTTTGTCTAGTCGGACTGATGAGAACTACGCCTGCTCCGGCTCTTGAACTTGTTGATGAGCTATCAACATACATATGCCAAGGTTGGTCGACAGCTTTCTCGGGCATTTGTGGATATGTCAACTCGACCATGAAATTGGCCATAGCTTGGCCCTTCATTACTGTTCGCGAAGCGAACGTAATGCCAAATTGTCCTAACTCCACCGCCCACTTGAGTAATCTGCCTGCAGTGTCTGGTCGGTGGAGGACTTGTCGCAATGGGAATGTAGTCAGTACCTCGATTGAGTGATCGAAAAAGTATGGTCGCAATTTTCAAACACTCATTACGAGAGCATATGCAAGTTTTTCCAGTGGAGGATACCGGAGCTCGGCTTCTTTGAGAACTTGGCTTACATAATAAACGGGCAAGTGTGTCATCCCTTCTGCTCGAACGAGCACGGCGCTAATTGCATGTTCGGATGCAGCAAGATACAGATAGAGTTGTTCGCCTGGGACAGGCTTAGACAATGTCTGAGTATCTGCAAGGTACTGCTTCAATGATTCGAATGCATTCTGGCAATGCTCGGTCCACTGGAATTTCCCTTTCTTTAATGCATCAAAGAAATGTTTACATTTGTCCCCAGTTCGTGATATAAACCGGCTTATGGAAGCTAAATGTCCGGTTAGCTTTTGGACCTCTTTCACACTCCTTGGGGCATGCATGTCGAGCATGGCTTGAATCTTTGATGGGTTCGCTTCAATCCCCCGTTGACTGACCATATGTCCGAGGAATTTTCCTGAGTGAACCCCAAAGCTGCATTTCTTCGGATTTAGCTTCATGTTGTACTCCCTGAGTATATCAAACGTTTGTGCGAGGTGGGTGATGTGGTCTTCCTTGTGTTCGCTCTTTACCACAATATCATCAATATACACCTCAACTGTTCGGCCGATGTGTTCGTCGAACATTTTGTTCACCAAACGCTGATATGTTGCTCCGACATTCTTTAATCCGAATAGCCTGCGTTGCCAACAGTATAAATTCTTTTCACTGCAGAATGCCGTATTCTTTTGTTCGTCCGGATGCATGGATATCTGGTGATAACCAGCAAAAGCATCCATGAAGGTCATGAGTTCATGGCCTGCTGTATTATCGACCAAATAGTCGATATGCGGCATCGAGAAGTTATCTTTCGGGCATGCCTTGTTTAAATCAGTGAAATCAATACATAGTCTCCAAGATCCATTAGACTTGTGGACGACCACAGGGTTTGCAAGCCATCTTGGGCATTTTACTTCTCGAATCAGTTTATTGTCGAGCAACTTTTTGATTTCACTATTCATGGCCGCATATTTCTCCGGACTGAACTTTTTGCGCTTCTGGATAACTGGAGTCTGTGTTGGATCAAGGTTGAGGGAGTGGCATGCATGTTTTGGATTAATGCCAACCATGTCCTCGTGCGACCAGGCGAACACATCCAAGATTACTTGAAGATAAGCAATCATTTCTATTCGAATTGGTTCAGGTAATTCCGAACCAATGAACACTTCTAACTCAGGTCTCTTCGGGTCGATGTTGATAGACTCCAGTTGTTCGATAGGTGTTGCTCACTTTCTTTTTTGTTTCCACCGAGGATCTTGAATCGACCCCCGGTGTTCGTCATCAACCTCCATAGGTTCAAAACCTACGCGAGGTTCTAGGTCCGGTTGCTCGTTTGGCGGATCAATACTCATTAGATCTAGGAGATCTGGGACATGAGTTGCCATCCCGGATACTGTGTTCGCGCGTTCTGTGTTCGCGCGGGGAGCTGTGCTCGTCAAACTTGTGTTCATCAAAGGACATTTTGGCAGCGTATTTGCCTGTTGGCTTGACTCACCGATCTCCCATGTTTGCTCCATCATGTTAACGATATTTTGTTTCTCTGGTGCACATGATAGCAAACAATCTCGAGCTTTCTTCTGATCTCCTTTTACGCTACCCATTCCATCTTGTGTTGGAAATTTGACACAGTAATAATAAGTAGAACATGCCGCTTTAAATTCCTGAATAAACGGGTGATCTAGGAACCCGTTATAAGTAGACGGAGCATTGACGATTACAAAATCTAGCATTCTAGTTCGTCGGATCTCCGGATTTAGAGTTGATTCAAATTCGACTCCTAACCTAATCATACCATAGGGTTGGGTTACAGATTCCCCAAAACCCATAATGGTATGATCACATGGTTCAATATAACTTCTCAAGTCCCCAACTTGCTTTTCCATTTGGTGCAGAGTGTTGACGAACAAAATATTCGCATATGCTCCAGTATCAACCAGGAGGCGGTGCACCTTCAACCCGAGGAGACGAGCACTGATGGTTAAGGAGTCATTGTGGGGAGTGATTATACCGTTGAGATTGTCTTCTGAAAACATAATTTGGTGAGAGGGTGGCGTGCTAGCTGATGTGATCGCCACCTTCACCTGATGGATGCTTTGCATGGCACGCATCTCCATCTTCTTTCGTCTGTTCGATAATGTTGGTGCCTGATAACATCCACCCACTGTACCATATTCAGGACGTATCATGTGGATCTCTTGACTTTCTCGACCTCTTCCCACAGTAGGAGGCCCTCTTTTGGGTAATTCAGACCTCTTACGTGATTCTTCGGGATCACTGTAAGATGTTTGTTCGGCTTTACGCTTACCCCTTCGATCTTCTATTTTTTCTGTTCGGGAGCCTCTGCTCGCAGGCTTTTTTAGGAACTGGGTAAGACGATTATCTTCGTATAGCTTCCAAAGTTGTCGAAGTAGATCGCGACAATCTTCTGTATTGTGCCCGATGTACTCGTGATAATTACAATATTTGGATGCATTAAGCCGATGCTTGTCCATTATGATTCTTCGAGGTCTATCTAACATGTCCCGATCTTTGATTTGGTTAAAAATTGTTTCTGCAGAAACGCCTAAGAGACTTCGTAGGGCGTTTGCTTATGCTCTTTCTTCGAATGGTTTGAAAGATCCTGGGGGTTTGTACCCCCCTTCATTCATCACTTTCTTCCCAAAAACTTTCTTAGTTGGCACTTCCTGACCCAATCGTGATTGGGCGAGCAAATCTTGCATGGCTATGATTTTGGCTGCTCGCTCCCGGAATTTTGAATATGTGTTCGGCCAGTCTTGGTGCATGGCTTTCCACATGTCAGTGTTTAGAGTCAGGCCTCCGACCACCTCGAGGATCTTAGCATCCTCTTCAACTGGGGCCCCATCATACAGACATTTATCAAATCTTTCGATGTATGCTCGATCTGACTTACCTCTTAGTTGGGAAAAGTGCGCCAACCTTTGTTTTGGCGCTGGGCGAGCACATATGGATGAGAAATGAGATAAGAATTGTTGTCCCAATTGAGCGAAAGATAAGATGGACGCAGCGGGCAAAGTAGAGAACCATCTGTGTGCCCGATCACCCAAAGTCATGGGGAATGATCGGCATTGCATTGCGTCTGTGGCACCCATGACGATCATAAAGTCTGAGTATTTGCTGAGATGGACATGTGGGTCAGACTCAACATCGAACATGGGGATTGGTGGTCGGGTCTTCGCCACTTTCTCTTGTATTTCGGCCGCCATGATCGCCGGTGATAGTGGCGAGCAAGGTATTGAGCTCGCCCGAGGGTGTCCTTTGGTCGCGGCCAGGTCGGTAAGCCTTCGATGGCTTTCTGTATTTTCGCAAATTTTGTGGAACTGACAGACTTGGATCGGGGCTATTTCCCATCATGAGGACCCAGTGGGTCATGCTCGTGATGGGGCAGTCCCCCTTTCCAAGTTCGTGCTTGACTACCCAATCGATGATGGATAGACAATTTTGTTCCCACCGATTTTTGTTCGGCATGCGGATGATCATGAGGATCTGAATGTGCGGGCATGTTTATCGGCTGTTCCTTTCTGGGATCCTATCGCCTATTATTGCCGATTCGGTCTTTGGCGGAGAGCCTCAAACGTCCAAACGCTAATGGTCTGGACCCCTGAGGTTGTTCGTCATCAGATGTATCATCAGTTTTTTTATTGGCCCGCTTCGTAGCTTTCTTTTTAACTTGCTCGCTATCAGGTGTATGCGAGCGTCGTTCTTCATCATCTTGAGGTTTTAACTTGGCCAACTCTTTTTCGGCCCTCTCTTTCTGTGCTCGCAGCAAGAAAGTGATGGCCTTTGTTGTGGCCGCCGGATCATTGGCAATATCCTCAAGATTAATGGTCTCCACTATCTGATCTTTGTGAGGCTGGCGCTGAGCCTCTTTCCGGTCGTGAGGTCGACTTTGCCCCGAACTATCTGTTTGTGTATTCCTAGATTGAGGCATTATATTTTTTTTTTCTGCCTCGGCTAACTACGGGTTTGTGTATGGGTTGGTTTTTTGGTACCCTCCTTCTAGCGCCAGTTGTTGCGAGTCTTTTTATTTGAGAAATATGATGTAGCTAATTCGGTGACAACTCACAAACAAAACATGCACGTGTAAAATAAACTGTAAATAAAATGAATTTGTTGACCCAGTTCGTCAAGAAATGACTACTCTGGGGGCATACCAAGCTAGGGATGTAGTATTGTGAGTTTTACACGTACAATATTTGATACATCTCATGAAGATGAATCGCTATGGATAAAGATGATTTGGAGAGTTGGTATATGAGTGCTAGGGTTTTTTGTGTGCATGGATGAACTCTCGAATTTTTCTATACCTCACCTCTCTGGGAAATTTCTTGTAAACTGCTTTGTGAATGTATTTTTTTTTTCAACCTTTCTCTTGTTGTTTTTTCTTCTATTTATAGCACTTTGACAAGCATGAACTGGTTTGGCAAGCATGAGCTGTAGACTTCAGGCCATGCAAGAATTCATGTGATGCTGCCACCTTTCCAACTTCGTCTTCTAGATTGATCTTTGCTTTTGCTTGTCTATATAGCACCCTTTTGGTCATCCAAATCAATCTTTTGCTCGGTTGTCCGCTTTGTTCGCCCCATTAAACCATATCAATTTTATGTGAGAATATTGCCCTCATCGAGCATATCTGAGTTCTTTAGGTTGTCTGAGATTTCAGGTCATCTGAGCCTTGGGGATGTCTGTGCCCTCGGGATATCTGATCATCGAGCATACTGACCCCTCGGGTCATCTGAGCCTTCAGGATATCTGAGCCCTCAGGATATCTGATCATCGAGCATACTGACCCCTCAGGATGTCTGAGTCTTCAGGATATCTGAGCCCTCAGGATGTCTGAGCACCGAGCATACTGACCCCTCAGGATGTCTGAGTCTTCAGGATATCTGAGCCCTCAGGATATCTAATCATCGAGCATACTGACCCCTCAGGATGTCTGAGTCTTCAGGATGTCTGAGTATCGAGCATACTGACCCTTCAGGATATCTGAGCATTCAGGTTGTCTGAGTCCTCAGACTTGACTCAGCTTTATTTGATTCCTTCTTCCCTGATCTGATCAGTTTGACTTTGTCATGTTCTTTTCAGGATCATTTTACTCGGTCAGTGGTTGAACAACCTTAGTTGGTGAATGGTAAGCTGGCGAACAAAATTTACTTCACAAAGTAGTATGTTAAACTTGGTTGACAAGTGGCGAGCTGGTTGAACAAACTTGTTTGGTCGGCGAGCAGCGAGCACACTTGTCCATCGGGCATGATTATTTTAATAAATATTACACGTGTCTCTCTTACGTGTTCGATTAATGCTGAATAATTATATCGAACACAACAAATATAATGGTATATATATAACACAAATTCTCCTGTGAAACATATTCATACTATGGAAGTGATATAATTACACTTATAAAATAATATCATTACATTTATAAAGTAATATCTATACTATTTAAAGTTATGATATTAATTTATAAGTGTAATAATATCTATTGATAAGTGTTATGGCATTGGTTAATAAGTGTAATAGTTTAATTTTTTTACTATGAACAAGTTTCATGAGAGACCTACTCTATTTATAATAAAATATTCTAAGAATTTGTAGATATATACTATGCATAAGAGATATTTATATATACCAAATATTTATAGGATATATTTAAATATATTCTACTTTTTTAAAAGATATGTCTTAAATATTCATAATGATATATTCCCTATATTTATGGCAGGGTAGATGTATACCAAAAAATTTACTTTTATTTTTGTTATAAGGTATATATATATATATATATATATATATATATATATATATATTTCATCTTCTTTTATTTTTGTAAGTAGTTGTTTAGGCAGTACTTAGAAGTTAGAATACGTGGTATTTTTTTTTTCGAAGGGAAGAATACGTGGTAACAATAAGGGAGATTAAGGGGAGGGAAAATAGGGATTATTTGGGGTCATGGAGCCAAACCTCATATTAAGATAATTATATTGTCATGGGAAGTGGATTTCTTGAAAACATAAAGGAGAGATTTTAAGTATGTTGTTATGGATAATATATGATTACGTCTTATTAATGTTACTTTAAAAAAAGGGCCATTAATGTTTCTTTCTCATTAATATATTTTATTTTATTTTCACATTATTTTATTTTGTTAATGTATTTGGTTGTAGGTTCAATTCTTATTGAGCACTTTGTGTGTTATTGCATCCATGTATTATTACATGAGAAATGTGTGATATTTATAGAAACGAAATATATTACTATGAAAAATAAAAATTACATTATTTAAAAAAACATTATTATTCTCCAATGTTACTGATATCATTCTCCATGTGTTACTGAATGGATAAGTAAATGTTACTACATTGTTATACTGAAAAAATTTCATATCTTACGTAGCACGTATTAAAACATACCGTAACATATGAATGTTCATAAGGTAACACATGAGTCATATGTAACACATTGTTGTTCATATGATAACATATGAGTATTCACATAGTATTCCGAAAGATATGTATACTGTGTGCCATATTACTAAAATAATATGTATTACTACATCAACAACAAGGTGTTACCCTATGAAGAAAAATGTATTACCACATAAACAAAAACCAGTACAAGCACGAATCTCAGTCCAAACTTACAGATTTAAAGAACAATATGAGAAAAGTGCAGAACGATCTAAAAAATTGTGTTAGAAAATCGAGAAAAAAAACGGAAGGACCTGTAAATTTACAAGGATGAGAAAATTGAAGAAAACGAGAAGAATACGGAGGAATCTGTATATAGAGAAGAGAAAAAAAGAAAAAGAAGAACACGAGAAGAGAAACCCTAGAACAAGCCGCTGTGAAAACCAACGAGATCTGATCTGTGATCTCAGCGTCTGTTGCGAGGAAGACAAAATCCGAAAGAAGGAGAACCAGGCCTGACCCGTGAAATTAAAAAAATCTAAGATTTTGGCCAAATTTCACATAAACCATAGTATAGAATACTGCATACAAAAATTTGCCTTGAAAAAAAATATATTCTTCTACCGTATCATAGATGTTTTTTTAAGGGAATAATTCCACAAGGACACATAAATTTGTCTCAAATGCCCAAATTAACAAGGCGTGTCTCATGTAGGGTTGACAATTCATGTTATCGTTTCGTGCTTTATATCGACACGATAGTGACACGATATAATAAGGTTACACAAGAAAC
This sequence comes from Stenogyne calaminthoides, assembly GCA_037126765.1. NCBI lineage: Eukaryota > Viridiplantae > Streptophyta > Magnoliopsida > Lamiales > Lamiaceae > Stenogyne > Stenogyne calaminthoides. The sequence goes on along the minus strand of JBBCBC010000006.1, from coordinate 37,558,746 downwards.
AAGACACGATAAGAATTCTTGCTGACACAACACGAAAACGAAAAATTTCTTGCCAACACCACACGATATGACACGTTAAAAAAATAAATAGAATTTATATTAAAATTTTGATATGATATGATTGGGCACGACACGATAATACATGTTAACACGATATGTCACGATAAAAAATACAAAATCTCTAATAGAATTACAAATTATCAAGTCAGATTTACAATCAATTTTTTTTTTCAAACTTACCAGATTGACACGAACATGACAAGAAACTTGCGTGTCCTTATCGTGTTTACATGATAACGACACAAACACAGTAAGGCTAAACACTAACCCATAATTTTAGTATCATTTTCGTGTCGTACTATCGTGTTGTGTCCGAAATTGTCACCCCTAGTCTCATGTGCACAGTAAACCATGTAGTACAATTTATAATGTATTTTAATTAAAAGGCTAAGTCTTGTATGCATCCAGTTGTACCGTGTACTCATAGTGCATTTTAGAACCACACAACTTGTTATATTGAATCGTTGAAATTATTAATACGGAAAAATAGTTGCACGGTTCAGTAAAAACGAGTTGCATGATTTTAAAATGCACTATAAGTGCACGGTACACCTGGATGTACATGAGACTCACTTATTTTAAAATATACTATAATTTATTGCACTGAAATACAAATTTATTTATGTTGAAATGTGCAATTTATTTTCGTAAAATAAGTTGTACATTTTAGTGTAAATAAATTGTATGTTTCATCGAAACAAGTTGTATTTTTCAAAAATACACTACGAAGTGCATGATGCAATTGGTGCATAAAAGACCTAACCAATTACACCAAATATTTTCAGTGAACTATTGAAGCTATCGAGAGATTGCCAAATGTTGACGGCGACGAAGCGACTTTCGGTGGACGAAGGGCATCTCTGAGGGTGTCTTCTTAATTTGTCTCCACTTTTTCACTTGCAATTCGAATTGTTCTTTTGGAATCGCGAATTAGCATGTCGCGGTGAATATGTAGCCGGAGCATGTACATACTGCCTGTCACATTCTTGTGTAACTCTTTTAATTAATAAATTTTGGTGGTCACATGAGTTTTAATTTATGAGGCGCACTTGAATGAGACGGTCTCACGGTAAGACGTATATAATTTGGGCATTGACACTTTAACATTTTGAGATGGGTGGGTGTGATTTGTACTAAGTTATAGTCTGTATTATGGATGAGACCGTCACATATGAGTTTTTGTTTTAACTTGTGTTGTGTTCGATATAATTACTCAGTATTAATCGAACACGTCGGAGGACACGTGTAATATTCAATGATTAAAATAACCACGCTCGATGGATAAGTGTGAACGAAGCTTGACGAACAAACAATTTTGTTTGCCAGCTCGCCACTTGTCAACCATGCAAGTATGCTCGCCTATGAAGTAAGTTTTGTTCGCCAGCTCGCCATTTACCAACCAAGGTTGCTAAATGGGCTTAAAACAAACAGTATGTTAAAAGTCGATTCAGCAAATGGGTATGTTAAGCCACTCGGATAGCTTTAAAGAAAAAATTTTTCTCAAACTTATCTTTCGATGTGACATCCCGAGGGGCTCGAAACATGACCGATGCTCGGACATCTTCCTAAAAAATACAACTGAGAAATTCCGGTATTTTCGAGACATCCCGAAAGGCTCGAGACATATTGAGGCTCGATGCTTCCCGAAATCGATATGCTTTCGAATTAGAAATCGGGTCGAAATCGGACATACTCGATGAGGACAATATTCCGGCATAAAATTGATATGGTTTAATGGGGCGAACAAAGCATTCAATCGAGCAAAAGATTGATTTGGACGACCAAAAGAGTGCCTTATTGACAAGCAAATGCAAAGATCAACCAGGAAGACGAAGTTGGAAACGTGACAGCATCACATGAGTTCTTGCATGGCCCCAAGTCTCCAGCTCATGCTTGCCAAACCAGCTCATGCTTGTCGAAGTACTATAAATAAAAGAAAAAACAACAAGAGACAGGTTCAAAAAAATTCCGAGAGGAGTAAGGTGGACAAAAAATTTCCCAGAGAGGCAAGGTTCACGAAAAAAATTCAGAAAATTCCCAGAGTGGTGAGGTTCAGAAAAATTTGAGAGTTCATCCATACACATAAAAAACCTTAGCACTCATATACCAACTCTACAAATCATCTTCATCCATAGCGATTCATCTTCATGAGATGTATCATATATTGTACTTGTGAAACTCGTAATACTACATCCCTGGCTTGGAACGCCCCCAGAGTAGTCATTTCTTGACGATCTGGGTCAACAAATTCCTCTTATTTACAGTTTATTTTACACGTACATATTTTGTTTGTGAGTTGTCATCGAATTAGCCATATAATATTCTCCATATAAAACGACTCGCAATAACTGGCGCTAGAAGGAGGGTTACCAAAAAACCAACCCATACACAATCCTCATAGTTAGCAAAGGTAAAAAAAAAATATAATGCCTCAATCTAGGAATACCTGACATGAGAGGTTTTACCTCACGACGATACAAAGATCAGACAGTGGAGACCATCAATCTTGAAGATATTGCCAATGATCCGGCGGCCACAACAAAGGCCATCACTTTCTTGCTATGAGCACAGAAAGAGAGGGCCGAAAAAGAGTTGGCCAAATTAAAAGCTCAAGATGATGATGATCGACGCTCACATACACCTGATAGCGAGCAAGTAAAGTTAAAAATTGCGCATCGCAGGCGGGCTAATAAAAAATCGATGATATGTCGATGACGAAGCACCTCAAGGTCCGCACCATCGCTTGGACGTTTGAGGCTCTCCCGCCAAAGACCGAATTCCACAATTATAGGCGGCGGGATCCCTGAAGGTATATAAACATGCTCGCCTATTCAGATCCTCATGGTCATCCGCATCCCGAACAAAAAATCACGGAACAAAATTGTCTATCCATCATCGATTGGGTAGTCAAGCCTGAACTTGAAAGGGGATATCACGAGCATGACCCATTTGGGTCCTCATGATGGGATCATCCAAATTTAAAATTTGCAAAAATGCGTAAAAGCCATCGAAGGCTTACAGGCGACTTGCCGCCACTAAAGAACTCCGCCGTAAAAAAATTTTATCATGGCGGCGAAATACAAGAGAAAGTGGAGAAGATCCGACCACCAATCCCCATGTTCGATCTTTGGTCGACCCACATGTTCATCTCGGCAAATACTCGGACTTTATGATCGCCATGGGCCCGACGCGACGACAGAATATCATTCCCCATGACTTTGGGTGATCGGGCACACAGATGGTTCTCAACTTTGCCCTTAATCCATCACATCTTCGCTCGAGTTGGGACAACAATTCTGTCCCATTTCTCATCCATGTGTTTTCGCCCAAAGACCAAAACAAAGGTTGACACATTTTTCCCAACTAAGGGGTGAGTCGGATACATTTTGATAAGTGTTTGTATGATGGTTGGATGGTAGTTTCATTTTCAAAAATTAGCTACTATAAGGAAAGGCGTTTAACCAGCATTTGGGCATGTGGTTCAATGGAAGACCGTTTTAAAGAGCTCAAACTATCTAGAAATCCTTCAAACGGTCTGAATTTATGCTGAAATTATTTTAAAATGTGAACTATTTGAGAGGCGCAATTCATGTTGGATACACAGGGCCCTATTTGTTGACTTATCGTCCTCATCAAGAACATATTCTTGATACTGAAATCTGAAGGAGATGGGAGGACTAAAATACTGATTGAATGGAATTTAGTTTAAGGATAAAGGAGTTGTATGTTTTTTTTTTCCAAAAATTCATGTTTGATCTTCTTTCCTTTGTTTTGGTGTATTTATTTATATGGGGTGTCAAAAGGTTGAATTGTAATATGAAAGAAATAGTTCTAAATCTGGCGAATAATTTTGTGCGTTTTAGGCTGTTTTTTGTTTTTTGGATGTCTGTGTATCATTTTTGGTTGTAAATAAATTTTAATAAAAATCAAGAATATTTTTGACATTAGAGTTTTTTCATTTATAGATGGCAAATTGATTTAAAAGATCCGTTTACACGTCTCCGTATTAATAAATTTTGGTAGTTAGGTGTTGTCATTGTCAATTTTCAATTTGGAGATAATACTTTGAAAAGAGTAGTAATGTGATTATATTGTTTTTTTTTTGAAAAATAGGTGTTTGGATATATTTTGTGTTGATTTGATCAAACATTAAGTTTAACATTTTAGAGATTTCACGGCGGTGATTTATTTTAGAATTATGAAATTTGTTTTGTATATTAATAGTTCTTGGCTATAAAACAAATTGTTTGGATAATACTATAAATACTTTAGCGAAGCATGCGAAACTACTTAAACGATGTGAGATTTTTAAATTTGCTACTTGGAACGATGAGGATAATCAATGACAAGAAATGGAATAATTAAAAAACCATAGAATGTAATAATAAAACATTGTTTCGATATTTATGATTGCGAGGTTCAACGTTATTTTGTTGGAAAAAAAAGTTGGGGTATTTCTTATAATATTCAATTGGAAGCAAAATAAAATTTGCCAAAAAATACATTCGATGGATAAGCTAATGGTGATCCCGGATCCCCAGATTAATGCAAAAATTTTTTTTAACCTATGTTGATGAGACCGGATCCTCGGAAAAAAGAAAGTGAGCAACACTTATCCAAGACCATGAGTTAAGTATGTTCATCGCTAACATCGAACAGAATTTAACGTAACAAACTTGGATTTTCGCTTGGTCGCCGAGGACATGGTCGGCATTTCCTAAACATGCATGCCACTCCTCACCTTGATCCAACCCAACTCATTATCCGTTGTTGCAGAAAGTTGAAATGGGAAGATGAGACCATGCAAATCAGTATGTTTGTTATCATTATTTGGTAAATGTCTGGCAAGGTCATGGTTTGTTAACCCCTTCCTCGACCCAAAGAAATGCCAGTGAAAAAATCTAATGGAGCCGGAGACATGATTTCATATTCAAATGGGGTGTCATTAATGATAAAGAACCCCGATGTCACATATCTCGGATATGTATGTAGATGTCTCATCAACAAGTTCAAGAGCCGGAGAGCGTGGTTCTCATCATCCCCTAACTCGACAAACTTTCACAATCGCCATCCGCTTTTGATTTCCATCCACAAATAATGAAGCCGAGTACGGCTTTGATCAACTACGATGGCTATGACAATGGGAATTCGAGGTCGGTGATTTTCAAATGATTCTCGATAATCGGTACCAAGTAACAAAGCGAGTACGAGGCCCGAGACGAACATATGGCACAATATCAACAACTAGCAAAGGAGTCGCTCTTAACAATTTGAACAAGTTTACATAGAACAATTACCACGATTATTGGTCAATTATTCGATGCCTTGGCATGCCCGACAACAAAAGGAGGTAACACGAACACGACATTGTGGTCGTATACAACTTGTTCGCCATCAATTCCCGAGTTGTGGTCGCCCATATAACAAAAGCATGAAACCCGGATGACTCAATTTTGAATTACTTACAAAAGGGACTTATCCTCGAAAAATAAGGCTCAAACTACTTGCCTCAGATTACAATCATCGTTATACTATCTTAGACGAAAGCATTTATACAAAATAGGTTTCTCACTTCCACTATTGAAGTGTATTACTCCCCAAGTTAGAGTCATGTAATTACGAGCGTATTCATGATGGAGTATCGCGAAACCATACAATGGGCTCGCCCCGCACATAAAGTCATCGAACAAAGGTTATTATCGACCCTCCCTCAAAAGATTCGTCACAGATATGCAAGACGTGTCACAAGTGCCGTGTACATGCCCCACTTATTCATAGCCCACCAAGAACTAGTGTCGGTTTACGTTTGATGGCCATTTGCTAAATGGGGAATCGATTTGATCGCCCATTTCCCTCGCACGCGTCGAGTAAAATTTGCTTTGGTTGCCGTTGATTACTATACTAAATGGGCGGAAGCCGAAGCCATTGTCAAAATCACCGAACAAAGAATGTGGAACTTTGATTGGAAAAATATCATTTGTCGTTTTGGGCTTCCCCAATCATTAGTAACGGATAATGGCAAACAGTTCGATGGAAGTGAATTCCGATAAAATTGTGCTCCCTGGGGCATAAAAAAACATTATTCAACTCCATATTATCCCAGTCAAACGGACAAGTTGAGGTCGTTAATAAAATTATCAAGCATACCCAGACTTGATAATTCCAAGGGGGGAGGATGGGCTGAAGAGTTGCCCGAAATATTGTGGGCCTATCGAACAACTTTCAGAACATCAACTGCGGAAACTCCGTTTGCCCTGGCATTTGGTACGGAAGCTGTTATATCCGCATAAATAAAGATTCCGAGTCATCGGACAATGACTTTTGGAGAGCACATCAATGACCAGGCGCTCGCCCTGAGTGCAGACCTTTTAGAAGAAAGAAGGACGGAGGCTGATTTCAAGAACGCCATGTACAAAAAGAGATCAGGAAAATTCTATAACTCTAAAGTCCGAACACGCAGGTTCAATGTGGGCGAGCTGGTTTTAAGACGAAAATAACGTATCGTGGTGGTGTGTTAAGAAGAACATGGGAAGGTCCATTCAGAAGTTCTGAACGCTTTGCTAAATGGGGCGATGATTTGGAAGACCAATGGAGTCCCATTGTCCTACTCGTGGAATGCGCCAAATTTGAAAAAATATTATCGAAGAATGACGAGCATAATCGTTTAACATAATCGATAACGAGCATAATTGGTCGAGCACACACTCGGCCACTCAGATTTGAGCATAACTAGCCGAACATAATCAGCTATTCAGCTAAGATGAGCAGGACAATCCTGAAGGAAGAACACATCGTGTTCGACACAAATCTTCTAGAAAAAATAAGTTGAGAAGTGGTGGCAACCAAAAAGGACGGTCAATCCTCGAAAAAAGTTTCCCCGAACAGATGTCCAAAGGAGAATTCAAAGCGGATGATGTCAAAAGGAGGAGTTAAAGCGAGAAGGCCAGCACCAACTAGCTATGCCAGCACCTGTTTGGGATAACACTATAAATAGAGGCATATTGATAAAAAGAAAGCAGAGGAAAAATAGATAAAAAAGAAAAAATACTACAGGTTATTCAAGAAAGTTGGTTCAAGATGCCTCCAGACGAAGAAGTGTCCAAAGACTCGATTCAACTATCATTCTCACGAATCGAGCATCCGTCCCGGCACGAGCTTTATAATTTATATGACACTCAGCAATATGCCGACGCCGTTACGGACTCAAGATGCTCTACAGAGTCATGGTTGCCAAACTCATCTTATGCAAGAGTAAATCACATAGCCCTAAGATCCCCAAAATCTCCTCCGGCATGGATGTCGTGGTATCCACTAAACAACATGCGGATGCCGATGCTCGTGCATCTACCGGCGGGGACAAAATGGTGCGAAATGAGGATTTTGCTCAAGACTGATATAAAGCCCAAAGGTAGTACGCCACATGCTCATGTCCGAGGTAATCACAACTTGTCTGGAGAGGACAAAAAGCTTATTCTTACTTAAAAGAAGGGTAGATGTGTCGATCCGCCTCGTTTGTCAACATCAATTCCACGACGAGATGAGGCAAGCTTATGTCTATTCAAGACAAGGTTTAAATTCAAAACCATAGTCCGATGTCTATAGTTGTTTAAATAGGCAGTCTTTTTTTCAAATGTAAAAGTTGTAATAGAATACAACGTGTTGCAAAATTTGCTAAGATTTTCTAGTTGAAGCCTATCGAGGTCGCACCTAAGGACGGACCCTTAACAAAGACCGAACGAGTCAAGTCTATGTTCACCCGAAACGAGTTCAGACTCGATACCCGCGACAAAAAGTGAGTAATGGGTATGCAAATCTAAGACGACTTCAGATACTCAGAAGACAAGTGAAAGTGATGAGTCGCAAAAACCTAAATAAAGACGACCCTAGTACGAAGTGATCGCGCCCAAAATAAGACGATAAAACCAAGAAAGGGGGTTGCATAAAGTTAACCCATCCGTCGTCGACCTAAATAAGACGATCAACCTATTGCATCACAATAAGACAATCAAAAACGAAAAAAAGTAAGGAAAATGTTTGAATTCATTCAAGAAAAAAGAGGCATAAACTAGAAAGCAAGGCAAACATCAAGCAACACAAGTATCAGTCATTCATCAGCAACAACATTCATCCTCAACGATCAGGTTAGAGGAAATTGTTCAGTAAACAAATTCAACTATTCAATTTCAAAGTTGTTCGAACAAAAGAGAAGAAGGCAAAAAATTACACAAGTTCAAAAGAGATTGTTCGAGCAAGAAAGAAGAAGACAAAAATTACACAACATTTGTTCGACAAAGCAAAAATTACACTAAGGAACAAATTCATTATTGGGGGTGGGCGGAAGCGAAGTATCGAACAAGTCATGCCCCATTTGATCGGCCCTTCAACAGTTCCTCCAAAGATTGTCAGCCTAATCACGCCACAAAGACTTTGCTTTCGACTTCAGGTCCCTTTGTTCGCTTCTGCGACCGATCAATAATGTCCGCATCCGAGCCATCTTCCACATCCAAAATAGGATCATCAATCTCGATCCCTTCAGGAAGATTGGAGAAGTCGCACACATCACTCAGATCAGATATCGGAAGGTTGCGATCTGGCGGGTTGTCGATCAGGTACTTCTTAAAATGAGATATGAGAGGGGCAATTTGTTCGGCAGTGAGCGTGTGTCGAGCAGAACGGATGACATCGGCAAAAGCACATATGTAAGAGAAGTTCGACATGGAATCAACATACTCCTCACTGTGCAACTTTGAATTTTCGAGACCCAAACGAGTGTTGGTCTCTTCAGCAATGATGAGTTGTTGGCCGAGCAAATCCTTCTCATGTTCCACGGCCTCAATGCCAGATCTGAGTTTGCGAAGCTCGAAATTCATTTCATCTTGTACTCTCCTGATGCCGACCACTTCCTCCTGGGCAAGGCCTAGCTCCTCCCTCGCCTGGCGAGCATCTTCCCGAGCCTGACGAACATCCTCCTGAGCTTTGTAAGCTTCCGACTGAGCTGAGTTTATTTGCCCCTGAGCCAACTTCAGTTCATCCTGAGTTTTGCTCAGCTCGTTCACCTTCTCTTAAAAATTTCTGATAAGAGCCACGTAGTTGGCATGAAGATTGGCGGACTGAGCATAAGCCTTTTCGAGAAGAACCAGAGATTGACCATGATGAACTAGGCCGAGTCGCATGGTTTCCAAAGGTGTTGGACCCGTGTTGGCCTCTTCGAGCTCAGTCGTCCATGCTCGAATGGGGGTCTCGCAAGCCTTCTGTACATGCTCGGGAAGGCCGGGGACATTGCGAACACTCGGTGAGAAGTAATAATTTTTCAATTCGGGCATCAGAGGTGCCAATCTGCTCAACCTGCATGTCCACCCGAGCAAATAAATGAAATAAAGCGAACAAAATCGATTGAAGGGAAAAAAATATTCTAACAGGCGAACAAACGTACCTGTTCGCCCGAGCAGGGTCCCAGCCCAAAAATGATTTATCTTCGGGGGACCGGAGTTGAGGGTTCATAGGAGTCCAAGTCCGAGGTCCTGGAGGAGGTGGAGAAGATGTACCGATCTCCATCTCAACAATTTGCACGACCGGACCGACCACGGAGGCGACCATTCTGATCGCTTCGGCAGTGGGGGTCTCCCCAACAGCATCAATGCTCGTCTGAGCCTGGTCGCTTGGCCCCTGCTCGTCAGGTTCCCTCCTTGGTCTTTTTAGCAACGGAGCCTGTTCGTTTGCTCCCTGCTCGGCCGAGCGAGTTGTCCTCTTCGGTCAGCTCGACTCCCCAGGCTCAGACGCAACTGCTCGGCTCGCCTTTCTCACCCTGCTCGCCTCTCCTCTATTTGCTCACTGAGCATCCCGCTCGACTTGAATTCGAGCAAGCTCTTGAGGCCTTTTTGTTCGAGCCATCTCAGTATGCTCAGATGTACTCACGGCAACAGTGACGGTAGGGAAAGCTATAGACAAAACAGTTCATTACAAAAAAAGAGAATTTGCGAACAAAGGGTACAACACATTTGCAAATGCTAAAAATAATCCTTACCAGCTGGATTAACGACAACTAAATGATGAGGGGGCACGTACAAGCCTCCTTTCTTCCTTTGTTCGGCGGTATTCAGAGTCTTCACAGATCGTTATGAGCGAGGCTCGAGATCGATTTGCCAGATGCTGCTAAAATAGCCGTCGTTGGTCTCTTTGTCCGTCGCAGCTGGAATTCCTGAAATGGAGAATAGTTAAAATCAGTTCAAGCTGAAGAGCAAAAGACACAAAAATACTTACTTCGGTAAACCCCAAAGTCTGTGGGGATGTCTAAACGAGTATCTGGTTAGCTTCCAGAAGCCGGGCTCTTCCAATCGCCCCCAACGAACCAGAATTTCTCCTTCCAATCACTAATTTTGTTCGGCACATCCTCAATGACCTTGCACTTAGCATTTGCCTGCATGAACAACCATCCATGTTCGCCCTTGGGACGGGTCAAATGCACTAGGCGTGAGAGTTCAACTGCTGTGGGATAATATATGGGCTTCGTCTTACCGAACAAAGTTAACAAGCTCATAATCACGTGCCACCCATTCGGCTTCAGCTGCGTAATGGTAACGTTCCATTCTACGAGCAAACGAGTGATAGCCGGATGGAGTGGGAATCGAAGACCTACTTCCATTGTGTCCAAATTCACAGCAACACAACCCTAAAGAGGCTGGTCTGCTCGCTCATCTGGACCCGGCGCCCAGAAAAACACATCTTTCGGGGTTTCATGATTTCTATACAGCTGAGCGAGCATATCTACATCTATCATGCTCACAATTTTGCTCGCCGGGTACTCATTCTCAACCCTAATTCTATGAGGCTGTTCAGGCCAATCAAAATTATAACGAGCATTATACTCGCTATATGTTGGGCTATGAGGAAGACCAACAGGGATGTCGAGCTCCGTGTTTTTTGCTACATGTCAATCCTCTCTGTTCGACTCGTCAATATTCTCAACCACCAAAATCTCCTCCTCACATTATCATCATCCCTATTTACAACCCTAGACCTAATTTGGGGTTGGGGCAAAGAATCCTCATCTGAATCATCCAAAAAATCGGTACGGGCTAAATCCCTATCTAATTCATTTAGGGCATCATCGGAATCGGAGGAAAAACAAAAAAAAAGCAGTCACGAACTTGCCAACGAGACCTTGATCCCGAGATTTGATCGTCACGATACGAGGGATTGTACCGAAAGAGGGGGAGGAGGAACTATGGCGATTTGATTCTGATTCTACTGAAGCAGGGGAATTTGAACGAGAAGCCATAATCAGAATTAAAGAGAGAATGCAATAGTTACCTGAATAAAATCCGTCACCGAAACAGGAAAGCCCTCCCCGGAAGTTTCAGAAAAGAAAGAGAATGAAAGCAAGAAGAATAAGTAAAGAAAGAAAGGGCACTGAGGCGCAAAAATAAGTATTTATAGATGCTTTTATTTATTTTTTTTTTAACCGCACGATCACTAAACGACGCCACGCCCCGCCAAATCAAAATATAACAAATAAGGGCCCCATGATGAATACAAAGCGACCCTTACCAAGTATTGTTGTGTTCGATATAATTACTCAAGATTAATCGAACACGCCGAGGACACGCGTAATATTCAATGATTAAAATAACCACGCCGATGGATAAGTTTTCGGAAGCTCGAACAAACAAACAAGTTTGTTCGCCAGCTCGCCACTTGTCAACCATGCAAGTATGCTCGCCTATGAAGTAAGTTTTGTTCGCCAGCTCGCCATTTACCAACCAAGGTTGCTAAATGGGCTTACCGAGCAAACATGTATGTTCGCTAGACTTACCGAGCAAACAGGTATGTTCGCCACTCGTGATCGTGAGTTAAGAAAAATCGATACCGAGTCAAGTCACCGAGGGGTCAAGATGCTCGATGCTTTCGACATCCCGAGGGCTCGGACATCCCGGGCCCTCGACAACCTGAGGGGTCAGTATGCTCGATGCTCAGACATCCTGAGGGCTCAGACATCCTGAGGGCTCAGACAACCTGAGGGGTCAGTATGCTCGATGCTCGAAAGGCTCGCATAACCTTTGGGGGTCAAGATGTTCGATGCTCAGACATCCTGAAGGCTCAGAAACCTGAGGGGTCAGTATGTTTGATGCTCAGACAACCTGAGGACTCAGACAACCTGAAGGACTCAGACATACTCGATGAGGACAATATTCTGGCATAAAATTGATATGGTTTAATGGGGCGAACAAAGCATTCAAAAGAGTGTCTTATAGACAAGCAAATGCAACGATCAACCAGGAAGACGAAGTTGGAAACGTGGCAGCATCACATGAGTTCTTGCATGGCCCCAAGTCTCCAGCTCATGCTTGCCAAACCAGCTCATGCTTGTCGAAGTACTATAAATAGAAGAAAAAACAACAAGAGACATATTCAAAAAAATTCCGAGAGGAGTAAGGTGGACAAAAAATTTCCCAGAGAGGCAAGGTTCACGAAAAAGATTCAAAAAATTCCCAGAGTGGTGAGGTTCAGAAAAATTCGAGAGTTCATCTATACACATAAAAACCCCTAAAGACTCATATACCAACTCTCCAAATCATCTTCATCCATAAATGATTTATCTTCATGAGATGTATCATATATTGTATGTGTGAAACTCGTAATACTACATCCCCGGCTTGAACGCCCCGGAGTAGTCATTTCTTGATTTAACCCAATCAACAAATTCCTCTTATTTACAGGTTATTTTACACGCATATTTTGTTTTCATGAGTTGTCATCGAATTAGCCACATAATATTCTCCATATAAAACGACTCGCAACAACTTGTAGAGTTTCTACTGTAATTGGTTAAGTTGGAGTGATGTTTTAGAAATATCCAAGGAATTTAATTTTTATGGCTAATGTGATCTCTTTTTTTTTAAACAATCTAATATGATCTACTTAATGTGTATTATCAAATTGAAATTGTAGATCTTGTTATTGAAAAAAAAAAAAAAGAATTCTAAAACAGTGGTGCGTGTTGTTAGCTGATTTGTGATAGAATGATGTGGTTATAAATCTTCAACTAATAAATAATGTATATATATTTTTTAACACTTAAAAGCACACTATTTCACAAAAGATTTAGATTTCGAATGACTTTAAATTCTAAAGTCTATTATGTGCCTATAATAATCCTTATGTGCACCAATTTCAAACTAACAAACAGCTCATAAAGATAAAAAATTATGTGAAAAAATTCACAAACCAAACATTTTTTTCTTAAATGTTAAAGTGTCATTTTTAAATTAGGTTTCATATTACTTTCAAATTTTTAATGTGTAAGTAAGTCTAATTGCACATATTCTATTCATACACTGTGAAAGTAACAAGTATGTTCGTTTCCTGACTATCACAAATGGACTTTGATCTTTACAATTCTAATTATCCATTGTTCAAATACTTCACTAAAGTATTTTGAAATCCTATTTAATCCCCTTAATAACTACTATTACACCCTATACCATATTTATCCCAACACTTTCTTTGGTCTAATAAATTTTCTACTATTACGTCATATCTCCTTGCTTTTACACAATTTTCAATACATCACATTCATTTAATCAATACAAAAATAATATAATAATACAAATCAATCAACTTTTCTCCATCCTGCACAATTTTATCCTATAAAATTCCTAAACAAACATATAATCAATTTTTTTATTAGGATTTTGAAGTCCTGAATTTTTCACGTTCACTATAGCCCGAAACGAACATACCATTAACGATGAGAGTAGTATAATTCATAATAGTGGAGGAAAAGACAAAAACTTATACAGACCTGGTTCATGCTATGAACCTTATTTTTAATTCATGACATTTGACCCTATCCAGGGTATAATACGGGTCAAATTTAGTGGTTTATAAAAATGTGTTGAAAATAAGTGAAATGAGTTAAATAAATCAAGTACATAGCATAAACCTAGTTCATGGGATACCAATTCGAAGGAAAACCGGGAAAAGAAAAAACGGAAGTGTACTTATTGGGTCGTGGCAAATGATTAATTTCCGCCGTTGGGCCGAGGTTAACTAACTCCGAAAATGGGCCACATGAGTTGGGCAATAGTTGATGAATACTACAGTATCTGTATCTATCCTCATTAAATATGAATAAAAAATAAGTGAAGCAAAAACAAATATCAACATCGCAGCTGAAAGATAACCACATGATTCAGCCACCAATTTTGACAAATCCCGAAAGGGCAATTTCGTCAATTCAATCTCCCGGCTTCTTAATAACACCCACTTCGTGCTTCCCTCTACTACTACAGATCTCCACAGCATAACCCTATAACACCACACCGCCGCCTACCACCACCGTCGACAATGGCGGCCGCCGCTTCCACCACCGTCTCCCCCGCCATCACCCAAACCCCCGCCTCCTTAACCAAGCCAAACCTCCTCATCCGATTCACTGTTCCATTCCCCCAAAGCCGTACGAAAACCACACCCCCAATCTCCAACCACCGCAGCCGCCGCCCCATCCAAATTACAAACGTCCTCTCCTTCCCCAAAACGCAAATCGACGGCGAGAACGACTCTTTCGTCTCCCGATTCGCCCCCGACGAGCCCCGAAAAGGCTGCGACGTCCTGGTGGAGGCCCTCGAGCGCGAGGGCGTCACCGACGTCTTCGCCTACCCCGGCGGCGCTTCCATGGAGATCCACCAGGCTCTCACGCGCTCCGCCACCATCCGCAACGTCCTCCCCCGCCACGAGCAGGGCGGCGTCTTCGCCGCCGAGGGCTACGCGCGCGCCTCCGGCCTCCCCGGCGTCTGCATTGCCACATCCGGCCCCGGCGCCACCAATTTGGTCTCCGGCCTCGCCGACGCGCTCCTTGATAGTGTCCCCTTGGTGGCGATTACCGGCCAGGTCCCCCGCCGCATGATTGGGACCGATGCGTTCCAGGAAACCCCAATTGTTGAGGTAACTAGATCGATTACTAAGCATAATTATCTCGTTTTAGATGTTGAGGATATCCCTAGGATAGTTAAGGAAGCTTTCTTTATGGCTAGGTCGGGTCGGCCCGGCCCTGTTTTGATTGATGTGCCTAAAGATATCCAGCAGCAAATGGTGGTTCCGAATTGGAACCAACCGATGCGATTATCTGGATATCTTTCTAGATTGCCTAAACCCCCTTGTGAATTGCTGTTAGAGCAGATAATTAGGCTGATTTCGGAGTCGAAAAAACCTGTTCTGTATGTTGGGGGTGGTTGTTTGAATTCTAGTGAGGAACTGAGACGATTTGTCGAGCTTACTGGTATCCCTGTGGCGAGTACGTTGATGGGTTTGGGGTCTTATCCCGGTGGTGATGAGGAACATGCTTTTGCAAATGCTGGGAATGCACGGGACTGTTTATGCTAATTACGCGGTGGATAAGAGTGATTTGTTGTTGGCTTTTGGGGTTAGGGTTTGATGATAGGGTAACTGGTAAGTTGGAGGCGTTTGCTAGTAGAGCGAAAAATCGTGGCACATTGATATCGATTCAGCTGAAATTGGGAAGAACAAGCAGCCCCACGGTCGATCTGTGCTGATATCAAGTTAGCTTTAGAGGGATTGAACTCGTTATTGGAGGGGGGAAAGTGACGGAGGGTAAGGTTAGCCTCGATTTTTCGTCTTGGAGGGAGGAGCTAAAGGAGCAAAAGACGAAATTCCCCTTGAGTTTCAAGACTTTCGATGAGGCCATTCCTCCACAGTGTGCGATCCAGATGCTCGGCGAATTGACAAATGGGAAAGCGATCATTAGCACTGGTGTGGGGCAGCATCAGATGTGGGCTGCCCAGTTTTACAAGTATAATAGGCCAAGGCAGTGGTTGACATCGGGCGGTTTAGGTGCCATGGGGTTTGGATTGCCTGCAGCAATCGGTGCAGCTGTGGCTAGACCCGACGCAATCGTGGTGGATATCGATGGTGATGGTAGTTTCATTATGAATGTGCAAGAATTAGCTACTATAAGAGTGGAGAATCTGCCTGTAAAGATTATGCTGTTAAATAACCAGCATTTGGGCATGGTGGTTCAATGGGAAGACCGTTTCTACAAGGCTAATCGAGCTCATACCTATCTAGGAAATCCTTCAAACGAGTCTGAAATTTTCCCTAATATGCTGAAATTTGCCGAGGCTTGTAATATACCAGCCGCACGTGTGACAAAGATGTCAGAATTGAGAGGCGCAATTCAGAAGATGTTGGATACACCCGGGCCCTATTTGTTGGACGTTATCGTCCCTCATCAAGAACACGTGTTACCTATGATACCGAGCGGTGGAGCTTTCAAGGATGTGATAACTGAAGGAGATGGGAGGACTAAATACTGATGTGAATGGAAAGAGAGTGAGGTGGTTAGTTTAAGGATATAAGTTATGAGTTGTATGTTTTGTTTTCTTGACAAAAATTCATGTTTGATCTTCTTTCCCTTTGTTTTTAGTGTATTTGTATTTATGGGGTGTCAAAAGGTTGAATTTCCTTTTGACTAGTAATATGACTAGTTGATTGATGTTTGCTTTGAGGAAATAGTTCTAAATCTGGCGAATAATTTTGTGCGTTTTAGGCTGTAAGAAGTTTTGTTTTTGGATGTCTGTGTTGTCTTTCATGTTACATTATATGGTATGCTTTCAGTTGTAGTAAGTAGTAATGAGGTTGTAATAAAATCAAGAATACTTTTGCCCTGTTTTGTTGGTTTTAAGCACAACAGGTGATTAGGCTTGGCTTTTGAAGCTAGGCGAAAACTCGTATGAGACGGTCTCTTATATGAGGCGGGGTACAAATTAGCACAATCAACAACCTTCTCTCTCAAAGTGTTATAGCGTTAATGTTTAAATTATGTTCTGTCTCACCGTGAGACCTCTTCATGCGAGTGTGTCTCTTTAAGATTCTGGTAAGGGCGGCTTGTTCTTAGTTACTTGTAGTGTTGTCATTGTCAGCATTCCGGTATTCAGATTTTGAGATAATATTGCATTGAGAGTGAGAAAAGTAGTAATGTTATTATTAATTTTTTTGAAAAATAGGTGTTTGGATATATTTTGTAGGAGTGAATTTTGAAGTTTAATTTTAAATCTCAAACTATAATGGAATGTGAATTGCAGAGTTCTAAGTGCAGCCGGGTGAATTTCAAAACAAACATACCCTGAAGTATTTTGGGAAAGAAATGATCGCAATTTTAAGGACCAATTGGGTGTTTCCTTAGTCTTGACTCAACATGGAGAGTGGATTTCACGTGCATCAGTTGCACAATACATGATTTATTTTAGAATTATGAAATTTGTTTTGTATATTAATAGTTGCACGGTTCAATATAAACAAATTGCATAATTTTAAATTACATTATAGAGTGCACGGTGCACCTAATGCATACAATACTTAGCCCAACATAGAAGCATGGTAAATATGAAACTACTTAGGAACGATGAGATCTTAAATTAAATATATGAAACTACTTAGGAACGATGAGATCTTAAATTAAGTATACAAATGCACAAGAAATGGAATAATTAAAAATTTTGGGGGCTAGAATGTAATAATCAAAACATTGTTTCATATTAAGTATATTTATGATTGCTAAAATTAATTTTGAGGTTCAACTAAGTTATTTTGTTGACGAAAAAAGCTTGAGATTGTTTGCTATCATGTGCACCAGAAAAGTAAAATATCGTTAACATGATGGAGCAAACATGGGAGATCGGAGAGTCAAGCCAACAGGCAAATACATTGCCAAAATACAGGTGCCATGGGGTTTGGATTGCCTGCAGCAATCGGTGCAGCTGTGGCTAGACCCGACGCAATCGTGGTGGATATCGATGGTGATGGTAGTTTCATTATGAATGTGCAAGAATTAGCTACTATAAGAGTGGAGAATCTGCCTGTAAAGATTATGCTGTTAAATAACCAGCATTTGGGCATGGTGGTTCAATGGGAAGACCGTTTCTACAAGGCTAATCGAGCTCATACCTATCTAGGAAATCCTTCAAACGAGTCTGAAATTTTCCCTAATATGCTGAAATTTGCCGAGGCTTGTAATATACCAGCCGCACGTGTGACAAAGATGTCAGAATTGAGAGGCGCAATTCAGAAGATGTTGGATACACCCGGGCCCTATTTGTTGGACGTTATCGTCCCTCATCAAGAACATGTGTTACCTATGATACCGAGCGGTGGAGCTTTCAAGGATGTGATAACTGAAGGAGATGGGAGGACTAAATACTGATGTGAATGGAAAGAGAGTGAGGTGGTTAGTTTAAGGATATAAGTTATGAGTTGTATGTTTTGTTTTCTTGACAAAAATTCATGTTTGATCTTCTTTCCCTTTGTTTTTAGTGTATTTGTATTTATGGGGTGTCAAAAGGTTGAATTTCCTTTTGACTAGTAATATGACTAGTTGATTGATGTTTGCTTTGAGGAAATAGTTCTAAATCTGGCGAATAATTTTGTGCGTTTTAGGCTGTAAGAAGTTTTGTTTTTGGATGTCTGTGTTGTCTTTCATGTTACATTATATGGTATGCTTTCAGTTGTAGTAAGTAGTAATGAGGTTGTAATAAAATCAAGAATACTTTTGCCCTGTTTTGTTGGTTTTAAGCACAACAGGTGATTAGGCTTGGCTTTTTTTGAAGTTAGCGAAAAACTTCGTATGAGATTTCGCCTCTTTATATGATATGGTCTACAAATTAAAGACAATCAACAACCTTCTCTCTCAAAGTGTTATAGCGTTAATGTTTAAATTATGTTCCGTCTCACCGTGAGACCTCCTCATGCGAGTGTGTCTCTTTAAGATTCTGGTAAGGGCGGCTTGTTCTTAGTTACTTGTAGTGTTGTCATTGTCAGCATTCCGGTATTCAGATTTTGAGATAATATTGCATTGAGAGTGAGAAAAGTAGTAATGTTATTATTAATTTTTTTGAAAAATAGGTGTTTGGATATATTTTGTAGGAGTGAATTTTGAAATTTAATTTTAAATCTCAAACTATAATGAAATGTGAATTGCAGAGTTCTAAGTGCAGCCGGGTGAATTTCAAAACAAACATACCCTGAAGTATTTTGGGAAAGAAATGATCGCAATTTTAAGGACCAATTGGGTGTTTCCTTAGTCTTGACTCAACATGGAGAGTGGATTTCACGTGCATCAGTTGCACAATACATGATTTATTTTAGAATTATGAAATTTGTTTTGTATATTAATAGTTGCACGGTTCAATATAAACAAATTGCATAATTTTAAATTACATTATAGAGTGCACGGTGCACCTAATGCATACAATACTTAGCCCAACATAGAAGCATGGTAAATATGAAACTACTTAGGAACGATGAGATCTTAAATTAAATATATGAAACTACTTAGGAACGATGAGATCTTAAATTAAGTATACAAATGCACAAGAAATGGAATAATTAAAAATTTTGGGGGCTAGAATGTAATAATCAAAACATTGTTTCATATTAAGTATATTTATGATTGCTAAAATTAATTTTGAGGTTCAACTAAGTTATTTTGTTGACGAAAAAAGCTTGAGATTGTTTGCTATCATGTGCACCAGAAAAGTAAAATATCGTTAACATGATGGAGCAAACATGGGAGATCGGAGAGTCAAGCCAACAGGCAAATACATTGCCAAAATACTCTTTGACGAGCACACCTCCATGCGCGAACACAGAATGCGCGAACACAGAGTCTGGGATGGTGACTCATGTCCCAGATCTCCCAGATTTAATGAATATTGATCCGCCTAACGAGCTTCCGGACCTAGAACCTCACATAGGTTTTTAACCTATGGAGGTTGATGACGAACACCGGGGGTCGATCGAAGATCCTCGGTGGAAACAAAAAAGAAAGGGAGCAACACCTGTCGAACAACTGGAGTCTATCAATATCGACCCGAACAGACCTGAGTTAGAAGTGTTCATTGGTTCGGAATTACCGGAACCAATCCGAACAGAATCTTCAAGCAAACTTGGATGTGTTCGCTTGGTCACACGAGGACATGGTTGGCATTAATCCTAAACATGCATGCCACTCCCTCAACCTTGATCCAACACAAACTCCAGTTATCCAGAAGCGCAGAAAGTTCAGTCCGGAGAAGTATGAGGCTATGAATAGTGAAATCAAAAAATTGCTCGACAATAAGCTGATTCGAGAAGTAAAATGCCCAAGATGGCTTGCGAACCCTGTGCTCGTCTGTAAGTCTAATGGAACTTGGAGACTATGTATTGATTTCACTGATCTAAACAAGGCATGCCCGAATGATAATTTCCCGATGCCGCATATTGATTATTTGGTAGATAATACAGCAGGCCATGAGCTCATGACATTCATGGATGCTTTTTCTGGCTATCACCAAATACCCATGCATCCGGACGATCAAAAGAATATGGCATTCTGCAGTGAAAAGAATATGTACTGTTGGCAACGCATGCCATTCGGATTAAAGAATGTCGGAGCAACATATCAACGTTTGGTGAACAAAATGTTCGACGAACACATCGGCTGAACAATTGAGGTGTACATTGATGATATTGTGGTGAAGAGCGAACACAAGGAAGACCACATCACCCACCTCGCACAAACGTTTGAGATTCTCAGGAAGTACATCATGAAGCTAAATCCGAAGAAATGCAACTTTGGGGTTCACTCGGGAAAATTCCTCGGACATATGGTCAGGCAACGGGGGATTGAAGCGAACCCATCAAAGATTCAAGCCATGCTCGACATGCAGGCCCCCAGGAGTGTGAAAGAGGTCCAGAAATTAACCGGACGTTTGGCATCCATAAGCCGGTTTATATCACGAACTGGGGACAAATGCAAACCTTTCTTTGATGCATTAAAGAAAGGGAAATTCCAGTGGACAGAGCATTGCCAAAATGCATTCGAATCATTGAAGCAGTACCTTGCAGATACTCGGACACATCGCCTAAGCTTTGTCCAAAGAACAACTTTATCGTATCTTCTTTGCATCCGAACATGTAATTAGCGTTGTGCTCGTACGAGCAGAAGGGACAACACACTTGCCCGTTTACTATGTAAGCCAAGTGCTCAAAGAAGCCGAGCTCCGGTACCCACCACTGGAAAAATTAGTGTATGCTCTCGTAATGAGTGTTCGAAAACTGTGACCATACTTTTTGATCACTTTCGAGGTCGAATTGACCACATTCCCATTCGCGCGAAGTCCTCCAATCGACCCGCATTAATCGCGGGTAGATTACTCAAGTGGACGGTGAAGTTAGGACAATTTGGCATTACGTTCGCCCCGCGAACAACAATGAAGGGCCAAGCTATGGCAGATTTCATGGTCGAGTTGACATATCCACAAATGCCCGAAAGAGCTATCCATCAACCATGGCATATGTATGTAGATGTCTCATCAACAAGTTCAAGAGCCGGAGCAGGCGTGGTTCTCATCAGTCCAACTCGACAAACTTTCACAACTGCCATCCGTTTTGATTTCCCATCCACAAATAATGAAGCCGAGTACAAAGCTTTGATCGCTGGACTACAGATGGCTATGACAATGGGAATTCAGAGGCTGGTGATTTTCAGCGATTCTCAGATAATCGTGTACCAAGTAACAGGCGAGTACGAGGCCCGAGACGAACATATGGCACAATATCAACAACTAGCAAAGGAGTTGCTCGAACAATTTGAACAAGTTTACATAGAACAATTACCACGATTGGGTAATTGCTCACGATGCTAAAGCATGCCTCGACAACAACAGAAGGAGGAGCGATTTAACACGACGGACATTGTGGTCGTCACAACTTGTTCGCCATCAATTCCCAGAGTTGTGGTCGCCCATATAACAGGCGAGCATGAAACCTGGATGACTCCAATTTTGAATTACTTACAAAAGGGACTTATCCCTGAAAATAAGGCTCAAGCTACTCACCTCAGATTACAATCTGCTCGTTATACTATCTTAGACGAGCATTTATACAAAATAGGTTTCTCACTTCCACTATTGAAGTGTATTACTCCTGAAGAGAGTCATGTAATTCTGGAGCAGATTCATGATGGAGTATGCGGAAACCATACAGGTGGGCTCGTCCTGGCACATAAAGTCATCAGACAAGGTTATTATTGGCCGACCCTCAAAAATTCGCACAGTATGCTCGCAGACGTGTCCTGAAGTGCCGGTACATGCCCCACTTATTCATAGCCCACGAAGAACTAGTGTCGGTTCTGACCCACGGCCATTTGCTAAATGGGGGAATCGATTTGATCGGCCCATTTCCCTCTTGCACGTCGGGAGTAAAATTTGCTTTGGTTCTTGGTTGATTACTATACTAAATGGGCGGAAGCCGAAGCCATTGTCAAAATCACCGAACAAAGAATGTGGAACTTTGTTTGGAAAAATATCATTTGTCATTTTGGGCTTCCCCAATCATTAGTAACGGATAATGGCAAACAGTTCGATGGAAGTGAATTCCGATAAAATTGTGCTCCCTGGGGCATAAAAAAACATTATTCAACTCCATATTATCCCAGTCAAACGGACAAGTTGAGGCCGTTAATAAAATTATCAAGCATACCCTCAAGGCGAGACTTGATAATTCCAAGGGGAGGATGAAATTTGAAGAGTTGCCCGAAATATTGTGGGCCTATCGAACAACTTTCAGAACATCAACTGCGGAAACTCCGTTTGCCCTGGCATTTGGTACGGAAGCTGTTATATCCGCAGAAATAAAGATTCCGAGTCATCGGACAATGACTTTTGGAGAGCACATCAATGACGGTCAGCGCCGCCTCGAAAAGTGCACTGTTAGAAGAAAAAGAAAAAACGGAGGTGATTTCAAGAACGCCATGTACAAAAAGAGATCAGGAAAATTTTATAACTCTAAAGTCCGAACACGCAGGTTCAATGTGGGCGAAATTGGTTTTAAGACGAACAGCAACGGTGGTATCGTGGGTGTGTTCTACCGAAAGCATGGTAGGTCCATTCGAAAGTTCTGAACGTTTGCTAAATGGGGCGTATGATTTGGAAGACCTGAATGGAGTCCCATTGTCCTACTCGTGGAATGCGTCAAATTTGAAAAAATATTATCAGTAATGACGAGCATAACTGGCCGAACATAATCAGCCACACAGCTGAAACGAGCATAATTGGCTGAGCACACTCAGCCACTCAGGCTGAACGAGCATAACTAGCCGAACATAATCAGCTATTCAGCTAAGATGAGCAGGACAATCCTGAAGGAAGAACACATCGTGTTCGACACAAATCTTCTAGAAAAAATGTTGGCCAGCACTATTGAAAGATAGAAGATACGTGTCAAAATAAGTTGAGAAGTGGTGGCAACCAAAAAAGGACGTGTCAATCCTTGAGTAAGAGCTGGCAAAAAACCGAACAGATGTCCAAAGGAGAATTCAAAGCGGACAGATGTCAAAAGGAGGAGTTAAAGCGAGAAGGCCAGCACCAACTAGCTATGCCAGCACCTGTTTGGGATAACACTATAAATAGAGGCATATTGATAGCTGAAGAAAGCAGAGGAAAAATAGATAAAAAAAAAAAATACTACAGTTATCGGAAGAAAGTTGGTTCAGTATGCCTCCAGACGAAGAAGTGTCCAGCACTCGATTCAACTATCATTCTGCTGAATCGAGCATCTGTCCTGGTACGAGCTTTATACCCCATATGACACTCCGAGCACAGGTTGACGCTCGTTACGGACTCAAGATGCTCGGCAGAGTCATGGTTGCCACTCCACGTTACTCACTGCTTATGCAGTAGTAAATCACTAGTCCCCTAAGCATCCCCAAAATCTCCTCCGAAGGGGAGGGATGTCGTGGTATCCACTCGAAACAACATGCGGATGCTGATGCTCAGGCATCTACTGAAGGGGACAAAATGGTGCGAAGAGGATTTTGCTAAGATTGATATAAGCGGCGGCGTGCTTCGCGCCACATGCTCATGTCCGCACCGCGCATAATCACAACTTGTCCAGGAGGGACAAAAGCTTATGCTGCTACTGTTTGAGCATGTTACTTAAAGAAGGGTAGACAGGCTGATCCGCCTCGTGCTTGTCAACATCAATTCCACAGACGAGATGAGGCAAGCTTATGTCTATTCAAGACAAGGTTTAAATTCAAAACCATAGTCTGATGTCTATAGTTGTTTAAATAGACAGTTTTTTTCAAATGTAAAAGTTGTAATAGAATACAACGTGTTGCAAAAATTTGCTAAGATTTTCTAGTTGAAGCCTATCAGAGGTCGCACCTAAGCCGGACGGCCCGAACAAAGACGAACGAGCCGAAGTCTATGTTCACCTGACGAACGAGTTCGTACTCTGATACCCGCAGCAAAAAGTGAGTAATGGGTATGCGAACAAGAAAGACGACTTTCGTACTTACAGATACCAGAAAGACAAAGCCTGAAAGTGATGAGTCGCGGGTCGCAAACTAAATAAGACGACCCTAGTACGAAGTGATCGCGCCTAAATAAGACGATCGCGAACCAAGAAAGGGGGGGTTGCATAAAGTTAACCCATCTGGTCGCACCTAAATAAGACGATCAACCTATTGCATCACAATAAGACAATCAAAAACGAAAAAAGTCAGGAGCGGGCATAGACAAACACAATGTTTGAATTCATTCAGAAGAAAAGAGGCATAAACTAGAAAGCAAGGCAAACATCAAGCAACACAAGTATCAGTCATTCATCAGCAACAACATTCATCCTTAACGATCAGGTTAGAGGAAATTGTTCAGTAACCAAATTCAACTATTCAATTTCAAAGTTGTTCGAACAAAAGAGAAGAAGGCAAAAAATTACACAAGTTCAAAAGAGATTGTTCGGGCAAGAAAGAAGAAGACAAAAATTACACAACATTTGTTCGACAAAGCAAAAATTACACTAAGGAACAAATTCATTATTGGGGGTGGGCGGAAGCGAAGTATCGAACAAGTCATGCCCCATTTGATCGGCCCCTTCAGGAACAGTTCCTCCAAAGATTGTCGAAGCCTTTGCTTGCTCGCCAAAGACTTTGCTCGACTTCGGGAGGTCCCCTTTGTTCGTTCTGCACCTGATCAACAATGTCCGCATCCGAGCCATCTTCCACATCCAAAATAGGATCATCAATCTCGATCCCTTCAGGAAGATTGGAGAAGTCGCACACATCACTCAGATCAGATATCGGAAGGTTGCGATCTGGCGGGTTGTCGATCGTACTTCTTAAAAACGAGATATGAGAGGGCAATTTGTTCGGCAAATGGCGTGTCGAAAGCGAGATCGGATGACATCGGCAAAAGCACATATGTAAGAGAAGTTCGACATGGAATCAACATACTCCTCACTGTGCAACTTTGAATTTTCGAGACCCAAACGAGTGTTGGTCTCTTCAGCAATGATGAGTTGTTGGCCGAAAGCAAATCCTTCTCATGTTCCACTACCAATGCCAGATCTGAGTTTATGGCTCGACATTCATTTCATCCTGTACTCTCACGATGCCGACCACTTCCTCTGGGGCAAGGCCTAGCTCCTCCTCGGGCGAAAGCATCTTCTGAGCCTGACGAACATCCTCCTGAGCTTTGCAAGCTTCCGACTGAGCTGAGTTTATTTGCCCCTGAGCCAACTTCAGTTCATCCTGAGTTTTGCTCAGCTCGTTCCACCTTCTTTAAAATTTTTCGATAAAGAGCCACGTAGTTGGCATGAAGATTAGCGACCGAGCATAAGCCTTTTTCGAGAAGAACCGAGATTGACCATGATGAACTAGGCCGAGTCGCATGGTTTCCAAAGGTGTTGGACCCGTGTTGGCCTCTTCGAGCTCAGTCGTCCATGCTCGAATGGGGGTCTCGCAAGCCTTCTGTACATGCTCGGGAAGGCCGGGGACATTGCATGAACACTCGGTGAAGTAATAATTTTTCAATTCGGGCATCGAGGGTGCCAATCTGCTCAACCTGCATGTCCACCCGAGCAAATAAATGAAATAAAGCGAACAAAATCGATTGAAGGGAAAAAAATATTCTAACAGGCGAACAAACGTGCACATTTCCCGAAAGCGAGTCCCGCCAAAAATGATTTATCTTCGGGGGACCGGAGTTGAGGGTTCATAGGAGTCCAAGTCCGAGGTCCTGGAGGAGGTGGAGAAGATGTACCGATCTCCATCTCCGACAATTTGCACGACGGACCGACCACCACGAGGCGACCATTCGATCGCTTCCAAGAAGGGGGTCTCCCCTTAACAAAGATCAATGCTCGTCGAGTTCGGGTCGCTGCCCCTCGCTTCGTCGAGTTCCCTCCTTGGTCTTTTTTAGCAACAGAGCTGTTTCGTTTGCTCTCTTCCGCCGCCGAAAGCGAGTTGTCCTCTTCGTCACCGACTCCCCGCTCGACGCTTAATCGCTTTCGGCTTCGCGCTTTTCACCACGCCGCCTCTCCTCTTTTGCTCATCGAGCATCCCGGCAGCTTGAATTCAAGCAAGCTCTTGAGGCTTTTTGTTCGAGCCCGTCTCAAGATGCTTTCGAGATGTACTCAACGCAAATAAATGACGATGGGAAAGCTAGACAAAACAGTTCATTACAAAAAAAAGAGAATTTGCGAACAAAGGGTACAACACATTTGCAAATGCTAAAAATAATCCTTACCAGCTGGATTAACGACAACTAAATGATGAGGGTGCACGTACAAGCCTCCTTTATTCCTTTGTTCAGCGGTATTCAGAGTCTTCACAGATCGTTATGAGCGAGGCTCGAGATCGATTTGCCAGATGCTGCTAAAATAGCCGTCGTTGGTCTCTTTGTCCGTCGCAGCTGGAATTCCTGAAATGGAGAATAGTTAAAATCAGTTCAAGCTGAAGAGCAAAAGACACAAAAAATACTTTACTTCGTAAAAACCCAAAGTCTCGTGGGGATGTCTAAACGAGCATCCGTTCGCTTCGTAAGCCTGCTCTTCCAATCGCCCCCAACGAACCGGAATTTCTCCTTCCAATCACTAATTTTGTTCGGCACATCCTCAATGACCTTGCACTTAGCATTTGCCTGCATGAACAACCATCCATGTTCGCCCTTGGGACGGGTCAAATGCACTAGGCGTGAGAGTTCAACTGCTGTGGGATAATATATGGGCTTCGTCTTACCGAACAAAGTTAACAAGCTCATAATCATGTGCCACCCATTCGGCTTCAGCTGCGTAATGGTAATGTTCCATTCTACGAGCAAACGAGTGATAGCCGGATGGAGTGGGAATCAAGACTGCCTTCCAGGTCCATTCATAAAGAACACAACCCTCAAGAGGGTCGGGTTCGCTTCGCTTCATCCGGTCCCCGCCCCAAAAAAACACATCTTTCGGGGTTTCATGATTTCTATACAGCTGAGCGAGCATATCTACATCTATCACGCTCACAATTTTGCTCGTCGGGTACTCATTCTCAACCCTAATTCTATGAGGCTGTTCAGGCCAATCAAAATTATAACGAGCATTATACTCGCTATATGTTGGGCTATGAGGAAGACCAACAGGGATGTCGAGCTCCGTGTTTTGCTCGCCGTCGAATCCTCTGTTCGACTCGTCAATATTCTCAACCACCAAAATCTCCCTCCTCACATTATCATCATCCCTATTTACAACCCTAGACCTAATTTGGGGTTGGGGCAAAGAATCCTCATCCTAATCATCCAAAAAAAAAAGACGCGGGCTAAATCCCTATCTAATTCATTTAGGGCATCATCTGAATCGGAGGAAAGAACGGCAAACGGCTGCCGAACTTGCCAACGAGACCTTGATCCCGAGGAGTTTTACTCCGACGATCGAATCGATACGAGGGATCGAGGATTATGCGAAAAGGGAGGAGGAACTATGGCGATTTGATGCTGATTCTACTGAAGCAGGGAAATTTGAACGAGAAGCCATAATCAGAATTAAAGAGAGAATGCAATAGTTACCTGAATAAAATCCGTCGCCGAAACAGGAAAGCCCTCGCCGGAAGTTTCAGAAAAGAAAGAGAATGAAAGCAAGAAGAATAAGTAAAGAAAGAAAGGGCATTGAGGCGGCAAAAATAGGTATTTATAGATGCCGAGTTTGATTTTTTTTGAAATCGCACGAATCTGAGAAACGACGCCACGCCCGCGTCCTAATCAAAATATAAATAATCGGGCCCATGATGAATAAAAAGCGACGATCTTACCAGTATTGTTGTGTTCGATATAATTACTCAGTATTAATCGAACACGTCGGAGGACACGTGTAATATTCAATGATTAAAATAACCACGCTCGATGGATAAGTGTGCACGAAGCTTGACGAACAAACAAGTTTGTTCGCCAGCTCGCCACTTGTCAACCATGCAAGTATGCTCGCCTATGAAGTAAGTTTTGTTCGCCAGCTCGCCATTTACCAACCAAGGTTGCAAAATGGGCTTACCAAGCAAACATGTATGTTCGCCAGACTTCACCGAGCAAAACGTATGTTCGCCACTCGGATCGGGGAAAGAAGAAATCGATATGCTTTGAAATCAAGTGACACGGGGTCGAGATGCTCGATGCTTTCCGGACATCCCGAGGGCTCGGACATCCCGAAGGCTCGAACAACCCGAGGGGTCGGATGCTCGATGCTCGACATCCCGAGGGCTCGACATCCCGAGGGCTCGACAACCCGAGGGTCAAGATGCTCGATGCTCAGACATCCTGAAGGCTCAGACAACCTGAGGGGTCAGTATGCTCGATGCTCAGACATCCTGAAGGCTCAGAAACCTGAGGGGTCAGTATGTTTGATGCTCAGATAACCTGAGGACTCAGACAACCTGAAGGACTCAGACATACTCGATGAGGACAATATTCTGGCATAAAATTGATATGGTTTAATGGGGCGAACAAAGCATTCAAAAGAGTGTCTTATAGACAAGCAAATGCAAAGATCAACCAGGAAGACGAAGTTGGAAACGTGGCAGCATCACATGAGTTCTTGCATGGCCCCAAGTCTCCAGCTCATGCTTGCCAAACCAGCTCATGCTTGTCGAAGTACTATAAATAGAAGAAAAAACAACAAGAGACATGTTCAAAAAAATTCCGAGAGGAGTAAGGTGGACAAAAAATTTCCCAGAAAGGCAAGGTTCACGAAAAAGATTCAGAAAATTCCCAGAGTGGTGAGGTTCAGAAAAATTCGAGAGTTCATCCATACACATAAAAAACCCTAGCACTCATATACCAACTCTCCAAATCATCTTCATCCATAGCGATTTATCTTCATGAGATGTATCATATATTGTATGTGTGAAACTCGTAATACTACATCCCTGGCTTGGAACGCCCCCAGAGTAGTCATTTCTTGACGAACTGGGTCAACAAATTCCTCTTATTTACAGTTTATTTTACACGTACATATTTTGTTTGTGAGTTGTCATCGAATTAGCCACATAATATTCTCCATATAAAACGACTCGCAACAACTTGTAGAGTTTCTACTGTAATTGGTTAAGTTGGAGTGATGTTTTAGAAATATCCAAGGAATTTAATTTTTATGGCTAATGTGATCTCTTTTTTTTTAAACAATCTAATATGATCTACTTAATGTGTATTATCAAATTGAAATTGTAGATCTTGTTATTGAAAAAAAAAAAATTCTAAAACAGTGGTGCGTGTTGTTAGCTGATTTGTGATAGAATGATGTGGTTATAAATCTTCAACTAATAAATAATGTATATATATTTTTTAACACTTAAAAGCACACTATTTCACAAAAGATTTAGATTTCGAATGACTTTAAATTCTAAAGTCTATTATGTGCCTATAATAATCCTTATGTGCACCAATTTCAAACTAACAAACAGCTCATAAAGATAAAAAATTATGTGAAAAAATTCACAAACCAAACATTTTTTTCTTAAATGTTAAAGTGTCATTTTTAAATTAGGTTTCATATTACTTTGTAAGTAAGTCTAATTGCACATATTCTATTCATACACTGTGAAAGTAACAAGTATGTTCGTTTCCTGACTATCACAAATGGACTTTGATCTTTACAATTCTAATTATCCATTGTTCAAATACTTCACTAAAGTATTTTGAAATCCTATTTAATCCCCTTAATAACTACTATTACACCCTATACCATATTTATCCCAACACTTTCTTTGGTCTAATAAATTTTCTACTATTACGTCATATCTCCTTGCTTTTACACAATTTTCAATACATCACATTCATTTAATCAATACAAAAATAATATAATAATACAAATCAATCAACTTTTCTCCATCCTGCACAATTTTATCCTATAAAATTCCTAAACAAACATATAATCAATTTTTTTATTAGGATTTTGAAGTCCTGAATTTTTCACGTTCACTATAGCCCGAAACGAACATACCATTAACGATGAGAGTAGTATAATTCATAATAGTGGAGGAAAAGACAAAAACTTATACAGACCTGGTTCATGCTATGAACCTTATTTTTAATTCATGACATTTGACCCTATCCAGGGTATAATACGGGTCAAATTTAGTGGTTTATAAAAATGTGTTGAAAATAAGTGAAATGAGTTAAATAAATCAAGTACATAGCATAAACCTAGTTCATGGGATACAAATTCGAAGGAAAACCGGGAAAAGAAAAAACGGAAGTGTACTTATTGGGTCGTGGCAAATGATTAATTTCCGCCGTTGGGCCGAGGTTAACTAACTCCGAAAATGGGCCACATGAGTTGGGCAATAGTTGATGAATACTACAGTATCTGTATCTATCCTCATTAAATATGAATAAAAAATAAGTGAAGCAAAAACAAATATCAACATCGCAGCTGAAAGATAACCACATGATTCAGCCACCAATTTTGACAAATCCCGAAAGGGCAATTTCGTCAATTCAATCTCCCGGCTTCTTAATAACACCCACTTCGTGCTTCCCTCTACTACTACAGATCTCCACAGCATAACCCTATAACACCACACCGCCGCCTACCACCACCGTCGACAATGGCGGCCGCCGCTTCCACCACCGTCTCCCCCTCCATCACCCAAACCCCCGCCTCCTTAACCAAGCCAAACCTCCTCATCCGATTCACTGTTCCATTCCCCCAAAGCCGTACGAAAACCACACCCCCAATCTCCAACCACCGCAGCCGCCGCCCCATCCAAATTACAAACGTCCTCTCCTTCCCCAAAACGCAAATCGACGGCGAGAACGACTCTTTCGTCTCCCGATTCGCCCCCGACGAGCCCCGAAAAGGCTGCGACGTCCTGGTGGAGGCCCTCGAGCGCGAGGGCGTCACCGACGTCTTCGCCTACCCCGGCGGCGCTTCCATGGAGATCCACCAGGCTCTCACGCGCTCCGCCACCATCCGCAACGTCCTCCCCCGCCACGAGCAGGGCGGCGTCTTCGCCGCCGAGGGCTACGCGCGCGCCTCCGGCCTCCCCGGCGTCTGCATTGCCACATCCGGCCCCGGCGCCACCAATTTGGTCTCCGGCCTCGCCGACGCGCTCCTTGATAGTGTCCCCTTGGTGGCGATTACCGGCCAGGTCCCCCGCCGCATGATTGGGACCGATGCGTTCCAGGAAACCCCAATTGTTGAGGTAACTAGATCGATTACTAAGCATAATTATCTCGTTTTAGATGTTGAGGATATCCCTAGGATAGTTAAGGAAGCTTTCTTTATGGCTAGGTCGGGTCGGCCCGGCCCTGTTTTGATTGATGTGCCTAAAGATATCCAGCAGCAAATGGTGGTTCCGAATTGGAACCAACCGATGCGATTATCTGGATATCTTTCTAGATTGCCTAAACCCCCTTGTGAATTGCTGTTAGAGCAGATAATTAGGCTGATTTCGGAGTCGAAAAAACCTGTTCTGTATGTTGGGGGTGGTTGTTTGAATTCTAGTGAGGAACTGAGACGATTTGTCGAGCTTACTGGTATCCCTGTGGCGAGTACGTTGATGGGTTTGGGGTCTTATCCCGGTGGTGATGAGGAACATGCTTTGCAAATGCTGGGAATGCACGGGACTGTTTATGCTAATTACGCGGTGGATAAGAGTGATTTGTTGTTGGCTTTTGGGGTTAGGTTTGATGATAGGGTAACTGGTAAGTTGGAGGCGTTTGCTAGTAGAGCGAAAATCGTGCACATTGATATCGATTCAGCTGAAATTGGGAAGAACAAGCAGCCCCACGTGTCGATCTGTGCTGATATCAAGTTAGCTTTAGAGGGATTGAACTCGTTATTGGAGGGGAAAGTGACGGAGGGTAAGGTTAGCCTCGATTTTTCGTCTTGGAGGGAGGAGCTAAAGGAGCAAAAGACGAAATTCCCCTTGAGTTTCAAGACTTTCGATGAGGCCATTCCTCCACAGTGTGCGATCCAGATGCTCGGCGAATTGACAAATGGGAAAGCGATCATTAGCACTGGTGTGGGGCAGCATCAGATGTGGGCTGCCCAGTTTTACAAGTATAATAGGCCAAGGCAGTGGTTGACATCGGGCGGTTTAGGTGCCATGGGGTTTGGATTGCCTGCAGCAATCGGTGCAGCTGTGGCTAGACCCGACGCAATCGTGGTGGATATCGATGGTGATGGTAGTTTCATTATGAATGTGCAAGAATTAGCTACTATAAGAGTGGAGAATCTGCCTGTAAAGATTATGCTGTTAAATAACCAGCATTTGGGCATGGTGGTTCAATGGGAAGACCGTTTCTACAAGGCTAATCGAGCTCATACCTATCTAGGAAATCCTTCAAACGAGTCTGAAATTTTCCCTAATATGCTGAAATTTGCCGAGGCTTGTAATATACCAGCCGCACGTGTGACAAAGATGTCAGAATTGAGAGGCGCAATTCAGAAGATGTTGGATACACCGGGCCCTATTTGTTGGACGTTATCGTCCCTCATCAAGAACACGTGTTACCTATGATACCGAAAGCGGTGGAGCTTTCAAGGATGTGATAACTGAAGGAGATGGGAGGACTAAATACTGATGTGAATGGAAAGAGAGTGAGGTGGTTAGTTTAAGGATATAAGTTATGAGTTGTATGTTTTGTTTTCTTGACAAAAATTCATGTTTGATCTTCTTTCCCTTTGTTTTTAGTGTATTTGTATTTATGGGGTGTCAAAAGGTTGAATTTCCTTTTGACTAGTAATATGACTAGTTGATTGATGTTTGCTTTGAGGAAATAGTTCTAAATCTGGCGAATAATTTTGTGCGTTTTAGGCTGTAAGAAGTTTTGTTTTTGGATGTCTGTGTTGTCTTTCATGTTACATTATATGGTATGCTTTCAGTTGTAGTAAGTAGTAATGAGGTTGTAATAAAATCAAGAATACTTTTGCCCTGTTTTGTTGGTTTTAAGCACAACAGGTGATTAGGCTTGGCTTTTGAAGCTAGGCGAAAACTCGTATGAGACGGTCTCTTATATGAGGCGGGGTACAAATTAGCACAATCAACAACCTTCTCTCTCAAAGTGTTATAGCGTTAATGTTTAAATTATGTTCCGTCTCACCGTGAGACCTCCTCATGCGAGTGTGTCTCTTTAAGATTCTGGTAAGGGCGGCTTGTTCTTAGTTACTTGTAGTGTTGTCATTGTCAGCATTCCGGTATTCAGATTTTGAGATAATATTGCATTGAGAGTGAGAAAAGTAGTAATGCGATTATATTAATTTTTTTGAAAAATAGGTGTTTGGATATATTTTGTAGGAGTGAATTTTGAAGTTTAATTTTAAATCTCAAACTATAATGGAATGTGAATTGCAGAGTTCTAAGTGCAGCCTGGTGAATTTCAAAACAAACATAACCTGAAGTATTTTGGGAAAGAAATGATCGCAATTTTAAGGACCAATTGGGTGTTTCCTTAGTCTTGACTCAACATGGAGAGTGGATTTCATGTGCATCAGTTGCACAATACATGATTTATTTTAGAATTATGAAATTTGTTTTGTATATTAATAGTTGCACGGTTCAATATAAACAAATTGTATAATTTTAAATTACATTATAGAGTGCACGGTGCACCTAATGCATACAATACTTAGCCCAACATAGAAGCATGGTAAATATGAAACTACTTAGGAACGATGAGATCTTAAATTAAATATATGAAACTACTTAGGAACGATGAGATCTTAAATTAAGTATACAAATGCACAAGAAATGGAATAATTAAAAATTTTGGGGGCTAGAATGTAATAATCAAAACATTGTTTCATATTAAGTATATTTATGATTGCTAAAATTAATTTTGAGGTTCAACTAAGTTATTTTGTTGACGAAATTTTTAGTTTTATGATGAAATGTCTTTATGGAATTGGAACGAACTATTTGGATTCGGAAGCACTCCCAACCTTTTCAATAATGGTTAAATATCTAAATTTTGAAATACTTAATAAATATTAGAATTAAAATTTGAATAAATATTATAAAAACAAAAATTCAAGCGAATAAGATTTTATTGCGTTAATGTATGGACAATTACTCTAAGATGCTATTTATAAAACACCTTTACTCTAAAGTCTACTATTTTTTAGTTCTTACTCTAAGATGCTAAAATTAGATTAAAATGTTCAAATTACCCTTATTGATTTTAAATTTTAAATTGGGTCAATAATGTGTTGAAATTGATGGTAATGTGCAGATTTTAAATTTTACTAATTTTTTTTATTTATCATACCTTTTATTTAATTAATATTTTTAGTAATTAAAAAATTAGTCTAATTTATTTAATCATCCGTCCTTTTAATTCTGCACACCCTTAAAAAATTCTGCATATTAGTAAAAAAATTTTAACACCCGTAAAAAATTCTGAACACCCTCAATTTTTTAT
The DNA here is from genome assembly GCA_037126765.1 of Stenogyne calaminthoides. Lineage (NCBI taxonomy): Eukaryota > Viridiplantae > Streptophyta > Magnoliopsida > Lamiales > Lamiaceae > Stenogyne > Stenogyne calaminthoides. The sequence continues at coordinate 37,523,962 of JBBCBC010000006.1, read as the reverse complement.
TTAATTCTGCACACCCATAAAAAAATTTACACACTCCAAACTTTAATTTAATTCTGCACTCATAAAAAAAATCTGCTTGTAAAAAGATTCTGCACACTCTAAATTTTTTTTAGCCCAAAAAATTACTCATTCACACACACACACACACACACACACACATATATATATATATATATATATATATATATATATATAATCGTATGTTATTAACAATTTTGCTAAAAAAATTCTGCATACCCATAAATAATTATGCACTCTTGTAGAAAAAATTATGCACACTAGTAATATTAACACACACACGTTTATTGGGAATTGAATTATCATATCAATATTTATAAGCAAATCGTGACATTAATCCAAAACTATCATCTGCAACAAAATCAAATTATGATGCAAAATTAAAAATGCTAATTTTGCAACAAATCTGCAAAATAAAAAAAAATCAATAATCTGTCCAATAAAACCTAAATCCAACAATCTGCAAAATACTATTAACCAACCCGCCCAAAACTACTAGAAAATTTACAAAAAATTGCACCACCATTATTCAAACAAAACCATTATGATAATTGAGAGAAATGAGAGGTAAGAAGTGGTGGGAGGTAATTATTGGGGTGGGGGGTAACCGGTTGAAATGAGGGGTGTAATTATTGGAGTATGGGTGAGGGTAATATTGGAAGAATTTGCACCTTATAGTAAGAGAAAAACGTGTGGTATGCTAGAGCAAGGGAGAGTGAAAAATGGTAGTTTTGAGTAATTTTTCCATTTTTTAAAATGGGTTTTAGTGTATCAGTACTTGAAATCTTATACGGAGGACATTGTTAGACTTAGAGCCTGTTTGATTAAGTTTATTTTCAACATCTATAAGTAATATTTTATAAGTTGTTGAGCTGGTCTCATATGAACCATGTCTATATTATGAACTTGAATTATTTGTCTCATTTCACTCATTCCAACATATTTTTCTAATCTACTAAACTTGACCCATATTATACATGGATGAGTTCAAATGGTCATGAATTAAAAACAAGGTTCATAGCATGAATCAGGTCTATACAAGTTTTTGTCAAAGTTATTTTAAGAGCTTATAAAATTTAATTTTTAAATAGCTTATAAGTATTGGGGTTATACTGGAAAGTATGTTTTTTATTTTATATAACCAAACTGAATTTCTGTCTTATTTACTGAAATTAATTTATTTATCATTGTTGCTTTAAATATGATTGAATATTATATATATTTACGGCATAACTTTTCCATACATAGTACGTATTACATTGTAGTTAATGTGGTGATACCAGATCACAGAAGATCACATTAACAACTCCTTATAAACAAGTACAAATTCACAACCTAGATGGAAATGAACAACCCATCGTGAAAGGTTGAAGTGTAAGACTCAGATTGACTTGTCTTGACCAAGAGATTGCACTAGTGCATTCTAATGCGCTGAATAGGACCTACAGAGAGGATAAACTCTTCCGTACTGACTTATGGGATGAAGAGTTAGACCTCAGTGGTTGTTGAGTTCTTAATCTCTGTAACTTAATAAGGATTGTGTGTGATTAATAATTATTGCATTGACTTATGCTGGGAAGAGAATCATTGCAACTTCAATATCTTATATCTTGGGCAATAATATTAATTACATGACGATTGCTAAATTAATACAGAGAATCGTGTGCTTGGAAAGTCTTGAGTGATTTGTCTCCTTGGTGGGCTCAGAAGTTTTATCATACCAAATCTTACAAGTGGAATTTGTTTTCGGTATGGATAATAATGTAATGTTGAGTTGTTCTTACTCCAAGAAAAAATATATTAATTAATATACAGATTTTCAGTGGCTTGAATTAATTAATGGACTAGATAATCTTATACACGGAAAATAATAAACGTCAGATCAGTTGCTTGATGCAGACTGATCCTAACTCAGAATATGTATGCAGTTTAAACTCAGGTTGTGTGCAGTTGTGTAAAGCAGATAAGAACAAGTAAAGACACACAAGATTTTTATAGTGGTTCAGACAACAGTCCTACGTCCACTCTTCCCTATCACAAGGGGTACCAACTAACCAACTGGACTTAGTTTATTGTGTTAGTCCAACACATTACAACCAACAGATGTTTCAAGAGTTCTCACTCAACCGATCCCAGAAATCAGAACTAGAAACCCTAGTCTGAAAATCTTGCAAAACAAACTTAACCTAACTTTGAGTTTGGGTAAATATTTGTTGTTTGTTCCAACTGGAATTATATCCTAGTTTTGAGGTAGTCTTAATCTAGAGGATAAGAATTCTATGTTAAGAACTAAAGGGATGAACACTTAGGAATTTTCTTGAATTAGTGTTCTTCGTGCTGAAATTTGCTATGGCTTGAGCTTGATGATAATTTTCGTGTCTTCACTATGAAGAGCAATCTCATATTTAGAGACCTCGAAATCAAATAGCCATTGGAGAGCAATTTGAATTTCAGGTTATATTTGGTAGAATTGCAGGGTGATGTGACGTGCTTCAGGGACGGCATGACCGAAAGCATGTATGTTTGTCCTTTCAAGCCGTTTAATTTGCAGCGCCAAATCCCACATTTTTAGCTCCGTACGTACGTGTCTTGATCTCATTGGTTAATAGATACACTTGTTCAATGTTTGGTATACCAACTAAGGTTGACATTCTTCTTGTCTGATAGTACGTATGAGTTGGTGCATGAAATAGTTGACACCAGTTGAGAGCTGACCTGATCAGATAAAACTGACCAGTCTACCTGATAGAGTCTGCTGGTGCAAGTTGTCCTAGCTTCAACTTAGCTGAGTAGACTGATGTAGGTCTTCTGGTCTTGATCTTCTGGTAGTCATCTGATCTTCAGGTCATCTGGTTCTTTATCTTCTTTTCTTCACCTAATCATCTGACTGACGGTCTAATCTGGTCTTCTTCAAGACTTATACATATTGAGTTCCCTCTCAATATGTGACCTATCTATTTCATCAGTTGTTCTATACAATAATTATCAACTGATCATCCTAACCCGATATCTAGCTTATCAGTCAGTTAACAGGTTCTGACTTGTCCTATTACAAGTGTTTTGAAACTTTCATCAAAACTCTAAATTTATCAACAATAGCAAAACTAGTAAGAAAAAAATTAGCATGTAAATAAATAATAGTAGACTTGATCTAAATTAATCACATATAACATCATCTCATTCATATATTTGTCGATAATGAAACATTCAAAACGCGAGTTTATTAGTATATTTCGTTGTAAATAATTTATGTTATAATAACGATTTGTTATTTAAATCATTTGATGAGACGCACATTTATTTACTTGCGAGCTACTATTATCCAATTTCTTAATAAATGTCTACCTCAAATCAAAATATCCACATCACAAGCCAAAACAGGTGCATATTCTTTGCAATTATTTTGGTACACAAAATTACTAAACAGAAAAATTAAAATAAACGGCAGATAAAATAACCAAACAAGAAAATTATGATAGCTATTAAAAAAGCATAAAGTTATAAACCCAGAGACAAACTTCTTCATACTCATTTCAAAGGTCTACTACCTGGTTCACGCAGGTAACATAACAGAATTTAAGAATCCGAACGTCTGAAAACTTTTGTTTAAAATTAACTAAACAGAGAAGCTACATTTCCCACATCACCGCAGATATGCTATATAACTCGGAGATACCGGGAATTTCTGCAATGAAAGATGTTCCCAGTTAGAGATGTATTCTAGAATAAATTACAAAAATGCAAACAAAACTCATGCCAAAAGAAATGTAGATATGTGAAAGATACAAATCCAACATCACAGCTCTAAAAAGTAGAACATGAGTTATTAGACAAATAAGGGATCTCATTAGCCACCGGTCACAAATGCGGGGATGAGAGTTTTAAAACTGGGAAATAAGAGAATGCTGTGACATTTGTTGGTTAAACATATATTTTTTGAAGGTTTTATTGACGTATGCATGATGTACAACAAGATTGACGGAAAAAACTAATTACTCCCTCCAATTTAATTTGAATGTCGATTCAACTCTTCACTTCATTTGCAATTTAAACAACATCTTGCACTTCTCAATGTTAATTAATTACATTTCTTCCTAATTTACCCTTAAAAGTCATTAAAGTAACCTAGATATAACTATATAAGTAATTATGTAATTCTTGTGAAGAATTCCAAAGCAATTAATTAAAGGTATAATAGTAAGTAATTTATTTTCTTAATATGTGTGCATTGATCCAGAATGACATCTTTTTTAAATGGGAGAGGAGTAACTAATACCAGAAGAAGAGGTTCTTACAAATTTTGTTGAAGGCTGCAATATCAACACTCTGGACATATTCATTAATTGGTTCAGCTGTAAGATAATCCTCAATGAGGTCATCAACGGATACCAAGTCATCCACAATGGTCATCATAATTTGAAGCTTCTTGATACCATATCCAACAGGGACAAGTTTAGCTGTAAATCAAAATTACCTTAAAAATCAATCTTGAAATCTAATCCAAGCACAAATGAGAAACCCCATGTATGAATTTATCACACAACATTAACCAATAAATTTATAAGCCAAGCATCTTAACCAAAATACCACATCAAATTCCTCATAGGTAAAAAGCTTACATGCTCCCCAAAGAAGACCATCCAATTTCACAGACTTGACAGCTTCTTCAAGTTTCTTCATGTCAGTCTCATCATCCCATGGTTTTACATCCAATAGAACTGATGACTTCCCAGCTGGAGAACAAAAAAACAACAGTCAAATCGAATTAAATGATCGCTAATATGCAAATAAGACTAGATGATAATTAGAGTGCACTCTATTATAAATTACTAAAAAACTAACATTCTTTCTTCTTTCCAGAAGCTTTCACTGCAGCAGCACGCTCTTCAGCAGCCTTCTTCTCTTCCTCAGTCTCCTCACCAAACAAATCTACATCATCCTCATCCTCATCCTCATCAACTGAAGCCTGAATCCACAAATCAATTTAGATAACAAATAATAATACCATAGAATAAAAAAGTATATATTATAATCTCTATGCCTTGCCTTAGTGTCTGCAACAGGAGGAGTTGCGATAGCCTCTGGCGCTGATCCAGTAACAGTTACACCACTTCCTTCACCAGAAACTCCACTATAAAACAGCCATTAAATAAGTAAGCAAGCTGACAATTAAAAATTTAAAGATTCACACTCTAAAGGAGGAAGGACATACGAAATCCTCAAAAGTGCCTCGATGTGGTTATACCACCGTGACACATTCACATAATCAGATGATGGAGGCTTTGAGAGAGCAGCGTGGACAGCAAGATCATCCTTTGAAGCTTGATAACTAAAACAAGGCACAAACACATGCATTCAAATACATTTTAGCTTATAAGTTACAATAAATGAATAATCAATGAATTGTTTGTAAACAATTGCATTAAGTCAATACTAATACATAAAGAGATCAAATCTAGCAGAGAATCCAAACCCACATGCCACCAATTTAATAGGCTTTGACTAATCTAATTAAAAAGGGAAACAGTAGCTGCTACAGTTTGTGCGAGCAACCAATCATGCACCTTCAAACAGCTAGTTAGTGTAGAAGTCTATTTTGTGGAGAAACATCAATCAATATACAATGATGCTTAATTATTCCGAGAACTCTTTTCACATCTAATGGTTCATATCACTGTTCAGATGTGCATATATAAAACTGGAATCAGTAAAATATCCCAGGTCTTTAGAATGTCACTTAAATTCAGTTAAAAAACAAGGTAAGAAGATGAAAATTAACTCACCCAGTAATGTAACTACGCGACAAGAGGTAATCGTCGAGCTTCTTCAGGCCAGCCGCTGAACTGAGATCGGAAAAGCTGACAGCCATTGCTTATAACGATTAACCTTGAAATTGAACTCCTATTTCAAAGAAAAAAAAAGGTAGGAATATAATCATTGACAAATACATACCTAGAGAGATTTATCTAATTGACACAAAATACAACTGGAATGGAGATTTAACATATACAATTATACATTCTAATGGTACTGAGAACCTCATAGGCATAGCTCAATACAAATAAAAATAATAATAATAACTTCATCAGAACTAGTATCAGAACTTCATCAAATAACCCACTCATACTATTCATACTGTTAAACATGAATGACACCACTAGCATTTAGGCTCCATTTGGATGGATGGATTTGAAATCCGTGGATTTCACACACAAATCACCTCCACTTGAGTATAATGAATTTACAAATACTTAGATTTGAGTCTAATTTAAAATAGAGGGATTTCAAATACGTCATTTGAAATTGCCTCCTCTCTTCTCCTCTCTTCCCCTTCCGTCTCTCTACCCCTTCACTCTATTCCCTTCTCTTGGCAAGTCATGATTTGAAATATATACATTCTTACACTTATTATTTTTCAAATTCATTCATTTCAAATCCTCCCTACCCAAACGGAGCCTTGGGTTATTTCTTTCCTCAACTGTAAAAATAAGTAACATAATGAAATTGATTTCAACCATCGGCGAGTGAACAGATCCAATGAACTACCATATATCGAATACTAACGCGGATAACGGAGAGTAAGCACACATGTATATGAGAAAACACATAAAATTACATATCAGAATTAGATTTGTAGAACTTCGGTAGATTCCAGTGAGTAACTTTGTTCATATAATAAGGAAGTTTGGGATCGAACCTGACTGCGGCTACGTCTCCTCCTGTTGGATGCGCAACTCTTTGAGACGATAATGAAGGTTTAGTTTCAGTAGGGTTTCTGCTGCTCAGCAATTTATAATAATAAATGGGCTTTTATCAATGGGCTTCTGATTGACGTGAATAGGCCCAATATATAAAGCCCAATAAAAAAGCATCATAATTCATAAGGAACCTACAATAGTCCTAACTTGACACGTTGTTTTTCTTTTCAAAATAACATTTTATTGGATATCTATATTATTTTATTCCGTTTTACAAGAACATAAGGAACATATTCATTCATTTATAATGTGTATAAAAGATGTTACTCATGGTACAATAAGAGATTTGAATAATTGAACCCCAATATTTGTATTGTTGCTATAATAATAATTCTATGTTGACTTTATTGCTTATTAGTTCATCCATATAAAATTTGTCTCTCTTTTTTAAATATTTTGTTACGTATAAAAATTATCATTGTTATATATAAATATTCTTACTGTTATGCACAATAATTATTACTATTAAAAAAATAGTTTTTTTAACAAAAATAGCTTCTTTTTTTTTGCATAAAAGTGAAAAAATTTGTGCATAACAATGATAAAATTCATGTATAAATTTGGTTAACAAGAGTGTTACTTCTATGCTGGAGTAAAGTTGCTTTCATTGTGTTATCGGGTGAGGGCGTACTGTTTTTTTTTTTTAATTATTCTTAATATATGTACATTCATTTAAAAAAAATAAAAATTAATGACTCTAAAGTACAAAAAATAAAAAAAATGACTCTAAAGTACAAATGCAATTTTTAGTCACTCTAAGGTACAAAAAAATTGCACTTTGTTTGAAAAAAAAAAAACTTTTGTCCGGAGAGTCACAAAAATTGCATTTATCCTTGTAAACTTTTTGATCTCCCACTTTTGTCTTTGTAGAAATTTTTTCCCCAAAAAAAAAAACTTACTTAAGTCATATCCAGTATCTCAATTAATTTATTTTTTCAAGTAAATTCAAATCATTAAAAGTAGTTGAAAATAAAATTTGCTATATTCGATGTAGAATTTAATAATTTGAATTTAACGTCTAATAAATTGAGATAGACAATTTTCCATCCTTGTATAGCCATGCATAATAATTAAAAAAAAGCATTACGAACTCTATATCAACGTTGTTTGACTGATCAAAGGAAAAGAATAGTGATTTCATTGCTTTCATTCATATCTCTTAATGAAAACCAACAAGTCCTTCTTTAGCTACAATTTACACGCCAAAGCCAAATAACAAAAAGGCCGCAACAAAAAAAACACTCATTATTATATATGTATACATATGTTCCCATTGCAATTCTACAATTAATTACCGATGGAGCAAGTGAAAAATATTTTAATTAATTAAAAAAATGTTGCAGGAACCCCACATATATATACGTACATACAATTAGCTAATAGCTAGCCAGTGTATATGTGAATACGTAGAGCCATAATGAGAATGGTGTAAACTGCAAAGAAGAGCAAAGTGTGGATAATCACAGCTTTGCCATTGGTGGTGTAGCTCCCGAATTCGACATGTCGGGTCGAACCCGGAATCTGAAACACCACGCCCGGAGACAGGAGCACGAATAGGAGCAACCCGATTATGATTGGGCCCCAATCCAACATCTCCTTCTTCCCAACTTATCTCAAACGGATTATTGATTATATTATCTACTGTTAATATGGATACATGGTTTTGATTGTTTGCTTTTATAATGTTGTTTTTCCTTCTTCTAAAAGGAATGTCAAGTTGCCTTCTTTCTTTTGGTGGAGGAAATGGATCTTCGTTGCTTTAGATTTTGGACTCCTGAGATGCCATTATTTGTTTAAACTGTTTGGAACCAAATAATTCTTGTTTAATATTTGGGATTAAATTTTTTTGTAGTCCACTAACTTGTCATCGTTTTGAAATTGCTCTCGATCGTTTTGACTTTTTGATTTGTGTCTTGTAAATTTGTAAAACATTTGATATTATTCATATGTGGCATTTTGTTTGACCTTTTTTTTTACATATGGCAATGTTGATTAGGTTTTTATGTTAATGTTGCATTATTTGTTTTAATAATTCATTAAATTAATAGAAAAAAATAAAATAAAAATTATTAACTTCAAATTATGTTACTGGATTTATTTTTTATAAAAATTATATTATTTTAAAAAATATTTGTTATTCTGTTAATTTTTACAATACATCTAAATACCCTAAACTAAATCAAAATTTTATAAATAATTAATTTTAAAATTTAAGTAAATTTTTTGAAATGCCTTAAAGTAAATTCATTAAAAAAAACTTATGACCGTTAAATTTGTAAAAATTAAAAACTTTAAGATTTAGAAAATGTGATGCAGCATAATCACAAAACAACGCAGAAGTCTGGATAGGTGACCCGCAATAGCAGGTTGCCTAGGCCAATTTCAAAGTTTTCACAAATTTATAAGATCAAAATCAAAAGTCAAAACAAATTGGATCAATTTCAAAACGATAATAAGTTATTGGATTACAAAAAATTTAATCCCTTAATATTTTAATCTTAGTATGCTTTATGCATATTTGATGATGTTATTTTAAATTAGAAAAAAAAAAATTACGCTGGTAGTAGTGAATATAATATTGAACCTAAATATGCTGAACGTCCAAACTTTATTTTATTTAAGTAAATCTCATGTAGATTAATTGTACCGTTTAATTGTTCACAATCATATCCACTATGATCGAGTTGTCGAGGCACAGAAAATTTAAATATGATAAATTATCCTCATCTATTCTACTAACTTGCGGTGGTGGTAAGCAATTGATCGATCAACGGGAACGTAGAATTTTATTGTGCTATATCAAATGGATTAATGGAACACTAATCATAACAAAAGGGGATAGTTTGGATTGATTTTCTAAAATAGCTACAAAAATGTAAATTATCACAAAATAAATTCAATCAACTATAATATTTCAAGGGGCAATTACTTTTCTTTTTTTTTTCGAACAAGGAAAAAGTTACGTGCACGTAACACACCAGTCGAGAAGGCCATCCACAAACACCAGAGGCTCGACCCAACTATTAGGGCTCTCAAAATATGATAAGTTTAAATCTAATAAAATATTTTATAAGTTTTTAATTATAAATCATTTTGAAATACACATAATTTACAACAATCCCCACCTATTTCAAAATCATTTATAAAATAATTTATAAAGTCTCGAGAAAAAGATTTATAAAATGCAAAAATAAAATAAAAACAGCTGGGTATCACAGGACTATGTAATGCATCGAATCTGGTGTCTTTTGGACTATGAACCAGACCTAGAAGAGATAAGGTATAAATTACTAAGCATTGGTGAAGCATATAGCTTATATGAACCAATAACTTATTGTTGTAACTTAAATTGCTTATCCATCACATTACATGTGTTTATTTTGTTGCTAACGCGGTTGTGCGCGAATAGGCCATGCGCGTGCCTGATTATTCATGAGTGCTCTAGAGACTTAGCCACTGTCTCATAGGAGCGGCCCCACTCCACACTCATATAGGTGAGTTCATCAAATTATATTCTGCAAATAATATACCACCCATAATGGTTATGACTCATTAAAAACTTTTAGCTTATCCTCCCAATTTGTAGTAAAGCACCACACTTATTTTAGAAATCATTTGCTTTAAAGCACTACACATTTAGGAATGAATGTAATTTAAGGTGCTAGCAGAACTAACAAGTGACTTGTTATTACCCATATGAACCTTATTCATGGAATCTCCAATCACAAAGGTTGGGTTCCCACCACTGTTAATTTTCAATTGGCTTGTCCCATTCCTCTTCAATTAAGACTAGTCAAATCATTTCATCTTCTACCAGCTGGTTAACCACTTAATTTCGTACGAATATATCTATTTTACCATTGAAAGTCTTATTCTTAACAATGGATATTGTATCTTAGCAATCACAAAGCATTGACAACAGAGTGTCGGTTTCTCATCAAATTGGAATGCAAGCTAAGAAATTTCTTAGCTTCATGGCCTCATTGCCAGATAATTTCAGAGCATAAAACTCTGACATCATAGTATGTTTAATAATTATAGTTTGTGCATCAAATTCTCAATAATTTGTGCACACTCAAATTGAGCCACAAGATCACCTTGATATCCAAACTTTCTACTTCAAGAGAAGTAAAACCACTAGTTAACAAACTTAATCATATTCCTCATGTCACTCATATAAATCTCATAATCTAAACAGCCTTTTTTAAAAAAATTCTTTAGACGTCCATTTGATGAATAAAAAGTTTATAAACAAAAGATAATTTAATTAAATCTCAAATGGACGAAATTATACACTTGCGAAACAGTGTGAAAATAATAAAAATTTTATTTTGAGTAAAACTATTGTGAAAATCCATTCACAACAAACAAGTTTACAACGTGATGATAAATCATTTAAAAACATATTTCAATAGAAAAAATATTTCAAAAAATTTTAATCATTTAAAATAATAATCTGAAAGGTTTCGGGATTCCTTCTCAATATGGTAAGTATTTAAAAAATCATTTGCAAAAATTATTTTCACTCACAATAAAGAATTATCTCATGATTCAAAGAAATATAAATACAAAAAATTCAACATTCTTTATCTCAACAATGTGATACCATCCAACACATTCAATCTCAACTATATGATACCATCCAACACATTCATCAACTCACGAAATCTGTATGTAACATAATTTAAGCAAAGACAACCCCAAACTTTAAATATTTCAATCTATGTAAAGTCTTAATGTTCAAGTGTTATATCTAAAATAATCTCATATCACGAACCTCCTACGACAAAGGTTCAAACTAATTAATAAACAACAATATTAGGTTTCCAACACGAGTTCCAAAAGAATCAATTTCACATGCTACATTTTAATTCTTTCAATAATTAAATAAGTCTGGATCAAGAGGAATAAAGTAAAACCTAATAGCGTAATCGTACAGTCATATGAACTTTTTCATAGAGCCTTAAATACTGACATTCATGCTACGAAATCAACTTCACAAAATGCCTAACATAAAAGCCAAGCTCCAATGATAATATTCCATTTGAGTGACGCATCCGAACCACACGAAATATAAAGACATGCATCATGTTAATGCTGATAAAGAATCTTTATATATAGCCAAATTCATAGGGTTTCATGCCTCTAATTAATGAGGCAATGAGGTGAAACGTAATATATTGTGTAAATATAAAATCTGAGCAAATATGTTTATTAAATGCATGACTACACAAACGTTCGCCCTAATCAGTATCAACATTCAACAATATCATCTCAAAGGTTGAGGGAGAAGCTATCAAGTTGGTTTAAACAAGAGCGTAGACATAAGTGTAGGGAAAACTCTAATTCTATTAACGCAATTAGAATAAAATTCGATGATGCTTTCTAAAGAACACGTAAAAGAATTTAAATTCTCAATAGAAAAACTCTTTTAGAAATCAATCAAAATAACGAGAATGAAACACCATATTTCGCGAGAGAATTTTATTTCCATTTTGTTTTACAAAATTTCTACTCTTAAAAGAAAACCCGCCCACAAGAATTAATAAGACGAATCAAATCAAAATAATAATATTCAATAGCATACTATCGGAAGTAATCAATATTTAAATGCATAAAAAATTCTAAGAAATTTCATTCAGGGTTACCTCAACCACAAGAATCATTCACGCATACCTCCAAGGAATTAGGGTTTATGACCATATCAATTTTTCTCCAACTCCTGTGGTGAAACATTTTTTTTTGCTACACTCCACAGAAAATTTTGACTGGCCATTTCCGAATAAAATACCAACGACAATTCCCGGCGTAACAATTTCAGTTTAAACACAAAAGCCTCATCGAAAAAGCGCAGCCATCGCAACTCGGCTGCGGATTTTCACGGCGGCCAAGGGCGTGAGCTTGGTATTGTTTTGGTAATTGAAAGAAAAGCGTTAGTTGGAATCAGCGACTTACGCCCTAAACAGATTTTGTAGATATTTGGTGACTGTAAATCCTTAAGATTGATGGAAATATTAGAAAATTCAATAATCAAAATAAAACAAGGAAATGATTAAAACGAAGATCAAAGGAAAACCAGTTGAAGCGTGCTTGAAATGCACTGTCCTTAAGGATTTACACTTAGCAATCCCCCAGGATTCAACAAGTCTTCTAGGATAAACCTAGGATCAGGAGCAACAGAATAATAAATCCATCAAAGTGAATAGAATAAAAAAGAATTTACACAGCTTATGTTTTTCATCTGTTCTCAATAAACATTATATTATATATATAAGTGTAAAAGAGATAAGTGGTGACTAATTCCACGCACAAAAATAGCAACAACAATTAAGTTGTTAGTCAAGACCAAGTAAATAGGAAAAATGAGTAAGAAGAATTGACTGAGAATTTTGGTTGAGAGAATCACTCGTGAGTTGAAAGACGGGGATTATATATATTTGACTTGGTAAAATAAATAAAATATGATAAGTTTAAATCTAATAAAATATTTTATAAGTTTTAAATTATAAATCATTTTGAAATACACATAATTTACAACAATCCCCACCTATTTCAAAATCATTTATAAAATAATTTATAAAGTCTCGAGAAAAAGATTTATAAAATGCAAAAATAAAATAAAAACAGCTGGGTATCACAGGACTATGTAATGCATCGAATCTGGTGTGTTTTGGACTATGAACCAGACCTAGAAGAGATAGGGTATGAATTACTAAGAATTGGTGAAGCATATAGCTTCTATGAACCAATAACTTATTGTTGTAACTTAAATTGCTTATCCATTACATTACATGTGTTTATTTTGTTGCTCAACGCGGTTGTGCGCGAATAGGCCATGCGCGTGCCTGATTATTCATGAGTGCTCTAGAGACTTAGCCACTGTCTCATAGGAGCGGCCCCACTCCACACTCATATAGGTGAGTTCATCAAATTATATTCTGCAAATAATATACCACCCATAATGGCTATGACTCATTAAAAACTTTTAGCTTATCCTCCCAATTTGTAGTAAAGCACCACACTTATTTTAGAAATCATTTGCTTTAAAGCACTACACATTTAGGAATGGATGTAATTTAAGGTGCTAGCAGAACTAACAAGTGGCTTGTTATTACCCATATGAACCTTATTCATGGAATCTCCAATCACAAAGGTTGGGTTCCCACCATTTATTAATTTTCAATTGGCTTGTCCCATTCCTCTTCAATTAAGACTAGTCAAATCATTTCATCTTCTACCACCGGGTAACCACTTAATTTAAATTTAATATATCTATTTTACCATTGAAAGTCTTATTCTTAACAATGGATATTGTATCTTAGCAATCACAAAGCATTGACAACAGAGTGTGTTTTTTTCTCATCAAATTGGAATGCAAGCTAAGAAATTTCTTAGCTTCATGGCCTCATTCCTGAGATAATTTGAGATAAAACTCGACATCATAGTATGTTTAATAATTATAGTTTGTGCATCAAATTCTCAATAATTTGTGCACACTCAAATTGAAACCACAAGATCACCTTGATATCCAAACTTTCTACTTCAAGAGAAGTAAAACCACTAGATAACAAACTTAATCATATTCCTCATGTCACTCATATAAATCTCATAATCTAAATAGCCTTTTTTAAAAAAATTCTTTAGACGTCCATTTGATGAATAAAAAGTTTATAAACAAAAGATAATTTAATTAAATCTCAAATGGATTTAAATTATACACTTGCGAAACAAAGGTGAAAATAATAAAAATTTTATTTTGAGTAAAACTATTGTGAAAAATCCATTCACAACAAACAAGTTTACAACGTGATGATAAATCATTTAAAAACATATTTCAATAGAAAAAATATTTCAAAAAAAATTTTAATCATTTAAAATAATAATCGAAAAGGTTTCGGATTCCTTCTCAATATGGTAAGTATTTAAAAAATCATTTGCAAAAATTATTTTCACTCACAATAAAGAATTATCTCATGATTCAAAGAAATATAAATACAAAAAATTCAACATTCTTTATCTCAACAATGTGATACCATCCAACACATTCAATCTCAACTATATGATACCATCCAACACATTCATCAACTCACGAAATCAGATGTAACATAATTTAAGCAAAGACAACCCCAAACTTTAAATATTTCAATCTATGTAAAGTCTTAATGTTCAAGTGTTATATCTAAAATAATCTCATATCACGAACCTCCTACGACAAAGGTTCAAACTAATTAATAAACAACAATATTAGGTTTCCAACACGAGTTCCAAAAGAATCAATTTCTCATGCTACATTTTAATTCTTTCAATAATTAAATAAGTCTGGATCAAGAGGAATAAAGTAAAACATAATAAGCGTAAATCGCATGCGATCATATGAACTTTTTCATAGAGCCTTAAATACTGACATTCATGCTACGAAATCAACTTCACAAAATGCCTAACATAAAAGCCAAGCTCCAATGATAATATTCCATTTGAGTGACGCATCCGAACCACACGAAATATAAAGACATGCATCATGTTAATGCTGATAAAGAATCTTTATA
Source organism: Stenogyne calaminthoides (assembly GCA_037126765.1). Classification (NCBI taxonomy): domain Eukaryota; kingdom Viridiplantae; phylum Streptophyta; class Magnoliopsida; order Lamiales; family Lamiaceae; genus Stenogyne; species Stenogyne calaminthoides. The sequence goes on along the minus strand of JBBCBC010000006.1, from coordinate 37,508,640 downwards.
TATAGCCAAATTCATAGGGTTTCATGTCTCTAATTAATGAGGTAATGAGGTGAAACGTAATATATTGTGTAAAGATAAAATCTGAGCAAATATGTTTATTAAATGCATGACTACACAAACGTTCGCCCTAATCAATATCAACATTCAACAATATCATCTCAAAGGTTGAGGGATAAGCTATCAAGTTGGTTTAAACAAGAGCGTAGACATAAGTGTAAGGAAAACTCTAATTCTATTAACGCAATTAGAATAAAATTCGATGATGCTTTCTAAAGAACACGTAAAAGAATTTAAATTCTCAATAGAAAAACTATTTTAGAAATCAATCAAAATAACGAGAATGAAACACCATATTTCGCGAGAGATTTTTATTTCCAATTTGTTTTACAAAATTTCTACTCTTAAAAGAAAACCCCCCCACAAGAATTAATAAGACGAATCAAATCAAAATAATAATATTCAATAGCATACTATCGGAAGTAATCAATATTTAAATGCATAAAAAATTATAAGAAATTTCATTCAGGGTTACCTCAACCACAAGAATCATTCACGCATACCTCCAAGGAATTAGGGTTTATGACCATATCAATTTTTCTCCAACTCCTGTGGTGAAACATTTTTTTTTGCTACACTCCACAGAAAATTTTGACTGGCCATTTCCGAATAAAATACCAACGATAATTCCCGGTAAGAACAATTTCGGTTTAAACACAAAAGCCTCATCGAAAAAAATAAGCAGCCATCGCAACTTCATTGCGGATTTTCACAGGCCAAGGGCGTGAGCTTGGTATTGTTTTTGTAATTGAAAGAAAAAGCGTTAGTTGGAATCGTCGACTTACTTACGCCTAAAACATTTTTGTAGATATTTGGTGACTGTAAATCCTTAAGATTGATGGAAATATTAGAAAATTCAATAATCAAAATAAAACAAGGAAATGATTAAAACGAAGATCAAAGGAAAACAAGTTGAGGCGTGCTTGAAATGCACTATCCTTAAGGATTTACACTTAGCAATCCCCAAGGATTCAACAAGTCTACTAGGATAAACCTAGGATCGAGGTGCAACAGAATAATAAACCCATCAAAGTGAATAGAATAAAAAAGAATTTACACAGCTTATGTTTTTCATCTGTTCTCAATAAACATTATATTATATATATAAGTGTAAAAGAGATAAGTGGTGACTAATTCCACGCACAAAAATAGCAACAACAATTAAGTTGTTAGTCAAGACCAAGTAAATAGGAAAAATGAGTAAGAAGAATTGATAGAGAATTTTGGTTGAGAGAATCACTTTCGTGAGTTGAAAGACGGGATTATATATATTTAACTTGGTAAAATAAATAAAATATGATAAGTTTAAATCTAATAAAATATTTTATAAGTTTTAAATTATAAATCATTTTGAAATACACATAATTTACAACAATCCCCACCTATTTCAAAATCATTTATAAAATAATTTATAAAGTCTCGAGAAAAAGATTTATAAAATGCAAAAATAAAATAAAAACAGTTGGGTATCACAGGACTATGTAATGCATCGAATCACGGTGTGTTTTTGGACTATGAACCAGACCTAGAAGAGAAAGGGTATAAATTACTAAGAATTGGTGAAGCATATAGCTTCTATGAACCAATAACTTATTGTTGTAACTTAAATTGCTTATCCATTACATTACATGTGTTTATTTTGTTGCTCAACGCCTTGTTTGTCTTGTGAATAGGCCATCTTGGCGTGCTGATTATTCATGAGTGCTCTAGAGACTTAGCCACTGTCTCATAGGAGCGGCCCCACTCCACACTCATATAGGTGAGTTCATCAAATTATATTCTGCAAATAATATACCACCCATAATGGCTATGACTCATTAAAAACTTTTAGCTTATCCTCCCAATTTGTAGTAAAGCACCACACTTATTTTAGAAATCATTTGCTTTAAAGCACTACACATTTAGGAAGGGATGTAATTTAAGGTGCTAGCAGAACTAACAAGTGGCTTGTTATTACCCATATGAACCTTATTCATGGAATCTCCAATCACAAAGGTTGGGTTCCCACCACTGTTAATTTTCAATTGACTTGTCCCATTCCTCTTCAATTAAGACTAGTCAAATCATTTCATCTTCTACCAAATTGGTTAACCACTTAATTTAAATTTAATATATCTATTTTACCATTGAAAGTCTTATTCTTAACAATGGATATTGTATCTTAGCAATCACAAAGCATTGACAACAGAGTGTCGGTTTCTCATCAAATTGGAATGCAAGCTAAGCAATTTCTTAGCTTCATGGCCTCATTCCCAGATAATTTCAGAGCATAAAACTCTGACATCATAGTATGTTTAATAATTATAGTTTGTGCATCAAATTCTCAATAATTTGTGCACACTCAAATTGAGCCACAAGATCACCTTGATATCCAAACTTTCTATTTCAAGAGAAGTAAAACCACTAGATAACAAACTTAATCATATTCCTCATGTCACTCATATAAATCTCATAATCTAAATAGCCTTTTTTAAAAAAATTCTTTAGACGTCCATTTGATGAATAAAAAGTTTATAAACAAAAGATAATTTAATTAAATCTCAAATGGACGAAATTATACACTTAAGAAAACAAAGGTGAAAATAATAAAAATTTTATTTTGAGTAAAACTATTGTGAAAATCCATTCACAACAAACAAGTTTACAACGTGATGATAAATCATTTAAAAACATATTTCAATAGAAAAAATATTTCAAAAAAATTTAATCATTTAAAATAATAATCGAAAAAAGTTTTAAGGATTCCTTCTCAATATGGTAAGTATTTAAAAAATCATTTGCAAAAATTATTTTCACTCACAATAAAGAATTATCTCATGATTCAAAGAAATATAAATACAAAAAAAAATTCAACATTCTTTATCTCAACAATGTGATACCATCCAACACATTCAATCTCAACTATATGATACCATCCAACACATTCATCAACTCAATGAAATCAGTATGTAACATAATTTAAGCAAAGACAACCCCAAACTTTAAATATTTCAATCTAGGTAAAGTCTTAATGTTCAAGTGTTATATCTAAAATAATCTCATATCACGAACCTCCTACGACAAAGGTTCAAACTAATTAATAAACAACAATATTAGGTTTCCAACACGAGTTCCAAAAGAATCAATTTCTCATGCTACATTTTAATTCTTTCAATAATTAAATAAGTCTGGATCAAGAGGAATAAAGTAAAACATAATAGCGTAATCGTGCGACCATATGAACTTTTTTCATAGAGCCTTAAATACTGACATTCATGCTACGAAATCAACTTCACAAAATGCCTAACATAAAAGCCAAGCTCCAATGATAATATTCCATTTGAGTGACGCATCCGAACCACACGAAATATAAAGACATGCATCATGTTAATGCTGATAAAGAATCTTTATATATAGCCAAATTCATAGGGTTCCATGCCTCTAATTAATGAGGTAATGAGGTGAAACGTAATATATTGTGTAAAGATAAAATCTGAGCAAATATGTTTATTAAATGCATGACTACACAAACGTTCGCCCTAATCAGTATCAACATTCAACAATATCATCTCAAAGGTTGAGGGAGAAGCTATCAAGTTGGTTTAAACAAGAGCGTATACATAAGTGTAGGGAAAACTCTAATTCTATTAACGCAATTAGAATAAAATTCGATGATGCTTTCTAAAGAACACGTAATAGAATTTAAATTCTCAATAGAAAAACTCTTTTAGAAATCAATCAAAATAACGAGAATGAAACACCATATTTCGCGAGAGATTTTTATTTCCAATTTGTTTTACAAAATTTCTACTCTTAAAAGAAAACCCCCCCACAAGAATTAATAAGACGAATCAAATCAAAATAATAATATTCAATAGCATACTATCGGAAGTAATCAATAATTAAATGCATACAAAGTTCTAAGAAATTTCATTCTGGGTTACCTCAACCACAAGAATCATTCACGCATACCTCCAAGGAATTAGGGTTTATGACCATATCAATTTTTCTCCAACTCCTGTGGTGAAACATTTTTTTTTGCTACACTCCACAGAAAATTTTGACTGGCCATTTCCGAATAAAATACCAACGATAATTCCCAGCGTAACAATTTCAGTTTAAACACAAAAGCCTCATCGAAAAAGCGCAGCCATCGCAACTCGGCTGCAGATTTTCACGGAGGCCAAGGGCGTGAGCTTGGTATTGTTTTGGTAATTGAAAGAAAAACGTTAGTTGGAATCAGCGACTTACGCCCTAAACAGATTTTGTAGATATTTGGTGAATGTAAAATCCTTAAGATTGATGGAAATATTAGAAAATCCAATAATCAAAATAAAACAAGGAAATGATAAAAACGAAGATCAAAGGAAAACAAGTTGAGGCGTGCTTGAAATGCACTATCCTTAAGGATTTACACTTAGCAATCCCCCAGGATTCAACAAGTCTACTAGGATAAACCTAGGATCGGGAGCAACAGAATAATAAACCCAGCAAAGAGAATAGAATAAAAAAGAATTTACACAGCTTATGTTTTTCATCTGTTCTCAATAAACATTATATTATATATATAAGTGTAAAAGAGATAAGTGGTGACTAATTCCACGCACAAAAATAGCAACAACAATTAAGTTGTTAGTCAAGACCAAGTAAATAGGAAAAATGAGTAAGAAGAATTGACTGAGAATTTTGGTTGAGAGAATCACTCGTGAGTTGAAAGACGGGGATTATATATATTTAACTTGGTAAAATAAATAAAATATGATAAGTTTAAATCTAATAAAATATTTTATAAGTTTTAAATTATAAATCATTTTGAAATACACATAATTTACAACAATCCCCACCTATTTCAAAATCATTTATAAAATATTTTATAAAGTCTCGAAAAAAAGATTTATAAAATGCAAAAATAAAATAAAAACAGTTGGGTATCACAGGACTATGTAATGCATCGAATCTGGTGTCTTTTGGACTATGAACCAGACCTAGAAGAGATAGGGTATAAATTACTAAGCATTGATGAAGCATATAACTTCTATGAACCAATAACTTATTGTTGTAACTTAAATTGCTTATCCATCACATTACATGTGTTTATTTTGTTGCTCAACGCGGTTGTGCGCGAATAGGCCATGCGCGTGCCTGATTATTCATGAGTGCTCTAGAGACTTAGCCACTGTCTCATAGGAGCGGCCCCACTCCACACTCATATAGGTGAGTTCATCAAATTATATTCTGCAAATAATATACCACCCATAATGGCTATGACTCATTAAAAACTTTTAGCTTATCCTCCCAATTTGTAGTAAAGCACCACACTTATTTTAGAAATCATTTGCTTTAAAGAACTACACATTTAGGAAGGGATGTAATTTAAGGTGCTAGCAGAACTAACAAGTGGCTTGTTATTACCCATATGAACCTTATTCACGGAATCTCCAATCACAAAGGTTGGGTTCCCACCACTGTTAATTTTCAATTGGCTTGTCCCATTCCTCTTCAATTAAGACTAGTCAAATCATTTCATCTTCTACCAGCTGGTTAACCACTTAATTTCGTACGAATATATCTATTTTACCATTGAAAGTCTTATTCTTAACAATGGATATTGTATCTTAGCAATCACAAAGCATTGACAACAGAGTGTCGGTTTCTCATCAAATTGGAATGCAAGCTAAGCAATTTCTTAGCTTCATGGCCTCATTCCCAGATAATTTCAGAGCATAAAACTCTGACATCATAGTATGTTTAATAATTATAGTTTGTGCATCAAATTCTCAATAATTTGTGCACACTCAAATTGAGCCACAAGATCACCTTGATATCCAAACTTTCTACTTCAAGAGAAGTAAAACCACTAGATCATATTCCTCATGTCACTCATATAAATCTCATAATCTAAATAGCCTTTTTTAAAAAAATTCTTTAGACGTCCATTTGATGAATAAAAAGTTTATAAACAAAAGATAATTTAATTAAATCTCAAATGGACGAAATTATACACTTGCGAAACAGTGTGAAAATAATAAAAATTTTATTTTGAGTAAAACTATTGTGAAAATCCATTCACAACAAACAAGTTTACAACGTGATGATAAATCATTTAAAAACATATTTCAATAGAAAAAATATTTCAAAAATTTTTAATCATTTAAAATAATAATGTGAAAGGTTTCGGGATTCCTTCTCAATATGGTAAGTATTTAAAAAATCATTTGCAAAAATTATTTTCACTCACAATAAAGAATTATCTCATGATTCAAAGAAATATAAATACAAAAAATTCAACATTCTTTATCTCAACAATGTGATACCATCCAACACATTCAATCTCAACTATATGATACCATCCAACACATTCATCAACTCACGAAATCTGTATGTAACATAATTTAAGCAAAGACAACCCCAAACTTTAAATATTTCAATCTATGTAAAGTCTTAATGTTCAAGTGTTATATCTAAAATAATCTCATATCACGAACCTCCTACGACAAAGGTTCAAACTAATTAATAAACAACAATATTAGGTTTCCAACACGAGTTCCAAAAGAATCAATTTCTCATGCTACATTTTAATTCTTTCAATAATTAAATAAGTCTGGATCAAGAGGAATAAAGTAAAACCTAATAGCGTAATCGTACAGTCATATGAACTTTTTCATAGAGCCTTAAATACTGACATTCATGCTACGAAATCAACTTCACAAAATGCCTAACATAAAAGCCAAGCTCCAATGATAATATTCCATTTGAGTGACGCATTCGAACCACATGAAATATAAAGACATGCATCATGTTAATGCTGATAAAGAATCTTTATATATAGCCAAATTCATAGGGTTTCATGCCTCTAATTAATGAGGTAATGAGGTGAAACGTAATATATTGTGTAAAGATAAAATCTGAGCAAATATGTTTATTAAATGCATGACTACGCAAACGTTCGCCCTAATCAGTATCAACATTCAACAATATCATCTCAAAGGTTGAGGGAAAGCTATCAAGTTGGTTTAAACAAGAGCGTAGACATAAGTGTAGGGAAAACTCTAATTCTATTAACGCAATTAGAATAAAATTCGATGATGCTTTCTAAAGAACACGTAAAAGAATTTAAATTCTCAATAGAAAAACACTTTTAGAAATCAATCAAAATAACGAGAATGAAACACCATATTTCGCGAGAGATTTTTATTTCCATTTTGTTTTACAAAATTTCTACTCTTAAAAGAAAACCCGCCCACAAGAATTAATAAGACGAATCAAATCAAAATAATAATATTCAATAGCATACTATCGGAAGTAATCAATATTTAAATGCATAAAAAATTCTAAGAAATTTCATTCAGGGTTACCTCAACCACAAGAATCATTCACGCATACCTCCAAGGAATTAGGGTTTATGACCATATCAATTTTTCTCCAACTCCTGTGGAGAAACATTTTTTTTTGCTACACTCCACAGAAAATTTTGACTGGCCATTTCCGAATAAAATACCAACGATAATTCCCGGCGTAACAATTTCAGTTTAAACACAAAAGCCTCATCGAAAAAAAGCGACCATCGCAATTCATTTGCGGATTTTTCACAATGACCAAGGCGTGAGCTTGGTATTGTTTTGGTAATTGAAAGAAAAGCGTTAGTTGGAATCAGCGACTTACGCCCTAAACAGATTTTGTAGATATTTGGTGACTGTAAATCCTTAAGATTGATGGAAATATTAGAAAATCCAATAATCAAAATAAAACAAGGAAATGATAAAAACGAAGATCAAAGGAAAACCAGTTGAGGCGTGCTTGAAATGCACTGTCCTTAAGGATTTACACTTAGCAATCCTCCAGGATTCAACAAGTCTTCTAGGATAAACCTAGGATCGAGAACAAATGAAATAATAAACCCAAGAAAGAGAATAGAATAAAAAGAATTTTCACAAAACATGTTTTTTCATCCGTTTCTCAATAAACATTATATTATATATATAAGTGTAAAAGAGATAAGTTGTGACTAATTCCACGCACAAAAATAGCAACAACAATTAAGTTGTTAGTCAAGACCAAGTAAATAGGAAAAATGAGTAAGAAGAATTGACTGAGAATTTTGGTTGAGAGAATCACTCGTGAGTTGAAAGACGGGGATTATATATATTTGACTTGGTAAAATAAATAAAATATGATAAGTTTAAATCTAATAAAATATTTTATAAGTTTTTAATTATAAATCATTTTGAAATACACATAATTTACAACACCTTCTTCCCAACTTATCTCAAACGGATTATTGATTATATTATCTACTGTTAATATGGATACATGGTTTTGATTGTTTGCTTTTATAATGTTGTTTTTCCTTCTTCTAAAAGGAATGTCAAGTTGCCTTCTTTCTTTTGGTGGAGGAAATGGATCTTCGTTGCTTTAGATTTTGGACTCCTGAGATGCCATTATTTGTTTAAACTGTTTGGAACCAAATAATTCTTGTTTAATATTTGGGACTAAATTTTTTTGTAGTCCACTAACTTGTCATCGTTTTGAAATTGCTCTCGATCGTTTTGACTTTTTGATTTGTGTCTTGTAAATTTGTAAAACATTTGATATTATTCATATGTGGCATTTTGTTTGACTTTTTTTTTACATATGGCAATGTTGATTAGATTTTTATGTTAATGTGACATTATTTGTTTTAATAATTCATTAAATTAATAGAAAAAATAAAATAAAAATTATTAACTTCAAATTATGTTACTGGATTTATTTTTTATATAAATTATATTATTTTAAAAAATATTTGTTATTCTGTTAATTTTTACAATACATCTAAATACCCTAAACTAAATCAAAATTTAATAAATAATTAATTTTAAAGTTTAAGTAAATTTTTTGAAATGCCTTAAAGTAAATTCATTAAAAAAACTTATGACCGTTAAATTTGTAAAAATTAAAAACTTTAAGATTTAGAAAATGTGATGCAGCTTAATCACAAAACAACGCAGAAGTCTGGATAGGTGACCTGCAATAGCAGGTTGCCTAGGCCAATTTCAAAGTTTTCACAAATTTATAAGATCAAAATCAAAAGTCAAAACAAATTGGATCAATTTCAAAACGATAATAAGTTATTGGATTACAAAAAATTTAATCCCTTAATATTTTAATCTTAGTATGCTTTATGCATATTTGATGATGTTATTTTAAATTAGGAAAAAAAAATTACGCTGGTAGTAGTGAATATAATATTGAACCTAAATATGCTGAAAGTCCAAACTTTATTTTATTTAAGTAAATGTCATGTAGATTAATTGTACCGTTTAATTGTTCACAATCATATCCACTATGATCGAGTTGTCGAGGCACAGAAAATTTAAATATGATAAATTATCCTCATCTATTCTACTAACTTGCGGTGGTGGTAAGCAATTGATCGATCAACGGGAACGTAGAATTTTATTGTGCTATCTCAAATGGATTAATGGAACACTAATCATAACAAAAGGGGATAGTTTGGATTGATTTTCTAAAATAGCTACAAAAATGTAAATTATCACAAAATAAATTCAATCAACTATAATATTTCAAGGGGCAATTACTTTTCTTTTTTTTTTTCGAACAAGGAAAAAGTAACGCGCACGTAACACACCAGTCGAGAAGGCCATCCACAAACACCGGAGGCTCGACCCAACTATTAGGGCTCTCAAAATCACAAGCAACCCTAGCTAGTTTATGTGCCAATTTATTGGCATTTCGACATACCCAAGAGATCATTCACGCATACCTCCAAGGAATTAGGGTTTATGACCATATCAATTTTTCTCCAACTCCTGTGGTGAAACATTTTTTTTTGCTACACTCCACAGAAAATTTTGACTGGCCATTTCCGAATAAAATACCAACGATAATTCCCGGCGTAACAATTTCAGTTTAAACACAAAAGCCTCATCGAAAAAGAGCAGCCATCGCAAGTCGGCGGCAGATTTTCACGGCGGCCAAGGGCGTGAGCTTGGTATTGTTTTGGTAATTGAAAGAAAAGCGTTAGTTGGAATCAGCGACTTACGCCTTAAACAGATTTTGTAGATATTTGGTGACTGTAAATCCTTAAGATTGTTGGAAATATTAGAAAATACAATAAACAAAATAAAACAAGGAAAAGATAAAAACGAAGATCAAAGGAAAATCAGTTGAGGCGTGCTTGAAATGCATTGTCCTTAAGGATTTACACTTAGCAATCCCCCAGGATTCAACAAGTCTTCTAGGATAAACCTAGGATCAGGAGCAACAGAATAATAAACCCAGCAAAGAGAATAGAATAAAAAAGAATTTACACAGCTTATGTTTTTCATCTGTTCTCAATAAACATTATATTATATATATAAGTGTAAAAGAGATAAGTTGTGACTAATTCCACGCACAAAAATAGCAACAACAATTAAGTTGTTAGTCAAGACCAAGTAAATAGGAAAAATGAGTAAGAAGAATTGGTAGAATTTTTGGTTGAGAGAATCACTCGTGAGTTGAAAGACGGGGATTATATATATTTGACTTGGTAAAATAAATAAAATATGATAAGTTTAAATCTAATAAAATATTTTATAAGTTTTTAATTATAAATCATTTTGAAATACACATAATTTACAACACCTTCTTCCCAACTTATCTCAAACGGATTATTGATTATATTATCTACTGTTAATATGGATACATGGTTTTGATTGTTTGCTTTTATAATGTTGTTTTTCCTTCTTCTAAAAGGAATGTCAAGTTGCCTTCTTTCTTTTGGTGGAGGAAATGGATCTTCGTTGCTTTAGATTTTGGACTCCTGAGATGCCATTATTTGTTTAAACTGTTTGGAACCAAATAATTCTTGTTTAATATTTGGGACTAAATTTTTTTTTGTAGTCCACTAACTTGTCATCGTTTTGAAATTCTTTCTCGTCGTTTTGACTTTTTTGATTTGTGTCTTGTAAATTTGTAAAACATTTGATATTATTCATATGTGGCATTTTGTTTGACTTTTTTTTTACATATGGCAATGTTGATTAGATTTTTATGTTAATGTGACATTATTTGTTTTAATAATTCATTAAATTAATAGAAAAAATAAAATAAAAATTATTAACTTCAAATTATGTTACTGGATTTATTTTTTATATAAATTATATTATTTTAAAAAATATTTGTTATTCTGTTAATTTTTACAATACATCTAAATACCCTAAACTAAATCAAAATTTTATAAATAATTAATTTTAAAATTTAAGTAAATTTTTTGAAATGCCTTAAAGTAAATTCATTAAAAAAAACTTATGACCGTTAAATTTGTAAAAATTAAAAACTTTAAGATTTAGAAAATGTGATGCAGCATAATCACAAAACAACGCAGAATGCGGATAGGTGACACGCAATAGCGGAGTTGCTTTGAGGCCAATTTCAAAATTTTTCACAAATTTATAAGATCAAAATCAAAAGTCAAAACAAATTGGATCAATTTCAAAACGATAATAAGTTATTGGATTACAAAAAATTTAATCCCTTAATATTTTAATCTTAGTATGCTTTATGCATATTTGATGATGTTATTTTAAATTAGGAAAAAAAAATTACGCTGGTAGTAGTGAATATAATATTGAACCTAAATATGCTGAAAGTCCAAACTTTATTTTATTTAAGTAAATGTCATGTAGATTAATTGTACCGTTTAATTGTTCACAATCATATCCACTATGATCGAGTTGTCGAGGCACAGAAAATTTAAATATGATAAATTATCCTCATCTATTCTACTAACTTGCGGTGGTGGTAAGCAATTGATCGATCAACGGGAACGTAGAATTTTATTGTGCTATATCAAATGGATTAATGGAACACTAATCATAACAAAAGGGGATAGTTTGGATTGATTTTCTAAAATAGCTACAAAAATGTAAATTATCACAAAATAAATTCAATCAACTATAATATTTCAAGGGGCAATTACTTTTCTTTCTTTTTTTCGAACAAGGAAAAAGTTACGCGCACGTAACACACCAGTCGAGAAGGCCATCCACAAACACCAGAGGCTCGACCCAACTATTAGGGCTCTCAAAATCACAAGCAACCCTAGCTAGTTTATGTGCCAATTTATTGGCATTTCGACATACCCAAGAGATCTCAAAGGTAGAAGTAACCTCATTCAATAATCTCTTCCCCTCCTTAATTAAATCCCCGAAAGAACTCTCATCCTCATCAGACGCTACATATGCCAACTTGACGTGTAATGAATCCGTTTCTATGATCACGCGTCCACCTCCCATCTCTAAAGCCCAACGGATTGCTTCCAAAACTCCCCATGCTTCCCCGTCGTCGACGCGCATAAGCCCGTCTCGCCACAATGTTCTAAGACAGATTGGGAAGCCCATTTCATCTCTTAATGCAAGCCCCACCCCTGTCTTCAAAGACATGCTGAAGAAACTTGCATCCACATTGATCTTGACATTTCCTTGAGCAGGCCGATGCCATAATTTGCAGCTTACTTTCGGCCTTGGTTCAATCTAAGGCAATCTCACCTCCTTCCATTCATTAATAGCCCAGCCAGCATAGTGAACAACTTGCTGTGGTGACATGCTGTTGTCGTGCCACACGATTTGGTTTCGATTTCGCCATATAGCCCAGCTTGTCGACATGACTCTTTCAACTTCCTCCGTACTAAAATTATCCAGAATTCTTTTCATAAGATTCTGAAAATCATCCACCTCATAACAGAGTACATCAATTTTCCTCCATATACCTGCTATCTCCCAGCATTTCTTCGCAAAATGGCAATCTATAAAAAGATCCCACACTGATTCAATCATTCCCGGTCAACCGCAGACGGGATACAGCCTCCCCATACCTGGGTACCATCTTCCCAGCTTCTCCTTAACCGCCATGAATCCCTTGCCCAGCCTCCAAAAAAACGCCTTGATTCTCGGCGGTACTTTGAACTTCCACATTCTTTCCCAAAACTTCCCTAAATTCATTTTCGGCTCATGCACCAAGTTGCTAGCCAATCTGTACGCTGATTTGACCGTATAAATTCCTTTTTGTCCAAAATGCCAAATCACTATATCTCCCGAACCTTCAGGATCTGGAATTGTCCGAAGTATCCGTTCGCAATCAACTTTCGGAAGAACCTCCCTGATAACTTCGATATCCCATTGACGTGTTCCCAGGATGTAGAAATCCTTCACCACCATATCTTCAAACGAAAGAAGGGGCAATTACTAATAGGTGTCATTTATAAAACACATTTAATCTAAAGTCCACTACTTTTTAATCCTTACTCTAAGGTGCTAAAATTGGACCAAAATATCTAAATTGCCCTTATGTATAAAATAATATGTAGGATTTGGATTTTAAATTTGACTAAATCTTTTTATTTATCTGTCTTTTTATTAAAAAAAAAAATCAGAAATAAAAATATTAGCAAAAAAATTTGTATATTTCAGATTTTACATTTTACTAATTTTTTTAATTATCTATAATTTTACTTAATTGATTTTTTTACTATTAGCCAAAAAATTCTGCACACCCCAAACTTTTTTAGCCAAAAAATTCTGCACACCCCAAACTTTTTTAATCATATGTCCTTTTATTTAAAAATTTTACACATTCATAAAAAAAAATCTGCACACCCAATTTTTATAATCCTCTGTCATTTTATTTAAAATTTTGCACATCCAAAAGTTCTGCACACCCATAAAAAAATTTTGCACACCCCAATTTTATTTTTAAATATTTGTGTTTTTATTTAATTAATTTTTTTCAATAATAAAATATTAGCCCCAAAAAAATCTGCACACAAAAAAAAAATTCTGCACACCCCAATTTCTTTTTATTCATCTGTCCTTTATATCTAAATGTTATACACCTCAAAATTCTGCACACCAATAAATAGTTCTGCACACCCGTAAAAAAAAATCTGCACACTCGACACTACAGCAGGCCCCCAAAAACCAAAATAATTTCATTTTAAATGTGCTCAAACATTAAAATACATGTACAACAAATTACATAAAACTTTCCCCATTTAAAAAAAAAAAACAGAAAAATAAAAAAAAAAAAAAACGGTGAATGACTGAATCCCTTCATCACCAAATCATCATCTGCAAATCATCACACAAAAATTACAAAATCATCATCTGCAAATCATCTGCAACAAATCATCATCCGCCGCCACCACCAAGAGTCACCATATTCCAAAACCATGGCACTAGAATACAAATTGTTACTTAAAAGACAACATTCATCTACATGTGAATCTTGAAAGGATGATATCCAATTCAATAATTTTGGGATTGCCTCAATCAAGGCCTTGTGAATATCTTTTTCTTTCACTACAATAACCCAGGGAAACGGAATTAGGGACAGCCAATAACCCAAGTTAAATGAATGTCTGAGCCACTAGAAATGTACAAGTAAATTATATAGAGCAAAACAAAATAAGAGAATAATTAAATTCTCCACCTCCACACGCATACAGACTGTCTAGACTTTTCTGAAGCACTGTTCTTCAATATTCGGTTTTGGGACCAAAAGTGTCAAAATTTTCGTCTTTGGGACCAAAAGCGTGAGGAGGCGTGTCCTGTTGGACTTTAAGTGCAAAAAAACTCACTCTGTAAGCAACTCATCATGAAATTAGCTAACATTCAAACCAAAATCAACAAATCAGTATGACCACAATTTGACTTCAATGCATGATCATGATAAACCGCCAAACAAAAACTCGATTAAATGCTTACCATCCGAATTCAATTAAAAAAAAATCCCCAAACAGAGCGAATGAAATCAAATTAACCTGGTTCTGAACGATTTGCCAAGTGGATTTGAAACATCGTGGGCGGAAATCTCAACAGAGAAGGCGAAAAAGGAGACGAGAAAAAGAGAAAAGGCTTCAGGGAGAAGAGATTGAGGGGTGGATGAGAGAATTTGAACGAGATAGAGAAACACCACCGCTCTCTCGCCATTAACGTTGCAGAGCCATGGCTTTTCCCACCTCGGTGGATTTCGATGGTTGTATGGTGGGGGTTTGGTTGTATACTAAATTCAAACATCAAAATCCTTATATCTGAATCAATCTCTCGATCCACTTACCAATCAATAGCGGCTGAAAATTGATGTTCTGGTCCACCACGGAGAGTCGTGGATCAATAGCAGCCAAATCATCATCTGTCTAAGTGGTATGTGACATTTTACTTACCCATGTGATATATTTGACTTTTCAAGTGTTTGTTATGATGTATTCAAATCATGATTTATTTTATTTTAACCGTTTGTTAAGATTGATAAAAACATGGGAATTCACTTGATAAATATTAATTTGACTATTATACCCCTTGTTACATATATTTTTTCCCACAATGAATTAAAATAGGATTATTTAGGTCAATTAACACCAAGGGATAATGTTGGTATTATAAATACTACTTCCTATGTGGGATGCATAATCATGTGAAAATGGGAAAAAGAAATGCGGGCCTTCAAACCCAAGTGAACAGTCATCAAATATAACAAACACTTGAAAAAGTAGAATATGATATGTTTTTCCTTATTTTCCTTTCTTTTGCCACTTAACAAACGGGCTCTAAGAGTATTACTAAAAGGTGCTAGCACCTAATAATAATATCTCTTGTAAAATAGCACTTTTCAGCAATTTTTTCATTTTTTAATTCACAGTTAAATCATACCTCAAACCTAACTATGCCAATTAAATAATATTTACTCTAACTATCTCTAGGATTAATTTCCCTCGATAGTCGACAAGTTCTATCTATTGGTTTTGTCACTTAATTATACTCAGTTGAAACAAGTTATTTACTGAATAATTTTAACTGAACATCCCAGATGCGATCTAAAATTAATTCAGCAAAAACATTAGGTAATAGGGCAAAAGACAAACAAAATTCTGAATACTCCATTCGTAAGAACCCTAAAATGAAATATTCACTAGTCGCTACCAATTATTATAAATTTGTAACAATTACAGATGATAAATTATAAGTTAGCAAACACATAAAAATAATTTAACCCAAGAGACCATACCAAATAAAATATTCAAATACGTAAATAATTGATATGAATAAAATAAGTAATCCCAAGATAAAGTGTCATAAACAATACAGAATTCAACTAACAATAACCAAAGCACGAGTTCAGAAATCTCTAGAATTGAAAATAAGGAAACTAATCATGCATGGTTGTGGCAAAAATACAAGAGTTCTTTGTGATCAAGGCAGAAAATTCAAACAAATTCTAGTGGTCTCTCTCTTCCTCATGTTTATGCTCATTTTCTCACGTTTTTTTTTTCTTTTCCAGCGGCTGAATCTGATATCGGGGCTGGAACCTCTTAAAAAACGTGCCTTAAGATGTCTTTTAAACCTTAAAAAAGGGCTCCTTTGTTCTGAAATCCCACTGGGCTTAGAAAATCAATAAATGAGCCCACATTGGGTTATGATGCAGCAAATTAAAAACGGGCCAACATTAATTGGTAGGTATTTGAGCTTCTAATTATCATCTTATTTGATCCATAAAAACCCTAAAATCACTTAAGTAAACAAGAAAAATGTCAAGTGGGGCTTTTATTAATCATCAAATAACAAATAGGTAGAAAACAACGCAAGTATAACACAATCGGGTGCAATAAATCACACTCTAAACAACTAAAATCATGCACAATTTTCTACCTATCACACTATAATTAAAAGGGATAGATGTGTTATTGTGTGTGTGTAAGAGAGAGAGAACTGAAATGAAGCATATCAGTTGGATAAATTGCACATATATAAAATTTGTACACCTGATGCAAACCAAGTTTTATCAAAAAATGTTTTTAACAATATATATAAGTTGATTATGTACATAGATGTTACTTAGGTGACTATATATATTAGTAAATCAAAACTACTTATATAAAATATTTCACAGATGAAAGATACGTGAAATAAAGCCCGCGATGCAAATGTGAGCTAGAAGACCGAGGAAGAAGCAGAAGAAAACAAAGGGAGAAGCGGAAGAAACAGAGGGAAAAACTGAGCAAATCCATCTTTTTTTTCATAGCAATTTTTCATGGAGGATTCTTCTTTTAGTTCTTCAATTCTTCCAGTTCGAATCATCCATTATATTCTCAATTTTTCCTCACGGACATCCATTCTCTTAGTTTGTCATTGGGTTTTTACACTATGTTCTTCAAATCTGATCTTTTTCGTGTTTTCTACGCTTGTTCTTCATCTCCTTTATCTCTTTAATCCGAGTATTTTATTCATGTTCAGTAATGACATTTTGTCCATACATTAACACATTTTTCTCCTTACTGTACAACCTTTGTGTTGATATTTGTAAGTACAAATTTCGTGAATTAATATAAAACACGGAAAATGATTACAACTTATTTCTTCGAATTGAAGTGTTGAATATTAGCGGGTTCAAACTCTAATTTGTTCCTCTGATTCTTCTCTTTATTGACGTTGACCTTGACTCGGATGGATTTTGTAACGGTCCTCGCCTTAATCTTGTCTGGAGTTGAAGTGATGAACTTGAAACGTCGATTCAAGGACTGAATTTCTTGGTTTGGATCGAACGTGGCCTTTGAAGATTTTCTGGATGAACGCCTTCGAATTTGATGAAGAACGATCTTTGAATCTTCAAGGGTTGAACGAAAAACGCCTTTGAGGAGAAACACCGAATCGGAGGGATTTAGAGCCTTGATCTCGGATTTGGAGTCGTTTCTGGACGGCTTCGTGAAGAACGCCTTCAAATCTTCAAAGTTCGCCTTTGAAGAAACGTCTGATCGGAGGGACTTCGAGTCTTAATCTCTGATCGAACGTTGTTTCTGGATGCTTTGCACGAAGAACACCTTTGAAGCTGCTTCGAATCTTCAAGAACGGTTGCAGAGAGCTCTGGACTCTTCTCGTCTTGCTCGTCTGGATCGTCTGGAAATTGTTGATGTTCGTTGTGTCGAATGACTGAAGTTTGGCCCCTATTTATAGGGCGAGGGATGACAATCTAGGTGCCACGTGGCGGCCTCTAATTGGTCGAAGGGATTTGATGGCGTAATTAACGCAAATCATTTAGTTTGATTGATTTGTCATTAATTCTCTTCTATTTATGACCAAGTATCAGTCTGATTCGCCACATACGAGTATCTGAATGCTCGTAAAATTTGACTGGTTTGTACCGTGTATATATTAAATATCAGTTATTTAATTATTTAATTTGGAGAATTAATTTAATAAATTCTCAATAAATAAATAAATAATTTTATTTGATATTAATATAAATTTTGTACACGTGTCACCATTTAATTGGGTGCAAATTTTAGTTGCTTACAATATAGTAATACAATTTTTAATATCTTACATGTGTAATTATAAGGACAAATAAGTGTTACTAAAAAAGACAAATATGTGTTATTTGTCCTTACACTAGCGAGTTTTTTCTATTTACCTTTGCGCAATTTTTTGGGAAGCTCATTTGACCCGGTCAAGGCATCAAGGATCCTCGAGTTTTGCTCCTTCCTTAAATGTATTAATATTGCATGTACAATATTTTATGGGAGAATTCAATGTTTTCATAACCGAACCGGTGATCGAACCGGACAGACCACCGGTCAGCGGTTCAACCGGTTCAACCGGCGGTTCAACCGGTCGGACCGGTTCAACCGGTCGGACCGGTTCAACCGGCGGTTCAACCGTTTTCTATGTTTAGTTAAAAAAATAAAATAAGTATACACCTACAAAAATTTAAATATATATTTTATAACTTTTCATATCATATTTTATAAATTTTGTCTCACCTCATACATTTATTCCACATCGAAAGTGTTAGAGAAAAATGTGAGAGGAATATAGATTTAAAATTTTAAATATTTAATACAGTGTTTTCATAACCGAACCGGTGATCAAACCGGATTAGGCACTGGTTGACGGTCCAATCGGTTGGACCGATGGTTCATCCGTTTACATTATTAAATTGTTGACTACTTACAAAAAATCCATTTAAAATAATAGTGATAAATTATAACTTATAATTTTCCTATTAACAAAAAAATTATGTTTTAACAATTTATAAGCTATAATTTGACTACTGAATGTATGTAATTAACATCCTGAGTAAGTTATAATCTACTTACTGCCTACATATTGCCGACATATATATGTTAAGTACCTAAATTAATAAAACAAACTAAAATACTAAATTCTATATATTTTTATTTTCTAATATAATGCCCAAATAAAAAACCTAACACCATTATCTAGGGAACTCAACAACTCTATGGCACTACAACATCAGCAAACCAACTGTAACACACGCATATTCAAGCATAATATTTAATATGTATATATCAAAGAGATATAGAAAGAGATCCATTCAGAAAGATGCCTATATATATATGTATTTATCCAAAGATACAGACAGAGGTCAATTCGAAGAAGAGAGAACTTGCTCCAGAAAAATTGGCGAAGCCGCGAGTAATATATATGGAAGACACCGACGGTGACGGCGTGGAGTGATGGTTGTGCGGCTGCGGTTTTATTAGCGAAAAAGAAAAAAAAACGGTTCTACCGGTCCCACGGTTTCCCGGTTTCACCGGTTTTTTCCGGTTCCAGCCGGTTTTTCTCGGTTTAACCGGGAAAATGGTTATTTGTGAGTAATTAGACCGGTTTCCCGGCCGGTTCCCGGTTCAACCGGTTGAACCGGCCGGTCCGGTTATGAAATCACTGGGAGAATCCTTCTTAGTAAATATGCAAATTTATGGTAGATGTTTCACTCGATAATTCACCAAATTTATATTTATTTTGTATGACTCGATATCCGGTTCAAAGATCGACTAATTTGAGGGATCAATCTCACCGTCCACTAGTGGGGTTTCAAACTTAAGACCTAGAAAAGAACCTACTTCTAAGTTCAAAGTATATACTACCAGGCCAACCCATTGAGGTTATATATATAAAAAAACATATAAGACTATCTTATCTGCGAAATGTGATACTTTAATAATTTTTTAAAATTTTAATTTTTTAAGTATTACACAAATCTACAAGAATAACGTCCAATGGCCTTTTTTCCATGCTCTTTCCAAACAGTGAAAATCACAATTTTTTTTAAACGAGTAAAACATTACTTTAAAAAAATGTGATTCTAGTGCTCAAATAGAGTTTGAAAAAGCCACTAAGTAATACTATACAAGCACTTCAAAGAGTATAAATCACATGGTCCATATCCTATGGATGTTTATTTCGGGTTTTAGAGGAATTTTGAAATCCGAATTTCAAAATTCTAATGAATAATGACGTTGTGTGTTTGTTTGAAATATTTTAGTAGGATGAAATTAATTTACGTCAAATCAATGTATAAGAGACATAAAGTTGCATTATTATATTGTAATTATTGGTGCTTGTAATAATTGTGTAATGATTGATTGACATGTTTTATTGAAAATTGTGAAGTTAAGATTATTGTGTAATTTAAATAGATTTTGAATTTCATCATATGCAATAGGATTCAATGCAAAATTTCAACCATTAGATTTGATTTAATGGATGTGAAAATCAAATCCAAGAGTTGTGTGAGATTGTAATTAAATCCATGGGTTGAGATGTTGCATTGGATCCTCCGGCAAAGGAAATGATTTAAATATGTATGGTTGTGTGATAATATATATTATTATATAGTAGTATGTGGAAAATGAGATGTGTTGAGAAGTGTGTTAATACGATTTATAAATATATTTAGAGGTGAATTCTGAAATTTGAATTTTAAAATCCTAAACTATAAACGTGATTTTAAAATTCAAATCCCAAATAATAGACATCATGTGCAATAGGCGTACTGTGCAACTCAAGTATATTTTAAAACATGCAACTTTTGTCAGTGAAAGCAAATTGCATATTTCAATATAAATCAATTGCATGCTTTAGTAAAATAAATTGCATATTTAAAAAATGCACTTAAATTGTATGGTCCACCTGGTAGATACAAGATCTTGTTAATTCCAAATAAACATATTTTATATGCAGCTCTCAAAGAGAGACTAAATTGAAGGTAACTACAATTTGATTGTTGGGCATTTGGTCAAACAGAATTTCCACTGGTTATCGGTAAGATATGAGCTTTGGAGTTGATATTACTCGTACCAAGAAAATGATAATTTTTTTTTTCTTTTTGGATTTCATCACTAGAGAAAACTCTAAAGTTTAGCGTGTTTGGTTTTGAGTAATTTAAGGATGTATATAACATGCTAGAAAAGACTCTCTTTGGAATGTGGTGAAAGTCGTCAATCTCTATGCCCCCAAAAAATTGGTATCAGAGCATGATTGATCTTTTGTAGTTCGATTCTCGGTACCCAAGAGAGCAATTCGAAAGCGGAACCCACATAAGCCGGTTGTCGCGATGGGTGGAGATATTGATGTTGGCAAGGGAGTACATAAGTCTCGATTACCTTAACATTGTGTTTGTTTTGAGATTTAAGTGTGTGGAGCAAGTCAAGGTTTTAGAATTCTTGATGAATAGTAAATGCAAATTCCTGCTCACTGGGCTCCTCAATTGAATAGGAGACCCATGTTCGATTCCTTTTGTGAACGAATTGGAGTATGAGAGTTATAAGATGACTTGGTGAATTTGTAGAGTGTTTGGGTGCTTGGTGTACTAACTACTAACAGCTAACTTTGTTCGATTAAAAAAAAAGAGTAAATGTATGTGTTTGTTTTTTAATTTGAGTATGATGAGATTTAACTTTATGTCAAATTAATTTTTAATAGTGACTGATGTTGTATTATTATATTATATTGAGTTATGTGGTGTATTTAACTTTATGTCAAATTAGAGTGTAGAGTATTATTTTATTTTAGAGTGGTGAATTATTTTAAAGTGGTGTATTGGAAAAAATAATAATATGTTTTATAGGTATTTGTAGGTGTAGATTGAATGTGGGATTTGAAAATCAGACTCTAAATCCCAAACTCGGATGAGACGGGGAGCGCAAAGTCCTAAGTTCATCCATGTGAGTTCCAAAACAAACATTGCTTTAAGAACTTCATGTGAGACGCACGGTACAGTGGAATGCTTTAAATAGCTTGGAAGTAATACATAACGCTTTGAGCTATGAAATGCAGTACATAAAACTTGAGCAAGAGGTTGTGTGGAGGCACCACGTAAGAATGAGCTCAGTAATAATAAATAAAACTAGATTAAAAACAAAGTTGGTGTGATCGAATTGACGGATCAACTGAAGAACTCAAAGATCCTTCGTTTGAGGGGGAGATTATAGAGACTTTCGGTCAAACAAATTTCACACTGGTAATCCATAAGAAAATGAGACTCTTTCTTTATAGGAGTTGATTGATATTACTCATAGTCTCATTATAAGAAAGTGGTCCTTCTTTTCTGGTCACCATCTCTAGAAAACTTTAAAGTTAAACGTGCATAATCTAGGGATGAGTGACCTATTGAGAAGTTTTTAGAGAACATTTGAGTGAGAATGACTCCGATCCTTGGGAAACTCTCAGGGAATGTGTGAGTGATGACTAAGGGTGTGTTTTGAAACATTTAAAACTAATTTTCAGAAGCACTTATTTTCAAAAGCCGTGAGAAAAAAGTCGTCATTTAGAGTAATTTAAAGATAAATAATGTCTTGACAAGTTCTCAGGGAACTTGTGAGGGATGGCAAAACACGTTAGAGAAGACTCGTCTTGATATGTGGATTGTGGGGATAGTCGTGGAGTAGTACAATAATGAATGAGTGGCCCCTTGAAAAGTTCTCGTAAAACATGTGAATGAGAATAAAACACGTTAAGAAAGAATATGAAGGGATAATCTTCGATCTCCTTGCACCCAACATAAAAATATTTTAAAAGAGAAGAACATTAAAAATTGTAAACAATATTTTAAAATATTTATTTGAGACGCAAGGCAATCTTCTAAAAAATTGTTTGGATGATGTTTGAATGCAACTTATAATTTATCATTTTTTTTATATTTTTAACATTAATTAATAATGATATGCTTAAATTGTCAATGTAAAGATAATGATATTAAAAATATGGCTAAATATATATATGCTTTGTGATGCATGTGAAGAATATATAAATCTGAAGTCTTTCCCATAATTTTAAAATTTGTTTTTCTAAAATTTTTTTAATTTTAAAAAGCTTTTTTTTTTTTTGATTTTTTTTTTGTTTTAACTTTTTTTTTTTTTCAATTTAGATGTTTTTTTTTAAAAAAAATTTCGGTTTTTAGAACCCGGCCAAAACCCGGCCCGAGTGGTTCATGGTTCACCCGATCCAAATGGTTCAAATATGATTTAGGGTTCACTATTTAGGGGTTAGGGTTTAAAGTGCACCATTTTTTATTGGTGCATATGGTGCACAAGAGAGTGACTCAAATCTGAAATAGTGATACGTATAGACCAAACCACACATAAGTTTTTTGTGAATGTAAAAAATAAATCATAAATAATGGTACACATAGTTCAAGTGTTATAAAAAGTGCACTTTCAGGTGTTCTATCAATGAGTTAAAATTTAGGGCGATAGTTCATGTTGTGTTTTGTGTCGACACAATAACAACATGACATAAACATGACATAATAATATTAAATATAATACAACACAATAAGAATCAATATGCTAACTGTTGTGATACTTTATGCCAGGATCTATTCGGGATAAACTTAAAACATAAATTTAAATTATCGATTATTACTAACATGAATTAATCATATATTAATTCACATAATAATCATACCAACAACATCACGCAAACAATAATTACGTAAAAGTCTTAGCATGCAGAATTTCTAGGAGTTTACGTAAACTTACCCGTTGGAGTGATAATTTTTGAGACAGACAGGATCAGGTATCTGGCTACCAACCGAAAGTCATTCTCAAGTATTCCCTAGCCCTCGTTCAATAACCTTGGTGGGAGGTTCTCCGATGAACAATTATAAACAAAGGAAAAAATATTTTGTTGCACCACCTTTGTGAATTTCTAATTTTTCCAAGACTGGAATTGTGTTTGGGATGAAAAATTCATCCCCTATTTATAAGAAACATAGGGACGAAAATTTGTGCCCTAAAAAGGGATATGAGAATTTTTTTTGTATCTTCCCAAGATACAATCTTGAATATATCTCATATATTCTATTTTCCATATAAATCACAAAATATCTTTTCTTCTCTTTCTTACAAGATTTTCGAAAAAAAACAATGAAAAAGAATCAAAATTTGATTTCTTGAATTTATGGGATAATCTTGTATTTCAAGAATACTTATCTCTTTCCATAAAATCTTTTCAAGAAAATCAAGAAAATCTTTCCTCTTCTTTTTCCATAATTTTAAAAAATAATTAGGAAAAATAGGGCAATAATATTTTCTTCTCATTTTCATTTAATGGACTTTAATTGGGTTACTTGAGGGGTCTTTAGGAGAATTAAGATGGATCTCCCAATGGGCTCTGAATTCCAATATTGAGCCACAATATTATTCAGCCCATTAATATTAATTAATTTCATTATATAATTAATATTGCACTATCCATCTTAACTCATATTACGGTAATATGGCTCCCGGTCATTATTTCCCGTGTTTAAGATTATTTAGTCCATTAATTAATTAAGCCACTGAAAAGTTTTATATTAATTAATATTTTTATCCTTGGAGTAAGGACAACTCAACATTATTATCCATACCGGAAAATTAATTTCACTTGCAAGATTTGATATGATAAAGGTTCTGAGTCCATCAAGGGGACAAACCATACAAGACTTTCCAAGCACACGGTTCTCTGTATTAATTTAGCAATTGTCATGTAATTAATATTATTGCCCAAGATATAAGGTATCGAAGTCACAATGATTCTCTTCCCAACATAAGTCAAAACAATAATTATTAATCACACATCCTTATTAAGTGACAGAGATTAAGAAATCAACAACCACTGAGGTCTAACTCTTCATCCCATAAGTCAGTACGGAAGAGTTTATCCTCTCAGAGGTCCGCTTTCAGTAAACAAATGCACTAGTGTGTATCTCTCGGTCAAGACAAGTCATTTGAGTCTTACTCGTTTACCTTTGCCAATAGATTGTTCAGATCTATCTAAGTTGAAACATGCACTCATTTACAAGTGACTGTTAATGTGATATTCTGTGATCTGATATCACCACATTAACTATAATGTAACACGTGCTATTTTATGAACAATTTGCAATAAATATATATAACATTCATTCATATTTAATGCAATAGTGATAAATAATTTATTTCAGTAAATAGGTGTTTAATACATAGGTTATACAAAGTAAAAACATACTTTCACATATAACCCCAACACTAACATAAAATGAACACGAAAAAATTTCGTGCCAACACGACAAAATAAAGAAAACAAAAGTAAAATTTGCATTGTAATATTGTTATAAAATTAAATTAGTATTTCAAAATATTTTTATTAGTCACATGATGACTTGGTGGATGACCTCATAATTTGATCTATATCTCTCATATTATAATACGTTCTCAAAATATTATTTTTTCAAAATATATAAAAATTGATTATACCATATCCACCAACAACTTTTGAGATTTTGTGGCTACCTTCCTTTAAAAACATCTAGTCAAGTCTTTATGCATTTTTTTTTCCATCAACGTGGGTATGCAGCATGTATATATATGTTTTGAGAGAGTTGAGAGTAACATTTTTAATTTTACAGAATATTAGAGGACTTGTTATATCCTATGGGATTACTCAAGTAAATCCTTTAAAACAATGCATTTTTGTACACCTCAAGAAGAGGCTTTGTTGTTTGATCTTTGGTAGCTTGATTATTATTTCTAACAACATATTTTGTTGATTTACGACAGTTGTTTGCATGGTTTGTATGTGGATTTAGGTTGTATGATTGATGATACAAATAAATTACAGTGTTGAACCAAATAAAGTACTTAAAAAAAAAAAACCACTACAATATTATCAATCAGTTTGCTAGTCTTAATTACCTATTGCTTTAGGATAATAGAATCTCAAAATCTTATTTTCGAACTGATATGAATAGATTGTGCATACAATAAAAAAAATTATACTCCGTATTCAAGTTATTATGTAAGTTGAAGCGTTCAACTACATTTTCGATTACTTGTTTAGAAAGTTTATAGATATATTTGTTAATGTCATCAATTGAGATAACATTAATAGTTTTTTTATAAGCATGTTAACATTGTTGACTTTATATATTTTGAGAATTATTATTTTTTTGCAATAAAATTATAGGATTATGTTCATTTGTTTCAAGGTTTTTGACATGTTTCTCATATTGATTATTAAGTTATTTGTAACCATTTTTTATTTTTTGGAACGAAATGAGATAACAAAAGTATTAGTAACAAATTATATATCAATGTCAAATATACGATTTTATGTAACAATTTATTCGGTACGATTTTTTTTTTTTGTAACGAAACTTTGGTTATAGTAACTAAAGTATTTGTAACCAAAAAGGGTTTCGTTACAAAAACTTTTTGCGACCAACTTTAAATAATCAACTTTTATAACCAATTTTTTCATTACGAGAAGTGCATTTTATTGTAGTGGTAATTGAAAATGATATGCTTAAATTGTTCTGTAAAAGGTAATGATATTAATAAAACATGACTAAATATATATGTATTTGTGATGCATGTGAAGAATATATAAATCTAAAATAGTGATAAGTAAAAACCAAAATATACATAGTTTTATACGAATGTAAAAATTAAATACTAAATAATGATACACATAGTTCAAGTGTTATAAAAAAATGTAGTTCCAGGTGTTGGTTAGTTCATGATTTTATCAATAAGTTAGAATTTAGGGCGATAGTGTTGTGTTTTATGTCGACACGATAACAACACGTCATAATAATATTAAACATAATACAATACGATAAGAATCAATATGCTAACATAAAATTAAAACGAAAAATTTATTGAAGAGATACCAGATCAGCAGCCGAGCGCGTTCTAAGCGTGTTATCGGGTAACTATGGAAAGAGATCGCCAAGAGGGATTTCTGGCGATAATTATGGAAGTAGAGGATCATGTAAATCCGTTACAGATCTCAGAATCTAGGGTTTTCCGTGTGACCCATTAGGGTTCACGGTCCATGTTGTAATCTTATAAATAGATTTAATGTCATCATTGTAAGGGGTTCGAAATCTTAGAGCTTTAGGCATATAAGTAATATCTTGGCTTGGTATTGCCCCTAGACGTAGTCTTTCCGACTAACTGGGTCACCAAATCTCTTGTTCTTTACATTGTATTATCGTTTAGCCATTGTTCATGTGTTTGTTGCCCTAGAGATATTTTCTAGGTAACAACAGAAGTAGAACAATAGTATTCTGAAGGGTATTAAATCGAAACAGAGCAATATTACATCAAAATACAAAATTTTGGAATAAGTTCCATGATTAGGAACACGAGGGTATCACATAACTTCATTCCCATAATTTCCATCACATTTCTCTTTCCTATTGGAACTATCACCATCATTCTTTGGGGGCTTTTTTTGTTTGACTGCAATAACAACTCAGAATAACCAAACACAAAAATATCATCATTCAAGAAGTATGTGTAGCCGTAGGTAAGACGTGAAAAGGAACTGTCAAGATAGTATATGAAGTTAAGATGAAATAAATATGAGAAACTATAATAAGATTTGATCTTGCATTTTTCATCTTCTAAACAAGTTTTACACGTTTTAATTTCCATTAACAGAAAAATGGATAAATACGATTTATTATTTAGAATACCTCAATCTTTGAACATCAAGTCATTGTAGTATAGTGGTCAGTATTTCCACTTGTCGTGATGCGTGTTCAAAATTTGCCTGTATAAAAAAGTGTTTCGGGATTCATAATTCAAATTATTTTATCAGCTTTCAAAATCGTCGCTTTTTGAATTTTGGTAATGTGCAAAATAGCTCGGCGTAGAGGGGGGAGGGACATGTAAAAAAGTGTCTCGATATTCATAATTCAAAATATTATGTCAGATTTAAAAATTGACACCTTTTTTTTTTTTTTGGAAACTAAATTGTACATGTGCAAAATCGATTATGTATATGCAATTTTTTTCAGTGTGGAGTGGGTGGGACAGGCTAAAAGCGCATAGGGATTCATAATTCAAAATATTTTGTCAGTTTTCACAATTGACACTTGAATTTTTGGGTATGTCCGAGATTGGCTAAGTCTGTGCAAAATTTAATTGCACATCCATATGTAAAGACATTTGTGACCTTTTTGCTACACAAATTGTATATATGAGTATAACTAGTTTTTTATCAACCCGTGCAACGCACGGAAGACATTCATATTACTATATTCTATTAATTTATTGTTGTTTATTTTTAAAATCATTTTAAGTTTTATATTATAATTCATCTTTCACATATCAATTGTCATATTAATTGGTAAATTAATAATTACTGAATATAATTTTTTTTTACTAAAATATATATCAGATAAAATAAATTATAATAATAATTGTGATTCTCAAAGTTTAATGGAAGAAGACTCAAAAAATTAGAGCCTCAGATTACAACTCTACAATTTGGTTTTAAAAACTGCATTTATTATTTATAAGTGATTCTTATTATCTAACTCTTAAAAAAAATAGATGCAATATATCAAACATAATTTAATAAATGTATGTAATATAGCAGTAATTATATATTTTTAAAAAATAAAAATAAAACAACAACTATTTAAAAAAAATAACATTCAAAATTTCTAATAAAAAATAATGTAGATTACACAAAATAAAACAAAAAAAGTCTCATAATATAATTATAAAAATCTAAACATTCGGAAAATTTCTTTAAATACAACATTTTTTGTTGTATTATGTTCCAAACTATCATTATTACACAACATAATCTTCAAACCACGTAGACTGATAACCCTTGAAACTGCGACATAAAGTTGGCCATGCCTAAACACCAGCTTCTTAAGAAATACTCCAACATGGGAAAAAGATTGTCCTTGACTTTTATTTATAGACATGGCATACGAAACAATCAACGAGAACTGTCTGCGTGTAAACTTGAAAGGTAACCGAGGATCAGATGGAGTCAGTGAAAATCTAGGTATCAATGCTAGTTCACCAGCGCTGCTACCGGTAAGAACTTTAGCTTTGATTACTGTATCCCTCAACCTAGTGATCACCAACCTACACATATAGAATAAGAAATTATAAAATTAATCTTATAAGAAATTGTTATTATTAAATAATATAATTAATTAAAAAAAAAACTAACTTGGTCCCATTACACAATCCCCTTGTATGATCTATATTCCTCAACAACATAACAGGCATTCCAACTTTGAGATTAAGTTCATGGTCAGGCACACCGGAAAATTTCAAAGTGTTGAGGAACTTGGGAGTTTGAACACCAGCTAGAGAATTAAAATTGGAATCAGACCTGCAAAGACTATTGGAACTGAGATACTTGCGAGACTCCTTTTGATTTAACCGAACCATGTAATCATTAATATATTTAATAGCATCAAGTGTCGGGACAAGGATAGCTCTGTCCTATTAAAATTCGTGATCGTACATCCTCGATTTAAAATCAGGATAAATGCAATCAACTATAGAAGCAATTGGATCATCACCACCTTTCAACAAAATATCATCTGGGATGATAATATTAGAACCATAATCAGTTCTTGTCCCTATACTTCCATCACCAACCGATTCAATCCACTCCGAAAATAATTTCATTTCATTCATCCCTTGAACTGAATCGAACTGCATCAACCTCATGTTTCTTGTCAACTTCAAAACAGTGCATGCATTCCATAAATCAGATGAATTGATGGTGACATGCACAATGTCCTGTCTCCCCCAACACTTCCTTTTGGAATTACAGGCAATATCTATCGAAAATCTCCACCAAAAACAATTGTCTTTCCACCAAATGGCATTTCAGAGCGTGATGGATCAGACAGCTGCATGATATCTCTCAATGACTTGTCTAATGCCTCAATACAATGTCTGTGTATCATTGGAGCTTCATCCCATACTATGAGCTTGCACTTAATTAAAAGTTCAGCGAGGTGACTACTTTGGTTAATGTTGCACGTAGAATCCTCCAGACAATTTATTGGAATGCAAAACCTAGAATGAGTTGTACGTCCACCGGGAAGTAAAAGTGATGTTATACCACTGGATGCTACATTCAATACTATCTCACCATCAGATCGAAGTCCAGCTGATAGCGTCCTTCATAAAAAAGTTTTCACAGTACCCCCATAACCATACACAAAAAATACTCCACCTAAATCTGACGATGCAGGTCTAATAATTTGATAAAAAACAACACGTTGGTCATCATTCAATCTACCTAACAGAACTTCATACTCCATCCTTAGTTCAGCTCTATTATACAATAACTCAGTGAAAATCATCCTATTACGGGATGTAATATTGTTATCAGTAACTGCCACAGGCATCCAATCAAAATCGTGCAAACTCTTACCAAGAGAACACAACATATTATCGATTTCCAAAAGACAACAGTTCTTAATCTCATCATCCGTCATTCTCAACTCTACAAACATAAGAAGAATAAAAAAAACCATCATTAAAAAAAATATACATAAAGTAATGTATGATATTTTTTAATAAGATATTAAATAATTACAAATAATATATACCCCCCCTATATACTAATAGGGAGTTGTTTTTGGATAATGTGTCAACACCACAATAATTTAACCTATGTGTCAATATGTGAGAAGTTTAGTATACATGTCATTAAAAAAAAATTCTATGTGTCATCCTATGTCATTAAAAAACTCCTATGTGTTGTCCTATGTATCATTTCATTGTTAGTCCTTTTAATTTTTATTTCAATATCGAATAAGAATAAAAAATCTAGATTTTTTGTATATGTCGTTCCTCCCGCCTCCCTCCTCCCGTCGCCTTCCGCCGCTCGCTTCTCTCTTCTCTCACAACTTTTCGCCGTCACAATTTCTCGATTGGTTTTTCGCCTCCCTCCTCCTGCCGCCTTCTGCCACTCGCCTCTTAGTTTTTTCGCAGCTGTTCGCCGTCTCAATTTCTCAATTGATTTGCTTGATTTAAACTTTTATTTGTTTTAGTCTTTTTTACTTTGAGATTCATTCACTTCCCCTTTAAGTAATTATTGGTCGATCACTCTTCAAAGGATTTAGTGTTACTATTTGATCTAATGATCCATAATTTTTTTGGGTGTCATCTACCGTATACAATAGCAATTGGCTAAAAAACTGCATTACATAAATGTATATACTGCTATAATTACTGAACTCAAAGAACTTAATCATTGAATTACCATTGCTTGAAATCCCATTCTTATTTTTCTTCTATGTTTTCGTGAATTTTATTTCGTAAAATCTATCCGGTATTAATATTTGCATCTATTTTTATTCTTAGATTCTAAGACATTGCTAGCATCGTATCTCTGCCTTGCTTAGGGATGTAGGTGTTTCATGTTCCTTTTCGAATTTATGCGTTGACGTTCATCTATCCACTAACGTAAAAGGTGAATTCAATTTCGTTAAGTTTAGTCATTATTATCGTTCTTTTGATATATACACATCTATAGCATGACATATTGATTCAATTTTATGCTCTAAGCTTTTATACATTGATTTTGTTTGCGACATATATTGTAAGTTGATTTTTGATTTATAGTATTTGCTAAAAAAATATAATATACAAATTTGTTTGGATTTTATAAGAAAAAACATTTATTGTGAATTTTTGTTTTTCTAACTGAGATGAAGGAGTCATACTTTCCTGCTTATATATTATCTTCAACACATGCCAAGATGAAGTATTTGTGGTCTGTCTTATTCTGTAGATGAAAGGAACTTCAAAATATGCATATTATACTATGGTTTCATAGGTAGAAATTGAAATTATAAGTTTCTTCTTATTGTGGTGCCATTATTCGACTAGGATTGTTCCACATTGTATGCAATGTTAGTGTAGCTCAGAATGGAGGGACTGTGTTGACAACAAAACATCCATGCATATTGCGATTCCATAATCACAGCAACATGCAATGATGCTCGGGATTCATGATTCAAAAGTCTGAATATGATTTCACTTCTATTGATGAAATACAAAGACAATCTAGACAAGAAGATGTTATCTTCAGAGGTAAACATTTCGTAAAAAATATTATGCATTCACATATTTCATAATTATGTAATGCACAAATAAAATTGATAAGCCACAATTTAAATTCATAATTTTTTATTTGTAGATATAATTAGATGCGTGGTTCAAATTTTTAATCTAAAGACAGTTGATAGACCGGTATTTACACACGGTCAACTATATATTGAGATTTCTAGGGTGAAGAGTTAAAAGGGATTGAAAATACTTTGTCTTGATGATGATGGAAAGCCCTCTAGCTCTACGATTAATGTTTTCTTTAAAGAAGTTTTTCAGAATCTTAAGTGAATTAAAAAAATAATATTTTCATTATACTGTTTTGATTTAATGATTAATTATTGTACAAACTAATTACATCGATATTAATTTATATTTTATCTTATAATACTAAATTATATTAAAATATTATTATAATAATTTGTCATACAAAATGACAAATGACAAATATTAAAATTTATATTAACTAAGTCCATAGAAAAATATAATATAACTTAAAAAAATTATTTTATTTAAAATCCCGTGTAAAACACGGGTTCTACACTAGTATATATATATATTACATGACAATATATACAACAATAATATAAAAAGAAAATTATTTTAAACACTTAAAATAATATAATCATATAAATATGATTGATTATATAAAACACCTAAATAAGAAAAGCGTGCAAATAACTTTGGTGGGGAAGAATACGGAAACTGATCGAAAAATAATGGGGAGGATAGAATTTAATTTAATGAAGCTATAATATTAAAAAAAAAAGTATCTGGATACCACATTATTTTTCTTCTCTTGTACAAAATATCATCAGACAGATATTTTCAACACTTATCCCATATCTCATACGGATTATTTAAAGATCCGGAATTGAGAAATGTAACAAAAAGAGATCTCATTGAAGATGCAGACGCCCAAACGCTAGCCTGTTCAAGTACATCAACATATTCTCTATCATCATCCAACAACCCCCTAGCAAAGCACGCATCACGAAATGTGGGATAAACTGTTCCTCTAAACTTTTTTATATCATCAAAACACTTTGGTCCAGTAACAATGTTCAACAGAATCCTCAGATAATGTGCCTCACCAATTACAGGTGGAATATAAGAAATACGACCAACAACAAATCCCCTCTGTCTAGGTTCTCACGTCCTTGATTTTCTTTTAAAAACAAAAAATTGAGGAATTTGAGCATATGTCAACTCAGAAGCTTCATCAGAATGCTTATTCAAATCAAACCAAACCAAAAACATGATAGTCTTCACACTCGGTCTGTCCAAAACAGAATCAAACGAATCTGTGTCCCTGAACACGACATTTTGTTTTTCTGGAAGATGAAATGTCAAACGTTCAACAAATGGATACCTGTAGTTAATTTCAAAACCAAATAATCTCCAAGCAGCTTCACACAGGGAAATATACCTACAATCATAATCCATTTTGATCTCATCAACATCTGATGCTTGATTAGACTCCCCATTGTTTTCAACAAAAGTAGCAGTCACACGATCATGACCCTTGTTGATATAATTTTCAAGAAAAACCAAGATATGTGCATGAGGCAACCCACGTTTCTGAAACTCCACAGTATACACAACTGCATAACAATATATAAAAATTTATTACAAAATACTACAATTAATTTATGATAATAAATCATCATATTAATAGAACATAATTATAAATAAAGCTTTAGATTAAAAAAATTTGTACCTGCCCGAAAGTTCCCAAATATTTTATTTTGGCGAATGTCACGAATCAGTGCATCCAATTTAACCTTAAAGATGCGACACACAATATCAGGTCGATCTTCGGGATTTTGACCTCTATGTGACATATAACGAACAATTTCTGGCCATTTTGAATTGCACGTAAATGTTATAAACAACTGTGGATAACCAGCCCAACGACAAATAGCCATAACATCTTGATAATTATGCATCATGTACCGTGGACCTCCAGTAAATGAAGGAGGCAACACAATACGTTTGCCAACAACTTTTCCTTACCTCTCTCCATCCAAATAAGAATCTTCAAGACCAACATACATATCACAACGAAGTTCCTTTTGATGATTTTCTATGTACAAAAGTCTTGCAGACTCAGCCATTGTATATGCATCTACAATGAATTGTTGTGTCAACCTCTTGCAAGATAATAGTGTAGATGGCTCACC
The DNA here is from genome assembly GCA_037126765.1 of Stenogyne calaminthoides. Classification (NCBI taxonomy): domain Eukaryota; kingdom Viridiplantae; phylum Streptophyta; class Magnoliopsida; order Lamiales; family Lamiaceae; genus Stenogyne; species Stenogyne calaminthoides. Next base: position 37,474,236 of record JBBCBC010000006.1, on the reverse strand, counting down.
ATTCCAATCCTCAAGACGATACGCAAAAAACTCTCTGATGCTAATACCAGTCCTTTGACCAACCCTTCCAATTGCAGAATGAGAAAATGGTATATCTTCCCTGTATCCATCCTCACCATAAGAAAAAAGAAGAGGATATTGCAAAGCAAGATAAGACTGGTTCAACTCTGTTATATGTTGCAATATACCAGAATAGGTTTGAATGATAATGTCACGAACCCCAATAATACTGTCAAGATCATCAGGAAAAATAGCTGCAACTTCTGAAACTGTAGGTAAGTTATGCGTCCTTGGATCATAGCATCTACTTCCAATTAATTGTATAGTTATTGTTCTGTGACCAGAGCTGAATTTATCTCTAGCATTTCTAAACCTCTGCACCAACACATTGTTGTTGTCCAGCATCTCTTTCAAGTCAGAAACAATTTCAGCTTGGATTGTATTTATATTTTCCTCTGACCTGAAAATAATTATATCAAATAATATATGATTACAATTTCATTGAAGATAAAATAATACACATATAATATTTAAAAAAATTAAAATATCTTACCTCACAGATCGAATCCGATTATAAATTTCATTATTAGTATCGTATATGTAGAGCTGGGCATATGCTGGTGGATCACGATCATTTGGAAGCAAACTACCCAATCTATGATAATTCTGACCATGCATTCGAAACACCGAAGGAGACCTACCTCTATTTAACTTTCTATCAATTGTTCCTCCTAAAGATGTAAAAGAAAACATATTGTTCAATGAACGAATGTTATCTAAAAAATGATTACTTCTATCACTTTGACCCCATATCAAATCTTGAAGAAGTAACGAAGGTCGAGGCATTATCGGTAACTAAATTTTTCCTTGCATACAACACAAAGAAAATTTTGGAGCCAAATTTTTTTTTGTAGATTTCAACCGTTCATCAAACCAAAATATAGCACCACAAAATTCACATCGATGAATAGGATCAACAATATCCCAATATTCAATATCTGAAAACAAAAGTATATTAATCAACATTTAATTTAAAAAAATCAATAATAACTGGCAAAAAAAAATTTAAATCACAAAAATACAAACAAATAAATAAAATAACTTACAGTCAACATCATTATCATAACATAATGAATCATCAGGGTCCAAATCAATTATCTCCGAACTATCATTATCAAAGGACAGAACATCGTTAAATATGGGCTCTCTGGACCTTAATTCTTCAACATGAATATCATCTCTAGCTAAATGATTTGGAAAAGTAAAACTTCAAACATTACGCTCATTTACGACACAAAATAATAATTATTTAACAAAAAAAAAGTGAAATAACTAATAATACTTATAATAATATACAGTAGTAATGAACAATTTTAATAAACATAATGAAATACTTTTGAATTTTGTTGTTTTCCGTACAAATCATTGTTTGAATTAACAAACTTATCTCCAAATACATAACGGAAAATTGATGATGAAGCTGTGTGTATATGTGTATTCATTTCAAAATCTTTATTCCCCGCACAAAAAATTGGAATATAAAATAAGTAGGTTTACAGTAAAGAAAAATAAAATAAAATTAAAGTACATAGTTTTTATTTAAAAATAAATAAAAAAGTTATTAAACAATTTAATGTATAAAAACATAAATTCATATTAACCAAAAAAAAAAATACCTTGTACATTTTTCTGATGTGGAGACTGATTCCGATTGATGATTTCTGAACTTTGTAGCTTCCTCATTATTCAATATTAGCTTAAAAAATAACATAATAAAAAAATAAACAGTATAATAAAATAAATTAACAGTATATTATAGGTAAAATTGTTTGTTTAAACATAATTGATATTTGTGAATTGACGTTATCAATCAAATCCATTATAAATTGAATTTTAGATAAAGTTAAAATTAAATTTCAATTAAAAAAATAACGATAAACTAACTATACGCACAAACAACTTAAATAATAATCTCTAATATTTAATAAAAAAAAGTAGATCACAGATTACCTGGAAAGTTGATGTTTGTACAAACAGGACCTTGATTTATATACAAATAAGAATAGAATTAATAAAAATAATTTTATTTTTAAGAACATGTAACGAAATATTATATATCAACATATAAACATATTATTAATTTAAAACATGATTATCTAAGACCTAACATAATTAATCAATCAATTAAATATTTATAATAGAAAAAATAATACATATGATTTAATTCTTGTGCTAAATATCAATGGATCTTAATTACATTGTGATTAATATTAAAAAAAATGGCCAAACAGAATTAATAAGTCTAATAAAGTATTAGAAAATAAAGAGTTTCATTTACAAATTACCAGGAAAGTAGACTATTTGTAGGAACTAGAGCTTGAAGTTTTCACAAAATTATACGAATATGTGATTAATCAATCAATGAAATATTTATAATAAAAAGTTTCATTTACGACATACAGGAAAAAAGACAATCGGTAGGAAATGGAATTATTTATTTAGAATATGATTACCTAAGAACTAACATAACTAATCAGTCAATAAAGTATTAAAATAAAAGCAGCAGTTCACGACTTACCAGGAAATAAGACGGTTTGTAGGAACTATAACATGGTGTTTTCACTGAATTATATGAATATGTGCGACGGGGATTATTTTGAGACAGTATAGATGTAAACATAATTTATCAATAACGTAATGAAAATAAATATATATTTGTTAACAACTTACCAATAGAGTAGAAGGCTTGAAGGAGCTACACCTTGAAGTTTTCATAAAACAATATATCTATTTGATGAAATATACAATATATAAAAGTTGTATTTATAGAGTTTGAATGACAAATAACAATCCTACATCATACCATAAAATTATAACAATCCACCACTTTTCAAGGAAAGCTGATGGGAAACTCAATTTAATTATAAAAAATTAATGTTGTTTTTAATTAGCGAGATTATGGAAAATTACAAACATATATGAATCCCTACACAATTAATAGTAATTGACCAAAATTTAATGATGAATATTTCCATGTTTAGTTTTTTTTATTGTGGAATATTAGTAGATATTGAATTAATTCAATTAGAAGATTATGTGTGTCGTTAATGTATACATTTAAATACGTAATTTTAGTATACATTTTTTATTTTTCCCATGATGAGTAGAAGTTATTTTATTTTAATTAAATATTAAATATTTGTTACTAATTTAGCATGGTGATTTATTTATTTTCATGATTATAGTTTAAAATTATTTTTCAAAGAATATGAAAAAAAAATATCAAACAATGGATAGTAAAATATTCATGCTATCATTAGATAACATATATTAATTCAATCATACTATTTTTAAAAATCCGCTATACACTACAGGAAATTTGAGATTTCGCGACGAAAATATTCGTCACTAAAACATCATTTTTCGTCACAATTGATAAAATGTGACGATTTTTTTTTGTAGCAGAGTTCGTCATTTATAGTGCGTGGTATTTTGAAAAATGTGACGGTATATTAATTAAATCGAAAGGGCATCATTTGGTGACGAAAAAAGTTCATCGTCCCTAAATGTGTCCATCTATTGTGACACATAAATTGTCTTTAGGCATCAAAAATTAAATCACTTAATATGACATTTCGTCACTAAAAGTTCAACTTTATGTGTTTTTTAAATAAGTGTCACAAAAAAAAGGTTACTTTAGTGACATTAATTTTGTCACAATTAGCTTGATTATTTCGTCACATTTTCTATATTCGTCACGAAAGAGTTGTTATTCGGTGACGAAATGTTGATCGTCGTTATATGCGTACATATAAAATGACAATAAAAATTGTCACTAAATAGTTTGATTTAGTGACAAAATTTTTATTGTCGCAAAATGATGTGGAAATTGTGACGAACTATTATTGTCACTATAATGTATTATTCAGTGACGAAAATAATATTCATCACTAGAAGTTTAGATGTAGTGACAATATATTGTTCGTCATATTTGACATTTTTTCGTCATGAAAGAATTGCCAAAAAATGAAAAAAAAAAAAAAGATCGTGGTTATATATATATAGGTAAAAGTGACAACTGATTTTAAGTCTCAAAAATTGGACTTTAGTGACAAAATACTCATCGTCGTTAAAGACGTAAAAATGGTGACAAAATATTTTTTGTCATTAACAAATATTATTCAGGGACGATGATGATAATCGTCACTAAAGAAATTGATATAGTGACAACATGTATCGTCATGATTAATTAACATACCGTGACTATTATTTCGTCATAAAAATGAAACATATTGTGACGCATTTATTTCATCGTGAAATAATTATTCCTATTATCAATTTATTTGAATTTTTATATATTAAATCAGTAATTAATACTAAATAATAAATATTACAATAAAAACTAAATTAATTAAAGATAAAAAAATATTGCATTAACAAAAAACTCCGTCAAACAATTAAAAAAATCAATCAACAATATTTGTTATGAAAACTACATGAAAACTATAAACTAAAAAAAAATAATGTCTTATATGTCTTCAAAAATAAATTCCATGCACTTCAAACGACGAATCTGAAATCTTCTCCTCCTTAATTAGATATCACCTATAAAAAGGATATCATATCAAAAGATGAATTTATAAGAAAGCATAACTCCGTAAAGTATCACTTTCATACTGCTGTTAAAAAAATAAACGTGTTTTCACAAATACATCATGTGATCAATTCTCCAAATCCAGAGCAAGTCACACAAGCATGAAACAATTTAAGCTATACTAAATCTCGGATCTCAAAGTAATTCCTTAACACAATCAAAATCTAAGAATGAGTATAGCAAAATTACACTAACTTGTTTTAATCATTACATCCACGAACTAAAAAAATGCAATATTTACTTCACACACAATGTAATTAGCACAATTTGGTAGTGAAATATACAAAATCAAGACTACCATTATCTATATACATGCAATACACATATAACCTAGCTAAAAAAATTAATTTGTATCACACACATATTATGTTTGAATCAAATCGAATTCTAATGCTCTAAAAAATCAAAGAATTACAAAGATCTACAAGACCTAATTGCACTTGAAATAGCATCAACAAGACCTAATCTCGAGAGTGAGAAACTAGTAGTTATCACATTCTCTTATTTGTTACACATGTTGAACACAAATAAATCATAATATATGCCCTCTTCTAACACATCCAGTTTTAAAGCTACACATATGAGTAGTACTACTAAAAAAAAAAATGAAAATAATAAAGTAAAAATTTAAAGAGAAAAATAGAACCTAACCTTAATTATATGTCAATCCCTTTGTCCCTCATGAAAGCCATTACTTTGTTCATAAATGCATTTTGCTCGTGAGAGTTTCTTGATGAGAATCTCATTTTGCTTCGAGAGTTTGGCGGTCATTATCATTTTGAGCTTGTAGTTCTTCCACTTGAGCTCTAGAGTGTTGCAACTCTTCTTGTTGTTTCTCTTAGCTCATCTTCATATTCAGCGAAGAATTGTACAATGAACTCCGCCTACTACTCGGAGGATTTGAACCGTAACCATACCCTTTGGTATATCCAACCATGGCCCAACACCTCCAAGACTATCTCGTGTTCTTTTCTCTCTTCTTCCGAGCTCAACATATTCATCTCGGCTTTTTTACGTTTCATTGTTTCCTAGTATTTAAGCATAAATAAAGTAAATAAAATGCTCAACCGAATTGAAAAAACAAGTAAATTAACCTCAATAATAACATAATCAAATATCATAAATGTCTACACGACTTACCCAATTTTCTTTTGCCTTGTGGGATATCCACTCATTATTCTTTGTCTTTTGTGGGTTTTCTCATACAAGTAAATCCTATCGCATCGTTCTTTAAGTTCAAGAGACTACAAAAAAATATTAAAAATCAGCTACTTCATCATCATACCCATGATTGAAATAAAATATTCAGAAAACTCATAATTACCTTCTTTTAATGTTTATATGATTTAATTATTGACATATCATTCAAGATTGCATATAAAAACAAAAAAGCAGGAGCTCAACATCAACGTTGATATCATTAGCCATATTCTTTTTTTATTGTTGAAAATTTGTAATATAACATTTTAGTTGATTAAGGTACCAACAAATATGCGGAAACCAACACATACTTAAGGAACCCTCGATATTAAAAGCAAACACATACTTAAGGAACTGACAGTATACTTGAAAACATATACTCACAAGTTCATGCGATCGGACTGAGAAAGGCTTTCGTCCAGCAGTATGATTGCATAGCATTTTATCCCTGTTGCTTTTATTGATTTCACTTAAACGCTGCAAGAGCATTATAATTGTAACAAAACAAATCAGAATTTTTGCATTTAAAAGTGTTAGCCATTAAAATTATAAAATTATGTGCATTAAAATTAGCAAAGTTAACGTTACCTTGAATTCAAAAAAGGCAAAATAATCACGAGTTTTTCCCGTTATCTTGGTTGGGACAGGGCCTTTGGTTTGTGATCCTTAGCCTCCTCTGTAGATCTGATACTTAAGAAAGTCAGATGCAACTTATAACGCCGTTGCTTTAGAACTTTCTCTCAATCGATCGACCAGGCTCCGCTTCACTCCAGCCTTATCAACATTCAAATCCATATGCATCTACAACTCGCATAGAACATGCAAATTAGAATAAAAGAAGGTCAAAATAATATATTAAACACATAATTTTTTTCAACTCATACTGCGGATGATCAAACCACGGCTTCAATCCGGTTTCGATCTACCTCTTTTCCACCGTATTGGTATGGGAGAACTTTTTGGCGTTACTATTCCAATATTAGTTGCCAATTTAACGATTGTCTCGCATTTGTTGGTCTCCCCAACTGTTGGATCCACCTCAATCTTAAACTTACCAAACCATCAAAGTACTTGAAAAATCCTTTTCCAAATTGTTTCACCACGAGTCCTTTTCTTTGAAACTGGAGCTACACGTGAACAAAAAGCATATTTTTACAAGATATAAATTCTTATACACGATTTATTTTAAAGATAATGAAGAACACATAATAAACACCTGAAAATATAATACTTTACCTGTTGCAGAAGCCGCATCTTTGTTTGATGCATGCGGGATGCTCTCCGTAGATGGAATTGGAGAAGTTTCACGTACGGGTTCTAAAGCCTCGAATCTTAAGTCCGAGAAATTGTTTTCAGACTTCGAGTAAAAGGTATAATAGGATTTTGAGGACAACTAGGGTTGTGTTTGTTTGGCAAAGTGTTTGGACGCCCTTTTTGGAGTGTTTCATCTTGAAGTCCTGTAACTCTAACATTAGTTAAAGCTCCCTTGAAAAGAGATTGTCTGGAAACGAAGCGCTTCTGTTTCAAGTTCGATGGACCTCCGGGAGCCATATCTCAAACCTGAAAAATGAAGAATTGTTAACTCAATCTAATAAAAGAAAGAAGAAACATAGGAGGGGCCACAACCCGGCCCAAGGTTCTAATTGATTTACTACACTAAACAATATCTAGCTAAATATTTTATTTCCAACACCAAACAATATCTAGGAAACAAGAATCTCAATATAAAAATCCAAAACACAGATAATTTACCAATTTCAAGCTACATATTTTATATCTATCTCCGTGTGGAGGCAAACAAAAACGTTATGTCCACTAGCAAAACCGCATGTTGCAGACATCCTAATCCTAACACAGATATACATAACAATACAAATTATGCATTACGTGAATTTAATGCAAATTCATTTCAAGAGAGAAAAATGAGGCTAAATGGTGCAGATTGTAAGAAAAGCAGGAAATGGAACTTTAATCAGAAACCGACAAAGAATAATTCAATGGAATTGGCATTATAAAGGAAACATATAAGATAAAAAGGAGATTTGATTGTTCAAGAAAGGCTAAAATTTTAGTAGGTGTTACTAAAGATCCAAAAAAATGGAGACTTCTCTAGTGTTATTGAAAAAAGCGTAAATAATAGTACTTCAAAATTTTCTGAATTTAAAAAGAACTAATATCTTTAACCAATTCATATGGCATTGGCAATGCACAACTTCACTTCCATGTACAATTTATGTCCTAAGACAACCTCCAAACAACCTAATCTCACTACATAAAGATAACATAGATTCATTGAACAACTCTATGCACTAAAAAAAAGATTGCAAAAAAAAGAGGCAATTCCACAATAAAGGAAAGAAAAAAACTGATGCGTCCATACAAGCAATTAAAATTGTCACTTATCACTTACCACTGCAAGAAAGCCAGGATAAAAACAAGTATTACGAAGCAAATTAAAAAAAATATTAGGGGACTAGAACACTTCTATTACTGTGATTAGAGCCAAATATATGATTGCAAACTTAAGTTGTCACCATAAACCTCATTTTCCTCCTTCTGTAAAGCCTAAAGGCTACTGCTCCAACCTTCCAAAGGAAAAACTTAGGTCATCATAATAAAAATGTTCTGTAAAAACTTAAAGAGAAGCATGGATATCGCATTAAACTGTTTCATCCAACACCAAACAATATCTAGGAAACAAGAATCTCAATATATATATAAAAATCCAAAACACAAAGAATTTATTAGATCAAATCAAGTTTCAAAATCCCATAATCAAAACATAGTGCATATACGTACCCATTGGCAACAACTTATTAAATTTAAAATCATTTATAGATCAGCATATGAGCATACACCAGAAGCCATATCAAAAGCAAATTGAAAAACAATAGCATCTGCTTTCAAAAATCCACCCATACAACAATTAATTCACTCATATGTAAACGTAATCCATACAACAATTAATTCACCCATATGTAATCTAGTAAGGCAAAACGCATTAATCTTTAGCAATCAAGAAATCATCGTAATAAAACCCAAAAATCATTAATCGTACTCCAAAATCGGGAAAACACGCAATTTATTTTGCGAGCACCGGTTATTGAAGAAGGCAGTCAAAGACAAAATTGAAGAATTACCGTAAATTGAAGACAATTGAAGAGAATTGAAGAATTACCAATGCTCGAATCGCAGATTCTGAGAGAGAATTGAGCCCGGTTTTGTCGAGAATTGGAGCGGAGGTTTTTGTAGAGAGAATTGGAGTGAAGATTTTTTTATAGAAGGTGGTTATTGAAGAAAGCGTATGATTCGCATAAACTTAGTACGTGTATCATAATTCCCTAATTTTCTTGATTCAAATGAAACTTAATTTTTTAGTAACCCGCAGTAATCATTTTTGGCTCTCAAATTTCATTAGTCAAAACTTTTAATTTGGTATATATGGTATGTTGGTATATATATATATATATGGTGATTGTATGTATATAAGGGGATTTTTAAAGAGTAGAATAGCTTAAAAATTTTAAGAACCCGCCTAAAATTATTTTTCCTCTCAAATTTCATTAGTTCATAATAATTAATGAGATTAATACCTTATATAATGAATTTTGAGGGTATGATATATGTAATTTATTTTATTAAAATATGTAATATATTTATACTATAAAAGTGCTATTTATTTTTAATGACACAAGTTGCATGTTTTAGTGTACATATGTTGAATGTTTCAATACAACTAGTAGCATGTTTAAAGATGTACTTGAATTGCATAATGTACTCTTAAATATTTCACCAAAACTAATTTTATTCGAGTTGAGCCGAATAGGTGTTGTTCCAACTTGTTTGAAATGTTATTGAGCTTTGTACATCATTCTTGAGCTTGTTTAATAATTAAGGGGTGTTTGCAAAAATTATACTTTTAAAGAATTGATTAAAATTATTGATTATGGGAAAAATTATTTTTTTAGTAGAAGTTGATAGAGTTTTTAAAAAAAAATTAAAAAGAAGTTGATATAAAAAAAAAAATATATTAATATTAAAAAAATGGCTTATAAGCTACCAAAAGCACATGCTTATAGCTTTTGAGAGCTCGTTTCATCTAATAAAAGAGAAATAAAACACTTCAAATTGCTTCTGCACACAATTTTATGTGATTATAATCCATATAATTTTCTAAAACACCCCCTTAATTGAGTTGAGCTCGAGTGAGCTTTAATCAAGCTGAGCACGAGTCGAGCTCGAGTAATTTCATATATTTACACTTAATTATCTTATCTTACTTATCGAGCTCAAGCTGAACTTTAAAAGTGTATTATAAGGTGGTGAACGTTGGTGATCATATAATTTATATATTTTTATTTACCAGAGGTGGCAATGTAGTTTACTTCTTCCGGCTTTAACAATAATCACTTCCAAAATAGTTTCAAACTTTTAAAATAAGGAAAAAATATTCTAAATTGTGAAGTTATCAGTTTACATAAAGTACAATATATAATGAAAGGTATTAGTTCATAAGAATTATAGCATTAGTTCATATGAATTACCATAGTAGTTCATCTAAAATTATTTAAGCACATTTTAGGCGATTTTCAAGCAAGATTTAAGCCCAAGACTAAAAATCGGAGGTGGTATTTGTCTCAATCGGGGCCGTGCTTTCCATGAGTCGAACAAGTCGTTTGACTTAGGCCCAAAAAATATGAGGACGGTACAAACAAACACAAATCAATACCCATACATCCTTTCAAAGTGTTAAAGCGTCAATGCCCGTTATGCTCCATCTCAAGCAAGTGTGTATATATTTTTTGTATTTTAAGGGTCTTTGTCTTTGGTCAGGGGCTTTGGGAGTAGGAAATTGAATGAAATGAAAAAAACGTATTTTACTATTTTATAGTACTTTCATTGTATGCTACAAATTACAATGATCTAATTTTTTTCTATATTATGGATGAAATAACTATGATTCATTCGGTCTCATTTTTAATGTACTCCTTTAAAAAAATTATCCAAGTGATATTGTTAAGCTAGATTTTTTTTTTTTTTTGTTGATTTCATTTACAATAATTTTTAACAAGCTAAATAAAATTACATTTTAATGAATTCACATTACATTTTTAACAGGTAGCCATACATATGAATTAATCATTCATCATTTTAAGAGTGACTCATTTGCATAAACGTGCCAACTGGGAATCAAATATGAATACTGATAGAGGAAGAAAATGTATAAAGAACCAAAAGGTAAAAGATAGAGGAAGAAAATGATTCTCATAGTTAAAAATATTCACAAAATAGAGGTTCGGTATCCAACCAATCACCATCACTCAATCTATCCTTTATCACCGCAAAGAAACCCACTCTCTTCCTCTGTTTCCTCCAAAGACTTCCTTCCGATCTTTCTTGCTCTCTCCTTGCTTTTACGTCTCTCCCAGATTCCTCGGTCCTCGGATGCACGCTCAAGATTTATTTATTCAAATACTCGAAAAAACAGATCTAAGAGACGGAAGACGAACACCAAGAACTTTTGTTCTCCAAAAAAATCTGCAAGCATTAAACGCAAAAATGAATACTTGAGAAATTACAGTAGATTCACCTAATGAACGAAGTGGCATGAATAACTTAAAGAATTAGAGTGCAATGTATGCTATACACTTCTTTGAAAGCAAATTTGGATAAGGCATATTTCATCAATTTGCTACTGTCAAAATCTGAATTTTTAAGACAAGAGGATCACAGTCCACCAACATTTAGATTGTTAAAAGAAATTTGATCAATAGGGTCATATTTAAACTTTGACATCTAAACATTTCTATAAATCCACAAGTACTTGGAATGTGAGCATATTAAACCCTCATTTCATCCTTATTCATGTTCATTCATTGGCTAATCTTGGGTTGAATGAAAAGCCTCTAAACAAGACATATTGATCAAAAAAAATCATTATACTGAATAAATTCTAACACATTTCTATAAATCCACAAGTCCTAACACATCTCACATGACAGTCTTTAATAATTCAATCCCCACGATCTAATTTCAAATTCCAACAAGAAATCTTGTTTTGTTTTTCATAAAAAAAAATGAAACTTTAGCATCAACATAAGCGATTTCTAGTTTTCTCTTGAATCACAGAAATAAGAGAGACAGCAAATTAAGGAAATCACAATTCAGACTTTGAATCCACATGAATCACGAAAATAAGAGAGAATTCAACAATACCGATTCGATAAATCACGATGATTGAATATGATATGCCTTGATTCTTCTTCACCGATTCAACAATATTTTTTTTTTCATGGATCGAATGTGACGAAGACAAGAAACTAATCTTTATTACCTAATTTGATTTAATGTGACGAAGACAAAAAAACTAGAGATTGAATGTGATTGAATTTACTTTCTTTTAAATAGTTTTAGAAAATTCTCCAATCTTCAATCACCTAAATGACCCTATCTCACAATTCTCCTCAATGAAGATACATATTCTCATTGAAAGAAATTAGATTATATTATCTATCAACAGAAGCAAGAACCAGATATCCCATATTAGATACCAAAGACATGGGAGAAGAAGACTTCTTGTATTCTCTAGACAATCAGTGAACACAAACAGGTTTCAACAATCAAATAAAGTAAATATCGAAAAACTTAAATTGTAGAGATTTTAAGATAACTCACAAAATAAAACCCCGTCTGTAGAAGTTGTCCCTTGTTTGCTGCCAATGTGGGTGCATGCATATTCCTCAGCCTAGTCAAACATAGAAACACAACGTAAGTCTTGGAAACAATAACAATCAAATCATGAAAGTGTATAACAATATTCATAAATGCAACAATATTCATCAATATATATAACAATATTCATTAACCTTACAGATAGTCATCATCACTATCATCATCGGAAACACTATTTTCTTGAGATTCTTCTTCACTACTACAATAATCAACTAAGGTGTCATCTAACTCATCCTCATCCAATTATCGATGTTCAATTGTTCATGATCTTCAAAAACTTGCAGTTATCAATTCCTCAACTTCTTCCACACATGTGTCCTCCCCTTGCAGTGATTGTGTTTCGGCAAGACCGACTTCAAATGCATCATCAATATAATTCTCTTGATATACTTCTTGTTCTACTTGCGATTCATCGATATTCACGTCCTCATCTTGCATCTCATCAACATCATATATATGTCTATCTTTGGACTAGTTGCACCACTCGCCAATCTCCTCCTAATTTGGGATCATTAATGTAGAAGACATTGTCTCGCTTGATTAGCAAATATAAAAAGGATCATCCTCATACCATTTCCTGTTACTCTAATACTTGTTATATTTCCTTCCTTTTCGTATCCATGCCCCATTTTTCCTCCCTTGATCAAACCAATCACACTTGAACAACATGTAACATGTCTATCCTCACATAGTCAAGATAAAATATATCCGTCAAAACACCAAAGAATTCAATGTTCTCACCACCAAGTGATTCCGTCTACAACAATCCCACTATTTTGACTCTTATGACGATCATCACGCTCTCATCAGAAATCTCATTCCATTCACAATGCATCCGATGTACTTCCCTAACTAACCTATTAGGTGCACAAGCAAGAGCATAAAGAGACTCATTTACAAATTTTATCGAGAATCATGAATTACGACTCATCCGGATAAACAGTGAAATTGAATAAATAATTAGATGTAGGTAAAACATTATTTAATCACAAAAGAAAACAAAAAGCTTCACTATCTTACATGATTTTTTGAACCAATCTGGGAAATTTTCGTTTTGTGATCTTGATCTATATTGGTACAACCTTCAACGGGAGTTCTTGCTTGTGCATTCTACAAAAAAAAAGTCATTGCAAGTTTGGTAATTTGAAATATAATTTTCATAATCCTCAAAATGTTTACAGGATACATAATCAACTTACTCAATAAATGGTTCTATCTCATCGCAATTACGGTAAACGAACCATTGCACGTCGTTGTACTCATCCTCCTCGATAATTCAACATAATCCGGTAAGATCCTTAGGCATTTTTGATGAAGATCCATAGACTATCATCGGTTCCTATATCATTGTTTCGCCCTCTCTATTAAATCTAGTCTCAATTCCCTCAAGTACATTGAAGCGAGCGTTAAGCACTCTCTAAATGTAAGCTTCAAAGAACATTTAAAATTCGGGATGAGCTTTATTACACACACTTTGCTTCAATACACATAATGATCTTTATAATAAGAAAATATCATGTTATTATTATGTGAATAGTGTGAAATAAAATATTAATAAAATCACGATTCAAAATACAACCTCTCGATTGGATACATCCATCTAAATTGAACCGGGTCCACAAAGTAATGCCTCTACGGGTAAATGTGAAGATAAGTGGACCATGGCGTCAAAAAAAGGCGGGGAGGATAAATCTGTTCAAGTTTACACAAGATCAATGTGATATCTTCTCCCCATTTTTGGTAACTCGGACCTCTTCAACTTCCTACAACACCTGGCGTTGGAAGAAATGACCCAACTTCTGCTAATCGTCAACTACATTCTTGTCTAAGGATCCACGATACCAACCGGTAGTATCCGTTGTAATAGTATATGACAATCATGGCTTTTGAGTCCCGATATCTTCGATCACTTGTACCAACACAACGAGATGATTTAGAAGCATATCCATCCCAAACTTAACGGACTTTAGAAACTTCATTAAAAGGCTTGTCCCTTTCTTGTCTAGAACATAAGTAGCATCCCAATAACATACTTCCCATTACTTTTCTTAGACATATGCAACTCCTTGCGTATTTTCATGTCTTCTAAATCTAGTCTTGCTTTTCTTTGTATCTTTTGTTTTCCCTCTATATTCATCAAGGTCCCTAATATGAGACTATAAAATGTTTTTTTCTATATGCATTACATCTAAGTTATGTCTTAGCTTCAACTTGCTCTCCAATAAAGGCGGATCAAAAAAGATACTACGTCTCGACCAATTCAACTCATCGGCCGTCCTTTTTCTCTTCTTGTTACAATATTTTCCGTGTTTTTGAATCCCGAAGTCTATCCAACTGTAAACAACACATCATCCCCACTCAATTCTCTAGCTGGTTCCCCGTCTTCTTTTTTACCATTGAACTTTCTACTTCTCATCCAGGATGATCTTTTGATAAATTTAACGATGCCCCATGAAACACAACTTGTTTATTTAGTCTTTGAGAGCAAGTTTGATCATTACCAAACCGGGACAAGCCATGTATCCTTTAGTAACCCATCCGGATAGGTCACCATATCTTTGGAAAGTCGTTTATAGTCCACAAACAACATGCATCCGAAAATTTATTTTTACAAGAGACATCAAAGGTTTGAACCTTCAACCCACAATTCGATTAATTCTTTAACCAATGGTTGTAAGTAGACATCAATGTCTTTCCTTGACTTTTTCCCTAGTATAAGCAAAGACAACATAAGGAATGGTTGTTTCATGCAATCCCAAGGGAGATTCAACGGCGTTAGAATAACGAAGCCACATGCTATAAGTGGTGCTCATGTTTCCAAATGGATTAAAGCCATCGCTAAGGGCCATTCTAACATTTCTTGGATCATTAGCAAACCAGAAAACTCACTATCGAAATCTTTCCACCCTACGAATCATCAGGATGCCTCATATAATCATCATCGATCGTTTTTTTTCTTTAATGCCAAACCATTTTTTCTTAGAGGTTTTGGCGACATGAAAAGGCGTTGTAGTCTAGGTCTCACCGGGAAATACCTCAAGATTTTTTGTGGTATCTTTTTCCCTATACCATTGTTGATTTTCCAACGAAAGTTCCACAAGTAGGGCAAGCCTCTAAATTCTTATTTTCACTCCAAAATAAGGCACAATCATACTTACAAGCATGGATACATTCATAACCTAATCCCATATCACGTAAATCTTTGTTTAACCGTAGCAAGTGCGTGGAAGTGTCTCACCATCGAGGAAAAAATTCATCGGACCCAACATCATATCCACAACTTTATTGCTCAACTTGTTGTACACCTTTATATGGGAGCGGTTGGATGATAAATGATGTCTTTGAAATCTTCTTACAACCGTGATATAATTCGGCTTGAGTATCTTTCATGAGCCTCTCGAGATATGTAGGGAGACCACTAAAATCGTTATCCTCGGTTGGTATATTATCATTATTTGCTTGATTGTATTCTTGTAAAGGTCGAACAACATTTCGCTAACTCCATCATCTTCTTCATTGTGGGTCTTCGCTCTATCGGATCACTATCATTCTTGTACCCACGTCACTTAATCTAGGCTCACCATGATAAAACCACGTAATGTCAACAAAGTCTATCCCATTCTCCAATATATGATGCATAACAACTTCTTGATCTTTAGAAGATAAGTTCAAACATTTTTTACAAGGGCATCAAACATCACATGTTGGACCCATATTAGTTCTGACAAATTGCATAAAACTCTTTATTCCATCTACATAACTTTTAGACCACTTGGTATCACGCATCCAACTCTTGTCCATTTTGCACTACACCAATTAAATGGAAAAAGGATCACATATTAAATCCTGCCAACATATCCAAACTAACACCCATACTATCAAAGTTTCAACTTTTGCTGCAATTAAGTTTTTTGTCTGCTTTTCTGGAAATATAGAGTACGGATTGTGTCTATGGGAATGTTAAGTCAAGGTATCAACTTCAATTTTTCTACCAGATCCAAATAATGTGATTAAATTTCTAACTAGTTAAAGCGAGTAAAAATATAGTGTTTTTTCAAAAGTTTGGGAGGATACTTAACGGGTTCTAGCTTCTCACTAATATATTACACCAAACACTCAACATTTATTTTTTTACAAATTTTGCATAACTTATCACTCTCACTATTAAGTATAACATTTTTCACAATCATTATACAGATCATAAATTTACCGATCATATCTAGTGAAATTACATAATTCTCAGTAATACATGTAGAACACAAGCTCATATGATGGAAATTATATTTGAATGACCAATAAAAGAATGTAAAAGCAACCATCCAAATTTTATCAGACTTCCAACTAAAATATACCTTCATCTCTTACTTCAAAATATAAACTGAGCAACTTAAGAACCTCTATGCTCAAAAAAACGACCAACTCTCTAATCACCACACCTACAAACTATTCCTAATAACCACTAGTGGCAAAGGTTATTATACAAGTGTATTAATGCAGAGGTGTTCCCATATGTCTGAGAGGTATGAAATAAAGAATTCAAATCATTAGAGTTTTCTCGGGCATTTCAACTAACACCATGAATAGGCTTAAAAACCATTAACTTTGTGAAAGACAAGTCTTATTATTCTTTGTTTTTTCTTGGGAATTTGTAAATTTGCTCTTGTTTTTTTAAATTTTCAACAATTGAGCTTTTAAGGGGATAAGACATTAAACAACAATGCTATCATTGAAAAAAAGCAGTTAATCACCGTAGCGAAATAAAAGTGGATGGAACAAGAAACAGCATTCATAAATAACTATATTTAATTAGGAATTATCTCAAAAAACAAACCATAGAAAACATCAAATTTTTTATGTTGCCCATTGTGTTATCTAACATCAAAATCTTCATACCAATTGCAATAATTAATCCATTATCATCATATATTTCAATCAACCTCAATGGAAATGTAATCCCGATTAAATGAAGGAAAAAAAAAACCACTAAGTTTATAAATTTCTTGATACAAAAGCGAAGAATACATAAAGCCCATTTTTGCAAGAAACCTTGCTATCAAGAACTCATCAAGATTCAATATTTATCCATTAACATAGTCGAACTTTTAATGGTGTTTTTGACAATGAAGTCATTAATCAATATTTCCATCCTAATAACCAATTATTCAAATGAAGAACCAAATAAAAATGGACGAGACAAGAAACATAGCTTTCTAAATAAAAAATATTTATAACTTGATTAAATCACAAAATCGAACTTAACAAAGAACAAACTAAAAATTGCACAAAACATAAATAATCTCCATTATCCTGGATACTAATTGTGATCGAGTTTTTTTTGATACCCAAAAAACATCTTATGGGTTTTATGGCTACCTATATAATTAAGCAAGACAACAACTAAGTTTTAAAGACATATGCTATGCAAAAACACACACTTCATTATCGGACAACAAACCATATATTTAATGTATTTAGACTAATAAAGCATAATGGTCCTAAAATCGGTATTAGAATATAAAAGTTTCAAAAAGATGAATAAGATGAGTTTGAAGATGCTTTAGATACCAAAGAACTCTTAGCGAAAAGTGACTCGAGTCTTGACTCAGATCGACTCTCATTCTTAAGTTCGAGGTGTCATGTTCTTGACCCCATGCTTCAAAATTAGATAGTAAAACGAGCTACCAAAATGACACAAACGTGTATTATTTAGAGAGTCACACCGATAGAAATTTTTGCATCCATTTTATAAGAAAAACCAGGATGTCCGTGCATATGAGTTTGAATTTCATGGCATAGAATAGTAATCAAAAAACAATGAACTGCTCTCATTATTAACCAATTTAAAAAAATTTGAACACAACCAAATATTGTCAACTAACCTTTTTAGGTTATCAAATACTAGTAATTAATCTTGTCCTTATATATTTTTGATGAACTGAATTACTTTTTTTAGATGGGGTGGGGAATCCCAATTCACTCGAAAGTGTTAAACATGGAGTTGGACCAAATTATCCGGTATTTTTTTCTTAAACTTTTGATTTAAAGTGTTAAACATGGAGTTGGACCAAATTATCCAAATTCAAAAACAATAGAAAATACTTCCTTAACCTAACAAAAGAAAAAAAATTGTATGAAAGCCTAAGTTAATCAACATTTCTTATAATTATATCTTGATTACTTTACCATTCCTTTTCACCGTATCACAAAAAAGTAGTCATCCCAAAGACAAAATCAAAAAATACCAAAAACGCCAATACAAAACACTAAATCAATTCAAAAAATTGCAAGAGAAAAAACAAGAGAACTAAAAAACGCAAGAGAAAAGAAAGTATCAACATTCCTATAATTTAACTTCTTCAATCTTGATTACTTATTACCACTCCATTTCATATCACGCAACATCTCTGATTCATTCTACACAACCACCAAGTGCCACACCACATTCTTTAAAAAGAAAAAATAAGTTGCCACACCAAAATTCATAAGGTCTTTCAAAAATATCACGCAAATAACACCAAAAAATACAGAAAACTGGAAAAACAAGAATATTCCAGAAATATAGAATTGGATAATTTTCACGAATCAAGAACGTTTATTCACAAACCCAAACTTCACGCCAATTGGAAATATAGAATTGGAAGAGCGATTTACGGTAGGAATCGCCAAATTAGTGAAGTCATCTCTGGTTGACAAAAACGAAAGCTTGGAAAAGGACAAGGGTTCGAAGATATCACAGTTTCGACAGAAAGCTTGATAAGGTATTTTGCATTTATCAGATAATGCACTGAATTAGTTACTGTATCATGCATAGTTATGGTCATATATGCTATTATGTAATCGATTAACAGTGGCATCTAGGAGAAATTTGAGCCGATTTTCCAAGGGAAGGTATTTGTCAATGGTTACTGTGCAACACACCCTTTGAGTTGGTTTCGGGGTAATTTATTAGTGGCATACCAATGCAATGTTACATTGTTATGTAAATAAGTCGTCTTTCAATAGATTATGTGAGAATTTCTTTATGCCCGATAATATGAGGATATTGATTCTTGAGAAAAATATTGCCCTTAAGTACTAAAATTCTCAAAAGTTTCTTTTCTGGTGATGTTCTCGCAGCGGTAATGTAGATCCCGTGACATAGTGAACAAAATGCACATACATTATCCCATCAAAAATGTAATCACCCATCTCAAATCCAACATTAGTTCATCTAAAATCGAACTACCAATCTAATCAACATGGACTCTTTATAATTAACAATAGAACTAAAAAATACAAAGAATACAACTTCGAACATTGAGACCGGGTGATTACGTTCAAGTATAGATGCTCGAGAAACACAAAAAATTAAAGTATTGAAGTATAGATGCTCGAAAATTATGAACAAGCAATCATCAAGAATTGAAATTAAAACGAAAGCGTTGTATTCTTTGTGATGCTCAATTCCTCGAAAAATTTCACGAATCAATAAGGTTGACTCACAAACCAAACTTCACGCCAATTGGGAAAACGCCAAACTTAAATCGCGATTTCTTGGTAGGATTTAAATAGAACGCACCAAACTTAAATGCCAATTAGAAAACCCCAAATTTCAAGAATTGAATCGCCAATCTTCACAAACTCAAGCCAAATTGTTTTGATTCACGCCAAATTGTAGGATTTACGGTAGGAACGCACCAAATTTAAATCAGCGATTCGAGACCGAGAAAGTTCGTCAATATTTACATTTTTAATTCATGCCAATTTTGGGGGATACCGTTTGATTCACACCAATTTTGGGGATCTTTGTTTGATTCACGAGTTGCAAATAATTGGGAAAATTAGGGATTTTGTTATGATATTTTTTTAGACAATACATCTAGTTAAAAAAGTGATAAATTAATTAATTTACATATGGAGTGATGGGCGTAGTTGGCTAACCATTTCTTAGTAATTTTGAGGTTGAGTGTTCGAGTCTCTCTTACCCCAAATTCTTAGTTATTTTCCAAGAATTTAATTTATTTTTTTTTTTGGTCATAGGTTCAATTCTCATTGATGTATTTCTTTTTATATTGAATACTTAAGACAAATATAGTGTTTGGTCCAATGGTGTAGTATATCTTCTTTAGGTAAAAGGTCTTGTGTTCAAACCCTAATGGATGATTTTTTTATTTTTTGATTATTTTAATATAATTTATATTTTATCTTGAAAAAATTAATTAATGGCAAATATAATAAATAATAAACATAAAAAAAAAAAAAAAAATTATATCTAGCTTATTTGGTGGTTACTTGTCAAGTTTATTAAAAGGTTTTGTGTTTGAATCTTAATAAACAAATTTTTTAATAAATATTATATTCACGATTTTATTTAATAAAATTTATATTTTATACGGAAAATTTATTAATCGTTATTTAATAAAATCTATATTTTATATGAAAAAAAAAATTATTAATCGTCATCATATATAAATATTGGTGACGAAATACTATGTCAATATTTACTATGAACAATTAATGAAAACATAAAACCGTCATGAAAAAATTGAATATTATATGACCAATATTGATCGCCACTAATTAAAATGAAGATCGTCACCAAATAATATTGTGACCTTGAAATAAGTGCGTCATTATAAAATTATTATTAATCATCATTATATATAAATATTAGTTTTAAATAATAATATGTCACTAATTACTATGAACTATTAGCAACGAAACATAAAATCGTCATGAAAAATTTATATTATATGACCAATAATGATCATCACTAATTAAAATGAAGTTAAATTTATAATATTGTGACGTAAATAAGTGCGTCATTAAAAATGATTAATAATCGTCACTATATATTAATATTGGTGACGAAAAGAATATGTCACTAATTACTAATATTGGTGAATATTTATGTCACTAATTATTGTGAACAATTAGCGACAAAACATAAAATTGTCATGAAAATTTAATATTATATGATTACTATGATCGTCACTAATTACAATGACGATCGTCACCATATAAAATTATGACGAATTAAAAGCGTGTCACCATTCCTTTGAATAATTAATGACAAAACATATAGTTGTCACAAAATACTTTTTTTTCGTGACGTTGAATATCGTCACTAAATATGATGAATATCGTCACCAAAGTTTATTGTGACGAATTTCTTGTTTTTTGTCATTAAATTTTTGAATTAGTATTTTTCAAAGAATATGACAAAAAAAAAATTTGTCATGAATTCTCACTTTTTAGTGACGAAATTTAAATTTGTCACCTATAGTTAACATATGGTGACGAATTTTGTGTCGTCACAAAAAAACTCGTCACCGAATGTGGGATTTCCTGTAGTGATAGTTTTTTGAAACGATGGATAGTAATTTATAATTATTTAAATAAATATTTAATGCTCTAAAATTTGAAAGAAAATACTATTAAAGCATCCTTTAAGAAAGCAATTAAATGAATAAAAAGTTAAAAATAAATTTAATATATATTCTCTAGTGGAATTTTGACATAAAGTTATATCCATAAAATCGTACACATTATATTAATTTAACTACAATTATAAATGATACACGTAAAATAATAAGTGAAATACTCCAAAAATTAAAGGGAATATAAGGGAATATAAATTACAACTCCCTGCTTATAAATATAAGGAAATATAGTTATTAGAAGTGAAAAATTCTCAAAATTAAAGGGTCATCAAATTAGTGGTTGAATGGAAACGTTAATTAAGTGAACAAATGAGATCACAGTTATAATCATCACTATGCATGGGAAGGTTGTTACGTGGACGACAACAATCATCATGCAATTAATATTAATATCATAACTATATTAAATCATAAATAGAAATATTAAAATTCAAGTGTGCCACAATAAAATTATATTATTAGAAAATGTCAAGATTTAATCTTAAAACACAATAGATATAAATAAAGTACTTAAAAGTGTTTTGATAACTAATTCTCTTTCTTAACAGATAAAACAGATTTAGCCTTGTTCAAAGATCCACTACAAGATGACTTGTCTTCAAATGATCGTTTTAGCCCAGTATCAGTTTCTTCAAGACAAACAATATCAGTTTCTTCGAGACAAACGACATCAGTGTCTCCAATCGTTTTGTTGGGTGAAACATAATCATCACGTGTTGAACCAACTTAGTAAAAGACAATGAATAAAAACTATGTATAATTCATTTTTGAATTAATTAACTCAAATTAAATTTAATATAAAAAAATAAAAATAAACTATAAAAAAAATTAAATGTTACCTTGGACGTATTGGAAATTTCACTGCCTGCAGTTTGAAGATTTTTATTCCTTTGCTGAAAAAGAATAAGTGTTTAACAAAATAAGTTATAATATAATAACAATTTAACATATAATGTATTGACAATCGTATAAATTATTGGAATTTATAACAATATAATAAAGAAGATAAGTATTCAAACATCATTAGATTCATTAAGAGTTGAATATTTGTTGATCAATGATGAATCTGTATTCACCTTGACAACACTAAAAACACTTCTCTGTCGTGCAATCTCTTCTGGTTTTAATTGAATTATAAACAGAAGTGTCCGATTGATGAGATCCTGAATCTCAAGTCGAATGTTATATCCATCCTTCTGAAATTTAGCGAGTAATGTAAAAATCGTATCAGAATTATAATAAAATTATTTATTTCAATAATTTAAAATACAAATATACATAACAACTGAGCATAGAAAAAAATTGATTATTACAACTTACATCTTTAGAATTCTCCAACAACTCATAAGCTCTTTTGTGAAGCAGATCACAACAAATATTGTCCCACAGATTAAGCGTAATATTGCTTGTACCATCCTCAACAATAACTCTTATTCCATATCTAAAAACATTAATAATTATAAATAACATAATAAAATATAATTCAATTTTTAATAAAAATGAGTGAAAAAAATAATAACAAAAACTGTAAAAAAACAAATATGTGTGTACAAAAATAAATGATAATATACATACCTTATAACAATAGGAACATCGTCATTTCCACATTTAAGGCAAGAAAACGTTCCATTGTCCTTGAATACTTTTCTAGAACATTTCTTACACGAATAATATCACCAATTATCATAAGACTCCAATTATATTATTGTGGCACATATCCAATACATACCAACCTGCAAATTAAACACAATAAAAAATATAACAATAAAGTTATAAAATCCAATATAAAAAATTCAAAAACAAATGAAGAAACAAAATTACATTTCATATAAACACTAATCGCACTATTTTCGAGAACCCAATGAATTGACTTTACATCAAGACTAAGAGCATGATTGCTTTCACCAGATTCATAAAGAGAAGACCACGAAAATGACCCACATATTTGTTTATCCTTCGAGTTAACAACAAAACTATACAATATATATATATATATATATATATATATATATATATATAAACATGTGTTTCATATAAAAGTTCTCAAAATGTGTTTGAATATACAAAAGTTTACCTCCTTTTCAAATCAGAAATCTCTTTAATGTCGTCACCAAAAATAGTTTGTGAGATGTTGAAGGAATTTGATATTGATACTTCACCTGAAAAAATTAATGTACATTTTTTTTTACAAATTAGAATTTTGTCAATTAGTAAAAAGGGAAAAAAAATTACAATTCTATAAACATATGAATAAAAATTTATGGTCGAAACATTCTGAAAATAAGTACAGGTGGAGTGTCGTCTCCGGATATGTGAACTTTTCTCAATTCATCTATGAAATCACCCCAGAGGGAAACCTTCAACCGCAGACCCCTTGAATTATATATATAAAAAAATTAAAGTGAAAAGTAAATAACAAAAAATATAATATCTTAAATAAATAGACATACACAACAATCAATACTTACACATTGTTTTCTATGATCAAATCCAACAATTTTGTAGTTCTTGGCCCAACTTGTCTATCAACAATATCACCAATATAACAGACTCTGCCTATTACATCTACATAATGAAAATATCAAATTAAATGTTTAAAATAATATAAAAAAACTAAGTAATTATATATTTTAAAAAGAATAGTCAGTATATAAACATATATACAAATATTCATAGTATATAAAGTTACCAATAAGAAGATTCTCGTCAATTTCGTTATCAACTGTTAACTGTGAGAAGTCCCTAAAAAGATACATGTTGTAAGGAAAATCTATATCAGCTACTTGAACCATTCGAGTATTGGCAATGAACTGGATCTTAAATTTGTTAATGGTGGTCTTAAAGGGAGACTTGTCAGCAATGACAATGAAATTTCTAACAGTGTACAATCTGTCTTCCAGAATATTATCCTTGTATTTATCAAAATGATATGGCTTGATGGTAGCATGAATCCTATCACCCTGAACATGAAAGAAAAAATTAATATACTAAAAGATAAAAAAAAAAAAATGAATATATAAATATATATATATATTACGATATATATATATATATATTGAAAAAATATAAAAATAAAGCTTCGAATCATGGAATACACATTCTATGTTTCTTAAAGGATTATTAGCACCATAAACAGGAGCATGATAAACACGAACACATGTGTAATTTTAACAACCACATAGTTTTTGAAGGATTAACATGTTTAATCAATGATTGCACAAACAACATGTTCAAGATAGTTCAACAAACTGCAAATAAAAACAACTTGAAGAATTAGATTCTAAGAAAATAAAGTGAATTGCAAACAATATAGTGCACAAAGTGAACACAAGTAAATGAAGAGGGTGATGGAAAAAAATATGCAATCCATATATTTATAGATGGCTAAGACTTACAACACATTTAGAAAGATAATAAATTTAGCCAAATAATTTAGAATGTGAAAAAAATTAGCAAAAAAATTAAATATCAACACTAAGTTTACTTTTCAAGAATTTAGGGAATGCTAGACAAATTTTAATCGTATGTTATTTTCAATGTGAATACTATGCGAATACTATGTAAAAATAACCGTAAGAGTAAATAAGAATTTATTGAATGCTAAGTCAAATTTTCCATGTGTATTTGCCTAGCATTTTGTTATTAGTAAAATTAAATATCAACACTAAGTTTACTTTTCAAGAATTTATGAAATTATAGGAAAAAAATTACTTGAAAAAATTAAATATCAACAATATTCTTGAATACTCTTGTGAAATTAGGTAGATTATGGAATGCTGTAAGTTTACTTTTTTTAAATACATAATCACACAAGGGTTCGAAAAAAAAAATACATAATCACACAATAAATGAAAGGTTAAATCATGCTCAACAAATTGTCTTAAGAGTTCCTAAACACAAGCCAAAAAATAATTTTCTTAAATTATGATATACGTTTTCTTTTCTTTTTTTTTAATTAACAATTATTAGGTATAGATTATGCTGGTTTTAAGGAAATCAGATTCAATTAACCTTTGCTTCTAAGATGATCCATTCTAGAATTTATATATCTCACATGATAATTAATGAGCTTACGAAAATAGGCAAAATTACAATTAATTTAAAATTTTAATAAGGTCAAATCTTGCTGAATATACCAAATTTGTGAATAAAAGAGCAAATCTTGCTGAAACAATTTTACATACCAAATTTATTATTTTGTTGTAACCTACCCTTAATTGCTTAATTATAGCTCGTGCATGACCAATTCAGTTAATTAACCTACGCCCCAAGACATATCTATTTTATTTGTTAAGATATATATGGAAATATACAATATTTAATATAATTAAATAGATAAACATTATAACTCTATATATATGTATCACAATTTTATAAGATTTTATAATTCCTTATATATATATATATATATATATATATGTATATCACATTAAATGAGCATATTAAAATTATAATAATGACAATTGCGTAATTGATGTAAAATCATACTATATCACATAGAGTTTTAATATGCAATTAATACTGCCCCATAACAACCACTCAATTTTGCAAAAAGTAAAAAATCAAAATGAATAATAATTATCAAATTTGATCAAAATGAATAATAATTAGCGACATATATATATCATTATTTCATAGATCGAGTTTAAGGGAATAATATATGATCAAATGTAATTTTTACTCCAAGTGTTTGATCAAATATTTGTAATATGTGTTTTGCTTTATAGTAGGCATTTCGAAGTATTATGGTTTCAGTAAGGTGGAATAATGGAAGATTTATTTGTGCTAGAATAGGGTTTGGTGTGGTTATGATGAAGTTTACTCTTCTCCATGAATTTTGTGTTGATTTTTCTTTTCTCTTGTTTGAGTTTTCAGTTTGGTGTTGTTAAATAATACTAATATACTCGATGCCTGGGGCAGCCAAAGAAGCCTCATGTAAGAAATTGCATATAGAAGATGATGAAATAACTTTTATTAATTCCCTACACTAACTTCCTACCACTCAAAAATTCTTAATATAAAACAATATAACATTACAAATATTGTACCATCAGACGCAGAAGCACAAATCATACATCATTCGGGAACAGTGTTCTTGATTGCCTTGATTTAATTAGCACTATTGGTGGTTGTTATGTTGTTCATACTATGAGGACAACAAATATTGCGGCACACTCTTTAGCTAGGAGCTCGAGGTCTTTTCCGAGTTCTCATAGTTGGATCGAGTCTTCATTAGTTGTGGATGGTCTTCTCGATTCCTTTTGTTCCTCTTGCATGAGTAATAATATGAGTTAAGCGTTATTACGCTAAAAAAAAATTGTATATAACTCTTATACAACTTGAAATTAAAATTCCTAACGAAAACAAAGTGATTAAAAATCAGAATTATTTTTGCTTGAGAATGAATTTTTTTTAATGATGGGACTTCTCTTTAAATAGCAGTAAGAACAAATCAATGGGACTTGAATTGAGCATGTAAATAAAGACATATTAAAATTAGTAAAATAAAGGTTAAAAATAAAATAAATAATTGATGGAAAATAATGGACGATCAAGATTAATCAACAAAAAAAATCAACGACCATAAAAGAATAGCGCCAAAACTATAAAAGGAAAAGATTTTCCTATTATATATTTATGATAGGGAAAAAAAATTATCTTATAATAATAGACACTACTACACATTTAAGCTTGCACAACTACACTTGGACAACTCTTTTTTCAAACAGCTCTCCAAGCTACAGCTTGGAGAGCGGTTTTAATTAAAAAAAATAATAAAAAAATAGACAGCGGTTCAAAACCGCAATCCAAGTACAACACTTAGAACCGCTGTGCAAATGTGTTAGACAACGGTTTTGAACCGCTGTCCAAGGGCATAGTTTGGACAGCGGTTCGGAACCGCTGTCCAAGAGGTCGGATAATTAATATATATATATATATATACACCCAAATCGCGAACCAAAGGAAATTTTCCCCAAATCGTGAATTAAACCTCCAGCTGATATCGAAGCCCGGCCTTCTTCCTCTACCCTAAATCGAACTCCGCCACGCGTTCTCCCCTTCCACCGCCGCCGTCGCCTTCCCATTAGCTCCAAATCGCGAACCAGAAGCCCTAGCCTCCTCCTCCCTCTCCCCCAAATCGAACCATCCGCCGCACGTCCTCCCCTACCGCCGCCGCCGCCGCCTTGTTGCCAAGCTCCCCTACCGCCGCCGCCTCCTAGCTTTCTCCTTCCATAGGTAATTTTTCTTTTATATATATATATATATTGAATTAATATTGTGTATATGTATATATATGTTAGTATGTATATATATATTAGGATTAAATGTTTATATAATTGTGTTTGATTTGATTAATTAGCTAATTTGTTTGGATTAATTGTTGTTAGATGAACAATTGATGCTTGGTTTATATATTGTTAATTGTTTATATATATATATATATATATATATATATATATTGTGTGGATTTGTTTAATTGTTGTTAGTGGCTTTGTTTAATTGTATGTATATTGATGTATATATGTATATCATGTATATTGGTGTATATATGTATATTGGTGTATATATATCATGTTGTATGTATTGGTGTATGTATATTGTTGTATATATATTGGTGTTTGATGCACTCAAGGTGTTTGATAATATGCTTGTGTAAGGATTTAAACATAAATTAGTGTTAATTTATTAGGATTAATGTTGTTAGTGTTAGGGATGAACAACTTGTTAGAGATGAATATATATTGTGTGGCTTGACTTGATTTTTTATGCTAATTTAGATATGAACAATTGATGCACTCAAGGTGTTTGATAATATGCTTGTGTGAGGATTTAAGCATAGTTTTGAATATTGTTTGTTTTTTGTTTATTAAATGTTGTTTCTTATGCTTTACAGGATCATGTCTCGTTTGCCATATCCCGGAGATGATGGAGATGATGATGGATATTCTGATGGAGATCATGGCGCATATGATCATGGTGCATATGATCGACATCATCCTGATGACTTGAGAGAGTGTGACACTGATGCTCCCACCACCACTAGCAGCTCCGGGGAGAAGCGCACTCGGGGTATAGTCACCATGTCATCTATTAAGAGAGCTCGTAGCAAGGGGAAAACACTTCAGGTAATTTTATTACAATTGAACAGTTTGAAATCGATAAATATATTGATTGATCTTTGAACATAATTAAATACTATGTTATTGCAGTTATAGTTCAATGAGTTTGGACAGGCAATAGGAAAAGAGAGTGAGTCTTTGTCCTTCTACATTGGAGCTGCAGTCAGGAGCGTGATCCCTATCGTGCTACCAGCCAAGGACTGTCGTAGCCCCAAACTGACTCCTTTGAAGGAAAGAATATGGGACGAACTTACGGTATGTTAATTATATATTTATTGAAAGTTGTAGTATGACCCTTAAATTTACTAAATTGTTATGTTATATGCGTATAGACTACATTCAGAGGTCTTGACCACACAAAGAAGAAGCAAATATTGTCGCAAGCTGGAGTAATAACCAAGAATTTTCGAACTTGGTTGAGAAGTAACACACGAGATCCGAAAACTGGTCTTTACTCGATTAGTCCACCTCCGGCGTATCAGAATAGCCCTATGGTGGCTCCATACTGGGAGGAGTTTGTGAGCAGAGCTATGGAGGATGATTTCCAGGTAAAATTGATCAATGTCATTTCCTCAATTTCTAATGCATATATTTTTTCAGTGTTTATTATATTTCTATTATACTGTAGAATAGAAGTAATAAAAATCGCGATCAAGCCAAGTCGATGGAGGCGCGATATCGTGGCTCGAACAAAGGTTATGCACGAATAAGAGAAAATATGGTGAGATCAAAATCATAACTTTAAATTTTTTTTATATATTCACTTTTAATATATCTAATAAAGGGACACGTTCATCACTATCGTAGAAAGAAGAAAGAAGAAAAACTGGAGAGAGTGAGCCTATTGTTACCCGTTTCGACTTATTTCAGACTACCAGAAAGGGTCGAGATGGGAATATTCACGATCCCAGTGCACAACGCATCATCGAAGAAGTGGTAATCTATCCATTAATTTATCTTTCAATTACAAACTATTATTTATAAACAAATAATTAAATAATTATCTTTTTGTTTTTGTGATTCAGGAGCGTCTATCTCAAACCATGACGCCCGACGACATCCGCATTATCGACCACGATGATGATTTTGGGCCGATTTATATAGGTCGCCGGAGCATCCCTACCGCCACTTCTGAGTGTCGGATATGGCGTGACGAAGACATCGTTAGCGATGGCACCTGGTCTTCAAGCCATGAATATGATGGGTATACTAACGGAACAAGTTGCCAGGTTGTCTAAAGATGTGGAACGTTTGAGGTCCGAGAGAAGAACGAGCCACAGAATGTCGTCGAGTGGAGCAAGTTGTGAACATAGTGTCACTAATGCTATGTTTTTAGCTAACCCTAGGGACGACTTTATTGAGGCACTTCAAAACGTCTCTTAGGTATCAGATATGCATGTCTCACATTTGTTTTAATTAAAGACTAGTGTATTAAAATTTTCTAACTAAATATCTTATTCGAACAGCCAACGACCTTTTACTACCTTTATTTGGAGGATCCTGATCGGTTGGTGGCCACATGAACGTTGCACAGCTCCCATGGAATGATTCATGGTCATCCCATCACTCCTGGTTTCGTGAGGGTCACATTCGATGTACCCGTGTCGGACAAGAAGGATTCAATGATTGTGCAAAAACCAATCGATGAAGCCGTCACGAATCGAACGGCTGGTCGGACACTTCATCGAATGGCCGAGCAACTTGGTCTCTAGCACCATGAGGGTAAAATATATGTTATTAAAATTCATTATCTTATTTGTGGTTCTAAATAATATTGCAAACTAATTGTAGAATCTGCCGACACCACAAATGCCTCGGAAAAAATCACCACAAAAGGCTAAAGAGAAATCGAGGGGTGTCGTAGACAAATCGAGGGGAAACGAGGACTCCATTTGCTCAAACTTGGTTATCCCATGACTGGAGACTTAGATCATGATGATTATGTACAGTCTAGGGTGCACCGGATGGTATCGTCTAATGCTTTCGAGATCGTCACAGTTCCCATGCTTGCTCACTTTCATCAGAATACTTTCAAAGAATTTGTCAGTGAGGAACATGTGTGCGAAGTCTTGAATGACGAGTGGTTGAGTGCAACCACCATAGCCCTTTACCTCAGGTATGTGTTTACTAATTCTCAATATTCACTTTCTGTATAGTTTAATTTTCTTTTTAAATATTAATTAGCGTATATATGTTGGTTAAAGATATTTGGGTGAAGTATATCTCTCTAGAAATGTCCGAGCAAGTGGAATGTATTCCTTCTCCTCCCCCCAAGTGTCTTGCATATTGAGTGATAGAATACAGACCATGGATGGGTTAGTTAATCATATGCTGAATCAAATTGGGAGCGAACATCTCATTTTTTGGCCAACAAATGTGGGGTGAGTGACAAACATTTCGCTAAAATTTGTATTCATGTTTATAATATTTGCACATATATATGCTAAATTTCCAGTTAATTTTAATATTTTCAATATAATATAGGAACCATTGGGTGCTGGTCGCCATACACATGAATACATTAAGTGTGTATTTTATGGACCCAGCTCAGGATGAAGTTTATTCAAATCGCCCTGATCTCGTTTCATATATGGAAGCATAAGTTCATTTTTAATATTCTATATAATGATTCGTTTTACTTTTAAAATTATGCATATTTAATCTTTTTTTTTTTTTAATTATAATAATAATAGTGTGATGACGATGTATCAGAGTCGCCTTCAGAGTCAAGGTTCAAGATCTAAGTTAAATAAAGTGAACTGGATTAACATTAAGGTAAATTTAATTTAGTAAATTATCAAATTAATAGAAAGAAATCATAATTGTAATACGTGATTATAATTGTTAATCAACAGGTTCCGAGGCAACAAGATAATGAACATTGTGGACATTTTGTGTGTTGCTTTATTGAAGATATAATCCGCACTTCTCTAACGGATATTCCTCTCAATGTAAGTCAATTTATCAATTTATTTAAATTATTATTGATTGAATAAAAATACATACTATATTGATTGATTCGTTGTTTGGAGTTTGTCTATGAACGTAATCTCAAGTCTTACTCTAAGAAAAGACTGGAGAAATGGAAAAACTATTGGACGGGGTACCTTTACAATCGATTCTTATATTCATACGATATTGAGTGATCGTTGTTTGAAATTTTGGTAGCATGTAATGAAATTATATATTTGTGATGATATATATTTCATGTTTTTGGTGTATTAATTGGACGTATGTTTATGATATGTATGTTTATTTATTTCATGATGTGTATGTTTATTTATTTGATGTTTTGGTATTGGACGTATATGTGGTATAAGTTTTGGTTTATGATTTTATTATAGGATTTTTGGTTTATGGTTTATGGTTTATGGTTTATGATATTTGACGTATATATAAGTTTTGGTTTATGGTTTTATTATAGGATTATTAAAATATAAATTAATAATTAAAAAAAAAGATGTTGGACAGCGGTTTATAACCGTTGTCTATCTAACATAATAAAAGAAATTATTAAAAAAAAGAAATAAGTTAGACAGCGGTTATTAACCGCTGTCCAAGCCTTTTGCTTGGACAACGATTAATAACCGCTGTCCAAGCCCATATCTTGCAATGCGTTTTGAAAACATTGTCTGTAAACCCAATCTTTGGACAACAAGTTTTTTAATTCTTTGTCCAAGCGCGATACATTTATTGAACATCTGTTATAACCGCTTTCTAAGGGTTATTTTAATAGCTGTCCAAGCCCAAATGTGTATTAGTGAGATCTCTCTATGTTGTACCATAGCATGAGGATCAATTTTTTTATCAAATATAAATAATGAGTGTTACGTGGAACGATTGTAGATTGAGGAAGTAATTTGGAATTCAATGAATTGAGAATAATCATATTGGACCTAACTATTTTGTGTCATAATCAAATGACAAAAATTGGTCTGAACCCAAGTTCACAGTGATCTATATTTTTTTATATCAATATTATGTATACACAATATCATTATTATGCATAAAAGTTATCAATGCTTATGCATAATAATGATAAAGTTTGTATATAGACTAAGTTCACAAAAAATATCATTTAAGTTGAATAGTTTATTATACCTAACACCACTTTTTATGCACGGAAAGACAAGGGATGTACCTAATAAAAAAAGTATTCTAATTTATTTCGATTTTAATTTACCTAGATAAATATTTATGCATTAGGAATATTAAAAATCTCTTAAAATTTTGTGAAACATATACTTGCAACTTATATACATTGAATCGTGCAACTTATATACACTGAATCGTGCAACTAATAATATAAAAAAAATAATTACACAGTTTAATGTAAATAAATTTTACTTTTCAGTATAACAAATCACATAATTTTAAAATGAATGCACTTGAGTATACATGAGACTCACTCTACTTGAAAAAGTGGGGGATGGCTACAATTTTGGAACGAAAAGGAAATAGAATTTCCGACCCAAACTAAGCAACCTCATTCAATTTCCAATATATATACGTATGTACATGTTCTTGTCTTGAACATGCAAAAATCATGTATTTCCACGAAAAATTCTCAGCCTCCTAAAACACCAAATAATCACCCTTACATTTCTAAGGCGAGCATTTTCCATTCCCCTTTCCTTCTCCTCCCAAAATTCAATCGATTAATCGAATTTCCAGAAACAAAAACAAAGAATTTCCTCGTTGGCTCTTAATTCGTTTTCACGGTTGATGTAGCTTACTCTCACCTGGTAATTCCAATTTTGTAATTCATCAATTTGAAGAATAAAAAAGGTTATTCTGAATTTTGCCCTAACTTAGGATTACATGTATAGGAAGTGGGTTATTGTTAATCGCGTAAATGACGACGAGTCAAGGAGGGTCCTCCAGGAGGAGTATGTCGTTGACGCACTCCTCGTCTCAGGCGAGGCGGAAAGCGGCGGCGGCGGCCTCCTCCGCCGCGTCCGATCACGGTGGCTCTGTAACGGGTTCCCCCTCTCATCGCAGATCTCTATCCACTTCCCGTTCCATGTATGTTGTTGTATGGTTAATTTCTGGCATTATGATACAAAATCTATTTGCAATTTACGCCGGGAAAATGTAGCATTTGAGATTCGAATGTGGATTTTTCATTTATGTTCTGTTATTTCATCTATGTGATTGGGGGAATTTGGAGTCTGTTGCATGAATTGCATGTGTTTTCCCAAGTAGGAATGAATGCCCTTAATTCTAGGAGTTAAATTTAATGGATAATTGAATTTTATGTTGAATTTCTATTTTTGACACTGGATAATGAAATAAATTGCTCTGTCATCTCTGTATATCAAGTACTTTGTTTATGAATGGGATCAATTAATTCCTAGCTTAGAGAAGTTTACTATTTTGACATAACTAAGGGTCTTTCTATTTTCTGTCATCTAGTTCCTAGATGCTTCTGTATATACACTGTACTTTTGATGATCATTAAGTTATGGGTATTCAATGCATCAATTACGAGTAGTCGAGATGTAATGTAATAATGTATGCAACAAAATATGTTTTTGGTTTTGGTAAGAGTTACAAATTTGCTTCATTATTCGGATAGGGGATTGACCGGAGAAAGAACTGTAAAGAGATTGCGTCTCTCAAGAGCCTTAACAGTGCCTGATACCACAAGTGTCAAAGATGCTTGTCATCGGATGGCTACACGTAGAGTCGATGCTTTATTGCTTACTGATTCAAATGCATTATTATGCGGAATCCTCACAGACAAGGTATCAAATGAAGGCAAATACTTTTATGCACAAGTTGCACAGTGCAACTCAAGTGCATTTTTAAATAGTATTAGTTGTTACACTAAATGGTATTGGTTAATCAGTATTAGCTTGTTTCATTAAACAACATTAGTTGTTTTCATTGGATAGTATTAGTCGTGC
This sequence comes from Stenogyne calaminthoides, assembly GCA_037126765.1. Classification (NCBI taxonomy): domain Eukaryota; kingdom Viridiplantae; phylum Streptophyta; class Magnoliopsida; order Lamiales; family Lamiaceae; genus Stenogyne; species Stenogyne calaminthoides. The sequence continues at coordinate 37,439,198 of JBBCBC010000006.1, read as the reverse complement.
ACCAGTTGCACCTTGCAACTCAAGTTCATTTTTAAATAGTATTAGTTTTTTCTACTAAAAGTATTAGTTGGTCAGTATAAGTTGTTTTCACTGAACAGTTGTGCACCAATTGCATGGTGCAACTGGTGCACCCAAGTGTTACTCTCAAATAATAGTGAGAAGAAGTTTTCTTACAATTCCGTACCTCGAATTTCGCTTTTCCTTTCTTTCATAACAGTGAAAATTTATGGAATATGTTCTTTCTCTCATTCAAGGATATAGCTACAAGAGTTATTGCTCGTGAGCTCAATCTGGAAGAAACACCTGTTTCCAAGGTTATGACAAGGAATCCAGTGTTTGTGCTTTCTGACACTCTTGCTGTTGAAGCTTTGCAAAAGATGGTTCAAGGTAGCCATTTCAAATGAATCATTTATTACAACTCTGTAAATCTTCATCTCAATATGATCAACTTTTTACAATGATATTTGCCAACAGGGAAATTCAGACATTTACCTGTTGTCGAGCATGGAGAGGTGATAGCTCTACTGGACATTACTAAATGTTTGTACGATGCTATTGCTCGTATGGAGAGGGCAGCTGAGAAGGGAAAGGCCATTGCAGCTGCTGTTGAAGGTGTTGAAAAGCAATGGGGAACATCAGTGTCTGGTTTGTGGATGTTTCTCTTTGAATAAACGATCACAATAAATAATCTAGATAGAATATACTCAATTTTGTGGAATTAAAATAGTTTTTTGGTCACATAACTTGTTTGCTTAATTTTTTGGATCAGTCTCAGTATTAAAAAATTTGTCCAATTTTGACCGTAAAATCACTGGAAAATTGAAAACGTCTCTTCTTATTTTACGCAAATGCCAAGTGCTTTCACATCCCGATACCGGGATGTGACACGTGAGGATTTAATTTGGGGCCAAAATTGGACAGTAGAAATGACTCATGAGCCCAAAATTGGGCATTCACGTGACAAAACGACATCGTTTTCAATTATCCGGCGATTTTGGGCCAAGATTGGACAAATTTTTTAATTTTGGGACCAAATCGAAAAGGTCAACATTTTTGGACCAAAATTGGACAGAAGACAAATTATGTGGCTACAAATTTTTTTAACTCAAATTTCAGGTGTTGCAGATTATCCATTTTAAGTGACAGTTTTTTCTTTACGTGGTCTGATTTGTAGGTCCTAACACGTTCGTTGAGACACTTCGAGAGCGAATGTTTAGACCCTCCTTGTCTACCATTATTTCTGAGAATTCAAAGTAGGTAATATCTTCACTTGTACTATTAACTATGCCTTGGATAATTAGTACTCCCTCCGTCCTTATTTTGATTATCCATGTACTGTAGATCCGGAGTTTAAGAAAAGTGAGAAATAATAGTATTAAATGGTGTAAAGTGGGTTTGGTGGAGGGGTATAAATGTCAATTCAACTTTAAAAAAGTGTTGTTTATTAGTATTAAATGATGTAAAGTGGATTTAGTGTGTGTAGTAGAGTGACATGTGATGTAAATAATTGTTGTTTGTAAAGGGTATTATTTTGTAAAGAAAGTTGCTTTATTTCCGTTTTAGGAAATGACCAATCTAAATTAGGACGCCTATTTACGGAAAGTGGTCAATCTAAATTAGGACGGAGGGAGTATAACCATTATATATAATTTCCAGAAGTATGACACTAAAGTGACCACATAATTTTTATTATTGGTGGTTAGGATTGTTACAGTTGATCCAAGTGACACCGTTTTAGTTGCTGCAAAAAAGATGCATGACCTACGAACAAGCTCTGCAGTAGTGACTGTGGATAACAAGCCTCGGGGAATATTAACGTAAGATTTCTCTCATGTTGGAATTAATATCTTAATTGGCATAATAAATGTACAAATTATTGAATAGTGGTGTGTGTACTAATTTCTTTCTTAGTTCAAAAGATATGCTGTTGAGAGTTATAGCTCACAATCTTCCTCCAGAATCCACTCTAGTGGAGAAGGTACATTCTTCCCCATCTTAGCACAGTACTGTTAATTGCAATAATAATTCTTTTTTTTTTCTTTTGTATCATCAAAAGTTTCCATAATCCAATGAAGGTTTACCTGCAACATTTACTGGAATATCTACCAATTCTAGTTAACTGGTGCTACTTTATAAGTTCGGTTGAAATTTTCTGTTACACAATGGTGCACTATTTTCATTTACGTCTTCTAAATGAATGATAAGTAAGAGGTAGTTAATCAAGATTAGAGTTTTAAAAAAATTTGTTCTATAACTTGTGACTGTCCAATTTTGATCCCAAAATATTTAACTATTTCGATTTTTCGATTTAGTCCCAATTTTAGCCCCAAATTCAACGGAGAATTGAAAACGGTGTCATTTTATGTTACTTGAGGATTTAATTTGGCAAAGTTGGACAATAGACAAGTTACGAGGCCAAAATTGGACATTTGCGTGACATAAAATGACATCTTTTTCAGTTTCCCAGCTATTTTGGGCCAAAACTGGTGATATTAGAACCAAATCGAAATAGTTAAAAGGTTTGGGACCAAAATTGGACAGTAGACAAGTTATTAGACAAAATTTTCTTTTAACTCATCAGCGTTACCATCCTTCTATTGATCTTCCCTATCTTGTCTAGTGTGTCATTCATCTAAGAGGTTTAACAGAAGATGTTGTACTATCGTGTAACAAGAAATATCTTACCAACTTTAGTACATCCTCTTTACTTTTAACTTTCGAACAAATGAATTGAGGTGCATTTGAGTTTTAGCCTTCCATGACATCCTTTGGCTAATTGTTCTCAGGTGATGACTCCAAATCCAGAATGTGCAACACTTGATTCACCTATCGTCGATGCTCTTCATATTATGCATGATGGAAAATTTTTACACCTCCCAGTGGTTGATAGAGGTAGATATATAGACCATGATATTAAAATTTTCAGTATTTCCTTTTCTTACTAACTTCATTATGGCAATGATGCAGATGGTACGATTGTAACAGTCATTGATGTGCTTCATATAACTCATGCAGCTGTAGCCACTGTAAGTCATGTTCAACGTTTTCTAAGGCCAGAAAGAGAGTTAATGAATTGTTTGATATTCGATTATTGATAACACTGGGAAGTTTTGCTGTGGTGGCATAATTTCAAGCTTATAAAAAATTTACGACTAAAAGATTATTTCCTTCTTAAAGAAGGATAACCTATGTGTATTCTTTTATATGCTTTCTTTGTAGAGATGGTCTTCTGTGAGACGGTTAACAGTTTTTGAAAGTGGGTTTAAGTTTTGTTTTTTGGTTGGATAGTTGAATTTGAACCTCCGTTTGTACGAAATACGATCCATGAGACGGTCACACACATAATTTGAGCTCTTTTATGATTTAAAATTTCTTAAAATGCTTGGTTTAGTTATATTTGAAATTTCGGTCATCAAAACTCATATCAACTTTAAGTAATATACATAAAATTATCAAATCTTAAACTTACGCTCGTAATTTAGGTGGCATCGATATTAATTTAATAGAAAGAGATTCTTATTGTCTTTCTGCTAATTCAGATAATCTTCAGCAATTTACTCTTTACTGCTTTGCGTTTACAGGTTGGTAATAGTGGTGGAGTAAATAGTGAAGCTACAAACAGCATGATCCAGAACTTCTGGGATTCTGCAATGGCATTACCTCCAGATGATGAAGACGAGACCCGGAGGTGCTTATTATTATATATGATTTTGATATGAAGCTCAATGTTGAGTTTCTTAAGGAGCCTAACTGAGCATAAATTGCTTGTACTTTGTAACAAAGTACAAGTAATTTTTGCTGATGTCAGGCTCCATTAGTAACTAAATATGGCAAATACTTCTGCACACCAGTTGCAACGTGTAACGCAGGTGCATTTTTAAATGGTATTAGTTGTTTTACTAAAAGTACCTTCATTGAACAGTATTAGAAGTGTTACTCAATATAGGTTCCATCCGTTGCTGTCTTTTCACATTCTTTATGATACCACAGTGAAATTTCCTTAAAGATGCAATCTGAAGGAGGTGAAACGGGTCTAACTCTTCAACGAACTACTTCTGCTGCAACCAATGCTTTTTCTTTTAAGTTTCAAGACAAGAAAGGCAGAATGCACAGGTTCATGTGTGGTACGTTTTTGTTGTCCTTTTCAATCAACAATTTCGGTTCTTCCCAACTTGCGTCTATTGTAACAGAGAACAAAATACTTGCATATCTGGAAAATGTTCGATATCATAACTGATTCTTTCATGGTCCTGAAATTTCTTCTTCTTTTCTTCTTCTTCTTCTTCTTTTTTTTTTTTAATAAATTCCAGATATGCCAAACATGACTGAACTTATGACAGCAATCCTTCAGAGAGTAGGAGCTGAGATTGATCGTAACAACCTTCCTCAAATTCTGGTATAATTCAGTATCAACTATCACGGTCACTAACTTTTTAAACCCTCAAACTTAAACACTTGGAAAAGAAAACAACGTATGAGTTGTCCCGTAACAAAGGGAATTTTGTTTTATCGAGTCGTGGTTAAAAGTGAAATATTCCTATCACTAGTGGCTAAGAAAGAGACTGTCTTTTATATTATCGGTTGAAGTCTTATAGTTGTGGTTGTTTGGCATCATACAGTATGAAGATGATGACCATGATAAGGTTGTCCTTGCATCGGATAGTGATCTTCAAGCAGCTGTATACCATGCAAGGCAAGCTGGTTGGAAGGTATTAATATTTTCCTTCTTTTTTTTTTTTTTATTAACTTTTGCCCCCTCAAATTGTAAGAATTAGTGAAAGTTTAGAGACAAAAGAGTACAGGAAGAAACTTCTAACTAGTGCAATTTTGACTAAAGTTTGACTCATTCACAAAAAGCATTTAAGTATATAATGGGAAGTATCAGTTCATATAAAATAAAAGTATTAGCTTGTAGGGTGAGCAGTATTGGTACTTCTCAGTTTATAACTACTACTTTCCATTTACGAGCTATAACTAATACTTTCCATTTACGAGCTGATACTTTTTATCACATGAACTAATACTTTTTGACCATTTTGTTTCTGTGATTCACGAGAAAATATAAAAGAATAACTAGATTAAAAAACTTGGTCACGATTGGGTCAAAATTGCAGTACAGCTGGTGCGATAAAGTGTTACTTTTAAGTACAACGGCCAAAAGTATATAAACTAAAGTATAACAGGCAATAAAAAAAGTAAGATTGGGAGTGGGGAAAATATATGTTTCTCCTGAAAAAGACAGCATACTAATAAGTTGGCGATGAACGTGGCAGGGAATACGATTACATTTAGACTATTTAAAAGTGACTCCTCCTCGTCGAAGGCCGGTGGAACCCAACTCAGGAAGCTTGCGCTACGCCGAACCAGAACAATCGTCGTCCTCTACGTATAGCACCGTTGCAGCTGGGGCAGCAGTACTTGCTGTTTTAGGTGTGTATGCAATGTTGAGGAGAGCTCGAAACTGATCAATTTTTTTACACCATTCTTATTGTAATTCTTTCTGTAGGTACATTCAAGTATATATATATACATACAGTCATACAGGAAACTTTATTTTTATGTTGCCTGATATATGATTATGATGAAAATTAATTTTTTTTAGTTAGATGAATGCTGAACGTAAGTATGCATAACTGGAAATTGATATGCATGCCAGATGTTCCAGAGAATTGCATCACGAATCTGGAATGTCAAACCTAACAGGCAAGAGGTGAAAAGGAGAAATTATGTATGTTTCATCTGCAGTATTTGCACGATGGTAGATTAGATACCATTCTTTGTCGTATGATTCTCTAACTTATGTACGTTTTTTAAAATATTATGAAACTAGCAAGACTAGAAATCTACTAGTTGATCTTATGTAAAATAATTATTACATACAACTGATCTGTAACTATCACTATATAGTATAAGAACTACTACTTTTATATGAAACAAGTAATACTGTCAAACTAAAGCGTTTTAATAAAAAGACTAATATTGTTCAAAAATATTACACACAAAATGCATAGTTGCACGGTAAACTGGTTAAAATGACTTAAAGAAATAGGCTTGATCTTGTATTCATCCGGGTGCACCGTGCACTCATAGTGCATTTTAGAAGTGTGCAATTTGTTATGCTGAAAAGTGCTAGTTATTTACACAAAAAAGGCAACTGTTAATATGAAAATATAGTTGCATGTTTCTGTTTAGAATAGTTGCACGTTTCTGTTTTGTATAGTTGCACGCTTCTAAAATGCACTATGAGTGCACGGTGCACCCGGGTGCACATGAGACCCACTCAAAGAAATATATACCTTATATAATATAGAAGTTTGTGAATTTTATTCTATAAGTTTTATTAAAATTTAATATTATTTTAAAAATTTTAATATTTGGAATTAGTTCAGTGATAGCTAAAAAGTATTATAATTAATTTAATAATTATGAGATATTCACATACATAATGGAGTATCTTTTAAAAAACATATATTAACAAAAAAGTATTAGTAAGAAAATTAACAAAAACTCAAATTTTCAATGTGTAAATGGACAAAATAAATTTAATTTAAATTTCAATCACCAGAGTGAAGAGAATAGTCAATTCACGTGAATAACAATTAAATTAATCGCAAGACCTTGTATGTTTTTTGTTTTTTTATTGGATAAATGGTGACTCGAACTCATGATCTTATGATATAGGTAGTGGAGTAACACTTTGGTGAACCAGGTTCACTCTATGAACTCTAATTCAATATGACCCATTTTGAGGATGTGTACACCCAGATTTTCGCCCCACTCGCGCGCTACTCTCGCCATCGCATTTTAGTTTTCTTCCTTCGTCACTGTTATTCTATTAAACTCTCATTGTTACAATATAAAACTATCACTGTTATGCTATAAAAGTCTCACTGTTACGCTATAAAATTATCACTCTATAAAACTCTCACTATCATGTTAATAAACTATGACTGTTATTCTATAAAACTCTAACTGTTATTCAGAAAAACTCTCACTGTTACGCTATAAAACTCTCATTGTTACGCTATAAAACTATCACTCTATTAAATTCTCACTATCATGTTATTAAACTATCACTGTTATTCTATAAAACTCTCACTGGTATTCAGAAAAAACTCTCACTGTTATTCTATAAAACTCTCACTATTACGATATAAAACTATCATTATCATGTTATTAAACTATCACTGTTATTTTATAAAACTCTCACCGTTATTCAGAAAAAATCTCACGGTTACGCTATAAAACTATCACTCTATAAAACTTTCACTATCATGTTATTAAACTATCACTGTTATTCTATAGAACTCTCACTTTTATTCAGAAAAACTTTCATTGTTATTCTATAAAACTCTCACTGTTACGCTATAAAACAATTACTCTATAAAACTCTCACTATCATGTTATTAAACTATCACTATTATTCTATAAAACTCTCACTCTTATTAAAAAAAAATCTCTTTGTTATTCAAAAACCAATCAATTCTTCACCATCATTTCCCTCTTCAAATTGTTAGTATCCAACGCCATAGGAGTAGCAACGGGGCGGGGAGGGGCCGGTTTATGCCTCCCCCGGTCCCAGCCCCGACGGGGAATTTTCGTCCCCAAAATCGACCCGAACCTCGACGGGGAATTTTTCTTAGTCCCCATCCCCGCCCCTAACGTTTTCGGGTATCCCCGAACCCGACCCGAAAACTAACTATTATATATTTTTTAAATTTTTTTATTATCATAATTATTTTATCTCCCTTAAAATCATGGAGAGCCAATTATATTATAAAATTATTTTGTATAAAATTACTTAAAAGAACAAAATATAAATAATCAAACTAATATTTAAATATATATAGTGATATATACATACATAAATATAAAAATATTTATATAATATGTGTCGGGGCGGGGTATATAAATACCGTCCCCGCCCCGTCTCCCCGATTTAAATTTTATCGATTTTCCCCGAAATCAAACCAAAATAAAAAAAATAGTCAAAATAACCGCCCCGATCGGGCCGGGGCCAGGGCGGATCACTGCGGGGATGGGTCAAATTGCCATCCCTACAACGCCACCCATCACCACACCACTCTGTCATCCTTACGCAACTTATCCGTATCCCTAAACCCCAAGAACCCAAACTCCTTATTCTTGTTCATGCAGCTCAACATCTCCGTACAACTAAACGCGATATCCACAAACCAAAACGCCGCCCTTCGCCGTCGCAGAGCCACCGTCGCCGTCGAGTAGAAGAATCGGCTAGTCGTCATCGCCTGAAGAGTTGCAGAGTAGTTTCGCTAGTAGTTTCTCACCGCGGTGGGGTAGGAGAGAGGAGAAAGGGAAACAAGCGTGAACAAAAAATGGCTGGAATGGTCTTAAATGGTTTATATCTGACCTGTTTTGTGTATATGAGTCAAGTTTGACCCGGATTCATGATATGAACCTGGTCCACACAAGTTTTTGTCTTAATGGTGCTCTAACCGCAAGATCTTGTATGTAATATTGCACGGATCAAGATTTGTATAATGTGTCTTTTAAACTCTGAAAATTACTGCTACTTTCTCGTTTATTCTTTTCCTTCCCTTCTCCATAACTGATTTTTCTCGCTCAATGAATTGCTCAATTGATCTATTGATTTTATGATTTGAATTATGTTTCAATATAATGGATTAAGTTTTTGAGTATCAAAGTTTAATATATCTTCTAGGTTTTTTTTAATGCCTTTTTACTCGTTCTGTTTATATAATAACACACATTTTTTCATAAATTAATACACTTGTGTTCATACAGTACCATAAATTTTTAATACCTTACATGTGATTCTATGTGTAAGTATGTATTACTTTCGGGATAAAATATGTATTATTATCCTTATAATAACACACCTGCGAGAGAATTTGTTTGTCTTGCCGATTTTTTTAGAAGACCCGTTTGACATGCAGGTTTCAACTGCGAGATTTTTTAATTGCACATTGCACATTCCTTAAATGCAAGAATATTGTAACGTACAACAGTTCACAAGTGATCTACACGTAATAGGTACCGTATTTCGTAATTTTTCTTTTTTTTTTAATAAAAATCTGATTATAAAGGCAATAATTTTCAAGACAAAATAAGACCAAATAATTAAATCTAGCACATACTTTTATTTTTTCATCAATTTTAACATATATTTTCTTCTATCTTCAAATACAACACATATTTTCACTTAATACTTAAAAACATCCCGAGTCACCATTTTTGGCAAGGTTCGTCTGATGTGATCGTTAGGGTTAACTTCTCTTGATGAAGTGTAAATACTAAAATAAAAAATATCATCACCTAAAATAAAAAAAATAGTGACCCGAGACATTTTTATATCCTGCGTTTATTAATATTAGGTGGTGATATTATTTATTTTTTTATTTTAATATTTACGCGCAGCAAGACAGGTGGATTTTGGCTATCATATATATTAGATGGACCTTGTCGAAAATGATAATTTGGGATGTTTTTAAATATTAATTGAAAGTATGTGTTATATTTGGAGAGAGAGAAAAGTATGAGTAACACTCCTGTGAATCAGGTCTATATATGAACTCTATCACTATAATGTGCAAATACTATCACTGTTATGCACAAAAACTTTCACTGTTTATAAATATAAAATATTTTTTAAACAGTGATTGTTTTTTGTGCATAACAGTGATAGATTTTATACATGACAGTGAAAGTTTTATATATAACAGTGACACTTAAAAAATCCGAGTTGACAGTGAACTCAGGTTCACACAATTTTTTGTCAAAAAGTATGTGATAGAATTGATGAAAAATCAAAAGAATGGATTAGATTTAATTATTTGGCCTACAAAGTAATTATCGTAATTCAAATTTCAAATGTCAAAATAAGTTATCCTCGAATAATCCGGTAATTCTATCAGAGATTTCATGGTATAAAATGATTAAAACTTTCCATAATGCAACAAAAGCCAACGTTTTGATTTGATGCAAGATTTGTTTCAAAAAATAATAAAAATCAAATAAATTTTTTATCCTAAACATGCAGGCGCTATTCATATCATCTTTCTATTTTCAAGGTAAACGAATCTGTTTTTTAAAGAAAAAAGCTAATTAAATGAATCTAGAAAAAAAAAAAACCTATACTTTTAAAATTAGTCAATTTATAGTAATATGAAATGTCTACGCAAGATTAGCACTAATCCAACAAATTTCAGTTTGTGAATGCACCTTGAACGTATTAATCTCACTCACATAAATTATCATTAAATGTACATTTTATTGCATTATGAGTATATAATATTTTCATCTCTCAATTCTCATACTCGTACCGCCGCTTTGAAAATCAAGCTAGGCTAACTGTAACATTTAGAGTATTTAAAAGTGACTGGGCCAATCGAATGAAACGATACGCTGAACCAGAAACGTCGTCCTCCATGTATAGCGTTGTAGCAACAGGAGCTGCACTATTTGCCGCTTTAGGTGTATATGCAATGCTGAAGAGAGTTCCAGACTGATCATTTTAATTTTTTACACCATAGTGTAATTCTTTTTGTAGATATATGCATACAAGAAACTTGATTTTGTTTGTTACCAGTTAATTGATTTAATTAGTTAGATGATCTTGTTGAAGGTAAAGTATGTGTAATTGGAAACTGATATAATTATGCACTTGAAATGTTGAATTTAGGTCCGTTTTGACACTGAAAAATGTACACGCAAGATCTTTTGTTCTAAAGAGCGTTTATTGTCTGCTTTTCTTGTTACAATTAGTTGCAACATTTCCATTTTCCATGAACAACTCTTTGTAATAGAGGAATCACTAAATAAAATGATACTCCGTCTTGTGGGAAAAAAACCCGGATGTATTGCCATGATGGACGTTGACCCCAACCGAGCTATATTGTGAATTGACTATATATGGTTTATTTGGTTGTGTTGGGATTGTTTTAAAATAAATGAGTTTTGTCCCACATCGATTTGTGATCAAAAGTGAGAGGGCTTCCTAGTGTTGTTATTTAAGAAGTTTTAATTTATCCCGCATCGGTTTGTGATAAAAGGTAAAGGGGCTTCCTACTATTTAAAAAATCTATGTAGGGCTGCAAATGAGTTGAGTCGAGTTGAGTCGAGTCGGTCGAGTCGAACATGTTGTGGTTCAAACTTGTTTGAAATATTATCGAGCTTAAATTGAAATTCATGTTTGAGATTGTTCGATAAGTAATTGAGCAGAGCTCAAACGAGCATTAGTCGAGCCGAATACGAATCGAGTTCTAATAGTTTGACATTTTTACACTTGTTTTATTATTTTATCGAGCTCGAGCGAGCTTTACATTTTACCAAACATATGTTCAAACTTGTTTGAAATCTATGTCAAACGAGCTTTTATCGAATGATTTCGAATCTAAGATTAAAGTAACTTGATTTAATTTTCAGCCATCAGAAACCTCTAGTTATATATTTGGCCTCAGTTTCGATTTTCGATTTTGGGCATATTTATTTGTTCTATTTGAGCATTCTAATTGACCCGTTAGAGGATGACTCCGAGAATGTTCTGTACTTCATTGAGCAAACCGAGCAGGATACTCCTACTACAGTACCCCAGAACGACGACACTGATTATGCCCGCATTCACTTATCAGCGTTGTCCTCTAATGGTTTCGATGGCAAGAAGACGATGAAATTATTTGGGGGAGTTGGTGATTGACGTCTTCTTACCATGATTGATAGCGGGGCCAGCCACTGCTTCTTGGCCGAGGATGTGGCCAAGAAGTTAGGCCTTCATATTGATACGGTAGCCGAATATCATGTGACTTTGGGTGATGGTTCAACAGTCAACATGTGTGGTATTATTTATATTCGCTTTTGATTTGTATATTTTAGTCATTCTAAATATGAACGAAGCTAACCCGTTGTTAGTAAATTATGTTGTCGATTCATATCTTTACCTAAGTAGTCACCGAAATTTTATTAAATATTAATAGTGTCATATCTATATTTTGTAAATCCTAATTTTAGAGATAATAATATAGGAATATCTCCTAAATTTGAGATTATTTTTTCCTTATTCTCAAATTTGAGAATATTTTTTTTTTACTCCCCAAGTCGTTAAATCTCTTATAAATAGAAGAGTCAAAATAGAATTTCGGTAGGTCTGATTGAATAACTCACAAACGACTCCATCAATTCTCTACTATGAAATTGTAGGTCAAATCCTTGGTCTGACTGAATAAGTCACAACCTACTCCATCAACGCCTATAAATGAATCACATTATCGAAAAATTATAAAATTGAAAGAGCATATCCAGTGGTGTACCCACCTAAAAGCCTCACTGTACACATCACCTAATTCATTATGTATTTCTTAATTCAATAATTTATTATTTAAATTTAGTTATATTAATTAATTTAAATAAAATAAAAATATTAATGAATTTATAATTCCATCATATTTAATTAATTAATTAATCATTTAAAACCAAATTCAAAAAGAATATTATAATGAGTTACAAAGATTTATTTATAAATTGGCAAGATCTCATATGTAATAGGTGAACGGATCCACTCACCTTGATCCTACCTAATTTATAAAATTTGGATCCAACAAAAAGACCCCTTCTTCCTCTCTAACGTATTAGCGGAAAACCCCCCTTGTACCAAAACAATTCGACCCATCTTTCGAATCAGCGGAGAATTACCAACGAAATTATCATTCACAATTTCTCAGCGACGAAGAAAATCGCCACCGTAAATCACCAACTCCGTCACCTCATCCACCATCGCCGCCGTCCTTTCAGCCATCGTCAGATCTCTCACACACGTCAGTCAGATTCCCCCGCTGGTAAATCTCCACATCCGGGTGCAATCGTCCATCTGATCGACAAATAGCAGAGTCTCGAGCTTGCCAGCGGTGTATTCTCGGTGGTTCATTTGACAATGTCGCAATTAATGGTCCAGATGACAAGAGGAGCACAACTGCCCCAACTGAGAAATATGTTATAAGTGCATGTTTTTGTTACAAGTAGTTGCATGTTTCAATTATAGGTAGTTGCACGATTCTGTTTTAAGAAGTTGCATGTTTTCTATTTGTATGATAGAATCGTGCAACTTACTATCACTGAAATATGCAACTACTTGTAGTAGAATCATGCAACTTACTATAACTGAAACATGCAACTAACTATACCCAAAACGTGCAACTATTTAAAATAGAATCGTGCAACTACTTATACCCAAAACGTGCAACTACTTATAATTGAAACATGTAACTACTTGAAACATGTCTGTTCTATGAGGCAAGAGGTAAACATGCAACAATCAACTTTGATTTTCATTTCATATTAATTTGATATGCAAATAGGCAATTTCTCTCAATGAACTCGTATTGTTGGCCCAATTCCTCGCATAATTTGTTACCCAATTTTGACAATCTAATATTTTGATCCAAAAATAATAATAAAAAGGTGGGAATTGAACCAGACCATTGGGCCGCTTAATAAAATTGTAATGTTTTTATTACAATAAAGTGTAAACTGCTTAGATCGACCCATTTTTTATATGGATCACCCATTTAAGTGAATGCACAGTGAACTTGAGTGCACAAAAGACTAAGCCTTATAAATTTTCAAAAGCTTGTAAAAAAATTCTGCAACAAACTTTGGTCACAAGTTTCAAAAGTTGATTCATAATTTTTTACTACAAACAAAACTTTAAAAAAAGGAAGAGTGATAAAAAGCAAAAGTATTAGTTTGGGGACCACCTAGGCTACAATTCACATCAAATATTTGCTCATTATATTTGCTTCTCCTAAATTGCACCTCTCTCACTCTCCCAACAATAAATATAACATGGGTACGAATTGTGGATGTTGGATTTGTACACGCATATGAAGACTGAACGCGATTTAAAGTTTTGTTGGGCCAATATTCAAGTAATCATCTTTAATGTCGCCCTGTCGGTGCCTAGATATGTGGGACAAACTTGGTATATGGTGCATTTTCCCCAGATAATCTGGCTAATCTTTTTATAAAAGAAAATATGAAAAGACTTATATAAAATATTTGGGAGTTACTAATGATATTTAAATTATTCTTTTTCGTAAAAAATATTTATTTTATTCACTTGTTCATTAAGTCAATTTATACGGGTGTATGCAAGAAATTGTAAATGATTATAGTCATTTACAATTGTGTGCACTTACAATTATGTGCATAAGCAATTTAGAATTTTTTTATTAGATTAAATATGTTGTAACAGAATAATTTCTGAACGGGAAACTCAACATCTAGGGGTGAGTTGCATAAAACCTCCGAGGAAACCCTAACTCTACCTTCCTGCGACCTGGATAGGTCGCTCGCTCAATAGATTAGAATTGTGCTTAGGTCGGGGCCAGATCTAGCCTCACCCGAACTGGATGACCGCGACCTGACAAGACCCCGATTCGCGGCCTAGGGGAGGCACAAGTCCCGAATGGCGGCGCCTGCGACTCTGAGCCTCGGGAAGAGAGTCGGACCAGTGAAGACTTTCCCCAAACGAAAAACTGTTTTCTGGCTTTCAGAAAATAGCTGAGCGGGTTACCCCAACAAGGGCGAGTCAGACGCGCGACCTCAGATTTTGGATTCGCGAACCTCGGGAACAGTACCAGCGACCTCGAGCGAGCAGTCCCTAGGAAAGAGGTCGCCCCGTTTTTCCGCCCGAGCGCGCTACCCGGCAACCAGAGCCGGCTCCATTTAATGCACCTTGCAGACCATTAAATGCCTAGGTCCTAGGTCCCTAGAGGGGCTATACCACAAGAGTTTGTAGTATAAATACATGTAATTAAAGCTCAAAAAGGGGTTCCAACCTTCACATTCAATACAAAGACTTTATTAGCCAAAAAAATAGGTCTTTGGCCCAAACACTCTTGCAATTTATTGTTTTCTAACACTCCAAATAATAAGCATTAAAGTATATCATCATCACATTAATGAAGAACATTCCCTTTGTTCTTCATTAATTCTCACCAACTCCACATCATAAATAGTTTGATGTCAATCATAGCCACATCAATGTCTTAATCATCTTTTCATATTTTTGGTATCAACAAAATAAACTCTCAAATGCTATAAGTTAAAAGTTGAAAGAGGATGTCTTTGATAGTTTATGAGCATTTTTTTAAGTATTATTAACTTTTTTTTTTAATTTTTTTTACAAACACCATCGATTTCTAGCATTAATCAATTTTTTCATAATCGCTAATTTTAATCAATTCTTCATATGGATAATTTTCTGCAAACACTCTCTGATGGAGATAATATTACATTGTAATTACTTACTATTATTTATTTTTATAATTTAGGGTTTTATTGATGTTATAAGTAATTATTAGTGAGTCGGAATTTTAGATAGTTTCCTATTGTAAATGGGAGTCTTAAAAAATATTGTAAAACAACTTTTGACTATTTTTAAAAATGAGATTATTCTTTTTTAAGGTTTAACCTTATAGACACATTTGCGTAAGACGGTCTCACGGTGAGACGGAACATAATTTGAGAATTGATTCTTAACACTTTGAGAGGGGTAGGTGTTGATTTGTGCTAGGTTGTGCCCCGTCTCGTGTATGAGACTGTTTCATACAAGTTTTTGTCTTAACCTTAATCTTGCCCAATTGTATTGCATTTTCCTTGTTGCATCACTCCATATGTTTAATTAATAGGTGATGTTGCCCCCAAGGGCATAGCCAAGTTGGTAAAGTTTGTGGTGATGTGGGGAGAAATCCCCCGGCAACGCAGGTTCGAACCCTGTGTGGGACAAATTCTTCATTGAAATATTATGGGGGGTTGTCATGGGGATTGAATCCTTTTGAAGGGGTCAACGGCACGGGTGGGGGGAGTTTCTCGTCTCTTCCTCACAAAAAAAAAAAATTAATAGGTGATGTAAAATTGTGTGTGCATCAGGGCAATGCATTTATCATATTATAAATATATAATCTACTCAATCATTACCAGATTATGAAACTAATTGTTTTTTTTTTTAGTAAAACCACTCGAAATGATTAACTTTTAACATGAATGCATCTCCCCACTTTCAATGTACACTTAATTTATTCGTTTGTTCAACAATTTTATGTCCATTCCATTTTTTGTAAAAGTTATTTTATCTTTATTCCTCAATTATTACTTAATTATTTTAAATGTTATTTTACTTTACTCACAAATAATCACTTTATTTATAAATGGACCCCGCAATATCATATAATACTCTTACTTTATCTATTTTTTTCTTAAAACCTGTGTAAAAAACATCATGCATAAAGATTGGTGGATGGAGGGATCGGAGTATAATATAACAAATTACGATATAATTAAGTAATATTGTACGAGTTGATCTCAGAGATAAATATAAATAATACTATAAAATTAATTATTTGTAATTTCACTCATTTATTCATCAATATTTAATCATTTTTTACTGCGGAATAAATTTATGTGAGACGATGACCTAGCTGATTTTACAAATATTCAAATGATTACAAATATTATCTTAAAACAAGAAAATCGTTCAGTATGACATGAGAATCTTTCCATGAAATAGAATTTCATTTAATTGTGCTATGGTAATTGGTCCCACATAAATTCAACTGTATTTTGAAAAAAAAAAAAAAACTATTATCCTTTGGTACCACCAAATTCAATAATAGTTTTTGAATAAAAAAATAATTAAGTCTATGTACATTAAATATATCTTTGGAATATATAGTTAAATGAAATTAACAAAAACTTTTGTAGACCTGCTTCATACCATGAACTCGGGTAAAAAATGACACATACACACAAAACGGATCAGATATAAAAGTTCATTTCAGTCCATTTTTTCCACGCCCATTTCTCTTCTTCTCTCTGTCACCTCACAGATGTGCGCAACTACTTTGCAACTCCTCACGCGACGGCGACTCGGCGACTCTGCAACGCGACGACGACGGAAATCTATTCAATATGGGACACTCTTCGCAACAGAAATCGACGATTCGTCTTCTATTCTACTGTTTGTCCTTTTTTTTTGAATTTTTTGTTCGTCTTCTATTCTACTGGTAGTTGTGAAGAGTGGATGGGACGAATACATAATTGCTTATGGTCGTCCCAGTCGTGGTATAACCATTAGACGGGTGACTGGATCATCTCCATTTGCTGGAATTGTCGTTGGAAGTGAAACATCGGGAGGCGTTGAGGATGTCCTAGCCGAGCACATAAATCTATTCAATATGGGACTCGGAATCCACTTGAAGACCAACATTGGTAGGGGAAGGGTTATACGAAACATTACAATCTTCAATGTTTACATGGATAAAGCACGAAAGGGGATAAGCTTGGGGTTTTTGACAGTGATACTTTTTTGGAATAACAATGATACTTTTTTGGAATAACAGTGAATTTTTTTTTGAATAACAGTGATACTTTTTGGAATTAGAGTGATAGTTTTTCTTTTTGAAACAGTGAGAGTTTTACTTAGTAACAGTGAGAGTTTTAATTAATAACAGTGAGAGTTTCACATAGCAACAGTGAGAGTTTTTGTGAACAAAAGTGAGAGTTTTACTTAATAACAGTGAGAGTTTTACTTAATAACAGTGAGAGTTTTACATAGCAACAGTGAGAGTTTTTGTGAACAAAAGTGAGAGTGTTACTTAGTAACAGTGAAAGTTTTACTTAATAACAGTGAGAGTTTCACATAGCAACAATGAGAGTTTTATTGAATAACAGTGAAAGTTTTACTCAGTACACAACGCATCGTTTCGGATCAACCCAATTACTTGATATAGGTCATGTTGAATTACAGTTCACACTATGAACCTGGTTCACAAGAGTGTTACTCAATGAAATTTCTATATCATGAGAAGATTTTCCTATTTTACATGGGAAAAAAAGTTTATGATTTGTGATACAAAAATATGAATAGAAACAATTTTTTAAAAAAAATTATGAAATATAATCAAATTAATCTAAAAATATAAGTAGGTTTCTACCAAAACTTATTTATAATATAAAATTTATCATTATACTTATAAACTAATAACACTGCACTTGTTAACTGATATTATTGCACTTATAAATTGAGATTATAGAATTAAATGCTATAGATATTAATTTATAAAAATAGTGATATTATTTTAAAAGTGTAATGGTATGAGTTTTATACTATAAACACATTTTACATGGAATTTGTTAAAAAATATTGATGTGGCATTCACACATAAGTGTTGTGAGACAATCAATCCACATCTATAATTTATGTTTCCATAACATGTCAAAATAAGTTAATGTCGAGCAAATCCTCTACATTCAATCAAATATTTCATGGAACTAAAATGATTAAGAGTTTCCATAATGCATCAAAAAGTCAAATAAATTTTGCTAGACATGCATGAGCTATTCATGGTATTTCTCTGATTTCTCAAGTCAACAAAATCTAATTATTCCATACCAGTATATATATGTTGCCGTGAAATAAACATGTCAGTAAATAATTAGCCGCAAGTTTAGCACTAATCCAACTAATTACAGTTTGCATATACACCACTTTGAACGTATTTATCGCCCCATTATAAAAATCATTTTCTTGCATCTGTCGATTCTCACACTCTTTCCCACCACTTCGAAATTCGTGGCTAACTAGAACATTCTTTTTCACTTTTTTTTTTCTTTTGATTTATTGAAAGTTTTTGAATTAGACACTAATAAAGCATCCCCCATTAAAGCTCCCAGATAAGATTCTGCTGCATTTTCAGCACACTGTAATTTTCACACACTCCAATTCCAATTCCAATTCCGACCTTCATTGTTCCAAAAATCGGAAAAAAATAAAAAATGAGAAGCGTTTATTTGATTCTGCTGCTGATTTCAACCCTGGTTCTGCAAACCCACCAACAACCCATCAAAACAATCGTAATTCTAGTGATGGAAAACAGATCCTTCGACCACATTCTGGGATGGATGAAGAAATCCATAAACCCCAAAATCAACGGCGTAACCGGAAAGGAATGCAACTCCGTTTCCTCCCAAAGAATCTGCTTCACCGACGACGCACAGTACGTTGATCCGGATCCGGGCCACTCCTTCGAGGCCGTAACGCAGCAGGTATTCGGGTCGGGTTCCGTTCCCACAATGTCCGGTTTCGCAGAACAAGCTTTATCAATTTCCCCCAATTTATCCCAAACCGTAATGAAAGGGTTCAAGCCCGAAAACGTCCCGATTTACGCTTCTTTAGTCACCGAATTCGTCGTTTTCGATAGATGGTTTTCCGCAATCCCCGGGCCCACACAGCCCAATCGGCTATTTGTCTACTCCGCCACTTCACACGGCTCAACCAGCCATGTGAAGAAGCTGTTAGCAAAAGGGTACCCGCAGCAAACAATATTCGATTCCCTTCACGAAAACGGCGTCGATTTTGGGGTGTATTTCCAAAACATACCCACGACGTTGTTCTATAAAAATCTGCGGAAACTCAAGTACATTTCTAAGTTTCATCAGTTCGATTTGAAGTTTAATAGGGACGCTAGGAACGGTAGGTTGCCTAGTTTGACCGTTGTTGAGCCTCGGTACTTTGACCTTAAGGGAATGCCCGCTAACGATGATCACCCTTCGCACGATGTTGCGAATGGGCAGAGGCTCGTGAAGCGGGTTTACGAGGCGCTGAGGGCGGGCCCGCAGTGGAACGAGAGCCTTTTGGTTATTACGTACGATGAGCATGGGGGGTTCTATGATCATGTCGAAACGCCTTATGTTGATGTGCCTAATCCGGATGGGAACACCGGGCCTGCACCTGGGTTTTTCAAGTTTGATAGGCTTGGTGTTCGTGTGCCGACTATTATGGTGTCTCCTTGGATCAAGAAAGGGACTGGTATGAGTTTTGTTTCCTTCGTTTATAAGCTTCATTTGGTTATATGATCCCATTTGTTCATGATTCAAGAAAATGACAAGTTTGTGTGTTTCTTGATTTATAGTTTTGATTTGCTTCAGTATGAATTGTTGCATTCTTTTTTAGGAAAATACTTCTATGCACCCTGCAAGTGTGAAACTTTAAATGGTATTAGTTGTTTTACTTAAAGCTATTAGTTGTTCAGTATTAAATACTTTGAATGAACAGTATTAGTTGTTTTCATTGATTTGCTTGTCTCGTCAATGTTATAGAAATTGATATCAGTATGAATTTTTGCATTCGTTTCATCATGGCAAATAATTTTATGCACCGTGCAAGTGTGATTTTTTAAATGGTATTAGTTGGTCAGTATTAGTTGTTTTCACTGAACAGTATTAGTTGTTTTCACTGAACAGTATTAGTTGTTTTATTGAACAATATTAGTTGTGCACCAACTACATGTGCACCCAAGTGTTACTCTTCTATTGTATATGTTGTTTTGAAATCATAAGAATCTTATATAGCCTGATCATGATTTCATTCTTTGTGTATTTTGGTTTGTAGTTATAAGCAAACCGAATGGTCCTACTCCGAATTCCGAGTTTGAACATTCCTCAATCCCTGCTACCATAAAGAAGATGTTCAATCTTTCATCCAACTTCTTGACTCACAGAGATGCTTGGGCCGGCACGTTTGAACAAGTTGTCGGCGAATTAACTTCCCCAAGAACCGATTGCCCAGGTAATCATGCTTCCAACTCGTATTTGGCTCAAACCTTTTTTACATTCAACTCAAGTGCATTCTTAAAATGGTATTAGTTGTTATACTAAAAGGTATTAGTGAATTGTTTGCAGAGGTTTTACCTGATGTGGTTCCTCTGAGAAAGACCGAAGCCGATGAAAACAGGGGATTATCTGAATTTCAGAGCGAAGTGGTGCAATTGGCTGGCGTTCTAAACGGCGATCATTTCTTGAACAGCTTTCCGGATGAAATAGGGAAGAAGATGACCGTAAAGGAAGCTCACGAATACGTTAAGGGTGCCGTTTCAAGGTTCATAAGAGCGAGCAAACAGGCGATCAAGATGGGTGCAGATGAGTCGGCCATTGTGGATATGAGGGCTTCATTAACTACCAGATCCTCAATTCATAACTGAATTAACTGTCCCTATTTGACGTTGTTTGTCTTTGTTCACAGAAAATTAAGCTTAATTTTTTATAGTTGTGAATGGAGAATATGATCATATGAATAATAGTAGCAGCTAGGAAGATCTCCTTCCTAGTTGCATCATTTAATTATTAATACAAAATTGATTAATGCTCTAAATTAATTGTAATATATGTGGTTTTCTTTTTGTAAGTACGTCGATCCTTGGCCCGATATCGAGTTATCAAAAAAAAAGAAAAAAAAAGATGTCCCATTGATAGTATACCTGCCTTCAAGCAAATTCTGATGTTTAAATTCTATGCAAATTATATGCACCTAAAGAATTCTAGCTATGCACCTATGTTATGTTTTTAATCTCTTATATTGGATAGAGCTATTCAGACGAGACGGGCCGGGTGGGGCGGGGCGGTGTCTCAAGGCCTAATGTAGCCATACGAACTTGTCTCAGAGAAAATAAATCCCGTGTTCCAACGAGACTTTGGGGACTAATGCCTTGGATCTGGTCCAAAACTCGAAAAAGCCCGCTTTTTGGCAGGGCGGACTAAAAATTAAATGCAAAATGTCCAACCCAACTCACTATTTAACAGGCAAGCCAAGCGGGCCGGTTAGCTATTATAATTATAATTTATTTATTTTTTTACAAAATTATAGTTTTTTTTTTATATTTTTGAAATATGTAATTTAAAAGTTCTAATACATTAAATTCATCAAAATTAAATGAAATCAAACAATTTATATTGATTTTTATCACTATAAAAAAATTAAAACAGAATATTTCTCACCAAATAAAGTTCATCATTAATTAATCACCAATATAACTTCATATAAATTGAAGTTCACCATTAATAAACTACAATAATTTATAAACATAGTCCCCTACTTTTTAAAGGAGGTGCCTCGGCCCCCCAGGCCCGCCCCAACCAGTCGAAACCTGTAATCCAAATGGTCGACCCATCTACATCCGCCTCTAAACGGCCTATAATTTTTTAGTCCAATCCACCTCCTAAGCATAAAGGACAGATTGGCGCAACGGACCCAACACATTTTGACAGGCTTAGGGTGGGATCATTTTTCCTAAATCAAGGGGGAATGGGTGAAGAGAAAAAATAAAAAGGAAGGCGTAAATGCGAGGTTTCTTCTAAATCAGGGGAAGTGCGTGGAGAGAAAAATATAGGTACAATAGGAAAAAAAATAAAAAATTTGATTAGGTCTTTTATGCACCAGGTGCATCGTGCATTTCATAGTGTATTTTTTTAAATATATAATTTGTTGCATTAAACAATATAATTTGTTTAAACTTAGGGGGTGTATTAGTTGTGGAGTCTGTAGGATTTTTTTAAACTTTCAAAGTTTGGGGGTATTCAATCCGAATTTTTAAAAGTCTTTAAAAATCCTGAGGTATTCAATACGGATTTTAAAAAGTTTTAAAAAATCTTTAAGTATTCAACAGTGTATGGATTTTAATACTCTATGGATTTTCTTTGATTCTCTTCCAAAAATATAAATAGATTTCACTCTTCAAAATCTCTTCTAACAATCAGAGATTTTTACGTTTTCTCTTAGAGAACTCTGAAAGACGAAAGGTCAGAAGAAAAAAATCTTTGTTGTTCTCCTGCCATCGCCGCCGCCCATTTCAGCCGCCGGCCATCTCCTGCACGCTACGGGTATTTTCGCCTTTCCGTGACAATTTTATTTTTCTAACGGATTAACAATTTTCTCGACTTCATGAAAGTACTTATTCATTTTTTCCTTTATTTTGTGTAATTAAACATAAACTGATGTATGCTAATTGTGTATGATTGCTTTTATTGGACTGTTATTTTATTCATGATTCTTATATGTGACATATTTTTCTGGTATCTGGCTTTAATTTTGGGTAGATGAAGTTGGGAAGGACGGATTTTATGCGTTTGTATACTACTGAAAATGATTCAGAAAAATTACAGTGAACGCTCTTAGTAATTTGGTATGAATGGTACATTTTTTGGAGCACCATTTTGTTGTACTAAAGTAAGTTAAACAAGTGAGAGGCAAGCTTAATTAATGGCTGCTTTTCTATAAACTATTATATGTAATTGATCAGGATCCAAATTTTTAGTACTCCCATTTTAAAATTTTAATTTTTCGTCCAATTTATTTGTAGGGACACCATTGTTATAGATTTGTGTTATGATTCACGTAATATTGTTGGGGAATTAATTGTCCGGATCTATTCGGGATGAATATTTAAATACAAATTTAATTCTGATAATTATTACTAGCATGAATTAATTCTATATTAATTCAAATAATAATTTCAACAACAAATCATGCATATAAACAATTCACGTAAATCCTATGCATGCGGAAATACTACGAGTTTACGTGAACTTACCTCTTGGAATGACAATGGTCTTGTATATGAAAACACACCAAAAGTCCTTCCCAAGTATTCTCACGTTCTTGCTCGACAATCCGGTGGAAGGATACTCGCGAACAATTAACAAAAGGAAAAATAAACATTGTTGCACCACTTTTGTGGATTTACTAATTTTTCCAGCACATGGAATTGTACACTCACAATTGACGTTTTTCGAAAATACACAATCTGTCGACGTTTCAAAATATTTGATATTTTATCGACGCTGATATTTTTCCGAAAAACCAATTTTCGTGTTCACTGGGGATGAAACATTCATCCCCTATTTATAATAGAGAGGGGGACGAAACTTAGGGCTCAAAATAGGGTTAGGAAAGATATTTTCTGGATCTCCAAGAAATCTTTAATATATCCCATATATTCTTCTTTCCATGTGTATTTTTCCACAAAAATCTCACACCCTTATTTAACCCATTTTTTCGAAATTAATAGAAGACATTTCAAGATTGGATCTTTCTTGAATTTATGAGATATTCTTGTATTCCAAGAATACATATCTTTTTCCATAATTTTTTTTTCAAGAAAATCAAGAAAATCCTTCTTCCTATTATTACTCTATATATTTCAAAAATTACAATTAAAGAAACCAAGTGGGAGATTTCTTGAATTTATGGGATAATCTTGTATTCCAAGAATACTTATCTCCTTTCCATAAAATCTTTTCAAGAAAATTCTTCTCCCTCTTTTTCTTTAATAATTTCGAAATTCAAGGAAAATAATGCAACAAGAATTTATTTTATTTTTAAACACCTTTTTTCAGTTATTGAACTTTATGTTGGGCTACTTGGGGGGCCTTTAGGAGAATTAAGATTGGACCTTCCAATGGACCTTGAATTATCAATATTGAGCCACAATATTATTCAAGCCCATAAATATTAATTAATCCCACTACATAATTAATATTGCACTATCCATCTTAACCCATATTACGATTAATATGGCTCCCTGTTATTATTTCCCGTGTTTAAGATTATCTAGCTCATTAATTAATTCAAGCCACTGAAATAGCTTTCCATTAATTAATATCTTTTATCCTTGGTAAATGAACGGTTCAACATTATTATCCATACCGGAAACTAGTTCCACTTGCAAGATTTGGTATGATAAAACTTTATGAACCTCCCAAGGGGGCAAATCGAACAAGCTTACTTGCACACAATTCTCCGTATTAAATCTTAGCAATCACATGTGACCAATAATATTGCCCAAGATATAGGGTATTGAATCTCACTGATTCTCTTTCCATAATAAGTCAAAGCAATAGTTACTAACCACACGCAATCCTATTTAAGGGACGAAGATTAAAAAATAACTAACCACTGAGGTCTAATTCTTCCTAGTTCAGTTCTGAAGAATTTATCCTCCTGTAGGTCCTCTTCAATGCATCAGTCATGAACTAGTGTAATCTCTTGGTCAAGACAAACCAATCTGAGCCTTACACTACAACCTTTCACGATGGAGTGTTCATTTCCATCTAGGTCGTGAATGGTGTACTTTTAGTTACAAGGAACTGTTAATTTAATCTTCTGTGATCTTGGTATCATTAAATTAACTACAATGTAACACGTACTATTTAATGAACTGTTATGTAGTAAATATATGTAATATTCAATGATATTTAAAGCATCAGTGATAAACAATTTATTTCAGTAAATAAGTCCGAAATTCAGTTAGTCTGATTATACAAAGTAAAAGCATACTTTCCAGTATAATCTCAACAATCTCCCACTTATACTCAAAGTCTGCTTTTAAGTATACATCAACATGTCTCGTGTAGTACATGACAATTAATGCCACCTACACGAACCTAATAATGTCTCCCACTTATACTCAAAGTAGATTGGCAACGGTCTTGACACCCATTCCTTTCACATGTCTCTCGAATGTATTCAGAGGCAGACCCTTTGTGAATGGATCAGCTAGGTTGTCATCTGACGCGATCTTTGCCACCTCTATATCTCACCTCTTAACGATTTCTCATATAAGATGTCTTTCCTTCAGTGTGCTTGTTTGACTCGTGGACTCTTGGTTACCTTGAATTTGCAACTGGCCCTAGCAAATATTGCTAGGCAAATTCGGAACTCCATCCAAGTCCACTAAGAAGGTCTAGAGCCAAACTGGTTCTTTCACTGCTTCACAAGCAGCTACTTACCCGGCTTCCATGGTTGAGTTAGTGATGCATTTCTACTTCACACTCATCCATTTCATGGTTACACTTCCCAAATGAAAGCACACTAACTGAGGCAGATAGTTTCTGGAATCTATGTCTGATTGGAAATCTGAGTCCGTGTAGCCGATGGGGATTAGACTATCTGACTGATAAGCCAACATTCTATCTCGAGTTCTTTTCAGACACTTCAGAATGTTTTTAACTGTCGTCCAATGTTCCTTCCTCGGGTTACTCTGATATCTTGCCACCA
This sequence comes from Stenogyne calaminthoides, assembly GCA_037126765.1. Classification (NCBI taxonomy): domain Eukaryota; kingdom Viridiplantae; phylum Streptophyta; class Magnoliopsida; order Lamiales; family Lamiaceae; genus Stenogyne; species Stenogyne calaminthoides. The sequence continues at coordinate 37,413,316 of JBBCBC010000006.1, read as the reverse complement.
TGCTAACGGCAAAGCAGATATCCGGTCTCGTACACAACATTGCATACATAAGGCTTCCGACAGCCGAAGCATAAGGAATGCCTCTCATGTCATCTATCTCCTTTTGTGTCTTAGGGCACATTTTCTTGGATAGATGGATTCCATGCCTGAAAGGTACGAAGCCTTTCTTGGAATCCTGCATGCTGAATCGTTTCAAGACAGTGTCTATGTATGAAGCTTGCGATAAGCCTATCATTTTCTTGCGATCTCGAGTGATCTTGATCCCAAGTATGTGTCCGGCTTCCCCTAAGTCTTTCATATCAAACTGTTTTGAAATCCATGCCCTTACGTCTGATAACACCTTTACATCGTTCCCGATGAGCAGAATATCATCTACATATAGTACTAAGAATACCAATGCAGTTCCGACACGCTTTTTATACACACAACTCTCGAACTCATTTTGATCAAACCCGTAAGACTTTATAACATGATCAAAACATTGGTTCCAAGCTCTGGATGCCTGTTTGAGTCCATAAATGAACTTCATGAGCTTACAAACTAGGTGTTCTTGGCCCTTTTCAATGAAGCCTTGGGGTTGTTGCATATAGATTTCCTCATCAAGACTTCCGTTAAGGAAAGCTGTCTTGACATCCATTTGCCAGATTTCAAAATCGAGATACGCAGCTATCGACAAGAGAATCCGGATGGACTTAAGCATTGCTACAGGTGAAAAGGTTTCCTCATAATCGATCCCTTCTTTCTGAGTATAACCTTTCGCCACAAGCCTTGCCTTGAAGGTTTCCACCTTCCCATCTGGTCCCCTCTTTCTCTTGTATACCCACTTGCAACCAATAGGTTTGACCCCATTAAGTGGTTCGACTAGCTCCCACACTCTGTTATGATCCATAGACCCCATTTCTGCTTTCATTACCTTTTGCCAAGAAACCGCATCCTTATCTTGGATTGCCTCATCGTATGTCCATGGGTCTGATTCATCTTGTCCGGGAATCAAGTCCAAGGACTCTCCTATCCCCATGAATCTCTCGGGCTGTCTCATAACCCTCCCACTACGACGAGGCTCCGGTTGTAAAAGTGTGTCGTTTGGTATATCATCTTGTACAGTTGGCAATGAGGTTAGCCCCCTTAGCTCACTTAAGGTAATCTCACTTCTGGGTTTTCTTTCGTTCGTATAGTCTTCCTCCAAAAATCTAAAGTGGGTGCTTATGACCACCTTTTGATCTTTGGGACCATAAAATATACACCCTTTTGTTCCCTCGGGATATCCTATAAACAGCCTTAATTCTGATCGAGGATCCAATTTCCCGGCTTCCTTGTCCAACACGTAGGCCGGACACCCCTAAATTCTCATGTGTCTCATACTAGGCTTGCGCCCGGTCCACAATTCTTTGGGAGTTTTGGGAACCGATTTGGATGGCACCAAGTTCAGAATGTAAGTCGCTGTTTCCAAGGCATGACCCCAGAACGACTTGGGAAGATCCGTATAACTCATCATTGATCTAACCATTTCCAAAAGAGTTCTGTTTCTTTGCTCTGCAACCCCATTTTGTTGAGGGGTTCCGGGTGCAGTCAGCTGGGATGCAATCCCTTCATCCGACAAGTAGTTCAAAAACTCATCGCTGAGGTACTCGCCTCCACGATCGGATCGTAGAGACTTGATACGTTTTTCCCTATGATTCTCTGCTTGAGCCTTAAATTCTTTGAATTTCTCAAAGGTCTCAGATTTATGCTTCATAAGGAAAATATAACCGTACCTCGAGTAGTCATCAATAAAAGTGAAGAAATACTCGTAACCTCCTCTTGCCATGGTTGACATTGGACCACATACGTCTGTGTGAATGATTTCTAACACTTCTTTGGCTCTATTCCCCTTGGCTCCGAATGCCCTCTTGGTCATTTTACCCTCCAAACATGATTCGCAGGTTGGAATCGGTTCAACTTGGAGAGACTCTAGTGAACCGTCTTTCACCAACCTTTGGATCCTCTTTGGATTAATATGTCCCAATCTTAGATGCCATAGAAGTGTTTCGTTCACGTCTGATGAATGTTTTCTTTTACCGAAAACAGTTGATGTGTTATAGGATGAATTTCGTGAGTGGTGTGCACAGTTAATTGTATAGAGATTACTTGACCAATGTCCCATAACAGATACACTCATCATTTGGAGAAATGATATCATTCTTATTAGAAGAAACTAAGTATCCGTTAATCAAATTTTAGAAACTGAAAGTGAATTCTTTCTAAAACTGGGAACATAAAGATAATCTCAAAAAAAACTTCATCTTTAAAAGACAGGTGCACTTCTCCCACTGCTTTAACCACTACTCATGTAGCACTGCAATATCTGCTACTTGCGTAGCATTGCAATAACCGTTACTATCGTAGCATTGCAATATCTGCCATTTACGTAGCATTGCAATAACCGCTACTTTCGTAACATCGCCCAGTGTGATGAGGATCTCACTCTCACTAAGTTGCCGGATTAGTTTGAACCCGTGAAGCAAACATGATTAGTGGATCTCATATCAACCACCCACGAATGAGAAGTATACGCCGCTAAACAAGTTTCAACAACTAGTGCGTGAGAATTACCTTTCTTTCCGTCCCTTTTGGGGTTGGAACAGGCAAACCTCCATTGTCCTCTTTCACCGCAGCTTAAGCACTTCCTCTTTGGATTTTCCTTGACACCACAAGCATTCCTCATCTTACCATTGCCCTTGGCAACAGTTGAGTTTTATTGCTTATGGCTTTAGGTCCTCTTCTTTTTCTTGCCTTCCCTTGGCCTAGAAAATGAAGACTTACCACTTGCCGTTAAAGCTTGAGTTTGGTGCCCCATCAACATCTCTGCCGAGACCAAAGCTTGCAACAAATCAGCTAGCGAGGCCAAAATGCTCAGAAACTTTTGGGCAGAGAGTGAAGTACCAAATTCATCTGAGTCTCCAGATTATAAGTTGCACTCAGAACCTCAAGTTTGTTTAGATGGGCCATCATTATGAGGACGTAATCCCTTCCGGGTTTTTCCTCCACCATTTTCAGCGACGACATCTCTCGCAAGGTGATCTGATGGGTCCCGCATCTTTGACCCGTCAGTTGGCTCATCTAACTTTGGTGTGTCAAGAATCCACTTGTGCTTTTGTGCAGTTAGGACAATTTTAATTTTTCGTTTCCAATCAATATAGTTTCCATACATATTGTATTGACTTTAAGTATATTAACAGTGGATTAAAAAGTTACGACATGATGAACTGAAATAAATAATAATATGCATAAGCACAAGCATATCACAAAATTCGATCACATGTTTCATATTAAAATCTCCAAAAAAAATATGAACATGCATCAGCCAACATCTTGAAACAGTTTAAATAAGCCACGTGGGGTGGGTCATTATTTAAACACATTCAAGCAGGTTACAAACAAGAACAGTTACAAACCTTTAATATCCAGATTAATAGTTGGCTCCCACTTGACCAATATAAAATTGACAGGGACTTCGGGGAAGTATATGCATATCAATTTTATACCTAAGTAATAACCATGATTAAATCTGAAATTATTATTTAAGCTTTGAACGAGCCTCATGGGGAGGGTCATCGTCGCTACTAGTAATAATCCACAATCATCCGTTAGGAATTTATTCATGTGAAAGCTATCTTTTGACCATCCCGTGGGGGGAATTTCTCCAAAAGAATTCACAAATAAATAAATCATGGAGGTCAACAATTAATTCAATTTTATTATCCGGAATAAAATTGACAATTAATTGTTTAAACATACTTAGTAATTTTCGAAAGTGATTTTTTTCAAAACATTTTCTCTTGCATCGCAAATTTAAACACAATTTAAATAAGCATAAATAATGCATAAACATCAAGACAAAAATTAAACATATTGGGCACATTTATCCAATTGGCATGGTTAATTTTGTCATGTCTTGATCTTGAGAAATCGTCTTCATAGCCTTCATCGTTCGTCTCGAAAAAGCTCCCACTTGACCGTTTAAAAAAAAAAGCGTCTTGTCAAGACACGCCATCGACCCATTTCATGGTCGGAGTGCCCGCGTAGGTCGAATGGCGCCCGTCGCCGCTTTTTGCCGTCGCCCGACGTCGTGCCTCGGCGGCATCGCCCGCCAAGATCGCAGCGTCACGCTTTAAAAGCGGTCTTGTTCGTGTTGGGATTATCTTGAAAAAGTATGCTTTTACTTTGTATAATCGAAAACCTAATTTCGGACTTATTCTTGAAATAAATTGTTTATCATCGATGCTTTAAATATGATTGAATGTTGTATATATTTCTTTGCATAAGCGTTCAATAATTAAATGCGTGTTACATTGTAGTTAATTTAGTGATACCCGATCACGAAGATTAAATTAACGGTCCGCCATAACTATAAGTCGCCATTCACGACCTAGATGGAAATGAACAACCATCGCGAAAGGTTGAAGTGTAAAAGGCTTAGATTGGTTTGTCTTGACCAAGAGATTACACTAGTGCATGACCGATGCCTTTGAATAGGACCTCTGGAGGATAAATTCTTGAGCTCGAACAAGGAAGAATTAGACCTCGGTGGTTAGTTATTTCTTAACCTTCGTCCCTAAATAGGATCACGTGAGATTGGTAACTATTGCTTTGACTTATCATGGGTAGCGAATCGAGAGAGAGATTCAATACTTTTTATCTTGGGCAATATTATTGGTCACATGTGATTGCTAAGATTTAATCTGAAGAATCGTGTGTGCAAATCGCTTGCTTGATTTGCCCCCTTGGGAGGTTCATAAGTTTTATCATACCAAATCTTGCAAGTGGAATTAGTTTCCGGTATGGATAATAATGTTGAACCATTCCTCGACCAAGGATAAAAGATATTAATTAACGGAAAGCTATTTCAGTGGCTTGAATTAATTAATGGGCTAGATAATCTTAAACACGGGAAATAATGACCGGGAGCCATATTGACTGTAATATGGGTTAAGATGGATAGTCTGATATTAATTATGTAGTGGGATTAATTAATATTTATGGGCTTGAATTATATTGTGGCTCAATATTAGATATTCAAGATCCATTAGAAGGTCCAATCTTAATTCTCCTAAAGGCCCCCTGAGTAGCCCAACATATAGCCCAATAACTGAAAATGTGATTAAAATAAAATAAATATTGTTGCTTAATTTTCCTATGATATTTTAAAATCTATGGATAAAAGGAGAAAAGATTTTCTTTGAATTTTGTTATGGAATGAAGATATGTATTCTTGGAATACAAGATTATCTCATTAAATTCAAGAAATCTCCCACTTGGTTATTCATTAAGGAATTTCGAAATTTTTGGAAATATAGTGGGCAAGAAAGATTTTCTTGATTTTCTTGAAAAGATATTATGGAAGATATGTATTTCTTGAAATACAAGAATATCTCATAAATTCAAGAAGATCCAAATCTTGGTATCTTGCCTAGTATTTTCGAAAATTATGCCATAAAATAGAGGAGGTTGAATTTTGTGGAATATTTTAATTATGGGAAAAAGAATATATGGGATATATTCAAGATTTCTTGGTGACCAAGAAAAGTCTTTTCCCACATTGAAATATCACATAATTTTCGTCCCAAACCCCCTCTTATAAAAATAGGGATGATTAGTTCATTCCCAAGTACAATTCCATGTCTTTGGAAATATTAGCAAATCCACATAAGTGGTGCAACAAAGTTTATTTTTTCCTTTTGTTAATTGTTCGCGAAAGTATCCTTCCACCGGATTGTCGAAAGCAAGGGCTAAGGGAATACTTGGGAAATCCTTTTGGTTAGTCCATCCCACCAAAGCCAATTGCCATCCCGAGGTATGCGTTAACGAAACCCGTAGATTCCGCGTCGTAGGTTTTACGTGGCTTTTTTATATGCATGATATGTTGTTGCAATTATTATTTGAATTAATATAGGATTAATTCATGCTAGTAATAATTAATGAATTAAATTTGTATTTAAATATTCACCCCGAATAGATCTGTCTTGTTCCCTTCCCTCAACAAATGGCAAGGCGCGGCCAGTAGATCCCACGCTCGGCCCCTCGGCCTTGCCCTCGCCCGTCTTGGCATCACTTGATCCGTCCACGCTACACGCGTGCCTCCTTTAACACGTTTTCAAGGGACGACGCACACCGCTTTCGCTTTGCTTCGATTCCGTCTTTTAATTCTTCATCTCCGCCTCCGTTTTCCGATCTGGTTACAATTTATTTTACAAAAATAAATAAACCTAGATCTAGACTAGTCTATTACATTGATCAAATCAAACAAATTCTAATCTACTCGTGGATTTCTCACGAGGCAAAACGAATCCGAACGAATCGAATTAAAAAACCACAATTTATATGCATGCATAAATAAACACATTAAATTCCATGACAATTGGATACCTGCAAAAAAGATCTAGCAATTCTACTATCCAATTTCAAAATTTAATGATAGAGAATTAAATTACAATTTAAAATTCAGAGCCCGAAACCGAGGCTCTGATACCAGTTGCTGGGGAATTAATTGCCCGGATCTATTCGGGATGAATATTTAAATACAAATTTAATTCTGATAATTATTACTAGCATGAATTAATCCTATATTAATTCAAATAATAATTTCAACAACAAATCATGCATATAAACAATTCACGTAAATCCTACGCATGCGGAAATACTACGAGTTTACGTGAACTTACCTCTTGGAATGACAATGGTCTTGTATATGAAAACACACCAAAAGTCCTTCCCAAGTATTCCCACGTCCTTGCTCGACAATCCGGTGGAAGGATACTCGCGAACAATTAAAAAAAAGAAAAATAAACTTTGTTGCACCACTTTTGTGGATTTACTAATTTTTCCAGCACATGGAATTGTACACTCACAATTGACGTTTTTCGAAAATACACAATTTGTCGACGTTTCAAAATATTTGATATTTTATCGACGCTGATATTTTTTTGAAAAACTAATTTTCGTGTTCACTGGGGATGAAACATTCATCCCCTATTTATAATAGAGAGGGGGACGAAACTTAGGGCTCAAAATAGGGTTAGGAAAGATCTTTTCTTGATCTCCAAGAAATCTTGAATATATCTCATATATTCTTCTTTCCATGTGTATTTTTCCACAAAAATCTCACACCCTAATTTAACCCATTTTTTCGAAATTAATAGGAGACTTTTCAAGATTTGATCTTTCTTGAATTTATGAGTTATTCTTGTATTCCAAGAATACATATCTTTTTCCATAAAATATTTTCAAGAAAATCAAGAAAATCCTTCTTCCTATTATTACTCTATATATTTCAAAAATTACAATTAAAGAAACCAAGTGGGAGATTTCTTGAATTTATGGGATAATCTTGTATTCCAAGAATACTTATCTCCTTTCCATAAAATATTTTCAAGAAAATTCTTCTCCCTCCTTTTCTTTAATAATTTCGAAATTCAAGGAAAATAATGCAACAAGAATTTATTTTATTTTTAAACACCTTTTTCAGATATTGAACTTTATGTTGGGCTACTTGGGGGGCCTTTAGGAGAATTAAGATTGGACCTTCCAATGGACCTTGAATTATCAATATTGAGCCACAATATTATTCAAACCCATAAATATTAATTAATCCCACTACATAATTAATATGCACTATCCATCTTAACCCATATTACAGTTAATATGGCTCCCGATTATTATTTCCCGTGTTTAAGATTATCTAGCCCATTAATTAATTCAAGTCACTGAAATAGTTTTCCATTAATTAATATCTTTTATCCTTGGTAAAGGAACGGTTCAACATTATTATCCATACCGGAAACTAGTTCCACTTCCAAGATTTGGTATGATTAAACTTATGAACCTCCCAAGGGGGCAAATCGAACAAGCGTACTTGCACACAATTCTCCGTATTAAATCTTAGCAATCGCATGTGACCAATAATATTGCCCAAGATATAGGGTATTGAATCTCACTGATTCTCTTCCCGTAATAAGTCAAAGCAATAGTTACTAACCACACGCAATCCTATTTAAGGGACGAAGATTAAGAAATAACTAACCACTGAGGTCTAATTCTTCCTAGTTCAGTTCTGAAGAATTTATCCTCCTGTAGGTCCTCTTCAATGCAGCAGTCATGCACTAGTGTAATCTCTTGGTCAAGACAAACCAATCTGAGCCTTACACTACAACCTTTCACGATGGATTGTTCATTTCCATCTAGGTCGTGAATGGTGTACTTTTAGTTACAAGGAACTGTTAATTTAATCTTCTGTGATCTTGGTATCACTAAATTAACTACAATGTAACACATACTATTTAATGAACTGTTATGCAGTAAATATATGTAACATTCAAATATATTTAAAGCATCAGTGATAAATAATTTATTTCAGTAAATAAGTCCGAAATTCAGTTAGTTTGATTATACAAAGTAAAAACATATTTTCCAGTATAATCCCAACAAATATGGATGATGATGCTGTAGTTAAAAGTTTTGGAATGACTTATATATATAGTCATTGTTATAAAAAATAGTTTGATGTATGTAGAATATATTTATGTGAATTAATTGAAAAATCTATAATTTGTTAAGAGATTTTGTTTAAATTTTTACGAGTGTATTAAGGTCGTGTTTTGAAACACTTAAAACAGCTTCCAGAAGCATTTATTTTCAAAGCTCCCTCTCACAGCTTTTGAAAATAAGTGCTTCTGGAAGCTATTTTAAGTGTTTCAAAACACGCCCTAAATATTTAAATGACAGCTTGTAAACAATTTGGATAACTTTTTTTATATACAAGTGTGTTCCATATACATTTGCATCAATAGTTCCAGCGCCGGAGTCTATGGAAATCCATGTAAATCAATAAAAAAAAGTGTATTCCACAATCCTATCAAGTCTATGAAAATTCATGTAAATCAATAAAAAAGTCAGTCAAACTCTGCATGGAGTCTATAGATTTTCTAAATCTACAGACTTTTTAAAGTCCAAAAAAATTCAATAGAATCTCAATTGAATACACCCACTATTACACATTTCATTATAAACAAATTAAGTATTTCAATGAGTGCATTGTGCTCTTGGTGCACATGAGACTCTTTTAAGTACTTTTCTTAAATAAAAAACGGAATATGGGTGAAATGAAAAAAATATAGGGATGCTTTCCAAAAATAACGAAAGAAAAATTAATTGGGATAAGAGGAAAAAAAAATAAAAAAAGAAAGGGGAAAAAAGGGAAAATGAGTGAAGGGAAAAAATATAGAGGGATGTATTTAGAAAAACAAAAATATAAAGAGTGGGTTCCATCTAGGTGCACCGCACACTCATAATAATGCATTTTAGATACATGCAATTTGTTATATTAATGCAACTTATTTATACACACTCACACGATCTTTACCAAGAGATAGAAGTGAATCGTGCAAACAAATAATTGCACGATTCAGTGCAAACAAATTGCATATTTTAGTATAATAGATTGGTTGTATGATTCTAAAATACACTATGAGTACACGGTGCATCTGAATGTATACAGGACTTGACCAAATGTAAGTAGGGATAAGAGTAAAAAAAGGAAAAATGGGTGAAGTGAAAAAAATTAGGGGATGTTTTCCAAAAAATAACAAAAAGTAAATAAATAGGGAGAAGAGAAGATAGTAAATAAATGGGTGAATGGAAAAAATAAAAAGGAATAAGAGAAATTGAAAAGGGAAAATAAATAGAGGGATGTTTTGATAAAAATAAAAATGTAAATAGGGATAAGAGTTAAAAAAATTTGTCGACAGCAGGGTTCAAACCTGCGCGGGCGAAGCCCAACAGATTTCAAGTCTGTCTCCTTAACTACTCGGACATATCGACATTGATACTTTTGTTAAATTCTTATATATTTAAACTATATCTATGTAAGAAATTGTATCAACAGAACGATAAATTTACAAATAGAAATTTCTATAAGAAAATGGAATTTACATTAAATTATATCAACTAGGTATTAAGTCTCTCTTGATGACTTTAATGTTTGGTATGGACTTATAGTACATGCTTATTTTTGCGGAACTAGTATTGCACCCATGGTAATACACGGTCATTATTATTACATTACAATTTAAATATTAAAATATTATTTTAAATTAATATAAAATAAAAATTTTAAATTGACAACTTGTTATATTTTATTAATTTTATGTTTGTAATAATGTGAGTTTAACTATTTTTGTAGAATTATTGCAAATTAAGTAACATATAATCATCGAGTATTACTATTTTCTGAAGTTGTTTTATTAACTTTTCGATGCAAATGTGTAAATAGAGCAGTTATCAATTAATTATATAACTGCATTAATTTTCTCAGTGATTTTGTATGTTCTCACAAAATGATAACAATAAGAATAGAGTGAAAATGATCGAATTGGTCTTATTATAATCTAAAGAAGCAAGACATAATAAATGATACTTCATCCGTCCATAAATCTTGTCTGATGCTTTTGGCACAAGTTTTAAGAAAAAAGTAGAGAAAGTAAAATAAGAGTATTATAGGGTATTGTGGGGTCCATTTATAGATAAAATGATTGTTTGTGAATAAAGTACAATGACATTTGAAGTAATTAAATGATGGTTGTTGGATAAAGATAAAGTAAATTTTGGAAAAAATAGAGTGTGCATAAGATTGGTGGACGGACGAATAAGACAGGTGTGCATAAGATTGATGGACAGGGGAGTATATAACAACTCTCCAAATCATAATTAAAAAAAATAATTGAGAAAAAGAATTTACAAAAATCGCTTTTTAAAAGTACGTCAATACAAGAAAATGAATAATTGCCTACGAAAATTTTCAAATGGCTAAGAAATTTTCCTACAAAAATAATTTAGTACTTAAAAAAGTGAGGATTGTGTACAATTTGTCTACCAATTTTTATAATAATCTTTAAAAAAATACCTACACAAATAATTCTCTAGCCGAATAAATTACCTACACATTTGTAATTTCTGTAGGTAAACTTACCTACACAAATAATTTTCTAGGTAATTTACAATTCTGTAGGCAATTATATTTGTAGTTTAAAAATAATTATATAATTAGAAAATTTTATTGACAAATCATATGCAAGTTTTACTATTTAAGGACACAATTATTTTCGTAGGTATATTGAAAAATTTCGTAGGCAATGCAATATTTTCTTGTAGTGCGTGATACCACATATAACAATTCACAAATCTTCATAAAAGGGTTTGTGATGCAATAGTGAAAAGCATAAACGTATTATCCGTTGATTCTTAGAATACCCGAATGATACAAAAATGTGATTAATGTTTAATTCCGTTGATTCAATAAAAATATCGGAAGAACAACGATAAAGCCATGAAGAAGGGATAAAACCCAATATATTTTCTATTTCATCAAAAGCTAACTATTAATTACAATGTCTAAAATGGACTATTTATACTAAGATAATACGATATACGAAAAGACATAATTAAATAATTAATTAAATAGAATTTAATAAGCATTTAATGAAATTCTTTGAATCCTGCTATCGATCAATAGTCGGTCAAACTCATTCATTAATGATTTTATCTCCATCAGTTTGTATCCGCAATTCATAATCAAAACAAAATATCTCTATTGTCATCAACACATTATTTTTATTATGAGAGAAACCACACATATTTTGATACGTCAATGGTAATGTTACGGTTTTGTAGGAAGATTTAAAATTTCAGTTTTTGCGTGGAAAGTCGCTCGTGAAAGGCTATTGATATAGGATAATTTAATTGTTCGTGATGTTTCCGATGGGATGGGGTTTGGGGCGTGCTCAATGTGCCTCGGTCCGGTGGAGTCCTCTAACCATGTGTTGTTTTCTTTACCAGTTGCTTTGCTTGTTTCGCAAGCTCTCTCTTTGTGGCTCGATAAATCAATCCCCTATGCCTCGTCAGCTCGTGATCACTATGCCAAGTTTGTTGAGTCCGAAAAGAGTAAGATTAGGAGAAGATCACTGGAGTGATATGGCATGCTACACTTTGAAAGATTTGGAAGGTTCACAATGGTTTGATCTTCAAGGATAGTTCGTACACTTTGGATGAACTTATAGATGATATCAAATTTTGCTCGTGGAAGTGGATCCGTTCTCACTATCCACTAGATCTCTTTTGTTGTTCCATATTCTAGTTGGGAGTGTAATCCGTTAGAGTGCATTCCCATTAAGTTGTAATCTGGGTTTCTGTGCTATATCTCCTCATGTACACTTTGAGTTTTTGAGTACCCCTTGTGCTTATATCTATTGAATTCATCTTTATCTTTAAAAAAGAAAAAAAGAGTTATAATGAGTATAATAATATAATAAATGGTATCTATTAGATTAGTTGAATAAGGGATACTCATCCATCAAAATTATAAAAAGTTTGATCATTAACTGAATTCAAAATTTATTTTACTTGTGCAAAAATTTGATAATTACGTGAAAAAAATTATAAATAAATTTACATCACATTTTTTTTAATCAGAAAAGATTTCATTATAAATGAAAGAATGGGTATAAGAGGTACCCGTATACAAAGTCACTATACAAAGAGCATTAGCAATCTAAGATTTTTCTAGGGTTAATGATCCACTCATTGAAAGTAAAATTACAAAAAAAATGGAAAATTGATCGAGAACCAGCTCCAAAGTCTTTCTTTAATTTCTTGTATGATTTTCTCCTCGTCGAAAGTGTTTCCTTAAAAAATCAGCTTGTTCCTATTTCTTCAAATGATCCAAACTATATAAATCCATATTCCAATTGCAAACATCCGCCCATTCTTACCAACGAGAAGGGATGAGTGAGTGTTGAAATGATCAAGAACACGAATGTGAGATGCCGTAGAAACTCCTAGCCAACTGTAACACGTCGACCAAATTTTCGTCGACTTGCTACATTCGAAAAAAAGGTGCACAACAGATTCTACGCCCGAAGAACACAAAGGGCAGCGTAGATCAACACTTTGTTCCTCATGTTAACATTACAAAGCGTGTGAATAAATATTTATATTAATTGTATTAACATTTTTGTGTCTGGCATTATTGATTGTGAATTCCACTGCTCGACTGTGCAATATGCATGCTTCAAATCATATGAATATATATATATATATATATATATATGTTACTATAATCATAATAATACATATTTATTTATCCATATAGTAACAAATATTTGCTCCTAACATAAATTTGTACGCATGTTTTTTATGTTAGTATTTCGCAATTATTTTTCGAAGTCATGGTTGACTCGTTTGAACCGTAAAGAATTTGCAAGTTTTTGGTTCTTCCTTAAATGTGCTAATATTGTACATGCAATATTGCATAGGAGAGTATTAACTACATTTATCCTACAAATTCAACCAAATCATTATACATGTAGTTACAATTAGTGGTCGATCCAGAAATTGATCGAGAACTAAAATTTTTAGTCTAAACAAGAAGAATTATTACTTATTAATTAAATTTAATTGTAGACATGCGCTCGTGCACACACACTCTCTCTCTATCTATATATTATATATTTTCTAATACTCATACTTATAAGTTAGGAATAATTTTAAAGATATTGACTTTTTCTTTCACTAGTTTTTACCACGTGCATTGCACATTTTATGCGCAAGATGTTAGTAAAAAAGTAATAGTTAAATTTGTACGTCTAACATCTTAACAAGCTTAAAATTCTCATTTTTTTGTATTGTATTTCTCTTGAATTCTCTTATGATATATTGTTACGTTTGATGGCCCTTTATCCACCACAATAATTTTATCTTATCATGATTTTAATACTCAAAATTTGTATAATGTAAACATCTCAAATTGATGCTTTCAAAAGAAAAAAACATATTATCCATAAATTCATATTATTGTAGTTAATATTTCTGATAGTTGAACAATACTTTTTATTTACTAAGTGTACAAGTTTCGGTCATTTTTTAAAGAAGGGCTCACCACATTATGTACAACAAAATTATTTTTTTATCTCACGTATATATAACTTGATATTAATTTAAAATCAAATTGTATAAATAACTCGCAAGGTAATGACTAGTGTATTAATTATTCGTCACTGTGACATCAACAATGCCAAAGAAACCCGAGCAAAAAAATTTAAAAAAAAAAAAATCAATTCCCCATTTTTCTAGATTTTCACAACATCAATATCAGATAATCTAATTATGTCATAACGAAGATTTAGCAAAATCTAAAATTTTAAAATAGAATAGAAATTTCCAGTGTGCACCCAACAACTAAATCAAAAATCATCGAGGCTGAAGGTGCATTCAAAACTTGCAAATTAAGAACACCCAAGAGATCATTGAATGTATTTAATTGCTTAGCTCCATCACTTCCTCTCGATCAACAATCTCTGCTCTTGTAAGTATAGTGAGGTGCGAAAGAAGAAAGGAAATAATTATTTGTTAGCACAATAATTAGAAAAAAAAAATTAAAGAATAAAAGGAAATATAAAACCTACTTATTTTTAGTGAAAAATTAAACCTATATAAAATTGACACATAATAAAAATCGAAAAGTAAAGAAAGACGATAGGACACACGCTACAGAATTATCGTCCAAAAAAGTTTCACAATGCAAGCCACTTTCTAATATATTAGAGATTATACATCATAAATCATAGAATATCATAGATTATAGATATATGACGTCAATTGGGTTTCATAATTGGTGAGAATTGGTGAATATATATATGACGTCAGTTGGGTTGCATAATTGGTAAATGAAACGAAAAATGGAATGGCATAAAGGATAAAGAAAAAACTGAAAATAAATTACAAAACAAAAGTTGGTAAGTATAAATGATCAAAATAAAATATGATAAAGGGAAAATAGGTCCAAACTCATGTCACTTTTTAATAGATAGTAGATATATCCAAATACTTAGTAGTTAGAAGTGGAACTCTGTTGACGAAGTGGAATAGCTCAAGTGGTTAGAGCACCACTACCTATGTCGTGAACAACATTTGAGAAGAGTTATCGATGAATTATCGAGAACAACATTTGAGAATTAAAATTATCGATGAATTATCAAGAACAACATTTGAAAATTAGAATTGGTCAGTTCTCCTATTCTCGAAAAATTGTTTAAGCACAACAACATTTAAGAATCTCAAAAAATTATTTATCGAGGACAACATTTGAGAAAAATTGTTTATCGAGAACAACATTTGTCTAAAACAACATTTGAGAATCTGAAAAATTGTTTATCGAGAACTATCGAGAACAACATTTGAGAATTAGAATTGATCAGCGCTCCTGAATTAGAATTGGTCAGCACTCCTATTCTCAAAAAATTGTTTATCGAGAACAACATTTGAGAAGCTTTATCTTTGTTTATTGAAAACAACATTTGAGAAACAATATTTGAGAATTAAAATTGGTCAACAATCTTATTCTCGAAAAATTGTTTATCAAAAATAATATTTGAGAATAAGAATTGATCAGCGACTTGTGAGAAAAATTGTTCATCGAGAACAACATTTGAGAATTAAAATTGGTCAGCACTCCTATTCTCGAAAAATTATTTATCGAGAACAACATTTGAGAAGCTTTATCAATGGTTATCGAGAGCAACATTTGAGAATTAAAATTGGTCAGCACTCCTATTCTCGAAAAAATGTTTATCAAGAACAACATTTGAGAAAAAAATGTTTATCGAGAACAACATTTGAGAATTAGAATAGGTTAGCGCTCCTATTCTCGAAAAATAACCGTGCTTTATCTTTTAATCAAAATCATTGTGATTTTGTTCCAATTCTTTAGTCTTTTAAACAAACTTTGTGATTTTGTTCCTATTCTTTAGTCTTTTAAACAAACTTTGTCCACATTAATTTGTCAATCAAGTTTGAGAATTAGAATTGGTCATCGCTCCTATTCTCGTGCAGTGTTTTTGGTATTCGTTTTACTATATATATGCACATATGAAACACACTCTAATATAAGAAATACTAAACAAAACTTCACGTGATAAGCCCTTCATTCTATTTTTCTATTCTGAGTGCTAGATTTATATTATTCTGTTGTTCATGATCCTATGTTTATCCTAGAAAACTTGTTGAATCCTGATGATTGCTAAAAAGTAAATTGTTAATTATTTTTCTATTTTAAATGTTGGATATATTATTCGATTGTTTATAATTCTATGTTTATTTTAGAAAACTTGTTGAATTTTGAGGAATTGCTAAAAGTAAATCGTCAAGAACCGTGAATCAGATGGTTTTCTTTTGTTATTTATTATTTATCTTTTTCTAATTTTCTTTTGATCTTTGAATTTACTTTTATCAATGATCAAAACTTTTCTACATGCGGTGATCTAAGTTAGTCTATTCGAGGCAGCACAGATTCAGGGAATTGAACGGTAATGTATAGAAATTATTAATTTTTAATTATTTTTTTGAGTGTGTTTTCTGTGTACAGTGCACTCCATAATTTATTTTAGAAACTTGTAACTTGTAACACTGAAATTTACGATGTGGGATTTTTTTTACTTTGACCAAATATTAAGTGACAACTTAATATTCCATTTTGTGTAAATGGATTTAGTGAATTTGGTTTCTCAAAATCAAATTTGGATGAATTAGAAATTGTTGTGAAAGTTTGTCATTAATATGTGGATAAATACATTATTATGGTAATATTGATGGATTGTGACTTATGGACATGAAACATCATGTCTTATAGTTTAAATGATTATATTCCAAAAGGATGTGTCTTTTTTGAGAAATTGACTTATACATTTTGGTGAATAATTGTCAATTTTTAAAGGTTGCGGTTTAAAAAAAAAAAAGTTTATGGTGAAAAGTCACAACTATTACATATGACTTTTGGAAGTCTATATAAAGACCCCACATTATTCATTTCATTTCATCGGTTTATCGATTATTCATTGATTTGATTAATTGATTGACTGATTTCAATAATCAATTTTACATCGATCAAAAAGACGACTTTGTGAGTTGTCAAGACATTCAACTACAATATGCATACATGTCATTTCATAATTGTAGTTTCTACATTTGAGTTGAATCAAAAAGTTCTAGATATTTGAGTTCGTTCGCCGATAGTTTTCGATTCGTAGTGCAGCGGTCGGAAAGCTTTAAAGTTGTTGTATCTTGGGGTCGATTGTCATGATACCGTATTGCACCGGAGTACGGGGCCATATCGTCTTACGGAAAGAGAGTCCAACTATTGCCTCGACTTTACCGTGTCAGTGTCTACATAATCATATTCGTCTACACACACCGATTAAACATTTCCAACAACGATTTATTACACTAAAACATGTAATATGTGTTCGTGTATAGTGCACCTGTCGCATACAAGACCTAATCCATTTTATTTAGCAAAGCAATCGATACATGAAGAAGGGTTATTACTGTATTTTTAAGCCTGTAAAAAAAAATTATATTTTTAAGAGCCCTTTTGACTAAGCTTATTTTAAACGTCTTATAAGTTGTTTTAAGAGCTTATAAGATGTAATTTTTAAGTAGCTTATAAGTTGTTAAACTGTTTGGCTAATAAAACTTATAAGTTCTTTAATAATTTTTTTTTAAAATTTTCAATATAATTTTTTTCAAAATAATTTATTTTTTTATTTTTAAAAAGAAAAAAAAATTCTGAAATAATTTTTTTTCCCCAAAAACTTTTTTTTTTACGAAAATATTTTTTTTTTTCGAAATTCTATTTTTTTTTATAAAGGGTCAGGTTGGATTGAATTCGGGCCGAGATGGGTTAAAAATAATAGAGTTTATATAATTTTTGTGAA
Organism: Stenogyne calaminthoides; assembly: GCA_037126765.1. Classification (NCBI taxonomy): domain Eukaryota; kingdom Viridiplantae; phylum Streptophyta; class Magnoliopsida; order Lamiales; family Lamiaceae; genus Stenogyne; species Stenogyne calaminthoides. Next base: position 37,395,518 of record JBBCBC010000006.1, on the reverse strand, counting down.
ATTAGTTGGAATATTCTAATTTTTTTTTAAGCTTATATATTTTGAGATCTTACAAAATATTAAATATTTTATTTTATCAAATAGAATTAAAGAGTTTATGAACGGTGTCAAATGGGCTCTAAGTCTAGGCAGTGTTAGTAAGAAGTCTACATAGTTTTAAAAAAACAGAAGTAAAAAATCCACATCATCCGAGTCAAAATCCAGGAAATACATCCCCATGTATGCCCACCAATCATACTCGATTACAATAGATAAGGTAATAACCATTGGCCAGGATTTTATTTACTTTTTTAAATGCTTTTGATAGGAAGAGACATTTAAATTAAATTTCTAAAATGTAAAAATGGGACTGATATTAATATTCATAGAAAGAAGAAAATGATATTTATTTTTGATAAAAAGTAAAGCGATATTGAATACATTAAGGGTGTGTTTTGAAACACTTAAAATAGGTTTCAGAAGCATTTATTTTTAAAAGCGGTGAAAACTTTAAAAATAAATGCTTTTAAAAGCTGTTTTAAGAGTTTCAAAACACACCCTAAAAATTTTATTTTTCTGAAAACACTTTTCAAAATTCTAAATCATCGTGCCAAATCTTTCCTCCTAGTCCAAAAGCAACTTTATACTATTTTAATTCACTAGAGCATCCGATGCTTAATACTAATTAATTATTATTTAAAAAAGGAAAATTCTTATTGATAAAAATTTAATAAAATAAAAAATGATCATTCTTTGCGAAGTTGTAGGGAGTCTATATTCAGTTTATTTATAAAAATTGCAAATCTAAACTAATTGATGTTCTTTCCATCTATATTATTTATCTAAATGATATGAGTTTTTTCTTATAAATTACAACGTATATGTGCAATTGTCTTTATTATAAATTGGAATATGTCTCCTGAAAAACTAAATGATTCTATATTTATAGATTTGATCATTCAATTATCATAATTAATATATTTTTATAATAAAAGTCGTACTCTTCAATTATCATGATTAATATAAATCATACATTTTACTATTATGAGTAATAATTTTTTTTATAGTAATAAGTCGTATACTTCAATTATCAAGATTAATATTTTTTAATAAATAATAATATAAGACGTACCTTTTATCCAATTTCACGAATTTTTTGTGTGAAACTTGTTCACGCAATATTTTGTCTTATAGTAATTAATCTTCACCTTTTTTAAAAAGAAAAAAAACATATTGCTCTTCACTTCTTAAATTATACTATCTCTTTTAAACTTTAAGTTCCATAAATAAATTCATAAACAATAAAAATTTCTCATAAAATGCACCGGGTAGCATTTTATAAAAGCGTGTTTTCCAAAATCAATGTACCGTAATATGTGTTACCTTGTCTGTACAACTAGGCAACTAGCACGCCAAATGTATGTACTATGTACAACCCCCACCCCAAAATTAACTATCTCCACACCAAACTCCTAAAGATTATTGTACCTTAGGCTACTAACATTGTACATTCGACTCCCATTATCAAAGTCGCGTGCCCATATACAAGTCTCAATTCTCAAACCAGAGCCATTATACAAACGTACAACTACAATCCCATCTTCATCCCCAATTTACCAAAATTCGTCCGTAAATGGAAAACAACCCGCAGCAGAGCGCCGCCGCGCCGTATCCGCCTCAGGCGGCGGGGTACCCGCCGCAGCCGCCGTTCCAGCACCTACTCCAGCAGCAGCAGCAGCAACTCCAGATGTTCTGGAACTACCAGCACCAGGAAATCGAGCAGGTGAACGATTTTAAGAACCACCAGCTGCCATTGGCTCGGATTAAGAAGATCATGAAAGCCGACGAGGACGTGCGGATGATTTCGGCGGAGGCGCCGATTCTGTTCGCCAAGGCGTGCGAGCTGTTCATCCTGGAACTCACGATCCGATCGTGGCTGCACGCGGAGGAGAACAAGCGCCGGACGCTCCAGAAGAACGACATCGCGGCGGAGATTATGAGAACGGACATATTCGATTTTCTGGTGGACATTGTGCCCAGGGACGAGATCAAGGATGAGGCGGCCGCGTTGGGCGGGATTGTGGACCCGCCTGTGGGTGCGGGTGGGGTGACAGGGGTGCCGTACTATTACCCGCCCATGGGGCAGCCTATGATGGGGCGACCCGCCGTGCCGGGGGTGGATCCGGGGGTTTACCCGCCGTCGGGTGCGTGGCATTCGGTGTGGCAGCCGGCGGCTGAGGATGGGTCGTATGGGAGTGGCGGCGGTGGAAGCATTGGACAGGGGAACCTAGATGGGCAAGGATAATTCGGTAATGTTTGTGTCATTATCATTGTTTTTCATATTTTTAATCTGTTATTCAGATCTGGTGAATTTGGACCTGATGGTTTTGGGGATTTTGTTGATAAACTTGTGTGTTTGAGCTTCTTGTGTGAGATAATGCCCTAAGGAGCTGAATTAAACAATGTCTAAGTTATGGACTAGCTTAAGACTATGTACCTTGGTAATATCAGGATGAGAGTAGACCTTGTCATTTTTCAATTTCCCTTATCATTGTTAAGGCCGAGTTTGATCTTTCGTCAAATATCTTTGTGTGTAGGTGCCTGTTCTAGTTCTTCGTGTTTATGTTTTATCTAGTTTTAGAAGATCTAGGCATTTTCCTTGATACTCCTCGTTCAAGGAATATATGTCTTTAAATTTTCTGACTTAATGAAGTTTGTTAAAGTGTTGAAGCTTGCCTACATTGAATTTGAATGTTGTAAGCAGTTGTTGACAACATGACATTAGAGCTAAAAGCCTAAGGCATAAGAGGGGTTTCCATTTCCTCTGATCTGTAATTGTGAACTTTAGACGAGTTACATCTCTGATCTCTGTCATGGCCGAGTAATTCTTGTGCCTGCACAATGTCTTTTAGTTCTGCCCGTGTATATGAAATAGTTGAATGTTTTATCACTTTTTAGATAATTTTGATATTTTTATGTGATACAAGTTAAAGAAAATTTTGTAATCAAGCACATGACTTTAACTAAGGGGACGCTTGGTTTGAATCCTTCAATGAGATGGTAATGAAAATCATTGAGTAGTGAATTATAATGAGAATAATAGTTACATTGTTAGTGGTTTGCTCTAAACTTAGAATAAGTGTGGACAAAAAATGATTGATTGTTGATGAACCACGATTTATTTAGGAGAAAAGATTATAGGAGGGGAGGTAGGTTAATCAAAATGGGGTAATGATTAACTTATTTTGAGTCTTATGCCCTGTATGAAGTATGGAAATGTGAATTGGTCATCTTTTACTCTCATTAATCACCACACTTACTTCACGCTCATTCTAATTACCATTCTCATTGAAAAATTTTTGAATCAAGGGCCCCCTAAGGTGTGTTAATGTGCAAACACTAATTTTGCTTACTTTGCTTTTTGAATGCTGTATGCACTTATTGACAACATGACATTAAAGCTAAACGTGTAATGTGATATTAGTAATTGATAAAGATGACATGTGTAAACAAATCTACTATGCAATTTTCCTTATCACTTTTTGTTGTAGCTACTTGTCTTAATTCACTTTTGAATGTTGTAATCAGTTATGCCCAAATTGACATTAGACTTGAATGCATAAGATGATATTTGTTGTTGGAAGATGATTCTTGTTTACATAACAACTTTATCTCAATTTTCTGAGCTATTCTCAATTTCTCATAGCAAATTTCCGAGAGTTGTTTCTTATATCAATAATTTAGTACAAGTTACAACTTAGAGTTGTATATTGAACCTCTGATTTTATATCATCAGTGCCAGCTCCCATCAAACTCACCTACACCCTTTCGACCAACAGTGAAACTATATAAGTATATAACTTGGATCAGCTATTGTTCTAAACTAATTGCAAACATAATATTTTTGTTTCTCTCATTGATTTTACAGTTATCTTCTTTTGCTGTAAAGTTTTGTCTTGAACATAAAAGCGTACTCTGTCCTCTTCATATCCTAGTTTCCTGGACTTTTGGCAATGTATATATTGTGGCTTGCTACTAGCTGATACTGTGGTATGCGTATGTTCCCGATTCAAAGATTGTTCATGGCTTCATTACATGATTTATTTTACATTATCCAACTAATGTAATTATTAAGTCCTTTCTTTTATCCCTTTCCGTCTGTCTTGTTTCCTGCTCAGGTGCTTGGGCATTAGTTGCAAACCCATTTCTCTGGTGCATAATCCTATAAAGTTCTATCTGCATACAACTTTAGTTACTTCAAACATACTTGATTCAGAATTCAAATTGATGGATATACTTGGTTAGATTTTTGTATGTTGATGGTAATGAGATTGTGGCTTGTAACAATGTTGGGAGTGATTTTATCATGAAACAGACATGAAATAGAAGATTGATAGAAATGAAAATGGGGAATTATGCTTATTGTCTTACATATTATGGCAGTACCATAATGCCTAACACAGGCTTTAATGAGTAAACTTGGTCCACCAAAGTTTTAAGATAGGAAGATGATATGGAGACGGATGTTAATTGTATGATTTTATCCTTGTTAAATGCATGATTCACAGAACTTTAATATTCTTAACAATTCTGCTGATTACTTTTCACTGCCTATTTCAGTACACTATGATCTGGGCAGTTTCTATAAGAAAAGATTGGCCAAAATGTTACTGTTACTTAGTTGGAATGTCATATTTTTTTAATTTGAAGTTTGTTACATTTTATCAGCAACACTTGATTATTGTTGCTGGTTTTATAACTAGGTAATTTTTCTCTTGGACATTTTTCTCCTTGCCTAACTCGTGTAGTTTTCAATTTTGGTGGGTTTTTCCTTTTGTTTCTTTCTTTTCGTATCAACGAGTTCTTGTGTGAGATGGTGTGATGCTAGATTCAAATTATATGTCGTGAAATAGTTTAACTGTAGCCATTAATTACAGCTCTTGTTTCCTTTCTTATAGCTGAAAACAAGTGTGTGCGATGAAGTGAGAATAGAGAGTGGCGCATTGGATGGTCACTCGCTGATGCCCCATGGGAATTTGCTCTTGCTCTTCTATGAATGAAACTCTTTGCAAGCATCCATGGGTTATCGGCATTTATGCTGCATCAAATTTGTATAATACTTGATTTTTTCCCTTTTGTTTCTGTAGGGACAATGAAACTATTATGTCATCTAAAACTTGTGCAGATCTTGTTTCCTCCAACTATATTTGGACCCCAATGGCTTCTTGCATTTCTCCGAAAGTCATGCATGAGACGTGATATTTTTGTAGGATTTTGTGATCATTTTAAAAGATCAAGTTTCAGAACATCACAAAATGGAAATCCTGTAAAAAGTATCGCGTCTCGATTAGTTTTTGTGTCATCGTTTTATCTGAATGGTAACTCTATTTTAAGCTGCATAGTCATGATTCCTGTGATTCCGGAATATATGTAATGTTTGGTTTTGTTTCCAATTTTTTGGTTAGTGACTTGGATATTTTTATAATGAAATAAAAATCTTATATTGGAAATGAGGACTCTTGTTTGAGGGAGTCTTATATGTAACATGGTGCTCCATTAAGTATTTCGATCATACCCATTTTAAAAAAATTAGTTAATTGGAGCCCATTAAACACTTGGCCGAAACTGATCAATGCTTTACGGTGAAGAATGGACTTTTGTTTTTATCACGTTGTATTTGGCTCAGGTTATTAACACTAACACCCCCTTCTTTAGGAAATACACCACCCTGATGATTACACCCCTACTAGGATTAATACGCTCCAACTTCATTCCCTGAACTGCCCCCTCCATAAACTTATAATAACTTTGGAATTTTACCTATTAATTAAAATCATAAAAATGAATAATGGTGTATTTCCTAAAAGTAGGGATGTTAATAACCTGGCCGTTGTATTTTTAAGGTAGGCTCTTGGGCTTAAGGGAGGCCCATTAGATGTCTTACAAGGCCCAACAACAAAACAAGGCTCAATAGGTCTTGGACTTTCTACAGAAAGTAATAAGTAGGATTGTAAAATAAAATATTACAAATTAGAGTGTCTAAGTGCATTTTGTATTGCTTTCAAAAAAAAAAAAAAAAAAAAAAAAAAAAGTGCACTTTGTATTACGGCTTGAATTTCTGAAGTTTCTACAACCAACGGTCCGTTTTACACAACTTATAATTTCTTAAAAACATCTCATAAAGGGTCCATTTGACATGACTTATAATATATTTTTAGGAGTAATACTCCAATGAATTGGGTTTATATATTTAACTCTATCATTTATTATGATAACAATATAGTTTTTATCTTTAAAATGATAGTTTTTTATACATAACAAAGAATATCTTAAAAAAATCGAGTTAAATTTGACTACAGGTTCACATGAGTTTTTATCTTTTAAGAGCTTATAAGTTGTTAAAACATGTTTGATATAAAAAAAATTAAAATTTTATAAGATGAAAAATAAGCTACTTAGAGTTTATAAGCTCAAACAAACAAACGAAAAAAAAAAAGGACAATCCCAACTTATTTTCTGAAACTTTGTAAACATTGATGGTTATCATATTTTATAATATGCACGTGTGTATTCTCTAATATTTTGTATAACTCGCAATTTAAATTTAGAAATTATTTTGAAAACATATCTCAATATCATTTAATTGAGTTGGGTAAGTTAATTTTATAATTTAATAATACATTATATAAATATTTAATTACTTAAATGTATTCATTTAATTGAAAGAAAAAAAAAGAATATAAAATATAATAATATAGATTACTATTGTTGGAGAATTTTTTTTTTATATACAGTATTCTCGGTGGATAAATGACAATTTTCGAGTGCAATGTGACGGAGGATGGTTTTGTGGCGTGAAAGCCGTCGGTGAAGCCACCTAACCCAGTACCACCGACGCCAGAATGCACCTATTATGAAATCAGATTTTTTTTTAAAAAAAATATTGTTTAGTATACTCTGAATTTGATTTTAATTTGTATTTGTTTAGTAGAGATTGAAAGAAAGATTTGAATTTGTTGAATTTCTGTTTGTTGACAATAGTAAAAATGATTTATAATGCAAAACACTTTACCATCTTATAAAACTATTAAAAAAAAGATATTATGTGCATTATTTTTACGGTACATCACTATTATTATTATTGGTAATGATCAATACTTTAGATACATAACGATTAAAATGATGCACACAATATTTTGCCCTTATAAAATTACATAAGAACTTATAAGCTTTATTAGTCAAACACATTAACAACTTATTGTTGGGAAATAGGGTGTCCAGATCTATTCGAGGTGCAATTTAAATATAAATTTAAATTAATTTAATTATCACTAGCATGAATTAATCCTATATTAATTCAAATAATAATTAAATCACAACAACATATCATGCGTACAAAATTGTCACGTAAATCCTACACATGCGGAATTCTAAGGAGTTACGTACGGCGTACCTTATGGCGGATTAAACGCAGAGAAGATGAGTATCCGTTCAACGAACAAACCCAAAGTCATTTTTTAGTATTCCCAAGTCCTTGTCCGATAATCCGGTGGTAGGATGCTCACGAACAAATAACAAAAGGAAAAATAAAAATTATGTTGCACCACTTTTGTGGATTTTTAATTTTTCCAACAGATGGAATTATGTTGGGAATGAAAAATTTATCCCCTATATATAGTGGCTAAAGGGGCAAAAATTATGTGGCATATTAGGGTTAGGAAATTTCTTTGTATCTTCCCAAGATATAATCTTGAATATATCTCATATATTATAATTCCATAATATTCACAAAATATCTTTTCTTTCCCCTTTCTATACAAAATTTTTGAAAATTTCACATAAACAAGGAAGAATAAGATCTTGAGTGGATGAATTTCTGGTTCCATTTGACCACTTTTATTACTACTAGGTTCCAACTTTTTAAAAACATTACTACTAGATTTCAAAAGTAGATAAATTGATATAAATCTTGCCTTAAATGAGTCTTCTTTCCTATCCTTCTAAATTTTATTCAAAAATACTACTCCCAATAAAATACTTTTTTCACACATTTTTTACATCACCCATTTTCTATTTTACATCACATTTTATTTATGGTAGTTTTCTCCCTTCATTATATTTTATTTACAAATTACAAAATTTCATATATATAAGACAAAAATATCAAAATTTACATATATAAAATGAGTGTTTACATATTTTCGTCTAAAATTAAAAAAATTAAATATTTTTATCTTTTCTTCGATATCTTGGCATATATACAAATATCGTATTTATCATACGACAAATATAAATGCGTATATCTTGTAATATCGTGAATATATCGTTGATACATGAACATATGCATATAAATTTAGTATAAAAAAATTCCAGAAACTTAACATATCCATCTTCATCTTCTTCCTCCATCTTCAAATCTGCATCTTCATCTTCTTCTTTCATCTTCAAATTTGTATCTTCAGCATCTTCAAATCTTAAAAAAGCCAAAATCAAAAACTCATGAATGAACCAGTATCAAATCTCTTCAATATGACCACCCATCATCTATAACATTCTCATATAAGCACAAAAAATCCCAAAATAATAGCAAAAAACTGAAAACACATACACCAAAAATTAGCAAAACAAACATCCAAACACAAAACACAATAAATCCAAAAAAAAAATCCCCAAAATCAACTTTGAACCAAAATAAATCCAACTGCCCCCATGCTTAATCCAACTGGGTTTCTCTGCAATCATCTTTCACCACTCCAATAAATCTTCGCCTTAAGGCCAAGAGTTTTTATTGCAAAAAAACAAGAAAGAAAAAATAAGGGTTTGCCTATATTTCTTTCTTTCTCTCTGTTCTATCACTAAAACCCCTGAAAACCCCATTAAAAGTGTCTTTTTCACCCTCCTCCTCCTCCTCCTTGTTCTGGACGGTGGAGGCGCTGACGCCGACGCAGACTCGAAATCGCTCAGAAAATATCCGAATTTCAAATCTCCAAAAATCCATCGTGAATTCCAAATTTTCAAAAAAAAAAAACCCCAAAAACGTCAACCATCTTCATCGCCGCCCATGGAGGGGGTTGGGGCTTTTTCTATTTTTGGGCTTTTCGCCGGTGATACAAAGTCGACTTCGAGCACGGCGGCAGTTCGACAACAGGTGGTGGTGACGGCGGCCATAGATCTAGGGTTCCGACAGCGGTGCTCATGGTAGAAGATCTTCCTGAATTTAGACGAGCAACGACGATGGACGAAAGTGATTGTGGTTGGGATGTATGTGTTTAGAAATGGGGACGACGACTTGGTTGGAGAGGGAGAAGGCAACTGGGAGTTTATGTGGGGTGAGAAAGAAGTTTATTGTTTGAGAGAGAGAGGGAGATAGAGATAGGAGAAATAGGGAGTGGGCGTGTTTTTAATTTTATGAGTTCTGAGGGTATTATTGTCTTAATAGCACAAATTGGAACTTATTAATAATGATAAAAATTGGATGGAACCTACTAGCAATATTTTGCCCATCTTGGAACTTTGTAGTAATTATCTCTAAGATCTTTGACTTTTCTTGTATTTATGGGATAAACTTGTATTTCAATAATATTTATTCCATAAAATCTTTCCAAGAAAATCAAGAAAATTCTTGCTCTCTCCTCCTTATTATTTTCGAAAAAATAGGAAATAAATTAGGCAACAATATTTCTTTTATTTTAAACACATTTTTCAGTTATTGAACTTTATCTTTGGGATACTAAAGGAGCCTTTAGGAGAATTAAGATTTGACCTACCAATGGACCTTGAATTATCAAATATTGAGCCACAATATTATTCAAGCTCATTAACATTAATTAATCTCACTACATAATTAATATTACAATATCCATTTTAACCCATATTACTGTAATATGATCAGTTTGACACTTTAGTCATCTGATTGAAAACAGACTGCAGAATCTGATCTTATAAAACTGGTTTTTCACACGGGTTAGAAACTTGCTTCCGCACATTAGTTAAACTGATAGACACCGAACTGATCTGCCATCAGGCGATCAGTAAGTTGGATATCAGTCAAAACTGATTCATACGCACTCTGATCAGACAACCTGCTATCACACCTGATCTTGCACAAAAAGTTTTCAGAAATCTATTCACACCCCCCTCTAGAGTTCTGCCCTCACAAAACCCGTTCGGGACCTATGTTAGTATCGAAAGCAAAGGTTCTACTTAACCAATCGACTTTGAGTATCATCGGTTCTTGAGGAAGAACCATTGTGGTCATTTGAACTGATCTTGAAAGCCCATTTTAAAACTTCATCTGTTTTCATACTTACTAAGCATGGATAATACATCTGGTATGTATCATGATCTACCCAAGTTTTTTATTGATGAGTATGCAGATTGAGTCATACTCATGAGCAATCATCTGGGAGCTATAAGCAGTAGAATGATGGATGTTCTTGAACAAGGACCTATCATTATCTACTACAACAATCCAGCTGAAGGAGGTGATCCAGAATTTTCAGTTGGAGCCAGAATAAGGAAGAGTCCTTCTCTGATGGATGCTGAGGAAAGGAAATTGTCCAATCTGGATACTGTGGCCAGACACATCATCATGAAAACGATGGACAAGATAACCAGAGAAAAGATCAAGTACCTCAAGATCGAAGAAGAAGATGTGGGATATACTCTAATTTGAGATATCGAGGAAATGACCAGATAAAGGACAACATATTACAGGCCGAATTGGTTAAGTTTGAGAAACTCAAGATGCTGCCCAACGAGACGATTAACTAGCTAGATGGTAGAATTACCATGTCTATCAACAAACTCAGATAATTAGGATGAGAAATGACCGACAAGGATATCAACTACAAGATCTTGAGATCTTTGACAAAAAAGTGGGATATGAAGGTTACCGTGATCAAGGACTGCCAGGACATAGCAAAGATGAAGTCGAGCAACCTGTTCTTAAATCTGAAAGCTCATGAATTCGACCTGATTGAGAGAGGGTAAGAGGAAGATGATGAGTCATCTGCCGAGACTACACCTGCAACAACCAAAGCAAAGAAGAGTATTCAAAGCAAAGATACGGTTGCTCAAAATCTTCTGAGCCTATTGGAAATATTGTTAAATAAGTCAACAGATTGCTTTACTCACCGTAAAGCTTGAAAGATCAAATATTCAATTGGGAAAGTATAGGAGATTCTACAAAGACTATCGTAATAAATAGAGAAGAGAAAGAAGATCGTCTGACAAATCCCAGGAAAGAAACAGATCTGATGACAGAAGAGACGACCAAAGAGAAAAGAAAAGAGATGATCGTGCTGAAGATCACAAATCAGAAAGGAGAAATTCAGATCAAAGGCAAATCGGGAAGTCACCTGACAGATCATACAGAAGACATGAATCACCTGCCAGAAGAAGTTCAGTAGACAGAGGAGTCCGCTTAATTGCTGAAACCAGTCACTACAAAGCAGACCGCCTCGACCGACGCCTAGATAAAGAGAAGATAAGAGGAACAGAAGAGAGCAACGATACAGAGATATGAAAGCTATGGTTGCCGACACTACTGGAATAGACGACTCTTATCTGCCATCAGGAGATTCTGGTTACTAATCTGTAGAGGACTTCTGCCTGATGAGCAATGCTGACGATTTCAACGACTTTGATGATCTGATGTTCTCATCCGATGATGACATCTGTCTCATGGCCAAAGAAGAAGACCAATTTGAGGTATCTTCTAAACCATCTGTGTTTTTTGTTTCCACACCAGCTGTGCTGAGCACACCTACTGGAGAGATTGACCTGCAGCTCTATAGTGAGCAATTGCTTGATGATCTTTCTAATGCAGTAGACACTTATACTATAGTGGAAGCTGAGAACGACAAACTAAGGATAGAGAACATTCAACTTGTTAAAGAAAATGCTGCAAGAAAAGCTGCTGAACTGAAATCAGCTGAGACTGTTTAGAAGATGACTACAGAACTTGAAGTTTTGAAGGTCAGTTCTACTGATCAGTGTAAACTGGTTAAGGAACAGCTAGCTATTAACAAACAACAAGCTGGTGATCTCAAAATCCTTCAAACTAAGTTTGATGAACTCTTCCGACTGCATGAGAGTCTAAAAGTTACTGAGGATAGTTTGCGTAAGAAAATAGAGGTTTTTACAAAATCATCTAAGACCGTTCATGATCTGAACAACTATTTTCGTACATCAACTAACAAGAAGGGAATTAGGTATGAACACCCTTCAGCATCCTCAAAAGCCCAGTCTGGTTCACTTCAGAAAAGTGTAATCAAACGAGTTTCAGATCAAGATACACGAAAAACAAAATCTGTATCAGATAAGGGAAAAGGATCAGCTGACCAGGCAAGGCAAGTGTTTGATCAAAAAGGAAACAGAAATGGAACAGAAATGGACCCCAACTGATCAAGAATCAGCCGAGGAATCAATAGAAGAATCCAGTTCTTCTGAAGAAACCTCAACCGGATCAGCAGATTAGGAATCAGAAAAGACAACCTCTCAAAGGGAAATCTGATCTGAAACCTAATCAGGTCAAGCTGCCTAACAAGCAAGCTAAGGGTAAACTGCTAAGACCATCTATGCCAAAAAGATATAAATCTTTTAATGGTAGCAGTCGTACCTATCCTTACAATCAGAAACCTAGGGCTGCTGAACCTGATCCCCACTGGATTAAAAGAAGACAAATATTAATAAAAAATCCCAAGTCTTCTGATTCATCCAAGGCTCACACTAATGATCATACTGACCAGATTGCATATGAAGAGACGTATGATTATGTAGATGTTTATGGGAGACAAATCAAGCCCTCTGTTTTCAACAAGTGTGCCAGATTTGTTTAGATCCCGAAAGGTATTTCTAACCCCCCAGGACCCGATTCTACTGGGGTACCTAAATCCTGATCTGATTGCAAGTTCGCGTGTACAAGCAACTATCTGGTACATCGATAGTGGATGCTCAAGGCACATGACTGGAAACAAACATCTCCTCAGCTCATACATAGAACAAGAAAGCCCACGTGTACTCTTTGGTGATGATAACTTTGGTTTTACCAGAGGATTCAGAATCTTAGAGAATGATGATGTACATGTTACTGGAGTCTCGTATGTCGATGGTTTGAAGCACAACCTGTTATCGGTTTCACAATTCTGCGACAACGGATTCAGTGTTGAGTTCTCGACTGATCAATGCACTATCAAGAATCGAGCTACTCAACAGATTTTGTTAACTGGTTCACGAAAGGGAACGATTTACACTGCTGATTGGAACAGTTGTCCAAGAAATACATGCCTGATTGTTAAGAGTTCCAAAAGCAGCAGTTGGCTCTGGCACAAAAGAATGAGCCATCTTAACTTTAAAACTCTTAACAAGATAACAAAGATGTCTTTGGTTGAGGGTCTCTCGAATGAGGTATTCTCTAAGGATCAGACATGTGTCGCATGTCAGAAGGGAAAACAAGTTAAAGCCTCATTCAAGGATCCCAGGACCAGCATCCAGCAGAGTATTGCAACTGCTCCATATGGATTTATTTGGACCAGTTACTCCACTTAGTCTCAGCGGACGCAATGGTGATCGTGGATGATTACTCCAAGTTTACCTGGGTGGTATTCTTATATAAGAAGAATGAGACAACAACAAAGATACCCGAGCTGCTCAAGAAATTACAAAATGAGAAGGGTGTCAGTATTGTGAAAATAAGATCCGATAAAGGTACATAATTTCTGAACTCCTTTATTACTGACTTTTGCACTAAGTTTGGAATACAACATGAAACATCAACTGCAAGAACACCACAACAGAATGGAGTAGCAGAACGGAGAAACAGAACACTCAAAGAAGCTGCTCGTACTATGTTAGCTGAACATGCCACTCCAAACCGTTTCTGGGCAGAAGCCATCAACACTGCATGCCAAACTCAGAACAGATGTTCTCTGACTAAGGCTCACTTCAAAACATCCTATGAACTATGGAAGGGCAGAAAACCTCGTGTTTCTTACTTCCATGTTTTCGAGTGCAAGTGTTTCATACACAACAATGGGAAGAGCCAGTTGAAAACCTTTGAGGCCAAGTCAGATGAGGGTATATTCTTAGGATATTCCTCAACCAACAAGGTTTTCAGGGTGTTCAACAGGCGAACCCTAGTTGTGGAAGAAACACCTCATGTGGTCTTTGATGAGACATCTTCTGAACAAGAGAAATCTGCCTCAGAACAAGCAGTACCAGACCAATCGGTACCTGATGCACAGAAAATGGATCAGCTAAGTATTAAGGAAAAAGGATCAGATCACGTAAAAGTGTATGTTTCAAAACTTGATCTTACTGATTCAGTAGATCAGTCAGACCCAAAGGTACGTTCAACTGTCGATGAAGAAGCTGGTACAACTGAGACAGTAACAACTGAACCATCTGGTTCAGGGGGAACACCTGACGTTCCTATGGGCAGACATCAACATATGATGATTCCAACATCAGCTGAGACTTGTCCATGTCAAGTGGATCATATTACTGCACCACTCCCAACCACTAGTGACTCAATATTAGATGAGGATGATGACATCCAAATTGATATGCATCAGAAAAGAAGGACTTGGTTATCTGACCATCCAACTGATCTGATAATTGGCAATCCGAATGCCCGAGTCCAGACTAGGAATCAGGTTGGTGAAAGTGTCATGTACTGTTGTTATCTGTCTTTGAAGGAACCAACCACCATAGAAGAAGCTCTACAAGATGCTAGCTGGATCCTAACCATGCAAGAAGAATTAGAGCAGTTTGAGAGAAATCAAGTGTGGAAACTGGTGGACAGACCAACTCATCAAGATGTGATAGGCACCAAATGGGTTTTCAAGAACAAGAGAGATGAGAATAATGTCATAACCAGAAATAAGGCAAGACTTGTTGCTAAGGGGTACTCACAATCATAAGGAATTGATTATGATGAGACCTTTGCACCAGTCGCTCGCCTGGAAGCCATTAAGCTGTTTCTGGCATATGCTGGCCACAAAGGGTTTATTGTGTATCAGATGGATGTAAAGAGTGCATTCTTAAACGGGGTACTAGCTGAGGAAGTTTATGTTGAACAACCTCCAGGTTTTGAAAAAGGCAACCAGGTGTACCGTTTACGAAAAACTCTTTATGGCCTGAAACAAGCTCCTCGAGCCTGGTATGATACACTATCTCAGTTCTTGATAAATAGTGGATTCACAAAAGGAATAGTAGATAGAACCTTATTCAGAATAGAAGATGGAGAAGACATTCTGATGGTTCAGATCTATGTAGATGACATCATCTTCGGATCTCCCAACAAGAACCTATGTGACAGATTCAGTAAACTGATGCAAGGGAAATTCGAAATGTCTATGATGGGTAAGATGAATTACTTTCTGGGTCTTCAAGTTAAGCAAAGTACAGAAGGGATATTCATCTGCTAGACAAAGTATACTAGGAATTTATTGGCTAAGTTTGGAATTCAGAATAGTAAGGAAGCAAAAATTCCTATGATGACTGGATTCAAGATGGATCCAGATGAGAATGGTCAGAAAACTAATCAGAAAGAATATAGGGCTCTCATTGGATCTCTACTATACCTGACTGCCAGCAGACCAGATATAACTTTTACAGTAGGTGTATGTGCCAGATTTCAGGCAAATCCAATGCAAAGCCACCTGGAAGCAGCTAAGCGGATTCTTAAGTATCTGAAGGGGACAGTAAACCTTGGTTTATTCTACCCATCAGATGATAATCTAGAGCTTAGTGGGTATTCTGATTCTGATTATAGAGGTTGCAGAATAGACAGAAAATCAACCTTAGGTACATGTCAGTTCTTAGGAAGCAAACTGATCTCTTGGTTTTCAAAGAAGCAGACATCTGTTGCCACATCTACCACTGAAGCAGAATATATGGCTGCAGGAAGCTGTTGTTCCCAACTGCTATGGCTTAGTCAGCAGCTGAGGGATTACAACATTGTAGCTACGAATGTACCTATATTCTGTGACAGTAATAGTGCTATTGCAATCATTCAGAATCCGGTTTTACATACAAGATGCAAGCATGTGGATGTCAGACATCACTTTATAAGAGATCACGTTGAAAAGAAGAACATCAGAATGAAAATGATCCATAATGATAAGCAGAGAGCTGATATCTTAACCAAGCCACTAGCTGAAACCAGATTCAGAGAACTATGTAATGAGCTAGGACTTCTGGACCTTGGAGAAAGTGCACCAGAAATGTTTTGTGGACTAGTCTCCAGAACCAGTTGGTTAAGAGACTAACCAGATAAGGATGATCAGTTGAGTAAGGTACCTCAACTGATCAGAAAGACCAGTCAGGAACTGATCAGAAAAGGGTTATCAGATGAAGGGGGAACAAATCAGATTGGATAAGAAAGGAACCTGATCAGATAAGTGGGACATTGTTGGGAAATAATAAGGTCTAGGCAGAAACTAAGATCAACAGAAATCGATCAGAATTCAAGTGGTATTGACTGATCACAACATCAGTCAACCATATATGCATTTATGTTTACAATATGCAATTATCTGTTCTTATCTGCTTTTACTGTGCATACACTTTTATGACGTGTACCCTGCAAAGCATTTAATGCGGACGTGGGGAATATGTATTAATTGCCATTAAATGCGTTTTTAAAATCTAAAAGGAAATCGCGTGCAAATCCTGACCGCTCGATCAAAACCGCTTAATCTGAATCGTTTATTCTTTTCAAATGTTTGGTTTTCCGGTCTCGATTTTTCCTCCTTTCCTTTATATAGGCTTCGTCAAAACCCTTCCAAAAAATTACACTTCTCAAAATCTCTTGCGATTTACACTCTGCAAATTTCTCAAATACATTGCAAATCAAAGCGTTTCTTGCGATTCACCTTTATTTTAATCCTCAACAAAATCAGGTAATATGTGGTTATTTGTTGAATTTACTCCATTTAATGTTTTGCTCATATTTTTTTTTTGTATGTCGTCTCTAATGCTTGGTATCTGTGTGACTATGATATATAATGATTCAATTGGTTATTTGTTCGGCAAATCAGATAGATGATTTTTCTTTAATCACTATACTCACATAGTTTCTTCTTAATATAGATGGCTACTCACGGTATTGGCAAAATCATGTGTAACTATGCCAGTTTGGCAAACCAAATTGTGGAAGACAAATATGTAATGTTTGGAGTTACACGGGATCAGGAATCGATGGAGGTGGAACAACTTCTGAGGAGGTGCGGCCTCGAAAAATATTGTGCTGCACACTCCAATCCAGTGATGCAGTATGAGGCACTGGAATTCTTGAGAAATTTGGATGTGGTGACCCCTGTGGATGAACTTTTTTCATCGGTAAATGGAGAAGAGATCAAGGTTACTAATGCAGATATTACTCGACTGTTCAATCCGCCGAAAGGAAAGATCTCACCTACCCATTATAGAGAAAATGAAGATGAGCTGATCATAAATGAACTCTTCCGGGAGGCTGACAAACACCATACCACAAACTTTGTCAGGCCGATGTTGAAAAGGAAATTCCACCTGTTGTTTGACATTTTGTCAAAAACAATTATGGACATATCTTTCTGCCCAGACGGATTAACGACTGTCAAGATGCATTGTTTGGCCGCTATTATCGATGGAACCACAAATATTAACTGGGCTGGTTTTCTGAAGGCCATTCTTCTTCAAGAGCATGAAAAATTTGGAGTTAATGACCAGAGACAAGTTTTTCTGAAGAAGAGAATCAGCAATCTCAACAAGGTTGCAGTCATTCTGATGGACAAAATGCCTAATGTTGAATGGGATCAGAATGGACTGAAGTTCTACAAGGCTTTTCTCTCAACCACAACTGCCATCTATGGCCCGACTGATGATGATATGAAGGTGACAATCCGAAAAGGGAAAAGCAAGGAGTCTGCTACGTCTGCAACTGCAATTCCTCTGAAGAGATAGAGGCACCTGATGAAGGCTCAGGAGAAGAGGCCGAAGAAAGTGAAACATGCGCCAATGACTCTCTTCTTGGCAGATGAGTCAGAAGAAGAAGAGGCTGCAGTCCAACCTGCTACTCAAAGCAAATCAATTGACAAATCTGCTGAGCATGGATCGCAGGTGGAAAGCTCTCCGGAGCAGTCCAAAGGGGAACAGGAGAAGGGCAGAGACGAGGCCAGATCACCTTCTCCACAACGCATGACTTCCTCCCCTTCTTCAGTCCACGAGTAGGTCGAGTCCCCTGTAGTGGAGCCAGATCAACCATTGCTCCTATGTTGGCATCAACCCGCAGATCTGCCACCACCAGAAACCTCCTCCACACAATCCCCAGTTCCAACCGAACAGTCTATTCCAGAGTCCAGATCTTCGAAGACCATCACTGGGAAGTTGGCCCGGATGCGGATTGAGCGAGAAATCGATGAACTGTATCCAGAACTAGAAGCTCATTCAGCTGTAGGGGACGATGTTCTGGAGATCCTGAGCTGGAGAGATCTTCGCTTGAAAAACTTCTCCGACTTTATGATTATTATTGAACAGATGGGAGGAGCAGATGAGTTCGCCGACTACAACTTTGATATGAAAAAATATGCTATGGTTAGTTCAACAGCTGAGCTGATTTCTGCTGAAGCTGTCAGAACCTTGATCAACAGGAAGCTGGGAAAATCAGATAGGGTTGAGTTGGAGACAGAAGAGGAAGCCCCACAACACAAGGATTCTCCTATGAAGGATGCAGGAGCTGCCGATGAAGGTGGTGTTGGTGACACAGTTCTTGACCAACCACTGGAGGCACGAACAACTGTTACTGATCAGGTGGTTAAAGATATTCCTGCTACACATATAACCACCGATCAGCTGCGGAGATCAGGCCGTGTTTCAAGGATCTGCTCAAAGAAGAAGTTGAGGGTGTGTTGGCTAATGCAGTTAGCAACACTATAGTTGATCAGAGGCAGGCGGGCCTCAGGGAGATGAAGGATCAACGAGAATTTGCTATTTCCCAGATTGAAACTATTAAAGATCAATTTTCTCAAACCTTGACCAACCTGACTACAAATATTAGAAAGACGTTTGACGAGAAGTTGGTTCAGGTTGATCAAAATTAAGTTTCTCTTCTGATGGTCACTGAAAAACTTGAAAAGACGGAAGAAAAACTTGACAAGCTCATTCTTACCCTCTCAACTGCCGTCGAATCTACCAAATCCGAGCTGATCTCAAAGATTCAAGATTTAACTACTCAAGCTCAAGGATTAACTGCTTTCGATCTGAACAAGGCTATATCAGTCAGCTTTGGCTCCCTGACTTGCCACCTCACTGCACTTTTTGATCAAACCAAAAAGGGGGAAGGCCAGGTTGAGAAACCAACTGACTATATAAAAATAATAGAAGAGCTGATTCAAACTGTTGAAAATTATGGCCAACGACTAGACCATCTTGATCTGTTTGCAAATGAAGTTTCTGAGAAGATGGAAAAGTCTAAGGCAAGGAAAATGGCCGGTGCTGGAACATCTAAAGCTGCTGATCTTGCTTCTCAAGCAAAAAGAGTTACAAGAAGCAGATTGTTGAAGAAGCTCGTTTAAGTGAAGAAGAGAGGAGATCAGAAAAAATGGCCGAGGTAGAAGGTCTTAAAAAGAAATACAGATCGAGGGTAAAGAAAGGTCTAGCTGGAAAGTCTGGAGCGGAACCACAACTGGCAGCAAGAATCGATGAAATCATTCTAAAAACTGCTGCTCATGCTGATAAGTTTAACGAATGGAATAAGATAAGAGGTGAATGGCTCCTGGATGCTTTTGTTCTGGACTTAGTGCCGAAAGAGGAATCACCGGATGAGGAATTTCTCAACTGGCTGGAGAACAAGCATCCAGACTTTCTGAAGTATCTGGAGAATGAGGCCAGGAAAATAAATGTAAGAATAGCCCATCAAGAGTATGAGGTGATGGACTACTCGAAGAAGGCAGATGGCTCATTCGATAGATTGGTCTTTCAAAGATTCTACTTTGACATCCTGAGCAAGTCACAAATAACTAATCCTCAGCAGATCAACGATGTCAAGTGGAAACTGTACCGGATATTCAACGTGCCTCAAGATCAATGAGAGATGCCAGAGGGTGAAGATCAGAAGACTTTCAGGATCAGTTGTAATTTATTTTCAAACTTTTCAGATGTAACATGTAAACGACAAATCAGTTAAATGAAAAGTTTACTTTTACTGATCCTAAGACAAATTCTCATTGTCTTCTGATTTTCTGTTTCTTTACTATTTATCAAATTATCAATTGTTGTTGGTTTCTCAGATGTTTTGGTTTCATCAAAAAGGGGGAAATTGTTGGGAAATTTAGAGTTTTGATGAAAGTTCCAAAACACTTGTAATAGGACAAGTCAGAACCTGTTAGCTGACTGATAAGCTAGATATCGGGTTAGGATGACCAGTTGATAATTATTGTATAGAACAACTGATGAAATAGATAGGTCACATATTGAGGGGGAACTCAATATGTATAAGTCTTGAAGAAGATCAGATCAGACCGTCAGTCAGATGATCAGGTGAAGAAATGAAGATAAAGAACCAGAAGACCTGAAGATCAGATGACTAGCAGAAGATCAAGACCAGAAGACCTACATCAGTCTAGTCTGCTAAGTTGAAGCTAGGACAACTTGCACTTAAGACTTTATCGGTAGATCGATCGGTTTTATCTGATCAGGTCAGCTCTCAACTGGTGTCAACTGTTTCATGCACCAGATCATACGTACTATCAGACAAGAATGTCAAACTTAGTTGGTATACCAAACACTGAACAAGTGTATCTATTAACCAATGAGATCAAGACACGTCGTCGCATTTTGAAAATCAAATGCGGGATTTGGCGTTCCAAATCAAAACAAATAGAAAGGACGGAGACATACATGCTTTTATGCCATGCCCCCTCGAAGCACGCCACATCACCCTGCAATTCTACCAAATATAGCCTGAAATTCAAATTGCTCTCCAACGGCTATTTGATTTTGAAGTCTATAAATATGGGATTGCTCTTCATAGTGAAGACACATAAATTATCATCAAGCTCAAGCCATAACAATTTTTTCGCACGAAGAACACTAATTCAAGAAAATTCCTAAGTGTTCATCCCTTTAATTCTTAGCATAGAATTCTTATCCTCTAGCTTAAGGCTACCTCAAAACTAGGATATAATTCCAGTTGGAACAAACAATAAATCTTTACCCAAACTCAAAGTTAGGTTAAGTTTGTTTTGCAAGATTTCAGACTAGGGTTTCTAGTTCTGATTTCTGGGATCGGTTGAGTGAGAACTCTTGAAACATCTGTTGGTTGTAATGTGTTGGACTAACACAATAAACTAAGTCCAGATGGTTAGTTGGTGCCCCTTGTGATAGGGAAGAGTGGACGTAGGACTGTTGTCTGAACCACTATAAAAATCTTGTGTGCCTTTACTTGTTCTTATCTGCTTTACACAACTGCACACAACCTGAGTTTAAATTGCATACATATTCTGAGTTAGGATTAGTCTGCATCAAGCAACTGATCAGATCAATTTGACACTTTAGTCATCTGATTGAAAACAGACTGCAGAATCTGATCTTATAAAACTGGTTTTTCACACGGGTTAGAAACTTGCTTCCGCACATCAGTTAAACTGATAGACACCGAACTGATTTGCCATCAGACAATCAGTAAGTTAGATATCAGTCCAAACTGATTCACATGCACTCTGATCAGGCAACCTGCTATCACACCTGATATTGCACAAAAAGTTTTCAGAAGTCTATTCATCTATCCCCTCTAGACTTCTGCCCTCACAAAATTCGTTCGGGACCTACAGCTATATATGAGTCGCACGTTGTAAATATGTATTTATATGATACACTGCATTGCCACGTTTATTTCGAGTCTTAACCTCTTATAGCAATTAATTAATTGAAAAATCGATAAAAATGTATGGTTTTAGAAAATTTAATGGTTACATGGTAATTTTCTGGATGCAGTGTGTATATATATATATATATTTTGTATGATATTCATTTTTATTTATTTGATACTAGCACTAATCCCGCGAATGACGCATAATTTAAAATAATTATTATATTATTTATTTTAAATTAAATATATAATTAGTTTAATTAATTTAATTATAAACGTAATTTTTATTTTTAATATTATATGTGCATATTTTCATTCTTTTTATATTAATTCATTCCATTCGAATTAGATGTCATTTTAATTTTCAACATTATTTACATAATACATGTCGATTTGACATTCACCTATAACGACCCATATTTTTATTACACTAATATAAATTTTTGAGACTATTTATTTTGGGACGTTACTAAATAATAAACTCTATATTTTTCTTTTCATAAATTAAAAAATAAATTATATTTGATGCTTGTAAAATAAATCATTATCATGAACACAAATAAATTTACAGCGGAAATAATAATAATCGTAATTAAGCTTATTCTAGAATTGTGATTCGGGGCTAACAACCCGTCATAGAATTACAAGCCATAAATTATTTTCTGCCAAATAAAATAAACAACATAGTAAAAATTTTATTATAATTATCTCTTTATTTCTTGGCCATAGCATCCTGGATCATTCTTCCTTGTTGAACTCATGTCCTGAAATTATCAAAAACAGGGTGAGTGTGTTAAAGACACTCAGTGGGGGTAACTTCATAATTGCACGATTTAATTTCATCAATGTAAATAATATAAAACTTATAGAACTTGTAACAGTGCTAGTGATGTACCAGTCTTAACATGAAATTTCTGGTTTGGTCAGACTTAACTTCTACTTGTTGACTTCATTTTAACTTGAATTTGCTGACTGGGTCAGGCTTAATATGAAATATACTAACTGGGCCAGACTTAACATGAGATTGGTAGCTAAGCCAGACTTAACATGAAATATACTGACAGGTGCCAGACTTAACATAAAATATACTATTAGGGCTAGACTTAACATGAGATTGCTGGTTTGGACCAAGACTTAACGTGTATACTAAATACATAACAAAATTTAATTAGGCAATTATAATACCTGAATGTTAGAACTCAATTAAGAATTGAAGTGATTCCCCAATTGTGAAGAGTAAAAACTTAAAAATTTTCTTGTGCTTGTTAGTCTTGAATTTAGATGTCTGTGTTGATCCATCACAAAACCGTGCTATTTATAATAACTTGAGTATGTATCATCATTACATCCTACGACCATCTACCTATTCTAGGGTATAATTGCCTAGTTGATAAGGTTAGTGATATTTCTTGAAAGTAGGGGGCACATGATCACGTGGGATCCTGTATCAACTTATATTAATTTAAAAATAGATGCATGCATTTGCCTCTCCTATACACATTTATATATATAAGCCTACATATAGGCAACTAGGTATACTTTACACGTACTATATTCTAATTGCATGCATGCAGTATACATATTCGGCATGCATATATAGTTTGGTTAGTTAATTATTATTTTTGCATACATACATATTTATACACACACGTCCATACACTACTCATGCATATATAGCTTATTATAACATTTATTATAGTATTAATTGATTTGTAGAGTGTGTGTGAGTATTAAAATATATTAGTTATAATATCATTATTATTATAAGACTATAATATAGGTACTAATATTAAAGATTTCTCATTAAATTAGCTATATATATGTTTAGGGGTGGACGGTACGGCATACCGAAATTTTTTTCGTCATACCGTTGTTGTACCGAAATTTTCGATACCGAAAAATTTCATACCGTTGTCGTACCGAAAATTCGGTATACCGAAATTTTCGGTATGCCGATATTACATACCGATACCGTACCAAAATTTCAATATATACCGGTATACCTAAATATTTTCAGTATACCGGAAAAATTTTCGGTATACCGGTATATTTTTCCGGTATACCGGAAATTTTTCCGGTATACCGAAAATATTTAGGTATACCGAAATTTTCTATATTTTCATACCATTATCGTACCGAAATTTTCGGTATGGTACCATACCGTACCGAAAATTTCGATAAAATCGATATTTTTCGGTACAGTAAGTGCGGTATACTGGTATTTTCAGTATTTCCTCCACCCCTATATATGTTGGGATCGATGTTTTTACCTCAATTTATTTGTACACGTCAAAGGGACACGTGTATCGATAAATTATTAAAATAATCACGTTCGATGGAGAGGTGTTCGCCTAGATAATGATTGTCAACCATACAAGTGTGCTCGCTCTGCCAACCATACAAGTATGCTCGCCTTGCCAACCATACAAGCGTGTTCGCCAAATCTGGCGAGCATTATATTCATTCTTGTATGCTCGTTAAGGACAATGTTCCTGTACAAACGATATGGTCAAAGGGGCGAGCAGAGCAATCGGTCGGGCAAAAGTTGATACAAAGGGCATATGACATAAAAACCAAGTCACTAACTGAACCATCTGGACGACAAGAAGAATGCTTTATAAGCAGGTAAATCCAAAGGTCAACCAGGGAGACGAAGTTGAAAACGTGGCAGCATCACATAAGTTCTTGTAAGACACGAAATCTCCAGCTCATGCTTGCCAAACCAGCACATGCTTGTCAAAGTACTATAAGTAGAATCAAAAAGAGCAATAAGAGGGTTCAGAAAAATTCCTAAGTACTCACATATATTCTCCAAATCACCATCTTTCATAGAAGGAAGTTTTCACCACGAGTAGTATTGTGTACGGTATACTTGAACCTCGCAATATAACATCCCTGACTTGGAATGCCCCCAGAGTAGTCATTTATTGATGAACTGGGTCAACAACTTCTTGTTATTTACTGTAATATTGTACACGTACTTATTTTATTTGTGAGTTGTTTTAAAAAGAGCCACATAGTATTCTCATAAAAAATGACTTGCAACAATTGGAGCTAGAAGGAGGGTGGTGGTAGATAGCCGAGGCAGAAAAAAGAAATATAATGCCTCAATCTAGGAATACTCAAACGGAGAAATCGGGACACAACCGATTTCACAATTTTAAAGAAATTCAAGCACAACCTCAAGAAAACGAGACGGTGGAAACCATCAGGCTGGAAGAAATTTCCAGTGATCCAACAGAAACAACAAAAGCCATTACTTTTTCGCTAAAAGCGCAGAAAGAAAGAACTGATAAAGAGTTGGCCAAGTTAAAAGCTCTAGATGATGATGATCGGCGATCGAAAACTTTTGATAGCGATCAAGTAAAAAAGAAAGCTGCACAAACGAAGGTTGAAAAAGAGGCAGGAAGTCAGTCGGATGGAGAACAACCACAAGTTTCCAGGCAATCAACGTTTGAACGTTTGAGAGTACTAGCAAAAGAACGTATTGGCGAGCATAGACGTCGAGATCCTGGAAAGAAATATCATGCAAACACAGTGACCCAAGTGGAACATTTTGATCATCCACTGCACAAACGACCTCAAGATCCCCAAGTGGAACATTATGATCGTCCACTGCATAAACGACCTCAAGATTCTCAAGTGGAACATCATGATCGTCCACATCGTGAACGACCTCGTGATCCTGAAAAGTCAGTCGGAACTAGATTGTCCATTCATCATCGAATGGGTAATCGGGAATCAATACGGAAAGGGGGACTGTCCCATCCTGAGCATGACCAACTAGGTCCTCAAGATGGAATCCAGCCTCGTTCCGGGTCAGTCAGTTCCGCAAAGCTGGCGGAGATGTAAAAGACAATAGAGAGTTTGCAGGCCGATCTTGCAGCTACTAAAGGGATCCCTCGAGCGAGCGCAATCCCATGCTCACCGCTCGCCCCAGCTATCATGTCAGCAGAAATATAAGAAAAGGTGGCAAAGAATCGACCACCCATACCAGTGTTCGATGCGGAGTCGGATCCTTATGTTCACCTTAGTAAATATTCAGATTATATGATCGCAATGGGTGCCACTGACGCAACTCAGTGCCGGTCTTTTCCCATGACCTTGGGTGACCGGGCACACAGGTGGTTTTCAACTTTGCCCGCTGCGTCCATCACGTCTTTCACACAGCTGGGACAAAAATTCCAATATCACTTTTCATCCATGTGTGCTCGCGCAGCACCAAAGCAAAGGTTGACACATTTTTTCCAGCTAAAGGGTGAATCAGATCGGGCATATATTGAGAGATTTGACAAGTGTTTGTACGATGGATCTCCGGTTGAAGAGGACGCTAAAATCCTCACGGTGGTGGGGGGTTTGACCTTAAATACGGATATGTGGAAAGCCATGCATCAGGATTGGCCGAACACATATGCCGAATTTCGAGAGCGAGCAGCCAAAATTATAGCCATGCAAGATCTGCTTGCCCAATCACGGTTAGGCCAAGAAGTAGCAACAAAAAGAGTAGTCGTTGGTAAAAAAGTAATGAATGAGGGAGGGTATAAACCCCCAGGATCTTTTAAACCTTTTGAAGAAGGAGCAGAAGCGCATGCACTGCGAAGTCTTCTAGGTGTTTCAGCAGAGACAATATTTAATCAAATTAAAGATCGGGACATGTTGGATAAGCCACGAAGAATCATAAGAGATAAAAATCGGCTTAATGCTTCCAAGTTTTGTAATTATCATGGGTACATCGGACATAATACCGATGAATGTCACGATTTACTTCGTCAACTTTGGAAGTTATATGAAGAGAATCGTCTTACTCAGTTCCTCAAAAAGCCGGCGAACAGAGACTCCCGAACTAAAAAATCGGGTGATCGAAGGGGTGAGCGTAAGGCAGAAGAAGTATCTGATAGTGATCCTGAGGAATCCCACAAGAAGTTGGAATTACCCAAGAGAGGAGCTCCTACCATGAGCAGAGGTCGAGAGAGTCAAGAAATCAACATGATTCGCTCAAACTATGGGCCAGTGGGTGGATGCTATCAGGCACCGACGTTATCAAACAGGCGGAAGAAGATGGAAATGCGTTCCATGCAAAACATACATCAGGTGAACGTGGCGAGCACCTCAGCGAGCACACCACTCTCTCACCAAATTTTGTTTTCAGATGACGACCTTGATGGTATCATCACCCCTCACAATGATTCGCTAACGATAAGTGCCCGACTCCTTGAGTTGAAAGTGCATCGACTCCTTGTAGATACTGGGGCATATGCGAACATTTTGTTCGTCAACACTCTACATCAGATGGAGAAACAAATGGGTGATCTAAGTAGTTATATCGAGCCTTGTGATCACACCATAATGGGTTTCGGGGAATCTATAACCCGACTATATGGAATGATTAGGCTAATAATCAGGAGATTTGACAAACTAGAATGCTAGACTTTGTAATTGTCGATGCTCCGTCTACTTATAACGAGTTTCTAGGTCGCCCGTTTATTCAGGAATTCAAAGCTACCTGTTCAACTTATTACTATTGTGTTAAGTTTCCAACCCAAGAGGGGACGGGTAGCGTAAAAGGCGACCAGAAAAAAGCTCGAGATTGTTTGCTAACATGCGTACCAGAAATGCAAAATATCGTTAACATGATGGAGCCAGCATGGGAGACCGGAGAATCAAGCCGACCGGCGAACACATTACCGAGGACGCTTATATCTCCTCTGTTGAGCACATATCCACGGGAGAGCACAGACCCCTGAATGATTACTCATGTTTCGGATCTAATGAACATTGATCCACCAAATGAGCTACCGGACTTAGAACCTCGTATAGGTTTTGATCCTATGGAGGTAGAAGACGAGCACTGGGGGTTGATCGAAGATCCTCGATGGAAACAAAAAAAGAGGCGAGCAATGCCTGTTGAACAATTGGAGTCCGTCATGGTCGACCCGGTCAGATTAGAATTAGAAGTGTTCATTGGTTCAGAGTTACCAGAACCATTCCGAACTGAAATGATCATGTATCTTCGAGCAAATTTGGATGTGTTTGCGTGGTCACATGAGGACATGGTTGACATTGATCCTAAACATGCATGTCACTCTCTTAACCTTGACCCAACACAAATTCCAATAATCCAGAAGCGAAGAAAATTCAGTCCGGAGAAGTATGCAGCTATGGATATTGAAATTTAGAAATTGATCGATAATAAATTGATTCGAGAAGTAAAGTGCCCAAGATGGCTCGCTAACCCCGTGCTCGTCCGGAAATCTAACGGAGCTTGGAGGTTATTCATAGATTTCACTGATTTAAACAAAGCATGCCCGAAAGATAATTTCCCGATGCCACATATAGATTATTTGGTCGATAACACAGCAGGACATGAGCTCATGACCTTCATGGATGCATTTGATGAGTATCACCAAATTCCCATGCATCCGGACGATCAAAAGAATACGGCTTTCTGCAACGAAAAGAACATGTATTGTTGGCAATGCATGCCGTTCGGATTAAATAATGCTGGAGCAACGTATCAACATTTGGTGAACAAGATGTTCGACGAACACATAAGTCGAACAGTTGAGGTGTACATTGATGACATTGTGGTAAAAAAGCGAGCATAAGGAAGACCACATCACCCACTTGACACAGACGTTTGATATTCTCAGGGAGTATAACATGAAGTTAAATCCGAAGAAATGCAGTTTTGGGGTTCATTCAGGAAAATTCCTTGGACATATGGTCAGTAAACGGGGATTGAGGCGAACCCATCAAAGATTCAAGTTATGCTCGACATGCAGGCCCCCAGAAGTGTGAAAGAAGTTTAAAAGTTAACTGGACGTTTGGCTTCCATAAACCGGTTTATATCACGAACTGGAGATAAATGCAAACCTTTCTTTGACGCATTAAAGAAAGGGAGATTTTAGTGGACAGAGCATTGCCAAAATGCATTTGAGTCATTAAAGCAATACCTTGCGGATACTCAAACATTATCTAAGCCTGTTCCAGGCGAACAACTTTATTTGTATCTTATCGCGTCAGAGCATACAATTAGCGATGTGCTCGTTCGAGCAGAGGGGGCAACCCATTTGCCTATTTATTATATAATTCAGGTACTCAAAGAAGCCGAGCTCCGGTACCCTCCATTGGAAAAACTCTCGTATGCTCTCGTTATGAGTGTCCGAAAACTGCGACCATATTTTTTCGATCACTCAATCGAGGTGCTAACCACATTCCCATTACGACAAGTTCTCCATCGACCAAACACTACGGGCAGGTTACTCAAGTGGGCGGTGGAGTTAGACCAATTTGGCATTACGTTCGCCCCACGAACAGCAATGAAGGGCCAGGCTATGGCCGATTTCATGGTTGAATTGACATATCCGCAAATACCCGAAAAAGATGTTGGCCAACCATGGCACATGTATGTAGACGGTTCATCAACAAGTTCAAGAGCCGGAGCGGGCGTGGTTCTCAACAGCCCAACTCGACAAACTTTCACGACAGCCATTCGTTTTGATTTTCCAGCCACAAATAATGAAGCCGAATACGAAGCTTTGATTGCTGGATTACACATTGCTATGACAATGGGAATTCAGAGGCTGGTGATTTATAGCGATTCCCAAATAATCGTATACCAAGTATGTTGGGATATTTTAGTTTTGTTGAATTATGCCAAAACATTATCAACTTGTGTTATTGTTGGTCCCGGTGCAAACGAGTCTTACACGTGTATGGGGGGGAATACACGTGTTCAGTGATTTTAAAACTTTTTCTTATTGAGGTCAGCTTGGGTCAGATAATCCTGAAGATTAGGTTCTGAGAAGCACAGATCGCTCTGAGTCAAAGTCTCTTCGAGACAAAATCTGGAGTTTTTTCGGATACCTCGGATAATCCCAACCGAGTCCTCGAGTGTCGAGATCCCGAGTTGCTTGGATCGATAACTAACTTCATCAATCCTCAGAAGAGAGTTCAGTTTGATAACTATCTGTTCTAGCTACTCAGTCGTGCGGAATGGTTGGCCCTTTAGATTATACTCGTTTTAAGCTTTGCTGAAAAACTTTCCCTTTATGAAATAGTGATTAGGCTGTGATTCACTTATGCAACTTCAGTGGATTGATTCCAACTGAATATCAGTGAAAAGTATGCTTTCAAATCAAGTCAATGCAACAGTTAAGTACAAATAAGGAAAGCAATAAAGAACACAACAATTATAGTGGTTCAGAGACTCAAGCTCCTACGTCCACTCTCCCTGACTCTTCAGAGAAATTCACTATCAACTTCTGAGCTTTCTGACTACCTCGTAGTTTACTTACTCAACTCGGCCCTGAGTTTTCTGACTACTCCACGTAGTTTACTTACTCAACCCGACCTTGAGTTTTCTGACTACCTCCGTAGTTTACTTACTCAATCACACACAAGCTTTCAGACTACCCCTGTAGCTTACTAACTTCTCCTCTAGAGTTTTCTGACTACTCCGCGTAGTTTACTAACTCTTTACAACTCTTTCTCACCAAAAAACACACTCCAACTACCTTCTCAAGGGTTTTGGGGGTTTCTCGGTTGGTTTCCAACTAGGATGAGATATCCTTTACAATGAAGCACAATGCAAAGGGTTAGGATATCTCGACTAAGCTTTGGATAAATCTTATCAAGCTAAGCTTAGTATAGTGAGCTCTCTTCAATATAGAAGCACTTGGGAAATTCAAGGTTTTTCGAGTGCTTTCACTTTTACAAGAATAAGTTTGAGCTCTTGAGTTGCGTATAAATTTCCCGTAACCTTACAATGTAGAGGGTCACCAGTATTTATAGGCATACACCAAGGTCACTCTTAAAACTATCCGTTGGAGAGATATC
This sequence comes from Stenogyne calaminthoides, assembly GCA_037126765.1. Lineage (NCBI taxonomy): Eukaryota > Viridiplantae > Streptophyta > Magnoliopsida > Lamiales > Lamiaceae > Stenogyne > Stenogyne calaminthoides. The sequence continues at coordinate 37,364,848 of JBBCBC010000006.1, read as the reverse complement.
TTTGTGAGTTTCCTCTTACGGTGTGTGAGAAACGGCTATATTTTAGGGTTTGAAACTCCCTAACATGTTTTAGGCAATAGCCTTTCATGTAGCCGGTCTTCACCATTTGCAGTCTGGAACTTTTGTACTTCTGACACCCTTTTTTCTGCGACTTTCCTTTGTCGATTATCGGTATGGGCATGCGATGTTGTCTTCCACTTTTTGACTTTTGTCTCCGGTAAAGGTAGACACCTTCAACGACTCTTTTTGGTTACAAACTCGAGTTTGATATAACCTTAACAACACTTCCGACTTAGTTCCTTTTATGCGCATTTGAATGTCTTGGCAATATCTAACTTCTTAAGGAATCGCGATCTTCTCAGTATTGCATCCTTCAGATAGATATTATCAGTGCCTCGGAACACTCAGGTTCATACAGAGCATTGATTACATTCTTGAGTCTTGATAATTCTTGTGCCTTCAAGATACTCTTGATCTCCGGTTCTTGGTCTTACGTGTCTTGAGTCTTACGAGTCTTGAGGTCTTCGAAGTCTTGACGTCTTACGAGTCTTCCCCGATATCTTGGGCGATATCTTCGAGTTTTCATCTTTGAGTCTTGATTCTTGATTTCATCTCTTGAGTCTTGATATCTCGGTTTCATTAATCGAGTCTTGATTCTTAGAACCTATCCTGATCTATATCTGCTGACTATACATTTTGCAGATAACATCCTGAATACTCTAAAACTGAATCCTGACTCAACTATTCAAGATCATTTTGATCATGTCATACTCAGGGGTTTTGGGATCTTAATCAAAATCATATATCTTTATTAAATTCATCTCCCAACAATTTTCCCCTTTTTGATGATGCCAAAACCTATCTTGTTTACAAACATATAACCTATACTCAGGTTTTAGTTTATCCTATTACAAGATTGGTTGTCTCAACAATTTCTGAATCAGAGAATCTCTCAAAAATTTAAAGAGTTTCCCAACACTTAATAATTTCTTCAGTAATTAATCTTCTAAAATAGTTCATTACTAAATACTTAAACACTTTCCCAAATTAGACAATTTCCCCCATATCATCATACATTCAGGCATATCAAAATAAAAGACATGTAAATAAGATAATGAGATATTATCTTTTGAGCATAATGATAAATCTTCATTGATAATTGGTATCCCATTACAGATTACAATGAGTTTATCAACAAAATCAAAAAGACAAAAATTTAAAGATTACGAGAATCTTACGAGTCTTGATCTTGATTTGATTTGGCTCTTGGGTCTTACGCTCTTTCATTTTGCTTCATTCTCAACTTCATCAGTGGGCACCTCCAGATCGAACATTCCGAAGAATCTCTTATTCAGCTCATTTCTTTCCTTGATGATGTCTGGACAATTTCCTGTTAGACCCAACTGACCAGCATACTGAGCAATCTCTTGAGTAATGGCCTTTTCATTCACCAAGCCATTACCAAGTCTTGGAGGAGAATAGGAATATGGACCAGGGGCTACTATCTGTACCTCTCCTTCATCCGCAAGGTTAATCCAAATACAGAGATACTTTGGATAGAAGGTAAGGAGATACTCAATGAATGCTTCATTCTGATCTGAGCCTTCCCCTCTCCATTCCCTGAGAACATCATAATTGAACCAGAAGGTTCTCTTGACTTCTTCCCACATATCGTTGATTTTAATGGGCATCCATTTATCAACGTGGGGCCACTTTAGCGCTTTTGATGTTCCTTTCCTCTTGCTCGCAAACTTCCTGAATTCACTCCTTCGCTTCTGCTCTTCGTCTATCTTCTTTACGATCCGCGGATGCTCCCGAGACCGAAGCGGCAGAAATTTCTTAACTTTGTTCCATTTGGAGTGTCTTGAGCATTTCTCGTGTTGAAGACTTTCTTCCGAGGTTGAGACTCGATTCTTCTTTCTCTTCATCATCCGAATCGACTTTCTCGGATTGGCTTAGAAGCCTTTTGCGCTTGCTTTCAGGTTGAACAACACCCGAGGCTTTCCTCTTCATAGGCATTTCAGCAGCAGCCTGGCTTGTTCCAACCTTTGCTCTAGCACTCAGTTTTTCTTTTGACACATCAAGCATGGTTTGCTTAGAAACTCGAGTGTAGAGCGAGGGCTTCTCCACCGAGCAAACTTTAACTTCTCAGAAGCTTCGACTTCTTTTAAGGCTTTGGCTAAATTATACATTTCAGCATCTTTTTGAGCCTTTTTCTCCAAAGTAAGTGCCATGAACTTTCTGAGGTCTTCACCTTCCTTTTCCCCCTTCTTGGCACCGTAATTTGGAAGAAGTCTGGAGAGTGATGTGTCCATGTGATATTGCTCTTTTCTCACACAGCGAATCTCTCCTGCTATCTGATCCTGTTCGTCTTCCATCCTCCTTAGATGGTTCTTGGCCACAGATAATTCTTGAGATAAGTGGGCAACCGCCGCGAGAGTGCTTCCTTGAACATCTCTGTTATCTTGGTCATGAGTGATGAGCTCATTTCCTCAACAACAGACTTGATTAGCACCTCATTCTTCTCTGCCAGTTTCACCTCTAGAAAATCAAAATTCTCTCGGTGTTTCTGCTTCAGTTCATCACTTAACTCAGCCTTGACTCCCTCCAGCTTCTCATTTAGCTTTTCTTCCATGGAGGTCATCTGGGTGGTCAGAGTGTTTTGAATTTGCACCAGCTCTGAAGAGTGACTAAGAGTATCCATCTTTTGAGCTTGATTGGCCAACGTCTCTTCCATCTGGGCAATTTTGATCATCATTGGCTCAACCTTCTCAAGTTTCTCCATCAAGGGAGTGAGATCAATCTCAGGATCCTTATGCATCTTCTGTCTTTGTCGATCATCCTCATGCTTGACTTCGTCCCCGAGCTCCGGTCTCTAATCGAGCCTCGATCATTTTATCGAGACAATTGAAATTAAAGACAGAACTTTCAGTAACTTTGGCATATTTATCAATAGTGTCAAAGGATACCTGAAGAGTGCTAACCGATCACGAGGTTGACTAATTCGGGTTGATCGACAATGAAGTCTCATTTTCCATCTAAGACTGATCCTCAGCATCTCCCTGTTGGTCCCCATCTCCATCTTTGGATTTGTCTCCGCTGCTCGGGGGCTCAACTTGTTGCTCTCCTTTCACCAACTTCTTCGAACCAAATCATCAAAATCGGAGTTTTTCATCCCGAGCTTTGTCCTCCCGAACCACGAGAAGTCGGCCGGAAAAAGGCGTCTCCTCATTCCACCATCTTCCCTTTGAATGCAAAGAATATCAAGCATCTCGGGAAGAGTCTGATTGAGGATGAATACAGTCGTCCTTAATCTGAATAAGACATCTTGCAGATCAAGGTATGAGCTGAGCTCAGGGTAGCGGTCAAGAATGAACCGTTCCCCCTTGCTCCTCCACTCGCCTTCTTCAGCTTCTCCCTTCTTCCATCTTGGGTTCTCGGGTTCGGTTGAAGCATCAATTTGAGGATCAGCGATAGATCACTTTCGGGGAGCTCATCAAGAATATTACGCTCTGAGCCTCGGCAACATCTCAAGTTTGTCTTGGTCAGTCCTTAGTTTGCATCCCCGAGTGGGTTCAGAGGCCTGAGTTGGCATATCCTCGGTTTGAGTCTGAGTTGGCTCGTCGATCTAGCTGCGCATCTTTAGATTGACTCTGGTGGCTCTCTGTCATGCGAGCACGCACATTTGAGGTAGGCATCTCGAGGTCTGAGCTCCTTTAAAATTTCTGAGAAATTTTATCTGAATCGAAGCGATGTCTCGAGCACCTCGGAAAGACACCAGCTCGCCGATCGATCTGAGTCCTAGAGATAACTGAGCCAACACTTGTAATGGTGAACTCGAGGCGGTTTGGCCCTCGGGTTGAATCTCTTGAAATCACTTCCATCTTCATCGGTGAGAACCATCAATCTTACAGCGTTTTGGAGCAAGATCATACATTTCAACATCTTTGCTCCTGCTCCATCTTTGCCTCCAACAAAACCTTCCCTCTGGTTTTGTTGGGTCTCTTTTCGATGGCCATGAAGGTGATTCTACCTTCTTTTCTCTCTTCCCCCTGATGACCTGCTTCTTTGAAGCAATTGGTTTAAGGAGAATTTTGGACTTAGGGAATGGGGTCGAATTGGCGAAGATATCCTCCTCCTCTCTGCACATCTCCAAAATATACGCAATCTTGGTGGCATGGTGGATCTTGCCTTTGATTGAGATTGCCCCGTCAACCTTCTTCAAAACTTTGGTCTGCTCACTCACCGTCTGAATCAGAAATTTCAGCCAGTTGAAGTCGGTGGTGGGTGAGGCCTCTATCGCCGCCATCAGTCTGAGCTTCGGGGTACTGATCTGCTCAAAACTCCCCGCAAGACTCATGATGCATTTACTCACAATATCCATCAATACACGATATTGTGGCTTTAAGTGCCTCTTATGCAATGTCGCCTCAAACTTAACAGGATTCTCAGCAATCCTATCTAAGTATTCCTGCTCTCTACCTCGTAGGATCCTCTCCTCTATCACAGAGCTCAAAAACATCATTCCGATTTTTCGGGGTTATGTACAAATCCCTTTCAAAATCGACGTATTTGGACGAATGCTCTAAATGTGATACGATAAATGAAGAATGCATACAATCCTCTTCATCTACCTTCAAGTTATAGATGAATTCGATTACCTCTTTCGCAAACTCCTGGTCTGGTCGGTTTGCGATTAGTTGGGTGAGTTTAGCCAGTCGAATCATATGCAGAGCCTCCTCTTCTGGCTTTGAGTTGGTTGTGCTTTCGAGTGAAACAACGAACTCGTATCACGGCTTGTTGGTTTCGGCTAATCTCTCGAACAAGGTTGACGAGAAGTCATAATTGGAATTAAGGGGTACGAAGTAATTACCTGGAAGAAATCTTTCACCGAAATAAGCGCACTCTTGTCGGAAATTTTAGACGGAATGTGAAGAAAGAATGAAGAGAAAGAAAAAGGGTTGAGGCTGCAAAATGGTTTTTATTTAGGTTCTGGATTTTTGAAAATTCAAAAAAAGAGGTTTCCGATTGTGCACTAGTCCCGACACCCAACACAGAAGACGAGGCGACACTTATGAATACCCGTTCAATATATCCAACAGTCGGGCCCCCATGATGAATACAAAGCGGCCCGACTGGGGGGTATTGTTGGGATATATGATTTCACCTCAATTTATTTGTACACGTCAGAGGGACACGTGTATCGATAAATTATTAAAATAACCACGTCCGATGGAGAGGTGTTCGCCTAGATAATGATTGTCAACCATACAAGTGTGCTCGCCCTGTCAACCATACAAGTATGCTCGCCTTGCCAACCATACAAGCTTGCTCGCCAAGTCTGGCGAGCATTATATTCATTCTTGTATGCTCGTTAAGGACAATGTTCCTGTACAAACGATATGGTCAAAGGGGCGAGCAGAGCAATCGGTCGGACAAAAGTTGATACAAAGGGCATATGACATAAAAACTAAGTCACTAACTGAACCATCTGGATGACAAGAAGAATGCTTTATAAGCAGGTAAATCCAAAGGTCAACCAGGGAGACGAAGTTGAAAACGTGGCAGCATCTCATGAGTTCTTGTAAGACACGAAATCTCCAGCTCATGCTTGCCAAACCAGCACATGCTTGTCAAAGTACTATAAGTAGAATAAAAAAGAGCAATAAGAGGGTTCAGAAAAATTCCTAAGTACTCACATATATTCTCCAAATCACCATCTTTCATAGAAGGAAGTTTTCACCACGAGTAGTATTGTGTACGGTATACTTGAACCTCGCAATATAACATCCCTGGCTTGGAATGCCCCCAGAGTAGTCATTTATTGATGAACTGGGTCAACAATTTCTTGTTATTTACTGTAATATTGTACACATACTTATTTTGTTTGTGAGTTGTTTCAAAAATAGTCACATAGTATTCTCATAAAAAAACGACTTGCAACAATATGGAATGCTCGGGTATTTGGATAAAACTTCGTCTTCTCGTTCCCATGTTGCCTCTTCTTGACCATGTTTGTTCCATTGCACTTTAACTAAAGAGATATTGTGATTTCGCAGTTTGTGCACCTTTTTATCGAGAATGGCCACTGGAGTTTCTTCGTATGCTAGTTTCTATCAATCTCTATCAGGTCTCGATTAACTACGTGGCTAGGATCGGGAATGTACTTGCGTAACATGGACACGTGGAATACGTTATGCACTCCGTCTAGCTCTGGCAGTAGAGCTAGTTTATATGCCAACTCTCCTACACGCTCTAGTATTTCGTATGGTCCAATAAATCGTGGTCTCAGTTTTCCGCATTTTCCGAAACGAATGATACCTTTTGTTGGTGATACTTTCAAAAATGCTTTATCTCCAACCACAAATTTTAGATCCTTACGTCGTTTGTCTGCATACGCCTTTTGCCTGTCTTGAGCTGCCCGTATTCTTTCCCCAATTTTCTTTATTATTTTGGCAGTTTCTTCCACTAATTCGGGACCCAAGAATTTTGTCTCCCCGACCTCATTCCAATACAGAGGAGATCTGCACTTCCTTCCGTAAAGTGCTTCGTAGGGTGTCATACCAATTGTGGCTTGATAGCTATTGTTATAAGAAAATTCAACTAAGGGTAAGAATTTCTCCCAGTTTCCTCCAAAATCGAGAGTACATGCTCTCAACATGTCTTCCAATATTTGGATGGTTTTTTCCGACTGCCTGTCCGTCTGAGGGTGAAATGCAGTGCTGAAATTTAGCTTAGTTCACATGGCATTTTGTAGGCTTCGCCAGAATTTTGATGTAAATCGTGTGTCTCTATCTTATACTATTGAGACGGGTACTCTATGCAGTCTAATGATTTCCTCTAAGTATATTTGAGCCAACTTATCTAGACCGAAGGTCATTTTAATCGGCAAGAAGTGGGATGATTTCATCAGGCGGTCGACAACTACCCACATCGCTTCATTACCTCGGTTTGACCTGGGTAAGTTGACCACAAAGTCCATGGCTTTATGTTCCCACTTCCATTTCGGAATCAGTGGCTTGAGTAATCCTGACGGTCGTTGGTGTTCGGCCTTCACTTGTTGACAAGTCATGCACCTTTGTACGAAGGCTCCAATGCTTCTTTTCATGTTTCTTCACCAAAATAATTTCTTCAAGTCTCGATACATCTTTGTTCTTCCTGGATGAGCCGTGTAGGGTGTATAATGAGCTTCCTCCATAATTTCTTTTCTAATTGTTTCATCTTTTGGAATACAGAATCTGCCTTCATAAACTAGTGCGCCCTCGTCGTTTAGTGAAAAACTTTTCATTTTTCCTTCTCCGATTTTACTCTTATTTTCTCCAGAAACTTATCTTCTTTCTGGGCCTTCACTATTTTCTCCTTCAAAGTGGGTTTGACCACCATGGTTGCTACCCTGGCTTTGGTGGTATTTGGTGGTAGCACCACTTCTATCCTCATTTTTGCAAAGTTTTCTATCAACTGTCTCTGGCTGGTTATGCAAGTTAAGTTACTTCTCCTTTGTCGGCTTAACGTATCAGCTACCACATTCGCCTTACCAGGATGGTAGAGTATTGTTCAATCGTAGTCTTTCACCAATTCAAGCCATCTTCTTTATCGCATGTTCAATTCCTTTTATTCGAAGAAGTACTTTAGGCTTTTGTGGTTTGTGTAGATCTCACATTTTCCACCATACAAGTAATGTCGCCAAATCTTTAAAGCATAAACCACTGCAGCCAGCTCCAAGTCATGTGTTGGGTAATTATGTTCTTGTGGTTTTAGTTGCCTAGAGGCGTAGGCAACTACTTTCCCCTTTTGCATCAACACGCATCCCAAGCCTTGTTTTGAGGCGTCGCTATAGACAACAAATCCTTCTGAACCGTCTGGAATTGTTAGGACAGGTGCTCTGGTCAATCTTTGTTTCAGTTCCTAAAAACTGTCCTCACATTCTTTTGCCCAGTGGAATTTCACTTCTTTCCTTGTCAGTTGGGTTAATGGCCTCGCAATTTTTGAGAATCCTTCAATGAATCTTCGGTAGTATCCAGTCAACCCTAAAAAGCTTTGTACCTCGTTCACATTTGTTGGAGATTTCCATTGACTTACTGCTTCCACTTTGGTTGGGTCGACCTCAATCCCAAGAGCATAAATGATGTGTCCTAAGAAAATGACTTGATAAAGCCAAAATTCACATTTATTGAATTTGGCGTAAAGTCTTTCCTTTCGCAACACCTCTAGGGTGGTTTTGAGATGCTCCTCGTGTTGTTCTTGATTTCTTGAATAGACCAAGATATCATTGATGAACATGATCACAAATTGATCTAGGTACGGATGGAAAACTTGATTCATTAGATCCATGAAAATTGCTGGTGCGTTGCTGAGCCCAAATGGCATCACTACGAACTCGTAATGCCCGTATCACGTTCTGAAAGCTATTTTTGGGGTGTCAGCTTCCTTGATCTTTACTTGGTGGTACCCTGATCTCAAATCTATTTTTGAGAACAAGCTGGTGCCTCTCAATTGGTCGAACAGGTCCTCAATTCTTGGCAATGGATATTTATTTTTGATGGTGAGCTTGTTTAACTCTCGATAGTCGATGCACATTCTAAATTTGCCATCCTTCTTTTTCACGAATAGCACTGGTGCTCCCCAAGGCAAGGCACTGGGTCGTATGAAGCCTTTGTCCAGGAGTTCTTGTAGTTGTACCTTCAGCTCCTACAGCTCTTTTGGTGCCATTCTATAAGACACTTTTGATACTGGTGTTGCTCCGGGTACTAAATCGATCGTAAACTCCACTTGTCGCTCCGGGGGTAAGCTGGGCAAATCTTCTGGGAATACGTCTTGGTAGTCTCGTACGATGGGTACTTCTTCGATTGATCTACCGTCTACCTTGGATTGCACGATGTTCACTAGAAAGGCTGCACAATTCCCCTTTTTCAGCAACTTCATTGTTTTTATCGTAGACACCACTCGTGGTAGTGTCCCTATTTTGGCCCCGTGGAAAGTGTACAGTTCCCCTCCTGAATCCTGGAATGACACTTCTTTCTCGTGAAACCTAATGATGGCATGGTTGGCTGTAAGCCAGTCCATCCCCAATATTACGTCGAAATCTCTCATGTTAATGATGTGTAAATGAGCTACAAAGGTCTTATTTTCAAAACCGATCGCTATATCCTTGCACAGTTGAGTGGTTTGGATAGTTGTTCCTGATGGAACACTCACTTCTAGAAGTTCTTTGTCTACTTTTGTGTTAACATTCCTTATTTTGTCAAACATCTTTTCGGAAATGAATGAGTGTGTAGCCCCCGTATCAAATAATACTAAAGCAGGTGTACCAAAAATGGTCAACATACCTGCCATGGTTTCGGGTTCATCGGTGGCCTCTTGTTGTGTCATCGTAAAGACACGAGCAGGTCCCATCTTTAGCTTCCCTTTGCCTTTGAGAAGTGGACAACTGCTCAATCCGTGACCAGGCTCCTTGCAGTGATAACACAATCCTAAGCCGTTCAAGCACTATCCATCGTGGTTTCTTCGGCATTTGGGGCATGTTGGTCTGGTTCTCGGCTGGTCTTGACGCATATTTTATTCCTTGCAGACGTGCTTATTTTTATTATTGTTGTCCCTTCCTTGGGTTGGATTCTCAAATTTTCTTTTATTTGGGAGTTCCATGATCTTCTTCTCTGAGTTTTTGAGTTTCAGGCGGGAAGCGATTTCCCGAGCCTTTGAAAAAGCCTCCGCGTAGGTCAACGTTCCTTGTCCGGCCAAGATGCTGCTGATCTCCGGCCTTAAATTCTTCTCAAAGCGTCGAGCTTTCTTGAATTCAGTGTCTACCAAGTGAGGAGCGTACCTACTGAGCTGGCTGAATTTTCGCTCTTATTCGAGCACGGTCATGGAACCTTGTTTGAGTTGGATGAATTATATTTCCTTCTGATCCTGGAAGGATTGGGGCATGTAATTTTGAATTACTGCCTCCTTGAATTCTTCCCAAGTAAGGGTTGCCCTTTGTGATACAGTCTTTGTTCGACAGTAGGCCTCCCGCCAATAGTCTGCTTCATCTGTCAACTGGAAAACGGCACACGAAACCTTTTGCTCGTCTGTGCATACAATATGAGTAAATATTTTCTCGAGCACCCTAAACCAAGTTTCAGCTTCTGCAGGATTTTCTTTGCCATTGAAGGTAGGTGGACGATAACGTCTGAATTGTTCTACTACGGTGCTCATTTCTATTCGATGTGTTAGTGGGGGTGGTGCAGTCGTTGTGGGAGAATTATTAAAGTGTTGTGCGAGACTTCGAAGGATCGTTGCGATATTATTTCCTAGGTCTTCATTGGTCGATGAGGAAGGTTCTGAAACTGGTATTGCTGTACGACGTGGCCGTCCACGACTCATGATCTATTCCACCAAGTCAATTTTTAAATTAGAGAATTTTCCTAATTCAAATCATATAATAATGTTTAGCAGACAATTTAGAATATTGTATTAAAATATTCACACTAGAATATATATACATACATATATATATATCTATACATATATATATATTTTAAATAATTAAAAAAATTAAGTACTTAACACTGAAATTTTAAACGAATTTAATCAACATGTATTCACAAGTGTAAATGCCGACGATAAACGTAGAAATGTGGTGAGTGTCAATGATGAATACTTAAATATTATGATCATAAAAAAAAAAAAAGGTTTGTCAACACTGAAACTGTACTGCATATTAAGTGTAACATGTAAAATATATAGATGATAACTAATACTAACGTTATAAAAACTAACATTGCATAAGTTGACATGAAAGAAAACATAATAACCGATGATATGTGTGTAATTTTACTATGCCAATTGTACATTGTGTAGCGACATTATATAATTATATTTTTTTTTCTTCTTTTTGTTACATAATTAAACAAAAGTACAAAACACAGAAGTTTATACGCATACATATTATTATTATTATAATATTTTTTTTTTATTACATAATTAAAGCGAAAGTACAGAATGCGGAAAAAAAAACATACATATTTTCATACATATTGGGACCTATCTATAGCGGTGATATTATTAATAAGGTACGTCCTACACTTAGGACAAAACGAGTCCAGATTTATTCTGGAAAACCGTCGTAGAGTAGTACAAAAATGATAGGTCCTGGCCCTTTCTATAGGCCTTATTGTGATCCGTAAGAAGACTGTGGGTCATTACTTCCGTACTTGAGCCATATCATAGGTCCTGCCCCTACTATGCGAGCTCTTGCTACCTCAGGGATGTGGTGTTGTGCTACCATGACTCCGAATGAGTATTGTTGGGGTTGTCCAGGCAGGGGGGGATGACCTTCTCCTATCCAGTCCCAATATAAACCAGCTGAAAAATATCAGTAGCATACATTACCGTAGGTATCGGCCATGCTGAGGTACAAACGATCAGCGTGGTATTTCTAAGCATCCGGTAATGTGTTAATTAAAGCCCAACATGCTTTGTTGTCATTCATCAGAATTCCCGTAGAGTGGGATATTCGCCACATCGCCGCCATCTCTCCTATGTGGGCCCCAATGTCTGTCATCTCGTCCCGTCCACGTGCCACACACCTATATATACGGATGGAGATATAGAGCTCATATTCATCCATTCTAAGAACCAAAGAAGATTTTCTTAAAGTAAATCTATACGTACATATTTATATATATTATCTTAACGAGGTTATTTTGAGTCGTATGATGTATTTATATATAAAGAGAGTATTGAAACATAAAAGTAAATGTAATCAACTTACTTGAGCTCGGAGGAATGACCGCAGGATGGCTTCAAATTTTTATTTTTTTTTAAAGTTGAAGTTCGCTTATTTCGTTTCAGGGAAGAAGTCTTATATATACTTACATATCATGGCTCTTCCTTCTTAGTAAACTGCATGGGATGAAATTTTACTATATATAGTAACCTACTAAGTAGTTGTAATCATGAGGTTTTTAAATATTTTTGTTTATATATATATAGTTATAGGTTGGACTAGGGACTTTATATGTTGTGAGAGTCATACATTACTACTGTAGCTATGCGATTATCCTGCTGCATGCAGATTACAAATATGATATATATATATATTTTTTTTAAAGCGAAGTGATAATTCTGATTTAAATTACCTCGTAAATTTTGAGCAAGTCTACAGAATTTCAGACCCGCTCTAATAACAACTGTAATGACCCATATTTTTATTACACTAATATAATTTATTTTTTAATTCATGGAAAGAAAAATATAGAGTTCATTATTTAGTAACGTCCCAAAATAAATAGTCTCAAAAATTTATATTAGTGTAATAAAAATATGGGTCTTTACATCACCCTTATCTCATATTTACTAATTTTTATAGTCATTTAAAAATTTAATTTTCTCTACATTATTTACATAATACATGTTGTTTTTATATTATCTATTTCATATATACTCCTAATAATTAATTTTCATGGTCATTTAAATTTTTAATTTTTTTACGAAATGTGTTGTGTAAATAATTTTTTTCAGCTAATAAATAATATTACATCTGTCCCATAAAAGCGTGCACACTTACTTTATTATCGAGCTTTTGTGAGCGAGTTGTTTATTAGTATTTCAAATGATAAAGTGATTTTTAAAGAGGGGTATTATAGATCTACCTCTCATCTATTGCATACATCTTTAAAAATTATTTTATCATTTCAAATACTAATAAAAAATTCGCTCGCAAAAACACGTGAAAATAGTAAACGTGCACGTTTCTTTGGGACGGAGGGAGTAGTAATTATTGTTAAAAATATTTAATTATTTGGCAACAAAATATTTTTAATTTATCTAAAAAAAATTAAGAATGACATCTAAAAAGAATAGGAGGAAGCATAATTTATGGAGTATTTAATGACAAAAACTCATATGAGACATTCTCACGCATGAGACGGGGTACAACTTATCACAAATCACACCCACCAATTTCAAAGTGTTAAAACGTTATTGTCCAACTTATGCATTGTCTCACCGTGAGACTGCCTCAAGTGTGCCTCGTATGAATTTAATATAATATAATATAATATAATATATAAATGGGCGATAAATATTAAAATTAAATAATGAATGATTGAGATTAAAAAATAAAAAAATATTAATTATGTCATATATAACTTCTTACAGAAATTCAAAGATTTTAAATAAAACCACCATATGAATTTGGGGTGGTTCACCTTTAGTACATAAAAGATAATATCATAATTTTTTTTAATAGAAATTTGTTGAAGGAAAATACATTTATATGCCTTCATCAAGAAGTAACTGATGGAGCAGTTCAATTCCTCTGTGTCACTTTTTCGTGTTCCAAAATTATTCCACCTCCTGGATCTTTAACACATGGACTCAGGATTATGGTGGTCCGTTAGATATTTTTGTCCATTCCACATGTCATTAATCTAAGTTATGGAACACATAGTGGAACATTATTTCTGGAACAGATGATATCGTGTGCTGATGGAGGGGTAGTTTAGGTATTCCATTATATTATGTGTAACCCTAGATTATATCTTATATAAAGAAACCTCTGATGTATTAACCATACGAGAAAAATAGTGAAAACTTCCTGGTTTGGTAATTGGTATGCCCCCAGATGTAGGCATTATTGACTACAACACGTTATCAGCACGAGTGTTCTACAATTCGATCCGCCAATTTACACACCTAAGAAAAAAAAATGGGAGAAGAACATCTAACTACAAAGTGGGAGATTTTTTAACAATTTAATACAAATGCCTTTTACATATACATTCCACTACAAAAAGACAACACAATTGACTCAATTGCCCTTATTCTCACTCCTCTTTGGAACCGCCCCATGAATAGTAATTCTGCAGAGATGTGTAACTTTTTTTTTATTATTTTGACTCATTTTTTCAATTTTGACTAGTTTTGAACCCACAAAAATTTGAATCTCAATTTTCCCAGATTCTTCTTCCATATTTTTTTAAAATACCTTCTTTTTTCAAAATTTACAGAATTTTATGTAAATTTGAATCTCAATTTCCCACCAAATTCTTCTTCCATATTTTTTTTAAAATACCTTCTATTTTCAAAATTTGCAGAATTTTATGCAATGTGTATATATATATATATATATATATATATTTAAATTACAAATTTATATATCGATTTATCAAAAGTGCAAATTCTTTATCAAAAGTGCCAGTTCTTTAACGTTAGTACAATTTGTTTACCAACAGTGCAAACTCTATATTAAAAGTGTCATTTCTTCAACGTGGGTACAATTTGTTTGCAAAAAATGTATACTCTATACAAAAAAATCTGAAGAATACACCATCATATATTATGAACAAAATGGCTCCATGGAATGCTCCACATTACATAATTACACATTTTCAGAACATTACATAATTACAAATGAAGCTAATTACACTACATAATTAAATTCAAAGAGCATTCCAAAACAAAGCAAAAAAATGAAGTTATTTGCTAAAGTGCAGGTACTCTGCCTCTATTATTTCCAGATAAACCAACAAGAATATCACAAGAAAGATCTCATGTCATTAGATTAATAATTCATTAAGCACTAGCTTGTTCAATCACTGTAATCGATAACTATTCAAAGATCTCTAAAGTAATCGATAACTGCAAACACATAGTGGGATTAATTACGCACAATCACACAGACCCATAAAAAATTAATCAAATTAACGCACAATCAGAAAGACCCATCAAAATTAATCAAAATAATCGCACACAAATCACACAAACCCATCAAAATTAATCAAAATAATCACTGACCCATTAAAATTAATCAAAATAATCACACAAATAACGCAGACCCATTAAATTAATCACGCAGACCCACTAAATATACAAGATTCACTCAATAAAACAAGATCCAATATCTAAAGTGAAATACACAAGACTAGAAATACAATGTGCTCATAAAGTGAAAACCACAAGACTAGAAATACAGAAACAAAACCTTCAAAATAAACCCACATTCAAATAGTAAAAGAAAACAACAAAAAAAACTCAAAATTAATTTCTTCTCGGTAGTGGGACCTATCTGAAACAAATGAATTTAAATGAAGAGAGTTCTAACTAATTTCTTCTCGACAAAATAAACCCACATTCTAACTAATTTCTTCTCGATAGTGGGACCTATCTGAAACAAGAACATACCTTCACAACCAAATCTGTCGATTTGAGTTCGCCTTGACTCCGAACAGATCTTTAAACACAAAGACTACCAAAATCAAACTACGTCCAACAGATCTGAGGTCGCCGACTTGACTCCGCTAGAAGCTTACATACGTGATCTTTAAACACCCTAACCCACAAAGACTACCAAAATCAAACTTCGCGCAACAATATATTTACTTCATACAAAACTAGCCCAATTGTAAATCAAATAAAAAAGGGACAATTCCTTTTGGGTTTTCCGACGCGCGGAGATCTTGGGTTTTCCGACGCGCGCAGATCCGGTGCTCAACCGAAGTCCGACGAACAGATCTGAGGTCGGCCACCGCTTCATCTTCTTCAATCTCTATAGGCGGCGATGTGGAGACGATGGTGAAGAGCGTCGCTCGGAGAAACACCGATTTCTTTTAGAGAGAGAACGAGGGGAATTTTCAATTTAGAGAGAGAGACTGATTTGAAAATGAGTTTGCAAGAAGGGTGGGTGGAATGATATATTTGACCGGTTAAATTATTTAGGAGGAGAGGGTAATTGGGTCATTTGAGTATTCTATTTGTAGTGAAATATTATTGTAAAAAGCAATTGTAGTAGAATGTATGTGTCCTTAGAATCTTATAGTTAACTGTAATTTTCTAAAAAAAAATCTCATTGTGACAAGCAGAGGAATTAGCCCTCGACAAGTGGAGTAAGCGCCAGCGCATCAATGTCGTATTCGCCAGAATTGAGTTTGTTTATCTATTATCTCTTCTCTCTCATTAATTTCATTATTCTACAATTTTTTTTTATATATACGCACATATACATATAAACATGTAATATTCATGAGTATGGGTGTGTATACCAAAATTCAGTAAATAAATTCGATGTGCTATATTACATATTCATTGTTTGCTTGACTACAACTATTATTCGAATTTCGCAGCCACCATCTCATGGCAAAGGCCAAATCCATTTCTTAATGTCACAGAAAATCAATTTTCGGAATATGATGATATTAGATAAATATATTCCTATTTAATTTGGTGGGCTTAATTAAAGTTTGGCGTGTTCTTTTGGAGGTGCTAATTTGTAGTACATCTTATATTTGCTAGTATATTTACCTTTATTATGTTCCTGGAATGACATAGCTTTATTCCAGAAGAAAAATTAAAATAATTAGTGAGTGTGCTCTGTTTAATTTAAAGTGATACATGAGCCACTGTACCCTTGAGTTCTGCTTGGTGATATTAGCATATGGTACCTAAAATGTTTATCAACTCTAGCATGAGATGGAAATTGTGCTACAACAAATTTTGAGTAAATCGCTCTACTATATTCCCACTATTAGTTTAATTTTGGCTAAACCATCACTATGTTAAGTTTTTTTGGATTTGATATTGATTATTGCACCTGTTTGGTTGCTGGAGACACGCCTAAAATCGATAAAATTATACCTATCTACGTGACGAGGAAGCAGATTGTTCGTCTCCTCAATCTCACATGGAGCCTGCGCTCGATGCAAGCCAAGTCTATCATAAGACGATATTGGAATCCTTACCCAAGGATTCCGCTTTGGTAAAGAAGCTTAATCCCTTTTAAATTTCAACAATTATAACTGTTTGCCGCAGTATAGGCTTGAGAATTATTTGTTGTAGAAATTAGAATTTCTGTGACAATCCTTACTTGCATGTTATTACTTATTTTCGTGGTTGATTCGATTCACTGAAATTTATTGAATATTTTTCCATCTAAAGAAATGGGTGGTATACATTTTTTTTTTTTTTTGGAGTAAAGTCACACAAATATATTATATTGATGAAACTCTTTTCAAATATCCTATTCCATGATGTATTTGAGTATATGAGGTTATGATTATTTTGTGAACTTAATTTTTTTTATTTCCTTAAATTGTGTCATACTTTATTTGTATACATGTTCACTATTGTACACTTCCATGATAAAGAAAATTCATCGGTGACACATATGAGTATAAATCAATGTGATAAAGCATTTTTACAAATCATCGAAAAATATGTGACTTATACTCTCAAAAAATCTAACTCATATGAACATTCTTGAAAAGTAAGTATCTTATATTGTTACGCTTACGTAAGTAATATATTTCTCCCTTGCTTGCAATAAATGACTGAACTAATTTGACCTAAATTTAAAATATTGAGCTCAAAAGAAATTGAGTACCATTGTTAGGGTTTTTTTTTATGTGGAAAATACCTTCTTCAAGAAGTATTATTTTTTAACAATCAAACCATCCACTGGTCTCAATGACTAGGAACTGTCTGACAAGGTCAAGTCAATCCCCTAATATCTTTGAGGCAAAACATTGATCATATTTTAACTGGGAGTACCTTAAATTGAAAACACCCAAAGAACTGTGGGAGACCGTGGCGTTTTGGAAACATGCATAATACCCTGTTTCCAGAATTAACTGTCTAGTGGAATGGAATCCGCTTACTTTCCTTTTAAAGGATCAACAATTTTGATAAATATATGTTGCGCCTTAAAACACGTCGTACTTTCTGTGGAGAGCAAATCACAGAAGATGATGTGATACAGTAAAACTATCTCCACCTTCCCTTCAATGCACAATACTGGTTGGCAAACTAATATAGGCTTGAATGTGAAAAAAAAAAAAAAACTATCACGATGTAAAGTGATACATTTAAGGAATAAATGAATATAATAAATGAAAAGTAAATCATCCTACGGAATTTTAAAAGTAAATCATGTTACTCAAAATTGATAAGTAATTCATGTTGGGGATTATACTGAAAAGTATGCTTTTTACTTTGTATAATCAAAACTGAATTTCCAGACTTATTTACTGAAATAAATTGTTTATCACCGATGCTTTAAATATGATTGAATGTTATATATATTTCTTTGCATAACTGCTCAATAATTAAATGCGTGTTACATCAGTAGTTAATTTAGTGATACCCGATCACGAAGATTAAATTAACGGTCCGCCTTGTAACTATAAGTGCGCCATTCACGACCTAGATGGAAATGAACAACCATCGCGAAAGGTTGAGGTGTAAGGCTCATTGGTTTGTCTTGACCAAGAGATTACACTAGTGCATGACCGATCTTGTTGAATAGGACCTCTGAGGAGGATAAATTTCTTGAACCCAACAAGGAAGAATTAGACCTCGGTGGATCGTTGTTTCTTAACCTTCGTCCCTTAAATAGGATCACGTGGGATCGGTAACTATTGCTTTGACTTATCATGGGTAGCGAATCGGAGAGATTCAATCGTGCTTTATCTTGGGAAATATTATTGGTCACATGTGATTGCTAAGATTTAATCTGAAGAATCGTGGTGTAAGCACGCTTGTTTGATTTGCCCCCTTGGGAGGTTCATAAGCTTTATCATACTAAATCTTGCAAGTGGAATTTGTTTCCCGGTATGGATAATAATGTTGAACCGTTCTCGACCAAGGACAAAAGATATTAATTAATGGAAAGCTATTTCAAAGGCTTGAATTAATTAATGGGCTAGATAATCTTAAACACGGAAATAATGACCGGAGCCATATTGATTTATAATATGGGTTAAGATGGATAGTACAATATTAATTATGTAGTGGGATTAATTAATATTTATGGGCTTGAATTATATTGTGGCTCAATATTAGATATTCAAGATCCATTAGAAGGTCCAATCTTAATTCTCCTAAAGGCCCCTGAGTAGCCCAACAAATAGTCCAATAACTGAAAAGGTGATTAAAATAAAATAAATATTGTTGCTTATATTTCCCCATTATTTTCGAAAATTATGGATAAAAAGAGGGAGAAAAGATTTTCTTTGAATTTTGTTATGGAATGAAGATATGTATTCTTGGAATACAAGATTATCTCATTAAATTCAAGAAATCTCCCACTTGGTTATTCATTAAGAGATTTTCAAAATTTTTGGAAAATAGAGGGCAAGAAAGATTTTCTTGATTTTCTTGAAAAGATATTATGGAAGATATGTATTTCTTGAAATACAAGAATATCTCATAAATTCAAGAAGATCTAAATCTTGGAATCTTGCTCAAATTTTCGAAAATTATACCATAAAATAGAGGAGGTGGATTTTTGTGGAATATTTTAATTATGGGAAAAAGAATATATGGGATATATTCAAGATTTCTTGGTGACCAAGAAAAGTCTTTTCCCACATTGAAAAACCACCAAAATTTCGTGCCCCTCCTCTCCTATAAATAGGGATGATTAGTTCATTCCCAAGTACAATTCCATGTCTTTGGAAATATTAGCAAATCCACATACGTGGTGCAACAAAGTTTATTATTTTTTTTTTGTTAATTGTTCGCGAGTATCCTTCCACCGGATTGTCGAGCAAGGGCTAAGGGAATACTTGGGAAGTCCTTTTGGTTAGTCCGTCCGTCCGACCAAAGCCACTGCCATCCCGAGAGGTACGTTCACGTAAACCCGTAGATTCCGTCGTAGGTTTTTACGTGGCTTTTATATGCATGATATGTTGTTGCAATTATTATTTGAATTAATATAGGATTAATTCATGCTAGTAATAATTAATGAATTAAATTTGTATTTAAATATTCACCCGAATAGATCTGCATTTAATAATTCACCAACAAGCGGGTATCGTGAGCCACCGCTTTGACTCTCAATTTTTAATTGTAATTTAATTAAATGAACATTAAATTTGAAATTGGATAGTAGAACTGTTAGATCTGTTTTGCAGGTATCCAATTGTCATGGATTTTAATGTTTTATTTTGCATGCATATAAACTGTGGTTTTTTAATTCGATTCGTTCGGATTTGTTTTGCCTCGTGAGAAAATCCACGAGTAGACTAGGATTTGTTTGATTTGATCAATGTAATAGACTAGTCTAGATCTAGGTTTATTTATTTTTTGAAAATAAATTGTAACCGGATCGAAAACGAAGAGATGAAGAATTAAAGGGACGAAATCCGAAACCAGCGGAAGTGGCGGCGCGGGCGCAGGGCGAGGCCGGGCGGGCCGAGCGCGCGCGAGATGCAGGTCGGGCGCACGGGCGGTGCGTGCTCCAGGCCGGGCGGACGCCGCGGGCGCGCGCACGGGCGCGCGCGGAGACGCGGGCGAGGCCGAGGTCGCGGGCGAGGCGGAGGCGGGCGAGCGCGCGCGCGGATGCGCGCGGACGCGCGCGTCGCCTGCCGAGGACTGCCGAGTCCTGCCGACAGCTGCCGAGGCGTGCCGAGGCGCTGGCGGGCGTGGCCTGCCAGGCGGTGCCGAGGCTGCCTAGGCTGTCCTAGGCCAAGCGGCCGGCCGGATGCGGGCGTGCATCCCGCCTCGAGTACTGCTTGGCGTGGCGGTTCGAGACAAAGTATTTTTTTTGAGACGAACGAGTGGGAGAAATTCGAGACATGTTTTTCAAGATCAAGCCAAGAAAAATCAAACCATGACAATTGGATAATTTGTGCCCAATATGTTTATTTTTCTGTTATGCTTGATTTATTTGTGCTATCTTATGCTTTATTTAATTTGTTTAAATGTGTTTGCATGAGGGTTGCCAAATTGAAAAATCTCAACTCCAAAATTACTAAGTATGTTTTAAATAATTAATTGACAATTTTATTCCGATAATAAAATTGAATTAATTTTGACCTCCATGATTTATTTATTTGTGAATTCTTTTGGAGAAATTCCCCCAACGGACGGGTCAAAAGATAGGTTTCACATGAATGAATTCCAAACGGATGATTGTGGGTTATTACTAGTGGCGGCGATGACCTCCCAACGAGGCTCGATCAAAGCGAAATAGTAATCCTGTATTTAATCATGGTTATTACTTAGGTATAAAATTGATATGCATATATTCTCAAAGTCCCTGTCAATTTTATATTGGTCAAGTGGGAGCCAACTATTAACTGGATATTAAGGGTTTGTAATCGTTCTTGTTTGTAACTCCGCTTGAATGTGTTTAAATAATGACCCACCCAACGTGGCTTATTTAAACTGCTTTTGAGATGTTGGGCGATGCATGTTCATATTTTTTTTGAGATTTTTAAATATGATGAATGTGATCGAACCTTGTGATATACTTGTCTTTATGGCATATAGTTGTTTATTTCATTCAAAGATGTCGTTACTTTTTAATCCATTTGTTATTATACTTAAAGTCAATACAATATGTATGGAAACTATATTGATTGGAAAATTATAATTGTCTAATCGCACAAAAAAGCACAAGTGGATTTTGACTCACAAAAATCGATGAGCCAACCGACGAGTCAAAACAAAAATGGGACTCGTCGGATCACCTTCGAGAGATGTCGTCATTTGAAAATGGTGGAGGAAAAAACCCGTAAGGGATTACGTCCTCAAAATAGATGGCCCATCTGAACAAACTTGAGATTCTGAGTCGCAGTTATGATCCGGAGACTCGGATGAATTTGGTACTTCATTCTCTGCCTTGAAGGTTTTTTTTGAGCATTATGGCCTCGCTTAGCTAATTTGTTGCAAACTTTTGGACTCGGCAGAAATGATGATAAGGCACCAAACTCAAGCTATGATTTTAAGTGGTCCGCCTTCATCTTCTAGGCCAAGGGTAGGCAAGATAAAGAAGAGGACCAAAGGCCATAAGCAATAAAACTCAAATCGTTGCCAAGGGCAATGGTAAGATGAGAATGCTTGTTGAGTCAAGGAAAATCCAAAGAGGAAGTGCTTAAGTCTGCGGTGAGAGACAATGGAGGTTTTACCTATTCCAACCCCAAAAAGGGACGGAAAGGAAGGTAATTCTCACACACTAGTTGTTGAAACTTGTTTAGCGGCGTATACTTCTCATTCATGGGTAGTTGATACGAGATCCACTAATCATGTTGGCTTCACGGGTTCTAAATGATCCGGCAACGTAGTGGGAGTGAGATCCTCATCACACTGGGCAACGTTAAAAGTAGAAGACATTGCAATGCTACGTAAGTGGCGGATATTGCAATGCTTCATATAGTAACGATTATTGCAATATTACGCAAGTAGCGGACATTGCAATGCTACATGAGTAGCGATTAAAAAGCGATGGGAGAAGTGCACCTATCTTTTGAAGATAAAGTTTTTTTGAGATTATCTTTATGTTCCCGATTTTTAGAAAATTCACTTTCAGTTTCTAAAATTCGATTAAAGGACACTAAGTTTCTTCTAATAAGAATGACATCATTTTTGAAATGATGAGTGTATCTGTTAAGGGACATTGATGGAAAATCTCTATACAATTAACTGTGCACACCACTCACGAAATGTATCCTATAACACATCTCTTGTTTCGAGAAAAAGAAAGTTCATCGACGTGAACGAGACACTTTTTTTAGCATCTATAAATTGGGTCATATAAATCCAAAGAGGATCCAAAGGTTGGTGAAAGATGGTTCACCGGAGGCGTCTCCAAGATTGAATCGGATCCAACCTGCGAATCATGTTTGGAGGGTAATATGACCAAGATGGCATTTGGAGCCAAGGGGAATGGGGCTAAAGAAGTGTTAGAGATCGTTCACATAGATGTGCGTAGTTCAATGTCAACCAAAGCAAGAGGAGGTTATGAGTAATTTTATTGATGATTACTCAAGGTACATTTTTCCTTATGAAGCATGAATCGAGACCTTTGAGAAATTCTAAAGAATTTAAGGCTCAAGCGAGAGAATCATATGGAAAAACGTATCAAGTCTCTACGATCCGATCGTGGAGGCGAATACCTCGTGATGAGTTTTTGAACTACTTATCGATGAAGGGATTGTATCCCACCACCATCGCACCTTTAAACCCTCAACAAAAACGGGGATTGCAGAGCGAAGCAACATAATTCTTTTGGAAGTGGTTAGATCAATGATGAGTTATACAGATCTTCCCGAAATCGCTTACGGGGTCATACCTTGGAAAAAAAATGACTTACATTACGAACTTGGTGCTATCCAAATCGGTTCCCGTAAACCCCAAAGAATTGTGGACCCAAGCAAGTCTAGTAAGAGACACATGAGAACTTTGGGGTGTCCTACCACGTGTTGGACAAGGAAACGGGTAAATTGGATCCTCGATCGTAATTAAGGTCGTTTTGTAGATATACCGAGGGAACAAAAAGGTGAATGTTCTATAGTTCAAAGATCAAAAGGTGGACATCCGCACCCACTTTAGATTTTGGAAGAAAACTATAGAACCAAAGAAAACCCAGAAGTGAGATTACCTTAAATGAGCTTAGAGGGCAAACCTCAGTGCCGACTGTACTAGATGATATACCAAACAATACGTTTTCTCAACCGGAGCCTCGTTATGGTGGGAGGGTTGTTTGACGACCTCGAGATTCATGGGAATAGGAGAGTCCTGGACTTGATTCGGGAATCGCACCCATGGACATATAACGAGGCACTCCAAGATAAGGATGCGTTTCTTGGCAAAAAAAGAATGAAAGCCAAGTGGGTTCTATGTTTCATAGTAGAGTGTGGGAGCTAGTCGAACCACTTAATGGGGTCAAACCCATTGGATATAAGTGGGTATATAAGAGGAAAAGAGAATCGGACGGGAAGGTTGAAACCTTTTAAAGCAAGACTAATGGCGAAAGGTTATACTCAGAAAGAAAGGGATCGATTATGAGGAAACTTTTTTTCACCCATAGCCATGCTTAAGTCCATCCAGTATTCTCTTATCGATTGTCACAAGATTTTCGACTTCGAATCTGGCAAATGGATATCAAGACAAACTTTCCTTAACTGGAAGTCTTGATAAAGAGATCCATATGCAACAACCCCTAGTTTTCATTGAAACGGGCCAAGAACACCCGGTTTTGTAAAAAGCTCAAGAGGTCCATTTACGGACTCAAACAGGCATCCAGAACTTGGAACCAAAGTTTTGATCATGTTATAAAGTCTTATGGGTTTTGATCAAAACGAGTTTGAAAGTTGTGTGTATAAAAACGTGTCGGAACTGCATTGGTATTCTTAATCTTTGTCGTAGATCACATTGTGATCATTGGGAACAGTGTGAAGGTGTGATCGACGTAAGGGCATGGTTTTCAAAAGCAGTTTGATATGAAAGACTTAGGGAAAACGGACACATCCTTGGGATCAAGATCACAAGAAAAGGATGGTCGGGTTATCGCAAAGTTTCATACATAGACACTGGTTTTGAAACAATTCAGCATGCAAGATTCCAAGAAAGGATTCGTACCTTTCAGACTTGGAATCCATCTATCCAAGAAAATGTTCCCTAAGACGAAAAGGAGATAGATGACATGAAAGGTATTCCTTGTGCTTCTACTGCCGGAAACCTTATGTATGCATTCTTTGGTGTCGAGACCGATATATATGCTTTCGTAGGCATGGTAGCAAGATATAAGAGTAACTTCGGGAAAAAGCGAATTGACGGACAGTTAAAAACATTCAAGTTTACAAAAGAACTCTGGATAGAATGTTGATTTATATCGGATACTCCAATCCCCATCGGCCACATGGACTCGGATTTCCAATCAAGTTTAGATTCCGTAAATTATCCTTTTCAATTAGTGTGTTTCCATTTGGGAAGTGAAGCCATCAAATGTACGAGTGTGAAGCAGAAATGCATAACTGACTCAACCATGGAACTCGGGTAAGTAGTCGCTTGTGAAGCGTTGAAAGAACCGATTGGGCTCTAGATCTTCTTAGTGGACTTGGATGGTGTTACAATTTGTCTAGCAATATCTGCTAGGGGCAGTTGCAAATTCAAGAGAACCAAGAGTCCACGAGTCAAACAAACACATTAAAGGAAATACATCTTATACGAGAAATCGTTAAGAGAGGAGATATAGATGTGGCAAAGATAGCGTCTGAGGACAGCCTAGCAGATCCATTCACAAAGTCTGCCTCAGAATACATTCGAGAGACATGTGAGTGGAATGGGTGTCAAGACCGTTGCCAATCTGCTTTGAGTATAAGTGGGAGAAATTATTAGGTTCGTGTAGGTGACATTAGATGTCACGGACTACTCGAGACGTGTTGTAGTATACTTAAAAGCAGACTTTGAGTATAAGTGGGAGATTGTTGGGGATTATACTGAAAAGTATGCTTTTTACTTTGTATAATCAAAACTGAATTTCCAGACTTATTTACTGAAATAAATTGTTTATCACTGATGCTTTAAATATGATTGAATGTTATATATATTTATTTGATAATGTTCAATAATTAAATGCGTGTTACATTTGTAGTTAATTTAGTGATACCCATCACGTAAAGATTAAATTAACAGTCCCTTGTAACTATAAGTACGCCATTCACGACCTAGATGGAAATGAACAACCATCGCGAAAGGTTGAGGTGTAAGGCTCAGATTGGTTTGTCTTGACCAAGAGATTACACTAGTGCATGACCGATCTTGTTGAATAGGACCTCTGAGGAGGATAAATTCTTCAGAACTGAACAAGGAAGAATTAGACCTCAGTGGATCGTTGTTTCTTAACCTTCGTCCCTTAAATAGGATCACGTGGGATCGGTAACTATTGCTTTGACTTATCATGGGTAGCGAATCAGAGAGAGATTCAATACGTACTTTATCTTGGGAAATATTATTGGTCACATGTGATTGCTAAGATTTAATACGAAGAATCGTGTGTTGCAAATACGCTTTTTGTTTGATTTGCCCCCTTGGGAGGTTCATAAGCTTTATCATACTAAATCTTGCAAGTGGAATTTGTTTCCGGTATGGATAATAATGTTGAACCGTTCCTCGACCAAGGACAAAAGATATTAATTAATGGAAAGCTATTTCAGTGGCTTGAATTAATTAATGGGCTAGATAATCTTAAACACGGGAAATAATGACCGGGAGCCATATTGACTGTAATATGGGTTAAGATGGATAGTACAATATTAATTATGTAGTGGGATTAATTAATATTTATGGGCTTGAATTATATTGTGGCTCAATATTAGATATTCAAGATCCATTAGAAGGTCCAATCTTAATTCTCCTAAAGGCCCCCTGAGTAGCCCAACAAATAGTCCAATAACTGAAAAGGTGATTAAAATAAAATAAATATTGTTGCTTATATTTCCCCATTATTTTCGAAAATTATGGATAAAAGAGGGAGAAAGATTTTCTTTGAATTTTGTTATGGAATGAAGATATGTATTCTTGGAATACAAGATTATCTCATTAAATTCAAGAAATCTCCCACTTGGTTATTCATTAAGAGATTTTCAAATTTTTGAAAAATAGAGGCAAGAAAGATTTTCTTGATTTTCTTGAAAAGATATTATGGAAGATATGTATTTCTTGAAATACAAGAATATCTCATAAATTCAAGAAGATCTAAATCTTGGAATCTTGCTCAAATTTTCGAAAATTATACCATAAAATAGAGGAGGTGGATTTTTGTGGAATATTTTAATTATGGGAAAAAAGAATATATGGGATATATTCAAGATTTCTTGGTGACCAAGAAAAGTCTTTTTTCCCACATTGAAAAACCACCAAAATTTCGTGGCTCCCTCCTCTCCTATAAATAGGGATGATTAGTTCATTCCCAAAGTACAATTCCATGTCTTTGGAAATATTAGCAAAATCCACATACGCAGTGCAACAAAGTTTATTTTTTTTTTCCTTTTGTTAATTGTTCATGAGTATCCTTCCACCGGATTGTCGAAAGCAAGGGCTAAGGGAATACTTGGGAAGTCCTTTTGGTTAGTCCGTCCGTCCGACCAAAGCCACTGCCATCCCGGAAGGGCGTTAACGTAAACCCGTAGATTCCGCATGCGTAGGTTTTACGTGGCTTTTATATGCATGATATGTTGTTGCAATTATTATTTGAATTAATATAGGATTAATTCATGCTAGTAATAATTAATGAATTAAATTTGTATTTAAATATTCACCCCGAATAGATCTGTACGAATAATTCACCAACAATTCATTCTACTCAAAATGATCATACTTTACTTTTATTATTCATGTATAGCGGTTTTGATTTTATTGATAGACTTTAGCTTCTTAACTGTTTCATATTTTCAAATCTCTGACGTTATGCATACTTCTTTAACCATTTTTTAAAGGATGGTTTTATTGATCAAGATCTTATTTTTATGAACTACCACCTTTTATAAATTCAATAAAAATAAAATAAGGGAAGTGATTTTCAGTCCCGTGTGTGGCCATTAATTATGCTATCATCCTGGTGAATTGCCCAAATTTGCATTGAACTTGTACGTTTTCATAATTCGACTTTTGTCCTAATACAAGTTATAGTAAGCAACCAATAAGTTCCTTGATGATGTGGGTCATGTTACAAGTAATTGAAAAGTATGACCAAATTCTTCTAAATAATAATGTCAAACCTGATGGGACAAAAAAAATTCCCGACGCTAACTTTATTAAGGGAACAATGGAAAGTGTCTCAAAGGAAAGTAAACACGACGTGTTAATCCCTACCAACGTGAAAATAATAAATGCAACACGTGGTACGGGTTGTGGGACCCATGGTAAGGGTCACCATTACCATGCAAGCACAAAGTAGCAATTAATTATAAGAGGCATGGGGAATCTAAAGAACATGAAACTCACTATATGGAAGGTGAGAACCATCGTAAAGATGTTAACCTCACGATTGCAAATTTCAATGGCAACAAGAACTTTGCCCAATCAATAGGTATTCGTGATTTTAACGGCTTTACTTTATCAATTTCTCATTTTTTCAAGAATATTGTTAAGGCATAGTGCCTCCTTTTATTTGAACAATTACTTTGGGTCTTAAAGTTATTTAGACCGATGATTTCTTAGTTTGATTTTTGGATTAAGATCTTTTAGTGAAGTTGGCTTATTAATTTGAACTTTATTCTAAAAGTAATAAATTTCAATATATTGTGCAACAATATTCCTTGTTAAATTTTAAAGATATTTGTGCCAACATTATCATTTGAAAGATCATAATGAGAAGAAATTTAATTATCTCTAGTGAATGTGGAAGAAAACACATCTTAAGAAATTAATGAGTCAATCTAGTGAATTGTATCTCACAATTATTTAAATTCTTGAATCATATATTGTCGCCAATGATGAACTATGGGACACTGATTAATATAGGCTTTGTCAGACAATCTTGGACATCCAATTTGTGACATGATGATCCATATTTTGAAGAACTAATACAAACATCTATTTTCTGAGTGAAGCATAAAATGAGATAAAAATTAGATATAATGCACAATATCGGTCATGTTGCTGCTTTCTCGCAACCTCTGTTTTCTGAAGTACCAGAAATACTATTTACACTCCACTCTACCTTATTATAAATCTCAAAGGCACATCACTCATTTTACAAAGTCTACTCTTTAGCAAAAGTAACTATGAGACCTACTTAAGCTAAAGATTCAAAACAAAATATTGCATTCTCACAAAGAATACAAGATGATATTTGTGGAACAATTCATCCAGAATGTGGACCATTCAAGTATTTTATGGTTCTGGTTGATTCTTCGACATATCACTACAGGAAATTCGAGAAATCGCGACGAAAAAAATTCGTCAATGAAACATCATTTTTCGTCACAATTGATAATTTGCGATGACTTTTTTTGTGGTATAGATCGTCATTTAATGTGCGTGGTATTATGAAAAATGTGACGCTATATTAATTCGTCATTAAAAGGGCATCATTTGGTGACGAAAAAGGTCATCGTCACTATATGTTTCCATCTATTGTGACGCATAAATTGTCACATTAGGCATAAAAAAATCATCACTTAATATGCCGTTTCGTCACTAAAGTTCAATTTTACGTGACAATATAAATAATTGTCACAAAAAAAGTTACTTTAGTGACGTTAATTTTGTCACAATTAGCTTGGTTATTTCGTCACATTTTCTATATTTGTCAAGAAAGAGTTGTTATTCGGTGACGAAATGTTGGTCGTCGTTATATGTGTACATATATAATGACGATAAAATTTGTCACTAATTAGTATGATTTAGTGACAAAATTTTTATTGTCGCTAAATGATGTGGAAATTGTGACAAATTATTTTTGTTATTATAATATATTATTTAGTGACAAAAATAATAATCATCACTAAAAGTTCAGATTTGGTGACAATATATTTTTTGTAATATTTCACATTTTTCGTCATGAAAGAATTACAGAAAAATGACGAAAAAATTGATCGTGGTTATATATGTAGATATAATGTGTAGGTCCCGAACGGGTTATGTGAGGGCAGAAGTCTAGAGGGGAGGGGTGAATAGACTTCTGAAAAACTTTTCGTCTTGGATCGGTGTGTGCGAGCGGATAGCTTTGATCAGAGTCTTAATGAATCGATTTGATCGATAACCAACTTCTTGAACGCCCGGAAAAGCGAGATCGATTCGGTAACTATCGATTAACTCGATGCGTATGAAGCTTAAGTTTTACCGTGAAAAACCGGTTTGTATAAATCGATTCCAAGTTTTATCTTTTAATCGGATGTCGAAATCGGTCCGTCGGATCGAAGCTTGGTGTCATGTCGATCTTAACTTAGAATGTATGCGCTTTAAGATTGTGCGATGTGAGAGCGATTAATCAAAGCAAAAAGGCACACAAGATTTATAGTGGTTTCGGACAAACCAAATCCTACATCCACTCTTCCCTTTCACAAGGGGCACCAACTTAACCGACTTAACCGACCGGACTTAGATTAGTGTGTTAGTCCAACACAAAGACACCAACAGATGTTTTAAGAGTTCTCACTCAACCGATCCCGTAAATCGATCTTTAGAAACCCTAGATCGAAATCTTGCTAAACAACTTATCCTAACTTGGGGGTTTGGGTAAGATTGTTGAGGTTCAACTATGAAATCTTTTCTTTGCGTATAAGCGTTCTGATAGCTAGATGAAAAGATTTCTTGCTAAGAACTTATGGGATGAACCTGAATATAAAATAAGCTTGTAGTTGTGTTCTTCGCGGAAATCGACTATAGTTTGAGCTTCTTGATTATGTTGTTTGTCCCAAAGCATTTCCGTATTTCACTCGAAGTGTGATCCCATATTTATAGACCTTGAGATCAAAGAGCCGTTGGAGAGCAATTTGAATCTCGAGGCTATTTTAGGTAGAGTTGCGGCTTGATGTGGCGTGCTTGAGAACGGCATGGGCCGAAAGTTTATAGCCGTTTGAGAGAGCAACATCGAATCCCGCGAGTATCGGCTCGATTCATCGTGTTTCTTCCTTATTGGATGAAAGCCTTGCTTTGCAGTGTTGTTCCTCCAACTAAGGTTTGTATTCATCTTGTTCGGATCGCGAGCGTATGATAAGATGAAACATCGATTTCATCTTATGAGTTGATCGATCGATCTGAACTCGATCGATCCACTGATGGAGTCTTCTCTCGCTGTTGACTTAAAAACCGGGCCGACTCGGATGTAGGTCTTCGGTCTTATCTTCTGGAAGTCATCTGATCTTCTAGTATAGAGGTTTGAGCTTCATGACTTCCACTGAGTTATCTGACGAGATCAGTTCAATCTGATCTTTCGTTCTGGTTTAGCGTTACGCTCATTTGGATATCGCCTTTCTTCCCGATTCTTCAGATCGACCTTTACATATTGAGTTCCTCAATATGTGACCTATCTATTACATCGGTTTTTTCTATACAATCATTATCAACCGGGTCTCCTATAGCAAGAATGTAAACATCGGTCGAATAGTCCGACTCGTCCTATTACATGTGTTTTGGAACATTCATCAAAACTATAAATTTCCCAACAATTTCCCTTTTTGATGAAACCAAAACACTTGAGAAACCAAAATCAGTTGATAAGTATAGAAACGATTAAAGAGCAAGTGTCAGAAGACAAAGAGATTTTGTCTTGGGATCAGAAAAAATAAACTTTTCATTAGATATGATGATTACATGTTACATCAGAAAAGTTTTGAATTTAAAAGCAGCTGATCCCTAGACATCTTCTGAATCTTCACTCCTTGGGCTTGTATCCTTCTGGCATTTCTCTTTGGTCTTGTGGAATGTTGAAAATCTGATAGAGTTTCCATTTGACATCGATTTATGCGCACTTGATCGATTATCCGTGATTTGTTCAATATGTCAAAGTAGAATCTCTCAAATGCCATCTGTCAAATGAGCCATCTGCGCCTTCTTTGAGTATATTAACGATCATACTCTTGGCGAGATATCTTTACATTTATAAGCTTGGCCTCATTTTCCGGATACTTGAAAAGTCCGATATTTATTCTCGTAACCCGGTTGAGGAACTCATCATCTGGTGATTCTTCTTTTGGAACAAGATCAAGGACAAAGGCATCTAGAAGCCATTCACTTCTGATCTTATTCCATTCCTCAAACCTCTTAGCGTGTGCAGCATTTTTTGGTATAATCTCGTCGACTCTTGCTGGCAACAGAGGTTCCAGTGCGATTTTCCGATTAATCCTTTCTTAGCCCTTGATTTGAACTTACGCTTCAACCCTTACCTTGTGCCCGTTTTACGTCCTTCTTTCTTCTTCTTCAATCATCTCTCTTTGGACAATTTCTGACTAGCTCCTTATCGGCCAGATCACTAGTCAGGTGCTTCGGGTGACTTTCTGATCCGAGTAACCGGTCCAGATTTTGATGTCCCAAAGACCAGCAGCAACCTTTCTGCAATTGAGCTTTGTCCATGGGCCTTGTCTTCGATGTGTCGGGTTGGTTTCTCGAGATCCTTCCCCTTTTTGGTTTGATCAAAAAAGCGATTGAAAGGGAAGTCGAGACCCAAAGTTGATCGACAATGCCCCGATTTAGATCATTAGCGATAAACCCCGAAGATTGAGTCATTAGATTACGAACGGTTATGTCGATTCTTTCTTGGCGGTTTCCATTGTAGCGAGAGAGTGTCCAAATCATTTTGTCAAATTTCTCTTACGATAACTCGAGCCTTTTTCTCGATGGCGTCGAGAAAAGAAGATTGATTTTGATCCACCATTTTACTTGTCATCAACCGATTTTATAAGCTCAAGAGATATGGTGGTCATAGATTGGGAGAACTGATCTCGATTGCTTGATTTGTTTGATCTTGATTTGTCTCGATCGGTTATCACTCCCTCAATCTCTTCTTTCGGAGATCTTTTTGAGACAAGATCGATCTCCTCGGGTTGATCGATGGTGATTTGAGATGTAGGAATTGGATCCATCACTTGATCGAGGTTGATTGTTTGAGCCTCCAAATGGTTGGTCGTGAACTGCAGCACCAGTTCCACTTTCATCTCCAGACTCCGGCATTCACCATTTCAAATCTGTTTGGAGCTTCTTGGCGATCTCGAACTTCTCTTCTTCCGCAATTCCAACTTTACGGTGATCGAGCTTTCCGCATTTATCGATATGAGCTCACCGGTGATCCCACTTTGGCGGACTTCCCTCATATCGAAGTCAAAATCTGCGAACTCATCCGCACCACCCATCTGTTCAACAAGTAAGATAAGATCCGAGAAGCTTTTTTTAATCTGAGATCTCTCGGTGAGGATCTCCATGACTTCTTCTCTCGATGGCGGGATGGGCGACCCGGTTGTGGATACATCTCATCAATCTCCGTTCAATTCTTAGTCGACCATTTTTCCGGTGATGGTCTTTGTTGATCTGATGCGGGAATGATCCGTCCGTTACATTGGATGAGATGTGGAAGCTTCGGTTGTGCTTGAATCGGCGGAAGTTATCCGATTGGTTCAACTGCGATGGTTTCTGGCCAGAGTGGCGATTGTATCTGGGTTCGGAGTTCATGGCGAATGAACTAGCGGTAGAGATATATGCTGCGGCCTTTAATCCGAAAGCGGTGAATCGGCTTGAGGTTGAGGAGAAGTAGATTTATCGAATTTTGTGCTTCTACCTCGGATCGTTCTGGCGAGCCCCTCGGGTTGAGAAGCTTGCTGTCGATTCTGTTCTTTGTTGCGCGCAACAGTAATTACGGGCGCTTTTTTTCTTCTTCTGACTCATCTTCTAGTGCTAGAGTCAGGGTAGGTTGCTTTGCTTTCTTTGGCCTCTTCTCCTGGGCCTTCACCAGTTTTCGTTTTTTTTTACGTGAGCAACCGGGTGTGGATGAAGGAACTCTTTGCTCTTTCCTTTCTTCAGTTTTGTTGGAGTGGGCTCCGTGTCATCGTCTGGTGGCCCATATATAACTGAAGTTGATGAGAGGAAGGCATTGTAGGACTTCAGTCCATTCTGATTCCATTCAAATACTTGGCGGTTGTCTTTTAATATGACTGCAACCTTGTTGAGATTGCTGATTCTCTTTTTCAGAAAGACCTGCCTGGATTCATTGACTCCAAATTTTTCGTGTTCTTGGAGCAAGATGGCTTTCAGGAAGCCGTGCCAATTGATGTTCGAGCCCCATCAATTATTCTTTGCCATCTTTATACATTTTGACCGATGTGAGAGCATCCGGGCTAAATGAGATTCCCATGATCGTTCTCGACAATGTCAAAAAATGATCTGATTTCTTTTTGAGCATTGGCGCCGATGAATCCGGCTTTTATCGATGTTTGTCCGCCTCTCTTAAG
Organism: Stenogyne calaminthoides; assembly: GCA_037126765.1. Lineage (NCBI taxonomy): Eukaryota > Viridiplantae > Streptophyta > Magnoliopsida > Lamiales > Lamiaceae > Stenogyne > Stenogyne calaminthoides. The sequence goes on along the minus strand of JBBCBC010000006.1, from coordinate 37,331,201 downwards.
AGCTCCTCTACGATTTCTTCATCCTCATTCTCCCCTGTAATGTGCGGTGAGATTCGCCCTTTGTCGAAACAGACGAGTGATGTCTGCGTTTGTCGATCCCCGATTTCATCTCCGTTATTTATCGACATCGGTTCGTCTCGGTTTTTTTCAGATCCACACTCAAATTCTCGCAAGAATTGAAGTCTTCATATTGCATCACCGGATTGCGGAGCAGAGCAATATGTTTCGATCCACCTTTTCTTCGAAATTTGTTCCACCTCCATGGATTCGAGAATCCTCGGTGGTTCCAAACCGAACGAACTTATCCTCAAAGATCTTCGTTGCGATTCCGCATAATTGCACATGATCTTTCCAAGTCCATGAGTGGCCATCTACGGTGAGATAGACTCATTAAATTTGTGCATAATCAATATCAATATCATTCCGCGGAAAACAAAAGGCAATGAAGCATAATTTCCGAAAAACAACTTTTGAAAACAATGTTTTTAACGGAAAGAAAGATTCATCATTAAGCTTAAAAGAAAATATTACCGATTCAAATTTTCGGAGATGATTTTGAAACGTAGAGTAAAATTTGAAGTTTCTCAATGAGAGTAATGCGAGTTTGTGAAGCGTAAAAACTACGTAAGGTTTGATGAATCTTATATAGAAAGGAGGGTACAATAAGACAAGATTTTGAAGATCAATCGTTTTGAAAAGATTATGCGCTCCAGTTAAGCGGTTTTGATCGTAGGGTTGGAAAAACGCACGACACAAAAAACTTTTGGATTTAAAAAGCACGATCAAGTAGCGGTTAATACATGTACCCCGTCGCATTAAATGATTTGCAGAGTACACGTCCTGCCGGATAGTGGGTGCAATAAAGCAAAATAAAATCGATACGATCCGATAAATAAATAAAGAACAAGAGAAGAGAGATCGTGATCTGGTTGGTGATGTTGTTATCGATCAATATTACTTGTCAATGTTGATTCCACTTGCACTTGTGAGGTCTTAATCATTACGCTAAGCCTTAAGAAATTTCCCAACCGATCCTTTTAACCGATCTTCTCCGGTTGCATCCGATTTGTTGAAACTTCAGGCTTAGCCGATCTTTCCTTGAAATCGTCGATTTCCTCTTTTTGATCCTCCTTGATCGGTTGAAGTTCCCCTTCAACCGATATTTACGACATAAACCGATATTTACGAATTATTGGAGTTTCCTACCGTGATCTCTCTCTCATCGATCATCTTTGTAAATAATCGTTTTGGTTGACCTCATCCGATTCTTTTTCAGATTAAGCCAATTCTTGGGATAAGTATTCTTTGCCAAAACTTAGTCTAGAGTAGTAGCTTCTATTCCCTAAGTAGGCGTGATTGACATCTTGTAAATATCGTGCGAATCTCGATATGTCAATCAACCGTAAATTTATCCAATTATCGGTCGGCGTGATTTCTACATTGTCGTCCTTTTTGATGCAAATTTCTGATAGGCTTCTTGAATCGACAATTGCATTTGCATCCTTGCTTGGCCTCTATAAAATGGACCAATGTTTTTTACATAACATCACCCATTCACCATACTTATCTTCTTTTGTAAGAATCATGTATCTTGGTGAACCCTTTTTCGGTGAGAGACTTCCTAAAACACTTTTACACCCTTTTTATATGGTTTCATCTTCTCAAATCAACCCTTTGCATCCCTCATTCTTTGTTTTCTTCATCATCTTGATTTCACATACGATTCTTTAAAAGCTTCTCTACCACCTGTAGGCGGATCTGCTTGTTGCAACCGAGAAGACACTTCTCCTAACCGTATGCACCTTGTGTGTCTATCTGGATAGCGTAACCCGTGAACCATCGGACTTAGTCTGGTATAAAATATCTGACACATGTGCCCATGAGATCGATGACCAACTCTTTGCTTGCGTGCTCCATTTAATGGTTTGGAGAGCCCTACTACTCCTCCTTTTTAGGGCTCCGGGCTTAAGAATCCTATCAAGGCCTCTGTCGCTCCGGTTTTCTTGATCTTGACTTTTTGCGAACGCCTTGGGATTACGTTCTTTAAAAACCTCTCTCACCCGCTTGTTAAGTGGGGAAAAATGAGAGTTTAAAATCTCTCTCTTTTCCTTCATACGGGGTTAGGATGAGGGTTTAGGGTTATAGGGTTAGGATTTTGGTTAACATTTATGTCTTGACCTCGGGTCTTCTTGTACTTGTAACTTTCGTAATGTAACCTCACCTTCGGGTTTTTATCAATGAAAAGTTACATTATTTCATTTTTGTTGTGTAAATTCACCTTTTCTTATGCGATTGATAGCTTCTTAATCTCCGAATCTTGCTTGTTGAATCACAAAGAAATACTATAACCAAATTTGATTTAATCGGATAATCCTTTAAACCGAGCATTTACCTTAAATCGATAAACCTTGAATCGATCGGTTCCTTTAAACCGATAGACTTAAAATCGATAACACTAAAATCGATCGGCCTTTGGATCCGTAGCGTGTATGTCTACGATCGATTTTTTGCTTATCGATCTCTTGAGATCGATTAAGATACCAAACTCAATCGATTTCTCTCGATCCGTTAGTCTCTTAACAAATAGTTCTCGAGAGCATTCCATCAAACATTTTTGGTGACATTTCTCCAAGATCTAGAAGTCCTAGCTCATTGCATAAATCTCTCGAATCGATCTCACTAGTGGCTTGGTTAGAATATCGATATACGTATATCGGTATGAATCTTTTCCATTCGATATTCTTCTTTTCAACGTGATCTCTTATGAAGTGGTGTCCACATCTACATGCTTGCATCTTGTATGTAGAATGATTACGAGTGATTGCAATAAAGCACTATTATCGTCACCAATATAGGTGCGTTCTTAGCTACAATGTTGTAATCCCTCACCGCCGATCGAGCCAGAGCGATTAGGAACAACAATTCCTCGCAGACCATATATTACTCTTTCGATTGTTGATGTCGCGAATCGATGTCTCGCTTTTTGAAAACCACAAGATCGGGTTTACTTCCTAAGAACCGACATGTTCTGAGGTTGATTTTTTCGTCGATCTTGCAACCTCCATAATCGAATCGAATACCCACTAAGCTCTAGATTATCATCGATGGGTAGAATAAACCAAGGTTTATTGTTCCTTCATGATACTTAAGAATCCGCTTAGTCGCTTCTAGGTGGTCGACCATTGGATTTGCTCGAACCGCACATACACCTCATCGCGAAAAGTGATATATCTCGTCGGCGATCGGTATATAATAAAGATCCAATGAGAGCCCTATATTCCTTCGATTTGTTTTTTAAATGACCGTAAATCGGATCCATCTTGAATCCGGTCATCATAGGAATTTTGGCTTCCTTGCTATTTTGAATTCCAAACTTAGCCAAAATATTCCTAGTGTACTTTGTTTGGCGAGATGAATATCCCTTCCGAACTTTGTTTAACTTGGAGACCTAGAAAGTAATTCATCGACCCATCATGGACATCTCGAATTTCCCTTGCATCGGTTCTTTGAATCTTTCACATAGGTTCTTGTTTGGAGATCCGAAGATGATGTCGCCCACGTAAATCAACCATCGAATATCTTCTCCATCTTCTATTCTCGAATAAGGTTACGTCCATTGTTCCTTTAGTGAACCCACTTTCGATCAAGAACCGAGAGAGTGTATCATACCAAAAAGCTCATGGAACTGTTTTCAAACCATAAAGAGCTTTTCTTAAACGATACACTTGGTTGCCTTTTTCAAAGCACGGAGGTTGTTCGACATAAACTTCCTCCGCTAGTACCCCGTTTAAGAAAGCACTCTTTCGTCCATCGATACCAATGAACCCTCTGTGGGAAGCATAAGCCCGAATGTAATGAATGGCTTCAAAGGGCGGCGGTGCAAAGGTCTCATCGTGTCAATTCCCCACGATTGTGAATACCCCTTAGCAACAAGTCTTGCCTTATTTACGGTGATAACATTTTTCTCATCTCTCTTGTTCTTGAAGATCCATTTAATGCCAATTCGTCTTGATGGCACAGTGCATTTACTAGTTTCCATACTTCATTTCTCTCGGTATTTCGGCTCCTCTGCGTGGCTAGAATCCGGTTTAAATCTTGTAATGCTTCCTCGATTGTAGTAGGTTCCTTCATAGAGCGGATACTTGACAATACATGGCACTTTCACCAATCGATGTCTAGTTTTAATTTTATCGAGCCGGGTCTCCAATTATCGATCGGTTGGATGACCGGTTATCCAGTCCTTCTATTCGATTTAAATCGGTTTTGAGAACATCGTCCGTTTAAATAAAAATCTTATTACTAGTGATTGGGAGTGGTCGCGGGGTTATGGTCCACTTGATAAGAACAAGTCTCGGTGATGTTGGAATCATCATATGTTTGATGTCATTAAATGAGAACTTCAGTTCCCGCAAACAGGATGGTTCGATTCTTTCTCTTTATCTCGGTTTGAATCGACTTTTTCATCGACAGTTGTTAGTACCTTAGGATCTGATTGATCCGGTAATCAGCCTAGATCCGGAATGTAAATTGATCTGATTTACGATCCTTTATCCTTGATCGTTAAGAATGATCCGTTTTCCGAATATCGGGTTACGGTAGATCAGTACTTCTTGATTACGAGGCATTTCTCTTGATCGAAAGATGCTTCATCAAAATTTACATGGGGTGTTTCTTCCACAACAAGGGTTCGTTTGTTGTAGACCTGAAGGCTTTCTTAGATGAGAATACCCTAGAAATATACCCTCATCGGACTTGGCCTCAAAAGGTCTTCAACCCGACTTTTCCCATTGTTGTGTATGAAACACTTGCACCCAAAAACATGGAAGTAAGAAAACACGAGGTTTTCCGCCCTTCCACGCTTCATAAGGGTGTTTTGTAGTGAGCCTTAGTCGAGACATCCGTTACTGCGTATGGCATGCGGTGTTGATTATTTCGCCTAAACGGTTTGGTATCGCATGTTCAAATTTAACATTGTTCGGCGAACTTCTTTGAGAGTTCTCGTTTCTCCGCTTCACTTCTCCATTCTCATTGTGGCGTCCTCGCAAATTGATGTTTCATCTTTGATACCAAAACTTAGAGCAAAAATCGCAATAAAGGAGTTCGAAATTCGTACCTTTATCCGATCTCGATTTTACTACGCCGACACCCTTCTCATTTTGTAATCTTCTTAGTAGCTTCCGTATCTTGGTTGTCGCCTCATTCTTCTTATGTAAGAATATAACCCGTAAACTTGGAATAGTCATCCACGATTACGAGAGTGTATTTGCGTCCGTTGAGACCGATTTGTGTAATCGGGTCCAAATAGATCCATATGAAGTACCATTTGCGATTTCTGCTTTGGATCTTTGGTCCTAAATCCTTTGAATGAAGCTTTGACCTGTTTTCCCTTCTGACATGCAGTACATGTCTGATCCTTTGAGAACACTTCATTCGGAAGTCCTTCCACTAGAGACATCCTGGCTATCTTATTAAGAGTTTTAAAGTTCAGATGGCTCATTCTTTTGTGCCAGAGCCAACTGCTACTTTTGGAACTCTTAACAATCAGGCATGCATTTCTTGGACAACTGCTTCAATCACCGTGTAGATCGTCCCTTTTTCTTGAACCCGATTAGCAATATCTGTTGAGTGACTCGATTCTTGATAGTGCATTGATCAGTCGAGAACTCAACACTGAATCCGTTGTCGCAGAATTGTGAAACCGATAATAGGTTGTGCTTCAGACCTTCGACAAACGATACTCCAGTTACTTGTACATCATCATTCTCTAAGGTTCCGAACCCTTTGGTATAACCAAAGTTATCATCACCGAAGAGTACACGCGGGCCTTTCTGTTCTATGTAGGAACTGAGGAGATGTTTGCTTCCAGTCATGTGCCTTGAGCATCCACTATCGATGTACCAGATAGTTGCTTGCACCCTCCTTTGTTGGCGGACCCACGCGAACACAATCGGATCGGGTTTTAGGTACCCCTTTCGGATTGGGTCTGAGGGTTAGGTTTGGATTTGGGGATCCATACAAACAGAGCACTTCTATGGTGATCAGTCAGATCAGAAGGCCTGATTTGTCTCCCATACCTGTCAACATAATCATACTTATCCTCATATGCTTTCTGATTTGTATGATTACTTGTGTGAACCTTGGATGACTTAGAAGACTTATGATTTACCTTTTCAGTTTGTCTTCTTTTTATCCGTTGTGGTTCAGTGCGATAGCCCTAAATTTACGACTATAGGGGTAGGTACGCATTTGCTACCATCAAAAGATTCATATCCTTTTTTTTAGCATAGATGGTTTTCGCGGTTTACAAAGCATGCTTATTAAGCGGTGACCGTGGATTGGTCTCGACAGACTTCCCTTTTGTAGGTTGTCTTTTTTCGATTCGTCTGATTGATCGAGTTGAGGTTTCTTCGGAAGAACTGGGTTCTTCCGTTGATTCCTCGGTTGATGCTTTTACAGTTGGGGTCCATTTCATTCCTTTACGGTTGGCACTTTTTTACCCGCTCAACCCGGGTCTCTTGCCCTATTAGATACAAGTTTAGCTTTTGGTGTATCTTTTTCGAAATTCGTCCGATTACACCTTTTTTACGAGATGAATCGATCGGGGCTTTTGAGGGATGTGGAGGGTTTCTCATAGCCAAGTCCTCCTTATCAATCTTTACTTTAAAAATAGGCGTTCATGTCTTTAACGGTTTGAGATGATTTTGAAAAAAACATCTATTTTCTTCTGTGATTTTCCTCGGAGGATTTCGGACTTTCATGCATTCTAATAGCTCATCGAATTTTGCTTGCAAGATTTTGAAGTCATCGACTTCTTTGTCTTTAATTTCCATATGTTCTTTGATCTGCTTTTTCTGATCGAAGCTTTAACCGAGAATTTTAAATTCCTCGATTACTTTCCGAAAGGTTTACCGATCTAAGTTCGTGAGGTTTTTCCGAGATCATTTTTTTTCAATCTGATTATTTAATCCTCGGCTTATCATTCTCTTCTTCCACAATAGCATAAGTTTCTCTTTCATTGGAGATCTTCAAGCAATTGCTTTCTGAGTAGAGGCTGCAGGTCAATCTCCCGGCAGGTGTGCTAATGATGATAAGCAGTGTAGTGTCGACGAAGGGGTTTGGAGGTTACCTCGACCGTCCTCCTCGCCATCGAGCAAAGTTCATTATCGTCGATGAGAATATCGGATCTTCACTTTCATAGAAGTCGACCGGCTTGTCACGATCTTCTAAGTCTTCTCCCGAGTCCCGGAGGCGATAGAATCGTCAATTCTGACGTTCGAAGAACCATGGCTCTTCCGTCTCTAAACCGCTTGCTCTCTTTTTGTTCCTCTTTTCTTCCCTCTCTCTGGCGTCAGTCCAGGCGCTCGTATTATAGTGACCTGGCTTCTCACAATTGAAGCACGCTCCACGATCCACCGTTCCGCTTCCTTCCGTGAATCACTCCTTCCAGTATGACCTATCGGTGATTTCCCGGATAGTAGTCCGAGTTTCTTCTATCCGATTGGTTATCTCTTCCTTCCTTTGTCGACTATCTCTTTCCCTTTCATCTCGTGATCCCTCCGATCATCGATCTGGTTCTTTTGGAGATCTATTATGCGATCTCCTATCTCGCCCTCGGCTATGTTGATAGTCCTTATAAAATCTTCGATACTTACCAAGTTGTATATCGACTTCTCAAAAATTCCCCGTAAGCAACGCGATCCGTTCTCGCCTGACTTAATATATTTCCAATGGGTTCATTGGCCTTTGTTCGCTCTTTGGTTGCCTTGAAAGCAACAGATTTTTGAAGTCGAGGTTTCAAAGAGGGCCTCGTCTTCATCGCCTTGACCTCTTTCAATCGAGGTCGAACTCGTGAGCTTTAAGACTCAAGAACAAGCTACTAGGTTTCATTCTTGAAATGTCCCGCAATCTTTGATTCTGGTGACCTTCATGTCCCACTTCTTGTGAGAGACCTTAGGATCTTATAGTTGATATCTTTATCGGTCATCTCTCTACCAAGTTCTCGAAGCTTGTTTATAGACATTGTAATTCTTCCATCGAGTTCGTTGATGGTTTTACGTTGAAACGAATCTTGATTTCTCGAACTTCACCGGTTAGAACGAAGACGGCCTTCTTTTATCTATTCATTTCCCTCGCAGATCTCGGCGGAGTATCCCACATTGCTTTCGCAGATTTGAGATACTTAATCTTCTCTTTGGTGACCTTATCCATTGTCTTCATGATGATATGTCTTGCAATGGTGTCCGTATCTGCGTTTTTTCTTCTTCAGGTCCGTCGAAATTTGGGCTTTTTCGTACAAGACTTCGTGGGAAAATCTGGATCTCCTCCGATTGCGAGATTATCGTAGTAAATGATGATGGGTCCTCTCTCGATGACTTCCATCGATTCTCGCCAATTGTCGAGCCTAGATGGTTGGACATATATATGGCCCAATCTGCATACTTTCATCAATAGAGAACTTCGGCGATCATGATACATCTGGGATGTGTTATCCATCTTTGGTGATTTTGGAAAATGAATGAGTTTTAAAACGGTTTTTCAAGATCGATTCGGATGACCACAATGACCGCAGTCGTCGGTCGGAAGAACCAACCGCTCTGATACCACTTGTAGGTCCCGAATCGGGTTATGTGAGGGCGAAGTCTAGGGGGAGGGTGAATAGACTTACGAAAAAAAACTTTCGTCTTGGGATCGGGTGTCTTGGCGGATAGCTTTGATCAGTCTTGCGAAATGAATCGATTCGGTCGATAACCAACTTACTGAACGCGGAAAAGCGGTCGATTCGGTAACTATCGGATTAAGCGATCGTCGCGAAGCTTAAGTTTTTACCCGTGAAAAACCGGTTTGTATAAATCAGATTCCAAGTTTTATCTTTTTAATCGGATGTCGAATCAAACGGGTCGATCGGATCGAAGCTTGGTCTTTTCGATCTTAACTTAGAATGTATGCGCTTTAAGATTGTGCGATGTGAGAGCGAGTTAATCAAAGCAATAAAAGGCACCTGAAGATTTATAGTGGTTCGGACAAACCCGGTCCTACATCCACTCTTCCTTTCACAAGGGGCACCAACTTAACCGAACTTAACCGAATGGACTTAGATTAGTGTGTTAGTCCAACCACGATGCCACCAACAGATGTTTTAAGAGTTCTCACTCAACCGATCCTTAAATCGATCATTAGAAACCTGAGATCGAAATCTTCTTCAAACAACTTATCCCAACTTGGGGTTTGGGTAAGATTGTTGAGGTTCAACTATGAAATCTTTTCTTCGCGTATAAAGCGGCGATAGCTAGATGAAAAAGATTTCTTGCTAAGAACTTATGGGATGAACACAATATAAAATAAGCTTGTAGTTGTGTTCTTCGATGCGGAAATCGACTATAGTTTGAGCTTCGATTATGTTGTTTGTCCCAAAGTTTAGTATTTCACTCTGAAGTGTGATCCCATATTTATAGACCTTGAGATCAAAAGAGCCGTTGGAGAGCAATTTGAATCTCGGGCTATTTTAAATAGAGTTGCGGGCTTGATGTGGCGTCTTGAGAACGGCATGGCTGAAAGTTTATAGCGTTTGAGAGAAGCAACATCGAATCCGATGTATCGACTCGGTTAATACGTGTTTAACCTTATTGGATGAAAAGCCTTGCTTTGCGTTGTTGTTCCTCCAACTAAGGTTTGTATTCATCTTGTTCGGATCGCGGGCGTATGATAAGATGAAACATCGATTTTCATCTTATGAGTGATCGACCGATCTGAATCGATCGATCCGCTTTGATGGAGTCTTCGGCGCTGTTGACTTAGCTTCAACCGGGTGACTCGGCGATGTAGGTCTTGGTCTTATCTTCGGAAGTCATCGATCTTCTAGTATAGAGGTTTGAGCTTCATGACTTCCAATCGAGTTATCCGACGAGATCGATTCAATCGATCTTTTCGTTACGGTTTAAGCGTTACCTTTCCATCGGATATCGAACTTCTTCCGATTCTTCAGATCGACCTTTACATATTGAGTTCCCCTCAATATGTGACCTATCTATTACATCGGTTTTCTATACAATCATTATCAACTGGTCTCCTATAGCAAGAATGTAAACATCGATCATTAACAGTCCGACCGGTCCTATTACATGTGTTTTTGGAACATTCATCAAAACTATAAATTTCCCAACATAATGACAACTAAATTTCGTCACAAAAAATAGACTTTAGTGACAAAATATTTGTCGTCGTTAAAAGATGTGAAAATGGTGACAAAATATTTTTTGTCATAAAAAAATATTATTCAGTGACGATGATGATAAACGTCACAAAAGAAATTTGTATAGTAACGACATATATCGTCATTATTTATTAACATACAATGACAATATTATTTCATCATAAAAGTAATACATATTGTGACACATTTATTTTATCGTGAAATAATTACTGTTATTGCCAATTTATTTATTATATATATATATATATTAAATTAGTAATAATACTAGATATATTAATTTCAATTACTAAATAAATAAATAAATTACAATAAAACTAAATTAAAGATAAAAAATTAATTTGAATTAACAAAAAAACTCCTTCAAGCATTAGATAGCAACCAACAATATTTGTTATCAATATTATATAAAACAATAAACTAAAAAAACCAGAGTCTTGTATATTTCTAAAACTAATTTCCATGCTACTATTCGTTTTCGCACTTCAAATGGCTTTGATGAAATCTTCTCCTCTGCAGATATCACCTATAAAAAAATATTACATCAGATGAATTTTCATATGAATTTAACCAGCAACCACCTTTAGAGATGTGTGTATGAGAGAGAGAGATGGAACATATTGAAATGATCACTTAAACCTCGGTTCCTAAAATATCCAACATTTTTCTCATTTAACTAGCAAGTCATACATCTTACAAGATCATAATAAACATCAATCCACTAACTCCCTTTTAACTATGTTTCTCAATCACATCACTTTCAAGAAACAAATCTACTTCCAGAAACTAATTCTCTGAATCCAAACAAGCATTTTAGAAACATGATTTTTTTTTATAAGCAAACAGTAGGAAGTGTATACAAATGGATCACATATTTCATGCAGGACGAGTGTTTTAATATTGTCAATTGAGTCTCAATATTTCAAATTTTACCAAGTGTCTTACATTCCAATTTTAGAGGTTTTGATTTATTGATACAAACACTATGACAATAACTTCTATCGCTTATAAATGTAAATAAGTTAGGCCATACTCCAATGACATACTAGATTTTAGCAAAATGTGAACTATAAATGTATCAATGATTCACATACAACTTTGAGCGAGAAGGAATACACATTAAACAAATATATATAAAAAATAGAAGCTAACTTTTTTATATATTAATCCCTTTATCGCTCAAAAAAGTCAATAGTTTGTTGATAGTTGTACTTTGCTCAGAGAGTTTTGCAGAGAGATTTACATGACTATAGTTGTTCCGAGTGGGACTATATCCACATTTTAACTAACCGGAGTTGACTACCTCTCCGGCCGACGACACGACCACGGTTAATCGGTGTCGCATGGTCAACGCGACAGAGAAGGCATCTGTCGCGTTGACTATGCGACATATTATTATTATTATTTTTCGAAAATGTTAATTTTTTTTCGATAATCTTTTTAAAAGGTTTCCGTAGATTTGTAAAAGGTATGACTTTCAGTTCTGTGTAACGCAAGCTTTAGTAATGTATTGTCATTATATTTATTATGGTATTTGGTTGTTTATGAGTATTTTATCACACATCAAGTTGAGGGATTTAATTTCCTTCTAAGCAATTTAGTGACAGATAATCCCGGTGGTTGTGTAATGGCACACGATCCTGGTTCTGGTAAAACATTCATGATAATCAGTTTTTTTGAGTTTTAATGCAAAATATCCGGTTTGCAAGACACATTTGTTGTATCTGCAAGAAAGGTGGTTGTATCTCTGCAAGAAAAGTTCACGATGAAGTGCCCAAGACGATCTTTATTTATCTCCACCCAAAGCTGAATGCTCTAGCCAAGACTTCTGGTGTAACAAATAGAATCGACGAAGAAAAAGTCGATTCAATCATGGACAAAATAAATACAAGAGAAGGTGCAAAGCTTAACTTGATTCACAGAGCTATTATAAGTTAAATTATTTACTCTTAATTTATCATAAATATATTTTTTTAAATTAATTACATTTTAATAAAAATAAATGTATTAATTTAGCATCTGAATCCCCCGTAATCATGAACATCTCCTTCCCCATCTTTGTAAGCCTTCACTCTGATTAAGGATTCATATTCATAGATAATATTAATACATTTATTTTTTTTAAAAAGTAATTAATTTAAAAAAATATATTTAACATGATTTAATTAATATTTAAAAAAAATTAATCACCAATTTGATACAACCTCAATTAATAAAAAGAAAAGAAAAATACATGAGATTTTAAATGTCTTTTCCCCAATCCAAGCTTTCTCTCTTTTGTATCACTGACCCTCCAGCACCGTCAAAAAATAATCGGGGGTTTCTCCATCCTTGACGCATGAATGTTGCACAAATCTTGAAGAATGTGATTCTGAAATCAACTGGATCTCCATTAATCTTGAATTTTCTCTGTAATAAAAAATATAAAGGTTGTTATTATGATATATAGTTTTACAAAATATTAAAAGGTGTAAAATGTAAACATGGTTAAACTTACTTCGAATATAGTCCACATTGTTCCCGACACTCGGAAGGTACCATAGCCCAGTTTGTCCATTTTGGGTCAAGGTACTTGCAGCATATGCTCTGTACCACGTTATTAGCACAGAATCCAAACCGTGCGATGAAATTGTTGTGTTCAAGTAGTTTGTACTTATTAAGAAAGCTATTAGTTATATAAAAACTTGAAACGGGATATTATTTTAAAAAAATAGATTACCTCCCATCTTTGTCCAACCACAGCAATGGGGGAGGTCTTTCCTTGTTATCAACAGTGTTCACATTTCCGGATGTTATTTTTTTTTTCACTCATCTTTTAATAAGATATACAAGTATATTAGTTTTTTTAGATTTAAGTAAGTAAGTTCTATATTATTATTGATATTTATAAAAAGAAGTTAAAACATTTAACAAATGATAAAAAATTGGAATATTAATTTATCAATGAATGAATCAATTAAGTACAAATAAATAATTCATCTAAAAAAAATGTGTACTACTGATTGTTATTATCGCCATAAGGATTATCGCCATAAGGGTTGTTGGGTTGATTTTGGTAATATTGTTGAAATGCAGCTCCGTCCCACCACCAACCAGGAGGTATTTCTTGGGCGAATTGTTCAGGGGCATATCCTTGTTCCTGTCCCCAATAGGCAGGATTGGGGACCGTTGCAGTACCGGCATGATGGGCAATCACGTTAAGTCCAGGCATGATATAATCTGGACACTGTAGATCCACACTAGCTTGATTAATCAATGTATGTGTGCGTTACCTCACGTGTCCCAACATTTGTTCGCGACCCCCTCATGGGATTGACATAAACATCGTTTTGACTGTGTGCAGGGTTGTGCACTCTCGGATGTGTTATGTTTGCATACCACATGGGATAATCCGGCGTGGTACTATCCTGCACTACAACTTCGGTACCAAGTTACCCGATATGGTAATTATGATTTGCCATCTACTTCCAATATGCCACTGTAGGCCCGTAAACAAGCACTCACAAGACGTTCACCATCGCATACGCATTTATGATCCGTGAAATGCAGGAACACTTCGAATACATCCACCGATTTATTCGGGGAATGAACGAGAAGGGTCCACCAAATGTCGTTATTACGGACAGAGCTTTCGCGATGATGAATGATGTGGATTTAATTTTTCCAACGTCTCAAGCACAATTATTCAGATACCACATCGAGCAAAGTATTTTAGGTCGGGCTATTTTACAACCAGGATTTCAAAATGAGTATGCTGAAGGTTTTAAATATCACTGGAATTACGCAATCCAGGCAGCAAATGTTAAACAGTGGACCATTAGGTGAAATTCTTTAAAGGAAACGTACAGCAGCTTTGAGGGTCTAATTACATATTGCGAACAAACGTGGCTTATTCCGCACTACAACAAAATTCTAGGGATGTATATCGATCATCGCATGCACTACGGGAATTACACCACAAATAGGTAATCCTACAATTATTTAGTATACAAGTGTTTTCCCTATTATATTTATTTATACCGATGAACAATCACTATTACACTCTTATCATAACTAATACTATTCGAACGATGTATTGAGTCAGGTCAAATATATATATATATTGGTTGGGCCGATACATACTGAATACAATCATTTAAATATTTTTTATTTTATTATTAATGTAGGGTTGAACAAGAACACCATAGGGTGAAAAAAAACTTGGATGGCGGGCTTCAACACTTTGACATTATCTTCCGAAAGCTTCACCAGGTCATGGAGTTGCAAATATGCGAGATCAAAAAGCAATCCAGGTTTAGCGGCCACAAAACAAGGACTGATATGTTAGAGAACGTAATCTACAGCCAACAAGTGCGCAATATCACGTCTAAGGCGTTAGAACTCATTGTCAAAGAATTGGGGAAGGAATCTGGGCCAAAAAAAATGCGGTCATTTTCTCAAGAGAACACATGGTCTTCCGTGTCATTGCGATCTTACAGAGTACTTTAAGTTCAACTACCACATACCTTTAAACTATATATACTCGTTTTGGAAAACATTGAAAATAGATTTTTCTAGTGTATCTACCACCGAAATAGATGATGGCGGTGGTGGTAAGACTAGGAGAAAATTATTCGATGATGACACGGAAGACATTGTTCCACCTCCGAAGGTTGAAAAAAACAAAAAGACTGGGAAAAGCGATCGTCAACCTTCTTGGAATGAGAAATTGAAAGAAACACTGGGATTGTACAAGTCTACTAAAAAAAGGGTAAGGGGGGAGTGGACGCAACTAATGCGCAACAGGATATTCCCCCACAAGCTGATCGTAGACATAGCATATCTGAAGGGTGTACGATGAGTTTTTCTGAAGAGACTCGGAACAGATTTTCCCAAAATCCTCTGTCTCATTCCCCCGAAACTCCAACTTCAAAGCACCGGAGGCCCCAACCTTCCGATTTCCCACCTCGCAACAGTACCTCTAGTTCAAGTAGGCCTCATCCTCAAACAAATTTCCCGTAACCTTACAATGTAGAGGGTCACCAGTATTTATAGGCATACACCAAGGTCACTTTTGAAAACTATCCGTTGGAGAGATAGCTTCGTGAGTTTCCTCTTACGGTGTGTGAGAAACGGCAATATTTTAGGGTTTGAAACTCCCTAACACGTTTTAGGCAATAGCCTTTCATGTAGCCGGTCTTCTCCTTTTGCAGTCTGGAACTTTTGTACTTCTGACACCCTTTTCTGCGACCTGTCACTGTCAGTGTCAGTATGGTACAGTGTTGTCTTCCTCTTTTTGACTTTTGTCTCCAGTTAAAGGTAGACACTTTCAACGGCTCTTTTGGTTACAAACTCTGAGTTTGATATAACCTTAACAACACTTCTGACTTAGTTCCTTTTGTCTGCATTTGAATGTCTTGGCAATATCTAACTTCTTAAGGAATCGCGATCTTCTCAGTATTGCATCCTTCAGATAGATATTATCAGTGCCTCGGAACACTCAGGTTCATACTGAGCATTCAGTACATTACTAAGTCTTCAGAACCTATCCTGAACTATATCTGCTGACTATACATTTTGCAGATAACATCCTGAGTACTCTAAAACCGAATCCTGACTCAACTATCAAGATCATTCTGATCATGTCATACTCAGGGGTTTTGGGATCTTAATCAAAATCATATATCTTTATTAAATTCATCTCCCAACAATTTCCACCTTTTTGATGATGCCAAAACCTATCTTGTTTACAAACATATAACCTATACTCAGGTTTCAGTTTATCCTATTACAAGATTGGTTGTCTCAACAATTTCTGAATCAGAGAATCTCTCAACAAATTCAGAGAGTTTCCTCAACACTTAATAATTTCTTCAGTAATGAATCTTCTAAAATAGTTCATTACTAAATACTTAAACACTTTCCCAAATTCAGACAATTTCCCCCATATCATCATACATTCAGGCATATCAAAATAAAAGACATGTAAATAAGATAATGAGATATTATCTTTTGAGCATAATGATAAATCTTCATTGATAATTGGTATCCCATTACAGATTACAATGAGTTTATCAACAAAATCAAAAAGACAAAAATTTAAAGATTACAGAATCTTCTGAGTCTTCAGTCTTCAGAATTGGCTCTTCAGTTTGCTTCATTCTCAACTTCATCAGTGGGCACCTCCAGATCGAACATTCCGAAGAATCTCTTCTTCAGCTCATTTCTTTCCTTGATGATGTCTGGACTATTTCCTGTTAGACCCAACTGACCAGCATACTGAGCAATCTCTTGAGTAATGGCCTTTTCATTCACCAAACCATTATCAAGTCTTGGAGGAGGATAGGAATATGGACCAGGGGCTAGGAATATGGACCAGGGGCTACTATCTGTACCTCTCCTTCATCCGCAAGGTTAATCTAGCTCTGTAGATACTTTGGATAGAAGGTAAGGAGATATTCAATGAATGATTCATTCTGATCTGAGTCTTCCCCTCTCCATTCCCTGAGGACATCATAATTGAACTAGAAGGTTCTCTTGACTTCTTCCCACATATCGTTGAGTTTAATGGGCATCCATTTATCAACGTGGGGCCACTTTAGCGCTTTTGATGTTCCTTTCCTCTTGCTCGCAAACTTCCTCGAATTCACTCATTCGGCCCGCTCTTACGTCTATCTTCTTTTCGATCCACGGATGCTCACGAGACCCGAAGCGGCGGACTTTTCTTAGCTTGTTCCATTTGGAGTGTCTTCAGAGCATTTCTCGTGTTGAAGACTTTCTTCTGAGGTTGAGACTCAGATTCTTCTTTCTCTTCATCATCCAGAATCAGCTTTCTCTGGATTGGCTTTGAAGCCTTTGCACGCTTGCTTTCAGGTTGAACAACACCCAAGGCTTTCCTCTTCATAGCATTTCAAAGAAGAACTTTGGCTTGTTCCAACCTTTGCTCTGCAACAGCACTTTTCGGTTTTCTTTTTGACACATCAAGCATGGTTTGCTTTAGAAACTCAAGTGTAGACAGGGCTTCTCCACCGAGCAAACTTTAACTTCTCAGAAGCTTCGACTTCTTTGAAGGCTTTGGTTAGATTAAACATTTCCGCATCTTTCTGAGCCTTCTTCTCCAAAGTAGTGCCATGAACTTTCACGGAGGTCTTCACCTTCCTTTTCCCCTCTTGGCACCGTAATTTGGAAGAAATCCGGAAATCTTTGTGTCCATGTGATATTGCTCTTTGCTCACCGCAAATAATCTCTCCCTATATCGATCTTGTTCGTCTTCCACCTCCTTAGATGGTTCTTGGCCACGAAAATTCTTGGATAAGTGGGCAACCGGCGGTAGAGTGCTTCCTTGAACATCTCTGTCATCTTGGTCATGAGCATTGAGCTCATTTCCTCAACGACAAACTTTATCAAGACTCCTCGTTTTTTCTTCGGTTTCACCTCTACCATTTAAATCGAAACTCTCACGGTGTTTTCACGCTTGGTTCATCACTTAACTTTCGGCCTTGACTCCTCCAAATTTCTCATTCAAATTTTTCTTCCATGGAGGTCATCCGGGTGGTCGAGTGTTTTGAATTTGCACCATTCTTCTGAATAGTGACTAAGACTATCCATCTTTTGAGCTTGATTGGCCAACGTCTCTTCCATCCGAGCAAATTTGATCATCATTGGCTCAACCTTCTCAAGTTTCTCTATCAAGGAGTGAGATCAATCTCAGAAACATACGCACCTTCTTGTTTTCTTTATCGATCATCATGTGTTTCTTGCGTCACGAGCTCCATCTCTAATCGAGCCTCGATCATTTTATCGAGACAATTCCGAAATTAAAAAACAGAACTTTCGATAACTTTGGCATATTTATCAATAGTGTCAAATGATACTGAAAAGTGCTAACTTTCGATCGAGGTTGACTAATTCGTGTTGATCAAATGGTCTCCTTTTTCATTTGAGACTAATCCTCGACCTCCTCGTTGGTCCCCATCTCCATCTTTGGATTTGTCTCTTTTCGGGCACCAACTTATCAAGCATTAAAACTTCTTCCTCCGAACCAATTTCAAAATCGGAGTTTTTCATCCCGAGCTTTGTCCTCTGAACCACGAGAAGTCGGTTAGGGAAGGTTGTCTCCTCATTCCACCGGTCTTCCCCTCTGAATGCAAAGAATATCAAGCATCTCGAGAAGAGCCCGATTGAGGATGAATCTGATCTTCCCTTAATCAAGAAGACATCTTGCAGATCGGGGTATGAAATTTGGGCTCGGGGTAGAATGTCAAGAATGAATCGTTCCCCCCTTGCTCCTCCACTTCTTCAGCCTTCTTCTCCCTTCTTCCATCTTGGGCTCAGTTTTCTCTGGTTCGGTTGAAGCCATCGGTCGCTAGGGATCAAAAGTAGATCACTCGGGATAATTTCATCAAGAATAATGCTCTCGAGCCTCCAGCGGAGATCGAAGTTTGTCTTGGTCAGGTCCTCGGTTTGCATCGAGGCAGGGTTACGAGGCTTTGAGTTAGCATATCCTCGGTTTGAATCTTCAGTTGGCTCTTAATTATCATGCGAGCTTTACATCTTCGGATCGACTCACGGTGGCTCTTACCATGCGAACTGCACATCCCCTTGAGTTAGGTATCTCAAAGTCACGAGCTCGCTTTAAAATTTCTTGAAAATTTTATCTGAAAGACGATGTCTCGAGCACCTCGGAGAAGACACTGCTCCTCGATGGCGATCTGTGTCCTAGAGATAACTGAGCCAACACTTGTAATGGTGGTTCGGCGGTTTGGCCCTCGGTTGAATCTCTTGACTCAACCGAATCACTTCCATCTTCAATGCGGTGAGAACCCTGACCAATCTTCTGGCGCTTTGGGGCCAAGGTTCTTACGCTTCATCATTTTTGCTCCTTGCTCCATCTTTGCCTCCAACAATACCTCCCCCGGGTTTGTTGAGTCTCTTTTTTCAAGCCTTGGCGGGTGATTCAACCTTCTTTTCTCTCTTCCCCATCGATGACCTGCTTTTTCAAAGAAATGGGTTTAAAGAATTTTTGGACTTAGGGAATGGGGTCAATTGGCGAAGATATCCTCCTCCTCTCTGCACATATCCAAAATATAAGCAATTTTGGTGGCATGGTGGATCTTGCCTTTTATTGAGATCGCCCGTCAACCTTCTTCAAAACTTTGATGGTCTTTCACTCACCGTCGAATCGATAAATTTCAGCCCGGTTGAAGTCACTCGTGGTGGGTGAGGCTTCTATCGCCGCCATCAATCGAGCTTGAGTCTTGATCTTGCTCAAAACTCCCGAAGACTCATGATGCACTTGCTCACAATATCCATCAACACACGATATTGTGGCTTTAAGTGCCTCTTATGCAATGTTGCCTCAAACTTAACAGATTCTCGGCAATCCTATCTAAGTATTCCTCGCTCTCTGCGACATATACATCGTAGGATCCTCCTCTATCACAGAGCTCAAAAACATCATTCATATTTTTTGAACTATATACGATCCCTCAAAAAATCGATGTATTTGGACGAATGCTCTAAGTGTGATACAGTTAACTTAGAATGCATACAGCCCTCTTCATCTATCTTCAAGTTATAGATGAATTCGATTACCTCTTTTCGCAAACTCTCGTCGCCTCGGCCTGCGACTAGTTAGAGTGAGTTTAGCCAATCGAATCATATCGCAGAGCCTCATCTTCCTACTTTGAGTTGGTTGTGCTTTTGAGTGAAACAACGAACTGCATTACCCGGCTTGTTGGTTTGACTAATCTCTCCGAATAGGGTTGGAGCCATTTTAGAGATTGATTGAAGAGATGAAGCTTTAGGGTTTACAAATTTACGGGCAAAGGGGATTTATTTGCAGAGGATTTGAGAACGAAGGGTTTGATAAAATTTTAGCTTGAAAGGCTTCTTAGGGGTATATATAGCTTCGAGATGCGTTGGGGAATCGCGTTGGTTAGGTGAAAAACAACGGTTGAGATTAATCTCCGATTAATCGGTTATCTGAACCGAACGATCTCCTAAAAGTAAGCCGCCAAAACATCCTCATTGGTCATTAATGTAGCGAGCATTAAATGACAATTGACCTTCTTGAATTTAAAACGATCCGCCCAAAAAAAAAACATTCCTCGGTGTTTTGTATTTATTGCAAATGATTCTTGAGTTTTTACTTAAGAATAAATGAATCGCATGAGTCATTACTTCTTCGGACCAATTTCCCTCTATCGGTCTTCTTGGATCTTGACCTTGATAAAATGTCGAGATAATAAATCTTGAAATGGTTCGGTTTACTCGAATCTTGACCTTGATGAATCTGAGTTTCTTGAGACTCGATTCGATTATTTCCATTTTATCCTAAGCTTCTCGGTAGAATTCCGAGAAAAAACTCATCTTCAAAAACCTTCAATTTTTCGGATTTTACTCTATACACCGGTTATAACATCCCTAATTCAACCGAAAGTTCCCAAATCTTGATTCCGCCAAAGGTTTGGTCAAGATATCGGGTTCTTTTTGCTTATCGATTATGAATTTTCTCCATCCTTATGTCCTTCTTCTCGACATGATCTCCGATGAAGTGATGTCGATATCCACATGCTTGCATCCGGTGTCCAATAACGGATTTTGTGAAATAGCAATGACACTATTATTGTCACAAAATATTGGTACTTCATTGGCTACAACTTTATAATCCCTTAATTGTTGTGCGAGCGAAAGAATGCGAAAGCAATGACCTTCGCAACCACCATATTTCAAATTTCGGTGAGTACTTGTTGCTCTTTTGAGGTCCTTTTCTTCGAAAACCAAGATATCGACTTTTCCTAAAATTGACAAGTTCCCAGGTGGACTTCTGTCAATTCTGCAACCTCCATAATCGGATCCCGAGTAACCGGTTAATTCAAGGTTATCATCACCGGATACCACAATCCTCTATTCATCGCGTGCCTTTAAGATACTTTAGTATCTTTTTGGCGACCTCCATGTGACTAATTTCAGGATTAGCTTGGTATCTTGCACATATCCCAACAAAGAAATGTTATATCCTACTTACTTGTCGTGAGATAGAGCAATGATCCAATGATTCCTCTATAATCGATTATGACTTCACCGATTTGCCTTGAAATCAGATCCATCTTGTAGTTAGTATTCATGGGAATCCTAACTCGTTTTGCAATCTACACACCATATTTGGCGATCGGATCTCGACGGTGTACTTTGCACGGTTGATGAATATTCCTTCCTTTGATTGTTTCACTTGAAGACCTAGAAAGAAATTCATCTCCCATCATCATTGACATCTCAAACTTGCCTTTCATCGGTGTTGAAAACTTCTCACACAAATGATGGTTTGGAGATCCAAAAATGATGTCATCAACATATATCCCGAACTAGTAAGATATCTTCCCCATCCTCTATCCCGAACATAGTTCTATCAACGCCTTTGACAAAACCATGGTCGATGAAGAAACCGAGAAAGAGTATCATACCATGCTCGGGTGGTTGCTTAAGACCATACAAGGCTTTTTCGAGCACAGAAACTTGGTCATTCTTGCTTTGAAACCGGAAGGTTGTTCCACATAAACCTCTTCTTTAAGCACACCGTTCGAAATGCACTTTTCACATCCATTTGATAGATCAGAACTTCATGTGGGCAACATATGCAAGAAACAATCGATGGCTTCTAGTCTTGCAACAGTGCAAAAGTTTCATCATAATCCAAGCCTTCTTCTTGGGAATAACCTTGTGCAACTAGCCTTGCCTTGTTTCTTACAATGTTGTTGTTTTCATCTCTTTTATTCTTGAAAACCCACTTGGTTCCAATAACATTGTGCCTTTTCTCGGGTCTATCTACTAGCTCCCCATACTTCATTCCTTGAGAATTGATTCAACTCTTCTTGCATAGCGAAGAATCCAATGAGAATCTTGTAGAGCTTCACCAATCTCGATGGGTTCTTTCTCCGATAGGAAGCGGCCGAGAATAGTGCACTCTCACCATGGAACCTTCTTGTTTTAACACCTTCAGGTTAGATCACCCACAATAACTGACTTGTAGGATGACTATCTAACCATTTCCTTCTTGATGTTCCCCTTCAATAGTGTCCTCAACATTTGAAATGTTAGGTTCGATTAAATCGATAAACTTCGAGGAACAATGTATCAGGAGAAAGGAATCATCTTCCTCGAGGGAAATTCTATTCGAGAACATTGTTAGAGACATTTGTTCCCCTTTGGTTGATAGATTTCGAATTTGCCTCACCGTGACCACATCTTCATTGGCATCACATACCGAAGTCTCGAATCGGGTGTCTGCTCGATTGGTCACCTTTGGAGTGTTGGTTTTCCGAGTCTCACCATCCTCGAGTTCCATCCCGAACTTCTTTATTCGAGTCCGAGTCACTCCAATCATAGATAGTGATGACTTCTTCTTTTCGTGTTCAGCTGGATGATTTATCTTTATGTTTCGAGGCTTAATCTGGTGATCCTCTTGTCAGTTCATCAAGATCATGTTCCCGTTTCTTCCGAACACAAGTAGATTCATCAAAAACAACATGAGGTGTTTCCTCCACAATAAGAGTCCTACGGTTGTAAACTCGAAAGCTTTTATTGACTTGAAATATCCTAAGAATATTCCTTCATCGACTTTTACTATCAAATGTTTTCAACTGATCTTTACCATTATTGTGTATGAAACACTTGCAACAAAACACACGAAAGAAAAGAAACAAGAGGCTTCCTTTCATTCCAAAGCTCATAGGGTGTTTTTGCCTTGACTCTTGGTCAAGATGGATCTATTCTCGAGAGTAAGCATGCAATGTTGATTGTTAGCTTTCCATTTCAAAATCTTTTAGGAATATCACCTTCGGTATCATTGTTCTTGCGAGCCTTCTTTTTCCTAGTCCAGTTCCTTCTTTCAGCAACACCATTTTGTTGAGGGGTCCTTGCAGCTGATATTTCATGCAAAATTCCATTCTCTGCACAATAATCAGATATGATATGATTTATAAACCCGATTCTTTTATCGATCCGATTTTGACCACACTCAGACTTTTCTCAATAATGAGCCTTTTTAGTAACTCTGGCAGCTTTATCTGAGTCTCTTTCTTACTGAGTAAGAATATGACCCAAGTATATCTTGAGTAGTCATCGACTACTACTAGTGTGTATTTCCTGCCATTAGTGCTCACAGGTGTTATAGGACCAAAGAAATCCATATCTGATAATCAAGTATTCTTTCAAGAGAAACTTCAACTTTGCTTTTAAATGATGCTTTAACTTGTTTTCCTTTTCGCATCGCATCACAAATGTGTTCCTTCTTGAACACTTCATTAGGCAACCCTCTCACAAGAGCTAATCTTGCAAGCTTGTTCAGGGTTTTGAAGTTTAGGTGATTCATTCTTTTATGCCATAACCAACTGGTATCTGTGGAACTTTTAGCAACTAAACATGTATCTTTAGGAGTTGAACTCCAATCGAAGAAGATACACATTTCTTTTTCTTGTACCCGGTCGGTAATACTTTACGTGATGTATCATCTTTCACAAAACATAAGTTCTTGGAGAACTCAACATTGAAACCCTTATCACAGATTGGGCTAATTGAAAGCAAGTTATGCTTCAATCCGGATACATATGAAACACCATGGATATGAATCGAGTCTATTTCCAAAGTTCCATATCCTTCATCTGTCCTTGAGTTATCTCCAAAAGTGATCTCATGGGCCTCTTTTTGTTCAACATAGTCATTTGAGCATCTTCTTGAATCTCACATATGTCTTGAGCATCCACCGTCAAGATACCATATATCGAGAGCTTTTTTCATCTCTGCTCATCGGTGTCATGTGATCTTTCATCGCCTTAGTGCCACTTGTTTTCCTCCCCGAAAAAAGATCAATTCTTAGGTACCCAATTTGTGTAGGGTCCCACGAGGTTAAATTTGCCTTCGGAATCCAAATCGTCACATCAACTCTAATCACTTTTGAGTGACTAATTTGTCTTCCATAGACATCAACATATACATCCACTACTCTAGGTGCCTTAGCGGTTTTACGTATATGTGTGCTAGCTTTTTTAGATGAACATGGGCTTTTGAATTTTTCTTTGGTTCAGCCCTTACTGCTCGGATGCTTAGGCTTTTGTGCAATTTGGTCTAAATCTTTGTTGACTTGGGTTGGGATAACCTTTACCCTTAGGCAAGTGAGGTTCGGGTTGTCTGTCTTTGAAATCTGGTCTTTCGAACAGATCGAGGACTTGGTCTCTTCGGGCTGAGAATGTCTCTCACGAGTGTTTCTCATCCGAGGATTCCTCTGATGGTTCATGTGGAGCCTTTCGGTTTTGCATTCTTAGCCCGAGGCTTTGAAGTACTTGCACGAAACTTTCCAATCGACCGCTTTCGGTTTTCTAGCCTTCACCGAGGTTTGGGCTTTCTAACCCGATCATTCGGTTTTCTTGAGACAATAGGTTCTTTTCCCTTGTCTACAACCTTGGGCATTACTCCGGCTTGAAGTGTAGGTGCCACCGGTTTTACAAAGATAGTCTTCTTTTTTACTTGATGCGGCATTCATATGACCTTGTGAGGTTCCCCTGAAATGTATCCCAATCCAGATTTTATAGTCCACAGATCTCGGTAACTCTTTTTGAATTTCATCTATCACATTAGATGCATTATTCAATAGAGTTAACTTCTTCGCCGTACACTATCCTCACAGCTTCTGTAGAGTTTTATGCTTCTCGAGAGGGTCATTGAACTTCGATTACGATTAGTTTAATTTCTTCAAAGGATTTCTCTAGCTTTTTAGATTTAGGGACATTATCAACTTCTCTTTCTTCGAGAGTTGCACTTTCGAAACATCCAGTTCATCAAGAGCTCCATTAATTGAAAGTGATTTCAATATTGCTAGAGTCTTTCCATTTTAGATTTTCAACTTTTCGATTCCTTATTCTCGCTCTTGAGTTTTATTTAGCAAGCCCTTAAAACAAAGATAGTCCTTCATCGATTCTCAAAAGAATCCATCGGTCAAAATAACTTGTTTTTCGGTGGAACTTGAAAACTCTTGTGCTAGTGTAGGAGCAACAACGAGAGAAAGAAGAGTTTACCTCCTCAATGGCCATCGACGGATGTCATCACTTTCACCGTCGAGAATATCTCATCCAAGAGCTAGATCCCTCCTCGAGTGTTCTTCTTCCGCAACAATGGCCTTTTTTTAGAGAACTTCCGATCTCTTTTAGCTTGCCTTTCTCTTCTCTCCTTAAGACTCAACTGACAATCATCTTTGGAAGTGACCTTTCTTCCGCAATTATAAAGATCTGTTGGTATCATCATCCCGATCATTTTCTTCTTTGGACTTGGAGTCCTTTTTGCGGATGAAGATCCTTCGACTTTCAGTCCTTCTTCTTCTCCGGTTGATCGTCCTCGGGTTTCTTCGGTACTGTGGTTCCCCGTAATAGCTTTTGTATTTTCCAAATCTACTATTAAAGTCCGTCAAACCTCCTTGCCATCGGTCTTAGCTTTTCCTCAAGCTCATCCCGATTTTTGGCATGAGGGTTCTCGAACTCTCTAGTTTCTGTGTTTTATCTTTGCTTTTAAAGCCACATTTTTACTCGATGAAGAAATCATCTTTCTTTGTCGACCTTTTTGGATTTCTTATCAATTACAAATTCATAGGCCTTCAAATTTCTAAGACTTGTTGGTAAGGCATTGAACTAATGTTCTTGGTGTTTTCAATCACCACCGCATGAATATCCCATTTCTTAGAAAGACCTCTAAGAATTTTCAATGCAACTTCTCTCTCTGTGGATATTTCTTTCCAAGTGCATTTAGATCATTCATGATCTTTGAAATCGACTTCCAATTTGTCTATTGATTCACCATCATCCATTTTAAAAACTATCAAACTTTCCAATTGCCCTTTGAAAAGTTTGTTTTCTTTTATATGATTTGTGCCTTGGCACATAACAAATTAGTGTATTCCAAATCTCTTTAGCAGAGATAAAGAGAGATCATTCCCATCACACCATCATCAATTGTCTTGTATAGTGTGTCTTTTGCAATGTAGTCTAGATTGACTAACTTTCTCTCCTCGAGAGTCGGTTGGTCATCGACTTAGGAAATTCTCGCTCTAGGATCAATTCTCTCATCTTCTTTTGCTTCCTGATTCACTATCAGAATTGGAATGGTCCTCGAGACCACTTTCCACATACGCCATGCTTGAATACGATGAGCCCCATTCTCGCCTCCATAGGTCATAGTTCTCCACAATCGAGAATATGAGAAGTTTTTAGAAGACATTTTTTCCGATCTTTTGAAAAGTAAAAAATTTCAAAAATAAGATCGATTCAGATAGACCACACGTATTTTTTGAAAATAAAACTTTTTGGTCAACAAAGCGGTGGTCAAGATGAACCACCGCTCTCCGATACCACTTGTTGGTCCCGTGTAACGAGTCTTACACGCGTATGGGGGAATACACGTGTTCAAAGGATTTTAAAACTTTTTCTTCATCGAGGTCACTTATCGATAATCCACGAAGATTAGGTTCTCGAGAAGCACGGATCGCTCGAGTCAAAGTCTATCGAGACAAAGATCCCGAAATCGCTTTCAGATGCCTCGATAATCCCAACCGAGTCCCGAGTGTCGAGATCCCGAGTTGCTTGGATCGGATAACTAACTTCATCAATCCTCGTAAGAGAGTTCAATTTGATAACTATCTGTTCTAAATTCGGTCGTCTTGGAATGGTCGCCCTTAGTTTATACTGCTTTTAAGCTTTGGCGAAAACTTTCCCTTTATGAAATAAAGGATTAGGTGTGATTCACTTAAGCAACTTCAAATGATTGATTCCAACCGAATATCGCTGAAAAGTATGCTTTCAAAACCAAGTCAATGTAATGATTAAGCACGATAAGAAAGCAATAAAGAACACAACAATTATAGTGGTTCGTAGACTCAAGCTCCTACGCCCTCTCCCCCCGACTCTCTTGAGAGAAATTCACAATCAACTTCGAAGCTTCGACTACCTCGTAGTTTACTTACTCAACTCGCCCTGAATTTTTCGACTACTCCACGAGTTTACTTTACTCAACCCGACCTTGAAGTTTTCGACTACCTCCGTAGTTTACTTTACTCAATCACACACAAGCTTTCAAACTACCCCTCAGTAGCTTACTAACTTATCCTCTAAAGTTTTTTCACTACTCCGCGTAGTTTACTAACTCTTTACAACTTTTTCTCACCAATAAACACACTCCAACTACCTTCTCAAGGGGTTTTGGGGGTTTCTCGGTTGGTTTCAACTAGGATGAGATATCCTTTACAATGAAGCACAATGCAAAGGGTTAGGATATCTCGACTAAGCTTTTGATAAATCTTATCAAGCTAGGGCTTAGTATAGTGAGCTCTCTTCAATATAGAAGCACTTGGGAAATTCTAAGTTTTTCGAGTGCTTTAACTTTTGTAAGAATAAGTTTGAGCTCTTGAGTTGTTACAGTATAAATTTCCGTAACCTTACAATGTAGAGGGTCACCAAGATTTATATAGGCATACACCAAGGTCACTTTTGAAAACTATCCGTTGGAGAGATAAATCGTGAGTTTCCTCTTCGATTGTGTGAAAATGGCTTTATTTTAGGGTTTGAAACTCCCTAACACATTTTAGGCAATAGCCTTTCATGTAGCCGGTCTTCTCCTTTTTTGCGGTCGGAACTTTTGTACTTGACACCCTTTTTTCGATCTATCACTTATCGATTGTCGGTATGGTACAGATGTTGTCTTCCTCTTTTTGACTTTTGTCTCCGGTTAAAGGTAGACACTTTCAATCCTCTTTTTTTTTACAAACTCGAGTTTGATATAACCTTAACAACACTTCGACTTAGTTCCTTTTTTTCCGCATTTGAATGTCTTGGCAATATCTAACTTCTTAAGGAATCGCGATCTTCTCGAAGTGCATCCTTCGATAGATATTATCGATTGCCTCGGAACACTTTCGGGTTCATCTTGAGCATTCAAGACATTCTTGAGTCTTGATGATCTTGTGCGCCGATACTCTTGATCTTCGGTTCTTGATCTTACAGGTTACGTTGTCTTGAGTCTTCGAGTCTTCGTGTCTTCGAGTCTTTAGTGTCTTCTGAATCTTTGTAGTTTATCTTGACCGATGTCTTTGAGTCTTCGTCTTGAGTCTTTAGTTACTCAAGATCATCTTCGAAGTTCATATCTCGTTTCATCCTGAAACTTCGGATACTTCAGAAACATACTGAGTTCTTCAGAGTCTTCAGAACCTATCCCGAACTATATCTGTTTGTATACATTTTGCAAATAACATCCTGAGTACTCTAAAACTGAATCCTGACTCAACTATCAAGATCATTTTGATCATGTCATACTCAGGGGTTTTGGGATCTTAATCAAAATCATATATCTTTATTAAATTCATCTCCCAACACCTGCCAAAATTGACAAATGGTTTTCATTACCTGAACATGGGTACCTAGTTGCAACCATGTATAATATTATCGTAATGTCGTTCAGTGAACACGGCAGACATTTTTGCCTTCCCGCAACAATAGATGCTTATCCACGATGTCCAAACTCAACACTGGTCTTGGGGAACGTGCACAACAATTCGCATTGGATATTGGTAAGGAAAAACTATATTGATGTTATTTTATAATTTTTTTAAAATTTATGATTTTTACTGAATTATAACTATTATTTTTTAACTATAATTACAACTGCATATGACAACCGACGACCATCCAGTACCATTCTTATCTGCATACTGGAAAAACAATCATGATCCTTCTATAGATGGTTTAAATTTAGAATTTGAAAGCAGGATAGAGCTTTACCGTACATTACACAACTTGGATGCACCGCGACGTGCGTCTAATTATAGGTCTAGAAAGAGTAATAACGATCAACCTCCGTTTTATAATTTTATTTAGTATGTAATTCATGTTTTTAATTCAACTTTTTTTTTCATGTAATTGTATGTTTATAACAAGTTTTTATAAATAACGAAAAATATTTATGCAGTGAGGTAATGGATTCGAGCAGAACCAACCCTATAATTTGAGGAGCCTGTTGCAAAAATAAAATAAAAATAATAATAGACCTTTATATATTCATATTATACTATAAATAAAAAGTAATATACTTGTTAATATGTATATTAATTACATTAATTAATCAAATAAAATAAGATGTAAAATTTAAATAAAAAATTAATAATACTCCCCCATCCTTAAGGTGTGTATGATAGTCCTACCGTCTCTCATATATTCCTAATTGTTACATATTAACTAATACTATAATATAGTTAATAACAAAATAACTAATACTTTTAAATTTATGAACTAATACTTTGTATACAAATAACTAATACTTTTCAATGAATTAACTAATAATTTTCAATTGATTAACTAGTATTGTTGATAACCAAATTAACATTTTCGAAAAAAAAAAAAAATATGTCGCATAGTCAACGCGACAGATGCATGCGACATATGCCTTCTCTGTCACGTTGACCATGCGACAGCCGCCATCCTTGTCGCGTCGTCCATGAGACATAGACCACCTGTGTAACGGTCAACGTGTGACGGCAGACATCAAATCGAGTTTGTTAAAATATGGATTTAGCAATTCAGGTTGTGCCTATATCAGCAAGAACAAGACTACTCAATTCATTGAATGAAATAATTGGGATTATTGCAACGGAAAGGGAAATATGAGACACATTGTGACACAAGCATTTAGGAAAATTTAAATATATAGCAGAGAAGTAGGGGTTAGAGGGCTAGTTAAGGGTGGCCATGCCGGTTGTGCGACCACACGTGCGTGTAATGCAATTTAATTGATATATAAAATATAAAAGCATGGATAAAATGATTTAGCTAGCTAGGTTATATTATATAGTTGACATTAGCGCAGAGCTATACAAATACTACAAGTTACCTACAGTTTCCCTTTTTAGTGGAATGTCTGTAGAGGATGTTTACTTGAATTACGTACATACCTATACACCTATCATGGAATTGCTGCTTATAATAATCTGCTGCATCATCTATTTTCAACACCACCAACCCCATAAATAATATTATTCCAGCTTGTAATAACAATAATATGCAACAACTCATCATGTTTGGTATTAATGGAGGAGGAGAACTGAATGGCGGCTGCAGAACTGATTTCTGGTACAGGATTTAAAGATCCACAATAACAATAGACTAGAGAATGGAATTCCAGTAAGAAATTTCCAGAAACATCCGTCACTTAAACATGCATTATCTTAAAAAACCTAAGTAGTAATCAACTTACAACATCTGAATGGGCATAAATTATAAAACAACAACATTTTGATCATATTAAATTGGATGTAATTAAACACGTAGTATAACCATTCACATTGAATTTGTCAACATAAAAATATCCAATTTCTGGAAGATCCTCACAATGGCTGGTACTCCACATATAAGATAATGACATATATACTTGTGAAGGAGATTGGCTTGAACTCAATTTCTATGAAGAATATGTACACATATTTATTACACTTCAATTATCTAGCTTATATTCCTTCAACAGGGTGCAATTGTTAAAATGCCACGAAAAAAAAATGAATATAACATTTCCTTCCCAAATAAAAAATAATTCAAACCTTTTATTGCAGTCCGAACGCCCTGAACATCTTCGAACTCAACAAAAGCATAGCATACATTTGTATCCTGCCATAATAAGATTCAGATACTCAACTTCAAGACATTTAAGAATTAAATACACCACAAAAAATAATGGGGATAGGAAATTGACAATTGATTCCTCAAAAAGATTCCATCACGCTTGATTTTCCCAAAATTCTCGAACTCTTGCAAAATATCATGAGTTGTTACTATAGATGTAATAGTATAAAATTGTACCTAAATATATTGCATATTAGATCTAAACTAGACCAGAATACTTCATCATCAAAGTAAAATGTGTTTATATGATTTCTGAGCACGCATGTAAAAATTTATATGATTTCTGAATTCTTTTGGCACAACCTGTCACATCATTATGATATAATCAGGACAATTAAAATTGAATACTTCATCATCAAAGTAAATTCTATAAACATAGCAAAAAAAAAAACCAGGAAATATATAATAAAAAAGCCAAAATTTTTAATCTTCTTACAATTTGCTTTTAATTAAATTATTATTCGGCAGTTTGGGTAGGGATAAGGCAAATGTTTATCTATTGGTGGGAAACAGTGTTTTTTGTTGGGAACTATTTATATTATATAAATTAAAACAGATAGAAAACTTTGGCTCCACAATATTTCAAAGTTCCCTGAACTTGCTAAGGAGTAAAATGTCATTGAGATACAGATTCAATGTCATAGTAAAGCAATCAAGATAAGCAAACAGCCTCAGAAGTAAAATGTGTTGTTAAGAATGCTTTTTTCAACCGCCTTTGAAGCATAGACATGATGGTTTAAAAAACAATTAGAAAAGATATAGAAGCCAATTGGACAAATATAGAACCTAGTTGCTCTATTACTACATATCTGATTAAGTGAGGATGTTGCTCCATATCCTGTGCTAGTTTATCATGTATTAGACATTGAAACCTTCTGCCATTATTAGCCAATTTCAATTTTCCAATTTATGGAGGAACAACAGTGTTCTGACATAGTATTCAATACTTTGGCAGGTTATTAAGATCTTTATGCACGTGTTGCTTATTCCTAAATATATAAGAATAATTATTGGTTAATTGTAAATGCTCTCAAGCTTCAAATTCCTATGCTCCATGTACAACAAGCACCATCAATTATTTCGGTTCTGTGTTCAGAATCTACAGATCTTAGGTCATGTTATGTAGCAGAAACCAAAGGAATGGGACGAATTAAGATTTTATTTCACAAATTAAGTTTATATTTAACAAATAGAACAAAGACAAAAGGATTTTTTTTTTTTTAAAAAGGACAAAAACTCAATGACATCGAAGAGTTGGGAAACTAACCGCTTGGTTGATTCAGAAGCTCGTAACGGTGTATTCCTCTGTTTCGTAGTAACCTTGAAGAAGAAGTCGTGTCTCAGGGCGTAGTCCTCAGTGAACTCGATCGTATTCCAAATAACTTTTTACGAATCGTCGACCTCCGACACCTAATTATCAATCGATTTTTCCTCGTTTCTTCAGTATTCCGAAAGCAATCGACATGAATTTTGGAAATGGAGGACTTGCATGTGTCGAGAGCATTCAGAGTCTGCTCGCTCTTGTTGATTTTGGCTTCAAAATTTTGAGAAGAGTGTACCTGGAAATCAATTTTTCCTTAGTTGCGCCCAAAATTGCACTCGAGAAATTCTGATAGAATTGAACCCTCCAAGCGTATCAGAACTGTTCTTATTCTCGAACAGAAGGATTTCGGAAAAAATAAAAATCAAAAGCGAAAGGATTTTGAAAAAAAAAAAAAAAAATCAAACGCGGAAGGATATCGGATTTGAACCCTCCTCTCAAGCGTACCAGAATGAAGGATTCTAAATTTTTTTTCTAGAGTGATGAAGGATTTTCGGATTTTGGTTTGGAAAGAAAATTAGGGTTTCCTTAATTGTGAATTCGTGACCACCGCCTCTTCCTGCTAATCCCCCAAATTTTTCATTAAGGATTTGATAATATTTTCCCTTATAAATTATTAATATATTTAATTTATAATACAAGGTATATGATTATTATAATCTAATAGGAACAATAACTTTTCTTACCAATGACGTATATGTGTTATTTTAATAATAATTAGAAGCACACAATTTTTTAAATAAAATTAATATTTTTGTTAGAATATTTTTTTTATTTACTTAATATATATAGATTTCATTAAAATAATTTTTTTCAAATAATATATTTTTAATTGGGTATTAATTTACTCTAAAAAAATCATGTAAATATTACTAAGTTATTTTATTAACTTTTTGTTATAATAAATCATATTTATTATTTGCAACCAACACTTTACTATTTTTAACGATAAATACTTAATATTTTTTAATAGTTAATGTTATTTAAAATAAGACTTTTTGTAACAAATAAGTCATATTTATTATTTGTAACCAACACTTTACTATTTTTAACAACAAATACTTAATGTTATTTAAAATAAAACTTTTTTTAATGAATACAAAAATTTCGTTACAATAAATCATCTTTTTGTAACCATTTAAGTTTTGGTTACAAATAAATTGTTACAAGAAGTGCATTTTCTTGTAGTGTATTATATAATAATGACGTTATACAGATTCAACTGTTTTAATAATGATCAGACCCAGTTCGATCGAAAATGCTGAGACTGATTAGATCAACGTCCGCTTCCATTTTTAAAACATAGCACTTACCAAAGTTAATATTATTTTTTTGGACACCTTCTAAGTCTCTCACCTGGTACTGGGAGGAAACTGGCCAAGTGATTGGCCAACCGACCTCATGAATATAGGAAGGCCAACATTACTTGTGGAATTGCTGATAATTATTTGTGGTATTGCTTGATATTGAGTGTGGTATTGCTTATTACTCCATTCGTCTCAATATTAATTGTACTATTTTTGTTTCTGTCTGTCTCAATCTTAACTGCACATTTTCTTAAATAGAAATACCAATTTTAACTCACACCCTTCAAACACCCATTTATTTATCATATGTTACTCTCTCATACCCTCAACACTTTATCACTTTATCATTTTTAATAAATATTATTATACTATTTAATAAAGTTGAATTTCCCTTTCTACCCCCAATACTTTATCACTTTATCACCTTAAAATACTAATAAATAATTATTTCTTACACTACTACACATTTAAGCTTGCACAACTCCACTTGGACAACCATTTTTTCAAACAGTTCTCCAAAATATAGCTTGAAGAGCGGTTTTAATTAAAAAAATGAAGTGGTTCCAAAAACCACGTCAAGAACAAAACTTTAGCCATTTGAGCCAATCAGGCAAATGTTTCTAGACACGATTTGAACCATTTGTCCAAGAAAAAATCAAAGCGGTTTTCAACCATTGGCAATGCGAAATCTTAAATGGCGGTTTGAACCCGATGTCCAAAAACCACCTTGACAAATAAGCGGTTTTGAACCGCTATCCAATAGTTCAGCCCTATTTACACCCCCAAATCGAACCAGCAACAATATTATCTCCCCCAAATCGAACCAGCTAGCGTCGCCCTCCTCCTCCCTCTCCCCCAAATCGAACCATTAATCTCATCCCTCTCCCCCAAATCAAACCAGCAGTCGTCACCCTCCTCTTCCTTCTAGCGTCGTCAAATCGTCCCCTCCTCCCTCCAACTCACATCCAGCCCGCCTTTTGTCGCCCCTTCCCTGCATTTGCGCCTTATCCCCTCCACCAGGTAATTTTTCTTATATATATATATATTAGTATTAATTGTTTATATAAGTATGTTTATATATATTTTTGAGTTGGCTTTGGTTTAGCTAATTTGTTAGGATTAATTGTTGTTAGTGTTAGAGATGAACAATTGATGCATGTTTTATATATATTATATATATATATATATATTGTGTGGCTTGGTTTAATTGTTGTTAGTGGCTTGGATTAATTGTTGTTAGTGTTAGAGATGAACAATTTGTTAGAGATGAATATATATTGTGTGGCTTGGCTTGATTTTTTATGCTAATTTAGAGATGAACAATTGATGCACTCAAGGTGTTTGATAATATGTTTGTGTGAGGATTTAAGCATAAATTAGGATTAATACATTAGGATATATTTGGGTTATTAATTTGATGATTTGGTGAATGGATATTGTGTTGCTTTAGATGATTGATGGTACATTATGATACATTGTCTTGAGAAGCAACAAAACCTTAGGTACATGCAATATACAAACCTTAGGTACTCTCACATTCTATATGCAAGTTTTTGTAAGACTCATTTTGTGAATGAGTAAAAAATTGGAAGGATTTCATGGAAACCAAGTTCACACAAGTGTTGTGAGTTGATTAGTTGATTAGGGTTTGAAGTAGTAATCAAGTTATAAACTTTTGTTGACTTGGTTAATCTTGACTTGATCTACCCAGTGTGATTTTGTGGATGTTCAATTATTTTACCAATTCATAAAGGTATAAACTTCAAAATTTGGTGTGACATCATTGTATTATCTCAAAATTAGAAAATTAAAATGAATGTAGATTAAGTATGGTTAGGTATGCATTTGTTTTGTTACGAAATAACCTTCAATAAAAAAAATAATTGTTTTATACATTAGGATTGGAATACTTTTAGGTTTAATACATTAGGATACATTGTCTTGAGAAACACTTCATATTGTCTTTCCTATAGGCATCTCTAGTTTTATATGGATCGAAAGTGGGTTCGAGCAGATTGATTATCAGAGGAGTATAGGAATGGGTGGAAGAATTTTGTAATTATGCATTAGACATCGATTGACCATCGGTACATTCCATGTCCGTGTTGGAAATGTATGAATGGAAAAACCGTTAGTGGTCGAGAAAGTTTGTTCGGCCACTTGATGATTCACGGTATTGATAAAACATATACCGTTTGGACATCTCATGGTGAGAGAAGAGATGGATGTAGCTCAAGCAACCTAGGAACTGACTTTAGATTTGAAGATACAGTGGATGTAGTTTCGGAGATGTACCGAGTGTTGATACATCGAGTGGTGATGACGATGATCTGCGAGATTACCCTTATATGTCAGAGAAGTTAAGGGATTCTGCTGGATTACCCCTTTGGCCCGGGTGTAAGAAGGCAACAAAACTGTCAGCTGTGTTGATATTGTTCAACCTAAAAGCAGCTCACCAGTTGTCTGATGCGTGCTTCACAAGTATGCTGGAAGCAGTTAGTGGTCTATTGCCTGATGAAAATGTACTGTTTACAAGAGCATATGATGTTAAACAAATGCTCAAGTCCATCGGGTTAACACATCAGAAAATTCATGCTTGTCCGGGTGATTGTATCTTATTTCGAAGGAGTATGCAGACCTCGACGAATGTCCCAAGTGTGGGGAGAAATGATATAAGAAAAATAAATCTCCCGCGAAGGTGATGTGGATACTTTCCAATAATACCAAGATTCGGGAGAATGTATAGTAGCGTTGTGGATGCTAAAAATTTAACTTGGCATCATGATGATAGGATCAAAGATGAAATGCTAAGACACCCTACTGATTCACCCCAGTGGAAGACATTCGATGTCAGACATCCAGAATTTGGCAACGAGCCACGACACTTGCGTCTTGCACTCTCAACTGATGGAATGAATCCATTCGGTATCCAAAGTACCAACCACAGTTCATGACCAGTGATTCTATTAATTTATAACCTTTCACCCGAGTTGTGCATGAAGCGCACTTGCATGATGTTGTCTCTGTTGATATCAGAACCCAAACAACCTGGTAACGACATAGATGTATATTTGGCTCATTTGATATAGGACTTGAAGCTCTTGTGGGATGAGGGTGTCGATGTGTATGATGCTTGTAGAAAGGAGAATTTCAAGTTGAAGGCCATGTTGTTTGGAACTATCAATGACTTTCCCGCTTACAGGAATCTATCTAGATATAGTGTGAAGGGGGCCGATGCATGTCCTTGTTGTACCAAGAAGACACATCACATTCGCTTGAGTCATTGTAGGAAGACCGTTTATATGGGACATAGGAGGTGGTTGGACCCAACGCATAAGTACATAACAATGGCCGATGCATTCGATGGAACAATCGAGACAGTTGAAGCACCACATTTATTATCAGGTTCGGATGTATTGAATGAGATGAAGAATACCAACACACAGTACGAAAAGAGCTTCGTAAAGAGTGTCCCCACTAGCGGTTGGAAGAAGGAATCAATTTTCTTTCAATTGTCCTATTGGAAAGAGCTATATGTTAGACACTTCATTGATCTAATGCACGTTGAGAAGAACGTTTGTGCCAGCTTGCTCAATACTCTGCTAGTTGATAAGAAGTCCAAAGATGGTTACAATGCAAGAATGGATATGATTGATATGGGAATAAGAGCAGAACTAAAACCTGTGCCTAGAGAAAGACGAGCACCGTTCTTACCTCCTGCTGCACACACCTTGCCCAACAATGAGAGAAAAGAGTTACTTCAGACACTAAAGGATGTGAAAGTACCAGAGGGTTATTCGTCCAACATACAGAGACTTGTATCAGGTGATGGCGTGAGACTGGTGAATCTGAAATCGCATGGCTATCATGTTATCATGGAGACTTGCTTGTCCATTGCAATACGTTCTATCTTGCCTGAAAATGTGCGCATAACCATAACAAAGTTATGTTGGTTCTTCAAGGCAATGCGTAGCAAGGTCATAGATCCTAGAAA
This sequence comes from Stenogyne calaminthoides, assembly GCA_037126765.1. Lineage (NCBI taxonomy): Eukaryota > Viridiplantae > Streptophyta > Magnoliopsida > Lamiales > Lamiaceae > Stenogyne > Stenogyne calaminthoides. The sequence continues at coordinate 37,293,688 of JBBCBC010000006.1, read as the reverse complement.
ATTGTTTGGTTTTCAGAGACAGATTGTGGGGACGCTCTGTGAGCTTGAGATGTATTTCCCTCCATCATTTTTTGATATAATGGTTCACCTAACCGTTCATTTGGTACATGAGACAAGGATGTATGGTCCTGCTCGTATGTGATGGATGTATGGTGTAGAGAGATATATGAAAGTGCTCAAAGGATATATGATGAATATGTCCAGGCCGGAGGGATGCATTGCAGAACGCTATTTAGTAGAAGAAGCAGTCGAGTACTGGTCTAAATTTATTCCGAATGTCGATGCAATTGGACTTCCAATTACCCGGTATACCAATAGGATGGATGGTGAAGGCATTACCGGTGGTCAACCTGTAAGTGTTAGTATGGAGGAACTAACACGGATGCACTTGTACGTACTTCACAACACGGTCGACGTGCTTCCTTTTATTGACCTGCACATGTAAGCACTTGATGAGACATTTCCCACCAGAGATATATCATGGATTGAAGTTGAGCACAATCGCACTTTTGTTGACTGGTTCAATGGTTATGTAGCAAATATGTTGTCACAGGATAAAGAATCAGTGAAAGAAAGAGTTAAGTGGTTATCCAGAATGCCTGATAGACATGTGTATTCATACAAGTGTTATCTTATTAACGGATACACATTTTATACTAGAGATCATGATGCCACAAGTACAATGCAGAATAATGGGGTGTCCATTACTGCAACTGTAGGGGATCAATCGATTATTACTTACTTTGGACAGATTGTCAACATTTGGAAACTTGACTATGTTGTTCACTGCCAACCAATCTTCGAGTGTAGTTGGCTGAGGAACCCTAACGTGGTCCAAGTTGAAAGTTCTGGGTTCGTACTAGTTGATTTGAAGAATGTGGGATACAAAGATGACCCTTACATAATGGCCAGTCAAGGTCAACAAATTTTCTATGTCCCCGACCCAGTTAATAAGAAATGGTCCATTGTGGTTCTGTCAAACAAATTTAACAATAGTTACCAGATTAGCGACAACGTCGATGAAGATGTTAACACAATCGATGATCCTTTTCAGAACTTCACTCATTTTGTACCCTCTTTCGATGATCCTGCAAATCCACGCTCGTACCAGAGAATAATTAGAGATGAGGATGAATATGGCAATCCAGATCTTGTTAACATTTATGGTCATGAACAAGAAAAGTCAACCAAAAAATGAAAAAGAAAAACAAGTGCTAAAAAGAAATGTACACTTTATTTAATGTTGTTTCTTCTTGTTTATTAAATGTTGTTTATTAAATGTTGTTTATTCTGCTTTATTAAATGTTGTTTCTTTTTATTTATTAAATATTGTTTCTTCTAGTTTACAGGATCATGTCTTATTTGCCCTATCCCGGAGATGATGGAGATGATAGAGATGATGGAGATTATCATATATGGAGATGATGGCGCATATGATCGACATCATACATATGACTTGGGACAGGGTGACATTGATGCTCCCACCACTAGCAGCTCTGGGGAGAAGCGCACGAGGGGTATAGTCACGATGGCTTCTTTGAAGAGAGCTCGTAGCAAGGGGAAAATAGTTCAGGTAATTTTATTACAATTGAACAACTGAAATTGTAATTATATTGATTGATCATTGAACCTAATTAAATACTATGTTATTGCAGTTATCATTCAATGAATATGGGCAGCCGATAGGAAAAAAGAGTGAGAAGTTGTCCTTCTACCTTGGGGCTGCAGTCAGGAGAGTTATCCCTATTGTGCTGTCATCCAAGGACTGGCGTAGCGACAAACTGGTTCATTTGAAGGAAGTGTTATGGGACGAACTTTCGGTATGTTAATTATATGCTTATGAAAGTTGTTGTATGATTACTAAATTTACTCACTTGTTATGTTATATACGTATAGACTACATTCCTCGGCCTTGACCCTTCAAATAAGAAGCAAATACTTCAAGCTGGGGTAATGGCCAAGAATTTTCGGTCTTGGCTGAGAAAAAACACACGAGACCCTATTACTGGTCATTACTCGCCTAGGCCGCCTTCGCTCTATGAGGATAGCCCTATGGTGGCCCCGTACTGGGAGAAGTTTGTGCGTAAAGCTATGGATGATGATTTTCAGGTAAAATTCATCAATGTCATTTCCTCTATTCCTAATGCACGATGTTTTTTTCAGTGTTTATCGTATTTCTATTACACTGTAGGATCAAAGTAAGAAAAATCGCGAACAAGCTAAGGCGATGGAGGCGCGATATCGTGGATCTTCCAAAGGTTATGCACGCATAAGGGAAGATTTGGTGAGATCAAAATCCTAACTTTTAATTTTTTTATATATTCACTTTTAATATATCTAATAAAGGGACACGTTCATCACTATCGTAGAAAGAAGAAAAAAAGAAAGCTGGAGAATGTGCCCCTGTTGTTACACGTTTCGAGTTATTTCAGGCTACCAGAAAGACTCAAAACGGGAATATTCCCGATACCAATACACATCATATCATTGAGGAAACGGTAATCTATCCATTAATTTATCTTTGAATTACAAACTATTATTTCTAAACAAATAATTAAATAATATTTTTTTGTGATTCAGGAGCGCATATCTCAGACCATAATGCCCTACAACCTCCGCATTATCGGTACTGATGATCTGCTTGGACGGGTTATAGGTCTACAGGAGCATCCCGGCCGCTTACGAAGTACTGGATATGGCATGATGAAGACATCATTGACGATGGCACCTAGTCTTGCAGCCATGAATATGGTGGGTAGACATTCGGAACAGGTTGCCATGTTGGCGAAACAGGTGGAACTTTTGAGGTCCGAGAGAAGATCGAGTCACGGGGTGTCGTCGACTTGAGCAAGCTGTGAAAATAGTGTCGCTAATGCTATGTTTTCCGTTGATGCTAGGGATGACATCATTGATGCACTTCAAAACGTCTCTCAGGTATCAGATGTGTCTCGCATTTGTTTTAATTAAAGACTAGTATATTAAAATTTTCTAACTAAATATCTTATTCGAATAGCCACCGACCTTTTGCTACCTTTATTTGTAGGATCCTACTCGGTTGATGACCACAGGAATGTTACACAATAACTCCTGTGGAATGATTCATGGTTGTCCCCTCACTACTGGTTTCGTGAGGGTCACGCTCGATGTACCCGTAGTCGGACAAGAGGATTCACCGGTGCCAAAACCAATAGATGATGCCGTCACAATTGGAACAGCGGTCGGGCACTTCATCGAATGGCCGAGCAACTTGGTCTCTCTCACCATGAAGGTAAAATATATGTTATTAAAGTTCATTATCTTATTTGTCGTTCTAATAATGTTGCAAATTGATTGTAGCCACAAAAGGCTAAACAGAAATCAAGGGGTGTCGTAGACAGTCAGAGGGAGAGAACGATGGACTCCACTATTGGTGCGCACAGACGTGGTTATCCCTTGCATGGAGACTTAGATCACGATGTCATTGTACAGACTACGGTGAACATGATGGTATCATCCAATGCTTTCAATACCGTCATAGTTCCCATGCTTGCTTACTTTCATCGGAGTGCTTTTGATGAATACATCGTTTCGGAGCATGTGCTTGAAGTCTTGAACGATGAGTGGTTGAGTGCAACCACCATAACCTTTTACCTCAGGTATGTGTTTACTAATTCTCAATATTTACTTTCTATATAGTTTAATTTTCTTTTTAAATATTAAATTAGTGTATGTTGGTTAAAGATATTTGGGTGAGATATATCTCTCCAGAGATGCCCGAGCAGGTGGAATGTATTCCTTCGTCTCCCCCCAAGTGTCTTGCTTATTGGGTGATAGGGCACAATCCATGGAGGGGATAGTTGCACATATGCTGAATCATACTGGGAGAGACCATCTCGTTTTTTGGCCAACAAATGTGGGGTAAGTATAATAAACATTTCGTTAAAATTTGTATTCATAATAATATTTGCACATATGCTAAATTAAAACGTTAATTTTAATATTCTTAATATAATATAGGGAACATTGGGTGCTAGTCGCCATAAACATGAATACATTAATTATGTATTTTATGGACCCAACTGTGGATGAGGTGGTTGCAAATTGCCCTGATCTCATGTCATATATGGAAGAGTAAGTTCATTTTTAATATTCTAATATAATAATATGTTTTACTTTTAAAATTATGCATATTTAATCTATTTTTATTTTTTAATTATAATAATAATAGTGTGATTACGATGTATCGGAGTCACCTTCCGAATCAAGGCTCAAGATCTAATTTCAATAAAGTGAGTTGGACAAACATTAAGGTAAATTTAATTTAGTAAATTAACAAATTAATAGAAAGTAATCATAATTATAATACGTGATTATAATTGCTAATCAACAGGTTCCGAGGCAATGAGATGGTGACCATTGTGGGCATTTTGTGTGTTGCTACATTGAAGATATAATCCACACTTCTCGAACGACCATTCCTTGCAATGTAAGTCAATTTATCGATTTATTTAAATTATTATTGATTGAATAAAAATTCATACTATATATCTAACTATATTGATTGATCGTTGTTTGCAGTTTGTTTATTTAAGTTCCCATCCATTCTTACTCCAACAAAAGAATGGAGAAATGAAAAAGAGATTGGACGGGGTACCTTTACAATCGATTCTTGTATTTTCTAGTGGTATAACTTTTGGTAGCATCTAATTAACTTATATATTTGTGATGATATTTCATGTTTTTGGAGTATTGGACGTATGTTTATGATGTGTATGTTTATTTATTTTATGATGTGTATGTTTATTTATTTGATGTTTTGATATTGGACGTATATATATTATAGTGGTATAAGTTTTGCTTTTTGGTTTTGGTTTTGTATAAACAGGATTTTTAAAATATAAAATAATTATATAAAAACAAAGTTATTGGACAGCTGTTATAAACCGTTGTCTATCCAATATAATAATAAAAAATTATTTAAAAATATATATATTAGACAGCGGTTGAAAACCGCTATCCAAGGCAGGAATTTGGACAACGGTTGAAAATCGCTGTTTAAGCCGCAATCTTGCACAGCGGTTCGAAATCGCTGTCTAAGCCCTTTTTTTAGACAGTGGTTTTTTAACAACTGTCTAAACTTAGACAACTATTACTTGGACAACCCTTATAACCGCTGTCTAAGGTCTTTTTTAACAGCTGTGCAAAGTCAAATCTGTATTAGTGTTAAACTCCGAGCACACAGTAAACATGCGGTTAAGATTGAGACGGAGAAAATATTAAGTATGATATTATTGATTATTTGTTTATGATATTACTTGTGGTATTACTGATAATGCTCGTAGTGTTGCTTATTATAGCTTTTTCGTATTTGCTTATTATTCTTTTGACATTGTTAGTTATTGCTTTTTGGTATTGGACATTATTAATTGTGGTATTATTGATTTTTATTTGTGGTGTGGTTAATTATTATTTATGTTATTTATCAGAGAAAAAAATGTTAAAATAAAATTTATAGAAAATGAAAATTGAGCAATATCTCTAGAATAAGTCATCACGTTTGTCATTGAGCTAAGTATCAACAGTAACACCCTCCCTCATTCATCATTTTCTCAATTTAAATTAATTAAATAAACCCTTGCCATTTAAGTTGAAGGCAAATTCTCCAGTGCATGTGCAATTTAATTTTAAAAGCTCTTTTTTTAATTTTTTTTAATTTTAACTTTTTTTTTTTTTTTTCAAATTTGGGTTTCTTTTAACTTTAATTTCAGTTTTAGAAGTTTTTTTTTCCGACCCGACCCGAAACCCGGTCCGAGTGGTTCATGGTTCACTCGGCCCAAGGTTCATGGTTCACCCGGCCCGAATGGTTCATATATGATTTAGGGTTCTTTGTTAGGGATTAGGGTTTAGAGTGCATCAATTTGAATTGGTGCATGGGGTGCACAGTGGAGTGACACTAAGTTTAAACATGGAAATGGTCCCGTTAGCCACAAACATTTTATTAGTGTCGTTCGCATAGAATCCGTTGTCTACTGGAACAAAAAAAAAATTAAAATTGAGTCAAAATTGCAATAATTGCAGGGTGCAATTTATTTTTTCGAACCCATTGCGTGGTGAAATTAGTGCATATAAATGTGACCCTAAATTTTAAACTTAACAAATAAATATTATAAAAAAAATAATATTTAAAAGATATAAAATTAATACATTAAGGATAATCTTATATATTATAAAATAGTATATATAAGTAGAATGTGTCTTACCAAATGATGACATTTGTCACCCCTAATATGCTGCCACGTGTCACTCCTAATATACCATTAAGTGGCACAATAGATTTCTGCCATGTGTTAAACCCTTTATCTCCCCCAGAAAACTCAAAGGCCGTCGTTTCAAGTGTTTTTTCTTTTCTTACGGCCTCTCCCCAAACGTTTCTTTTCTTCCTCTGCATATTCAACCATCAACATCGCTCAATGTCCACACAAAAAATCTGAATGATGGCCGCTCATCATTTTAAAGGAAAATAGAGATTCGAAAAAAGAACTAAGGAAATCGACGTAAAGATTGTAGAATTGATTCCCATCTCATAAGGCGCAGGCACTCTCGAGCAGGCGGTATCCATGTGAGTTGCACGATTTGCAGGGGATCGGGATTATAAGGATGATATGAAGATTTACAACGGAGGGGAAGTGTGGGGGTGGGCCGATTCGCAAGGCATAGGCGTGGGAGGTGGTGTGCGGCGTACAGGTTGTAAAATGGAGTCCATCACTTATCTTACAGGTCGATCATAGATGATGTCGCGCCGTTGCAATTCTCCACGCCCATGGTCGTGCGCATCGCTGCCCTTATGCCAGAATTTTTAATTTTGTGAGTTGTATTTTGTATCAGCTGAATTTTTTTATTATGGGTTTTGTATCTTCTTAAATTTTTTATTTTTGGGTTTTGTATATTATGTGAATTCAATTCCAAAGCATCCATCTAAAATTTGGGTTAGTTGAAATCAATCATTTGTCAAGATTGTATTTTTATGTTTACCTTATTTGCATGGAAGCTATTTGATAAAATGTTTGTTAGAGGTTTAATTTGTTTCAATTTCTGAAAATTAAGTTCTTAGAAATGTCTCCTTAATTATGCGAAGAGGTTGTTCTCATGGTTAAATTGGAGTATTGGACTGGTTTATTTCAAGTTTGATAAGGGTTGCTGCATTTTGTTTCAAGATGACAAATTTGCTGCAATGAGCAGGATACATGAAATTTGAGGAAATCTAATAGAATGGTAAAAATTTGCTGCAATGAGGAGCGAATTGGGGAAAATTCATGAGAAAAAAATCACTCAAGCACATCCTACTCAAACATTTTATTAGAAAGTGCCCAAAGAGCAAAAATAGTGCTCATGGGCAGCAAAACTGTACAAAAGAATCAGGAATTTTTTATTAGATACAGAGGGTTACTGAGCCAAAGTTCATATGAAGATCAACTTAATTTGTTTCTCTGCTATATGGAATTCCTATGCCGCTCGCTAACTCAAAATTAAAATTTTTGGGTAGTGGGCTTTAGATTCACTTGCTCTTTAATTATATTTTCCAAGACTACAACAAATATAAATCTTGGTGTTGCAATGGTTGACAAAGTGGGCTTGAGTGATTTTCAAGACAGTTGATGATAATGGTGAATGACTTAAATATGGAAGTTAGAGTAGGATGGATCTCTTTCTAGGATGGGAAATCTAAAGTCGAAGCAGAGCATTATATATCTGCAAACTTCCTAAACTTCGCAATTTTGAAAAACAGTATAATTTATGGATCACAAACTGTCTCACCTGTTTTAAAATCACTTCCAATCCAGGTATATACACATCTGCAGTACAGTCTTATATAAAACTTCATTGGTGATTTAAAATTTGTTGTGGGTCTCATGGGCATTTCTGATACTATTGTCTACAATGATATTCCTCCTAAATGCTGATTTGCCTTTAATTGCTTATGAGACCCTCATTTAAATCTTCTGCCTCTAATCTCATTTGGAATTTCAATTTTGTGAAAGGAAAGTAGCTACTTATAGTATAATTATAGTTCAAAGTTTTCATGTATGTGGTGCAGTGGATGGATATCTTTGTGCAATTGTATATTTACTTATTCTAATTTGTCTTGCTAATGTTGGTTGGAGTGGCAGGAGTTCAGGTTTAGCTTAATTGCATAAAGGAATGTTCCCCTCGCTATCCTATGCTACTCTTATATAGAACATATGGACGTAGCCATGACCATGACCGACGTTGTCGTTTCTGATGCCGATGTCCCGCTTCTAAACGACACTGTTGAAGGAGCCATAGACTTCAAAGGCCGCCCCATTATGCTATCCAAATCCAGCCGGTAGAGATCTGATTCTTTCATCATACGTATTTTTGCTAATTGCTCAATATGATTTTAAATTTTCAATTCTTTACTTCGTTTTTCATGTTTTGTGCTTGATTAGGAGTTGTAGTGACCGAGACTTTTGTTTATTATGGAATACGTTCGAATTTGATAAGCTATTTGACTGGGCCATTGGGGTAATCCACCGCCACGACGGCGGAGAATGTGAACTTCCAGTCTGGAACGACGTCTCTTTTACCGATTTTGGGCTCATTTTTGATCGATGTGAGATAATCATTATTGCTACATTACTATATATTTTGTAAGTCGATTATTCTCTTCAGAAATAGAATTTATGTTTTAATTTACTCATTATAATGAAATTTCAGTTCATTTTGTTTGCTTCAGTTAAATACTTAGTTTTTCAACTTCATTTCTATAATGACTAATTTGATTTGTGCAAGACAAGAGGAGATATAATTGAACAGTGAATTTGATTTTAAGCGAATGGGAGTCCAGTCGGATATTAGAAGGGGGAGGTCTGGAGCCGACAACGACGAAAAGGGGGATTCTGGCAACGAGACAAAATCTCAGACGTTGAGTAGAATGTCCATTAGAGAGGTCACTGTATCGACTATGAAATCTACAGCTGATGAAGATGAGAATGAAGAGGATCATGGTGGTAATCTCAGGTATAAAATCTGATATACTTCAAGAGCCCACTGTTCTTAATTTTGCCAACGAATTAGAGAAATAGTGTTGTATTCTTGCTTTCTTGAGTTAGGTGATTTTGACATTGTTATCTTATGTGCTTTACTGCATGCCTTAATAATGCTGGAGTTTTCTGCCATACTGGAAAATTATTTTGAGCTAACAATTTTTTTTTTTCTCGGGTGGGATGAGATTATGGTTGAGAGAAGGGTTGTCTAGATGATCTCCTAGAAAAAGTAAGAGTGGCTAGCTAATTCACTTAAATTGCCTATGTGATGTATGTAAATTCCTACACGGGAGCTTTATTTCATAGTAATTATTTTTGTAAAGAAGTGAGTCTGGAATCAACGAAACTGAAGCTAGATGAGATACCTTGCTATATATACTGTTCCTTTTTTCAGGTTCTTAAACTCTCTTGCCATTTGTTATTTTCTTCAAACCTTTCTCTTGATCTTCTGATAGTTTGTGGGGATATCATTATTTGGATAATCAGCTCAAGCTATCTGCCACATGTCTAAACCTTTCGTGAATATCAAGTACAAATTATGTACTATGCTACAAATTGAGGGACTTAACCTTAATAAACTATTTTATCATGTGCTACATTTGGTTTGCACTAACTAAGACCACTTTTATGTAATTCAATTGTGATACTAATTGCTGGAAAATGGAGAGCATGTATTGCAGGAACTACCTGTAACCTGTTCATTTGATAGGTTTTCTAATTGTTATTTGTATCATGTTATGCAGGTTCTTGAATTTAAGTGTTTATTTTCAATGACTCTGGTATTATCTTTGATTTAAGATTTTTTTGTGGTTTTTGTTGCAGTATCTGTAACAATATACCGAAATCACAATTGTATAAAATGTATAATTATCTTCATATACCGACACTCACAAACATATTGTTATAACTCAGCATCTCTAATTTCACAGATGTTCTATATTTTCCTTCTATTGCTTACTTTTTTCTATTTTGTGTTCCTATACAAAAATACTTCACTCAAATCTCAGTATTTATGTAATTGTGAGTTAAACTATTTATCAATATACATGTCTATTTTGTCACGGAGCAGAGGCAACATGGTTGGCTATAAATTGCTTACTAATCTCTATGGTCTTATTTCAGATTTTCTTTTTTATTGTTAGACGCAACTTTATAAGTACGTCATGTTCTTCCTCCCTTCTGTCTGTTGATTTGTACAATTTTATCTGTTTCTTAGTTATGAATTATGATTCTTCTTCTCTTCCCTTTTCCACAGTCGAATGTAAAATTTTCTGACGTCCTTAGTTTTTTTTTTTTGGTCGCAGGCTATTCTTCTTTTTCAATTTGCAAATTTGGAATCATCTTTATCAGTTTATTCTATATTCTCTATTGTAGATAATCAATTCTTCCTTGGCAAACAATTCATATTTTGAAAATGGAATTATATCTTTTATTCCATTGAATTTGTCATATTTAATATCTGCTAAACTTATATTTATTTTGATCCTATGTTAATGTTGTAGGTAATTACCTGAGTGTGGTTAAAGTTTTCAAAACACTGGCAATTGGGAGCTCTACTTTCCAATCAAGTTTATAAATTTTTTTGAATCTGAAGCTCTACCTTTTTGTTAACTGGATAAGGTAAAAAGATCGTTCTTTCGTAAGATTCATTTTTTAAACTTTTCAACAGGGGTTTTTATTCATGACCACTTTTGAAACCTGGAATTAGAATAATATTTGATGGCTGTCATATGTGGCAAGCTACCTATATGTAGATTTTTGGGATGCAAAACATATTTAAACTAATAAGAAGATAAGTGTAGATGTATCAGCTTTGTCCTATTTATGATATGAGGTTCGATTGACAGAGTTGTTTAACTCCAAATTGGCCTTAAATTGTGTGTGGTTTCCTTTCTTATTAAATTCCACTGTAATTTCCAATATCATTGTTTAAAAAGAAAAATCTACATGTGCTCTCGAATTATTGGGATATTTCCATGTTACTTTGTGTAAGATGGGGTGTTTGATTTGATTATAGAGGTTTTTGTTCGATGATTTAAGGTTCTTAATTATGGTTGCTGTTTCTGTCGTTTCTGAATTACATATTGTTTTCATATTTGATTATATTTGTATCCTTTACCAGACACTAAAATTATAGTTAGATATGTTCTCTTTCATATGTTGTAGTTGAATATTAAGTGTGTTTGAGGATTAATTATGAATAGAGTAGAAGATGTAGTTATAATGATGATCAACATAATTTTTTACGTTGAGAAAACACAGATAAAACTTTTTAAATTATCTCTACAAGATGAAACTGCAGAAGTCTTTACTTGAGATATTTTTTGATGTTTCATTTACACAACTTTTTAACAATTCTTGCAATATAGATGTTAAGTTGATGTTTTTCTCGTGGGTGGTTAATATCGATAAACAGATGTTGGCATTGATCCATTCAAAGGGTAGTTTACTAGACGATGTTCTAGAATTGTACCGCTAAAATTTGTGCTGGATATGAGAAAATCATGTTGAGCAGCAATCAGATTGTTGAGCTTCAAGAAGTCGAGCATCATATGTGGAAGCTACACTATGAACTAATCGACGAATTTCGTAAAAGAATTTGTCAACGATCTCACAATGCAAATGATGTGAAGAAAAATAGTCTATCTGACAGTGTATTTGAAGGATTCAAATATTTATTTGAATCAACTGAATTTCATAAGAAACCTCAAATACTTCTCTCTCCAAAATTAAATTTTCTGGTTGCTTATATTCTATCGGGCTGATGCTTTGCAGGCTTTACAAAGGAATAACTGCTCAAAGTCCACTTTGAGGTACCCCTATAACTTTTAAAGTGATTAATGGTATCGACTCAATGTTGTGTTTAAATTAACGTTTAGAAGTTTTATTTTATGTTTTTTGTATGCATGTAGGATCTTATATATCTCTCATATATAATCACATATTTTTTGTGGATTTTAGCAGGATTTTAAATTCATGAACTATTATTGTTTAGTTCCAATTGGGGTTAGTAACACTATCTTGCACCCTGAAATTGTACTTAAGTTCTGAGATGCGCCTAGGGGTGGACTGTACGGCATACCGAAAATTTTCTTGTCATACCGTTACCGTACCGAAATTTTCGGTATACCAAAAATTCATACCGTTATACCGAAAATTTCGAAATTTCGATACCGAAAAAAGTCATACCGTTGTTGTATCGAAATTTTTGGTATGATAACGGTATACCGAAAATTTCGGTATTTTTGGTATAACACAAAAAATAATGAATTAACATATTAGAATCCATTAATCAAGTCAAACAACAGTAAGTTCAAGTATAACAAACTCAAGTTTTACATGTATGACTCTAAGCTCTAACTTTGCTTGAGGTTGACTAGAACTTCTTTAATATACCATATTCACAAATTATTAATTATGCTTAGGATTAATTAGGAGAATACCTTGCCAATTTCTTCAATTTCCTTGTACAAATCAAATTCCTTGCACCGTTTCTCTAAGTGGTTTTTTAACCCACTAGTACTTCCACCCGTCATTAGGATTTCTGTGCCACAATATTTGCATGTCCCGATTGGTTGTTGGCTCCCATCACCCAATGTTCGAGTCCCCTCTATACAATGCTACCAATATATGCTCCTCTTTTTGGGATATGTGGGAGGCTTTGTCGAATCTATTGTGTTTGGTGTGTCGGATGGATTCGACATTGAATGAGAAGATTCGAATTCCATTCTATAAAAAAAAATAAAGAGTATAATAATAAAGTTACCAAACAGAAATGTTCATTGGATAAACCTCAAAATACAAACAGAAGTGCAAGTAATTAAAACTCTTAACCTAACAACAATATGCATTCATATATTTTAAAAGCAAAGCAAAGCAATAGGCATTCATACAACAATAGGCATTCATATATTTAGTGACAAATTCTGACCATGATAACAAGCAAAGCAATAGGCATTCATACATAAAAAGTTAACTTATTACAAACATAAGTGATCTGAGAGACATTACAAAGACATAAACTACTAAACTTTGACAAATACTTTAAAACGAATCAACAGAAAATCAGAAAAATGAACCTTACAACACCAAATTTTAGTCAAGGAAATAGGCATTCATATATGCTTTCATACATGCTTTACAACACCAAATTTACAGTAATAGGCATTCATATATGCTTTACAACACCAAATTTACAGCAATAGACATTCATATATGCTTTCTTGGAATGCAACACAAAAAAAATTTTAATCAGTAACAAATAATTGAAAAACAGAAAGGCATGAAACCTAAACAATATTTTAAACAAAAATATTTAATTGAAGCAAAGCTACACTACAAGAAAAACGCTGAACAACAACAGTGGAACACCGTTATCTTTTCAACAAAAAACACGTTGTTGTATCCATCGTTGTTAAAAAAGGGCGCCGATAGACAATGTTTAGGAACCCGTTGTCTTTTCAACTTTCTACAACGTTTTACACTGTTATCTTTACATACAAAATCGTTGTTGTATGGTTTATTTTTTGTCATATTGCGCGGATAGACAACATTTTTGCCCATTGTCTATCTATGTTTCCACAACAATTGAAAACCGTTGTCTATCAACTGAAAATTGTTGTTATATGGCCCATTTTTCGTCACATTGAACGGATAGACAACGATTTATAACCGTTGTCTATTTATGTTTCCACAACAATTTAAAACCGTTGTCTATCCATTTAAAATCATTGTTCTATGTGGTAACTTACACATATAGACAACGGTTGAAAAACATTGTTATATAATTAGAGTTTCTACAACGGTTTGTTGGCATTGTCTTTATATAAAATACAACTTCTAAAAATTGTCTTTATATAAAATACAACTTCTAAAAACATTGTCTTTTTTAATATTAAATTATTTCTTTTTAATATAAAATCGTCGTCTTTTCGTTATTTCATATATATATCTATTCCATTTATATAATATCAACCAAACCTCAATCAAATAACATACAAAATAATTCATACAATCTCAACATTCATTCATAATTCGATAATCAAGGTCAAATAAAAGCATACACAATCATACGAATAAAAGTTTACAAAATAATTTAAGTATCACGAACAAGTTTCTTTGCACCAACTGATCATTGCACCACCAAAATACGCATGCAATAAACCTCATCTTGATGCAACTACTGCTACCGAACTCCATCTTGCTTCCCTAATTTTAATGGTCACCATAATCAATGTAAGAGACACAAACCCTGAATCATCAAATAAATTAACAATTAATAAGTAAAATAAAATACAATATCATAAATAGAATATAAACACAAAAAAACTGAGCTTATAAGAAACTACGAAGATTAATTAAAAAAATGAAATCCATCAATTATAGATTGAAAAAGAGATGAGTACAACATACAAGCCTACAAATGAATATATTAATCTAAAAACTCCACAATAAATGCATGAAGGAGATGAGTACACCATACAAGCCTATAAATGATGAGATTAACCTAGCAACCAACCAAGTTTCACAACTTAAACATATATGAATAGGATATATGAATCTCAATGCAATTATGGACTTCCCAACAATATAAAAAGCATGTGTAAACAATACAGAACATAAACAAACCTCGATCTATTCAAACATATGTTCTTGGATGCATTCAGCCCATTCAGTCCGCATTTGATTGATTTCTTCTACGGAGTAAAACTTTTTTGAAAACTACGAAACAAGAAAGAATTATGCATCATTATAAACATGTATAAGAAACAATTATAAAACATATATGCAATATAAAAATAGAAAAAGAATAAGAGCATACCAAAGACTGCAATGAACGCATGTTCACTTGTCCATTAAATTCCATAATTTGTTTCATATAGCAAAGAACAAAGAAACCACATTGGAAACCATCAGGTTGCTTAGGGGCTTGGATTACTTTCCAATTCATGTTTTTCCTACTGTTCTTATTCATACCCACATCATATAGTCTTAAAGCCCTTCACATATTAAAAATATACAGTCAACAAATGAACTAGTTTTAATTATAAAAACAAAAAGGAAAAAAAAAAGAACTTACATATCAACTACACTCTTCCACACTTCATCATTGATTCCACCATAAAAAGGATCTAGTAAACAAACCTCCAACTTGTGTGGGTCAATCACAGTCAAAATTCAATGATCTCTAGTAAACACAAGTCAATATAGAACATTTAGCATAACAAGTAAGCAAACACAGAAAATACATGTTCTTTTAACTAACAAGAAATTGAATATTTAATTTTTACTTACTCTACATTACACGGTACCAAAAGTAGTTGATCAGGAGGCATATCAAGCAATCTAGATGAAAGATTGCGTGCCCTTCGACTAATATCGTCACTTTGAAATTTATGTCCAGGGTAAGGTCCTAAACCATTTGGATCCACAAATTTGAACCTATCAACTTTGTTCTCGCTAGTTGACCACTTAAATAGGTACCTACCATTAAGAATTGAATTATAAAATAAATCAATAAGTATGCAGTACACAATTGACTTAGACATGGTGAATTATAAATAAATCACTAATTCTTACCATATGTAAACAACAATACATGAGCATGATATTGGTTTTAATCGACAAAATGTGTCGATGTCTTCAAAGTCAATAGGAACAACCAACTCATGGCCAAACACATCCTTGTCTAAGAGAATGCTTATGCTACTTGCAAGCTTCGCATAACAATAAACGGTGTTGAGTTGTTCAGGGACGATGAGACGAATAATGTTGGCTTCTTAACTTCCTCGTCCTTATCTTTTTCTCAATTGTCTAAAATTTGCGGTTGGTAGCATGTAACATATTCCAATCATATTAAATTTATGTTATAAATTGAATAATATTAAAAAGTCTAACCTTAGTTCGTGGAGCTATTAAGTGCTTGGGCCAAGCCACGTGTAAGCCACATAGTTATTAATGGCGCAAAGCAAATATGGCGCCTTAGCGCCGCAAGGCCAGATCCCCGAAAAAAAACAACATAAGACCTTGAAAATTTCTTAGTAAACCTAACCATGGAAGTAAACCTAAGTTAATCATACTAACATATAATTAACTAACAAGTTGAAGGTTAAAAACATATAAATCACACAAAATAAAGAGTAAAGACATAAACTTCAAACCATAGAAATGCGATAATAACAAACAAAGAAATATCCAAAATAATCACGAAATTAAAGACATAAATAGCAAACTAATCATCTCCATCAACGAATTCATCAAAAGCAAACTCCTCCTTCTCCTCATCATCATAACGTGGATCGTCCTCACGAAATTCTTCTTCCTCCACATCTTTAACTTCTAAGTTAAATTCAATTTCATCTTCATCTCTAAGGCCGCTAAAAGATGATCCTCTCACACTCACACCCACACCCTTGCCCTTGCCCTTGTTCTTGCCCTTCCCCTTGCCCTTCGGCTCTTTTCTCTTCTCAACTTGGTTAGGACCTTTAGGTGCGACCTTTTTCCCCTTTGATCTAGTATCACTTAAATATTAAGACTTAAGAGATAGTATTTTTTATAATTCTGATGTTATTTGACAAATAAAAAAATGTTTTTTTTTATTTCAAACCCTAGATGTACGCAAGGCACGCCTTTTATCCCAAGTCGAAAAGCGCTCGAGGCCCCCCAATCCCAACACTTTGGTCCCAACCGGCGGTGAGATGGTGGCGCCGAGTGGTCATGGCGCGCCTTAAAGCGCCTCGGGCTCGCCTTTAATAACTATGGTAAGCCAACAACATCACCAATAATTTTATGTTCATCAGTCTGAATTGGTAGAAGGGCATCCTCAACCACTGCTTCATTTGTAAAACTATACAAGATAAAGGATCCAAGGTAGTTGGAGAGCAGAGTGGTGGCAGAGAGATTGGCGGAGACGGTGGCGGTGGAGAGCTCCTGGAAGCCGAGAGTGGAGATGAGTAGGCGCCTGAAAAATAGAGGAGGAAGGGGAGATGGATGGTGCAGAGCCGCCGTTAGTGGCGATTGCGGCGTTCGCGGCACAATGAAAGAGTTATGGGGCTGGTGTGCGGCTTTGGAGAAGAGAGGAAAAAAATTGTAAGTGTTAGCTAGTAAGCAAGACATCTGGTAGGGCGCGGAAGTAAAGGAATTAATTAATTGGAGGAATTAATTTAGTAGTAAATAATTTTAAATAATAAAAGTGTCGAAAGTATTAAAAGTGTTGATTTAAATATTTATTAATGAACTAAAAATGTTAATTTAAAAGTGTTCATTCAAATAGTCAAAAGTGCTACTTTAATATGTTAAAAGTGTTATTTCAAATAATAAAAGTGATTTTATTAAAAAAAATTAAAAAAATTGTTGATTTTAAAACAACATGGAATAACAACGTTTTTAAAACGTTGTCTTTCGGCGCATATCACCTATTTACAACATGGAAAGACAACAGTGTAAAAATGTTGTCTTTCGGCGAATTTTTGAAAAAACACGGAATAACAACGTTTTTAAAACGTTGTCTTTCGGCGCATATCATCTATTTACAATATGAAAAGACAATGGTGTAAAAACGTTGTCTATCAGCGATTTTTTAAGCAACAACGATGTACAACAACGGTTATAAAATCGTTGTATATCAACATATTTTTCTTATTTTTACAACGTGGAACGACAGCGAAGCTCCAAAACCGTTGTATATCAGCACAAACATGCGCTGAAAGACAACAGTTGTTCTTTAAACAACATATTTTCATCTTTTCACAACGATTTCAAGAAAAAACATTGTATATCCAACGTTGTAAGTCAACAACTTTCTTGTAGTGCTACTAACCCCCAAACTCCAAACCACTACAGAGATGATTCATCTGGGCCCGAAACCTAAACAATGTTTGAAAGAAATTAACACATTACCAGACAGAGTGGTGGGCGGCAATGAGGGAGGCAAGGCGACAGCGGTGAGCACGAGTCAGGTTGACGTATGGCGGAGTAGGGAGGGGGCCGATTGAAGAAACTGGAAAATGGAGGAAGAGAACGGGTGGCGTGACATCGGAGAGTGAGAGAAGGCAGGGAGACGAACCGAGAGGAGGCAGCAGCGGCGACGGACGGTGCGTGAGTCAGGGCGACATCGGCGCAGAGGAGGTGGGGGCGATTGAAGAAATTGGAAAATGGAGGAAGAGAGGGGCGATGGCGGGGGCGGGGGCGATTGAAGAAAAATGAAAATGGAAGAAGAGAGGGGCTACGGCAAATAGGAGAAGGGGGAGAAAAGAGAAAGCGGCGCTTGTAAAAATGAAATGAGTAGGGTTTGTGAGTTGTGTGTGACTTGTGAGTATATATATAATATAATTATTTATTAAAAAATATATATGAATTTAATACAGAATTTTTGGTATATCGAAAATACTTCGGTATATCGCGGTATACCGAAATTTCTATATTCATATACCATTACCGTACAGAAATTTTCGATACGGTACCATACCGTTGTTAGTGTTAGTGTCCTAGAGACAATCCATTGTAAGGACATAATACTCAGATAATATTCAGTATTAGTTTAATATTATTGTTTGTTTAATATTAAATGTATGGCATTACACTCATTAGAATATTATGTTTGATTGTTTGCATTTATTCTTATATGTGTTCCCTTGAGTCATTGCTGTCATTGAGTGAGTGAGAACTCAGATGACTTAAGCATGATTCTTAAATAGCCCCAATCGAGGATCATCAAGAATGGGATATGGATGATGCAATGGAGATTGGTGTGCGATCTGCATCATACTCTTAGAGAGTGTAGTAAGATCTCACTTACTACGAGATACTAGGTATCTCATGATTGATGCACAAATAACTTAGAGGGTATTGATATACCCATCCGAGAAATAGTTTGATGTAGTTCCACTATATGTGTCTACGAGTGTCTCGGTTAGTGGGAGCGATGCGATACTCCTTTGACTTGAGGTCAATACGCACGACATGTGTGGAGTGATGAACTTTGACCATGACCGACGCTTGCACCCGTCTATGGGTATATATGGTTTGGATTGGGTTCATCACGAAGTGCATGTGCGTGGTAGTTGAGCCAAGAAAATGATTCATTCCTCAAAGTGGATTTAGAGAGAATACTTATCTTCTCATCATAATTGGATCTAAGTCATTGGTCAATGCACGTCAACTTAGACTTTGTGACTAAGTATGACACTAATGATCAATTAGTGATTTGAGATAAATTGATTAAGTTATTTGAATAGACACTTCATCATGTTCAAGACTAATCGAGTATTCGTGAAAGAAAGGAGGAAATCGCAATTTCCCACGTTTCAATTACAGGTAGTTGCATGTTTCTCGCAACGTACCTCGTATATTGAGAATGTCTGATTTATTGACTAGGGTTCAATTAAGACCGTTAGTTTGACTAATCGCTCGGTATATGAGGGCCTATGGGTCACACACCAAGTAGTTCCCTTTTATGGATTATAGTTGGTTGATTAAATATTAAATTGGATTTAATATTTAATTTATGGAGAAGTAATTAATAATAGATTAATTTAGAATTAATTATTATTAATATTTAATATTTAATTAAATTGGATTTAATTAAATAAGAATTTCCAATAATTATATTTGAAATATAATTGTAGGATTTAATGCATATGAAAATAAATCGTAGAGATTTTCATATAAGACATTTAAATCAGTAGAGATTTATATTTAGGGAATTAACTTAAAATGAATTAATTTAATTCAAGATTAGGAATTTTATTTCCCTAATTGGGCTAGCTTAGGGTTTAAGCTGGGTCTCCCTATATATACAATCTCCAGGGAATTCACAAACAACGTTACTTCATATTTTCTCCATAAGATCTAGAGTTTGGATTTTCCTAGCAAGTCTGTCTCGGGATTCAACGCTGGCATATCCGTGCAAGTCTATAATCGGGGATTACGTGGATACCGTAGTAGAGAAATCTGCGCTCAACCTACTGTAAGATTTCTCGTTATGATTATTATAATCTGTATGCAATTAACTGTTCGTTGTTGGTGAACTTAATTTCCGCTGCGCATGTGATTACGTGTTTTACGTGCATCTAAATTCCAACAGTGGTATCAAAGCTCCAGGCTCTTGATTTAATTGCATATTTAATGTTTTATATTAAAAGTTTTTTAATATAATGGTACGGTTGAGTTTGACGTCAACCGCACCAGATTATTGTTTATTTGTTGGGCGTAGGGTTTGCTTTGTTTGACAAAGCAGATGATTTTATTAAAACTGCCCACTTTGTCTTCCTCATCACTCGTCCCCAAATTTAGGGGTTTTCGAAAACCCCAAATTAGCTGATTCAGCGTCGCTTGGTTGGGGGCGGAGACCCGCGGCCTGTCGCTAGGCGATAGCAGCGCGGACTCGCTCGCCCATCGCGACGACGGCGCAACCTCATCCCGTTTCCCCTGTTTGCGACTCGTTGCACCCTCGCTACAAATCTTCAATTGACACGATTCTCAAAGCAAGGGCGGTTCGCCGTCGTCGTCTTCGGCGTGTCGTTTCACTCCCTGATTAAGTCGGCATAGGCGTTTGTTCTTCGATTAAAATCGCTTGGAGGGATTCATCGATTGCGCGAAGCTGAGCGGCGGCGGCGATGCACCTGCGCGCCTAGGGCGGGGCGGTGAGATCTCCGTGCTCAAGGCTCGGCATCGATGGGCCGTTGGTTCTGGTTATTGTGTTCATTGCGAAACTTGGTCGATCTATTGGCGTCGCCTATGGCGGCGTTCACTTTGGTCTTGACTCGTTTCGTTCCGGATGTTTGTTGTTCTTGCTGATTCGATTGATTGTCTATGACCCTATTTGATTGTTTCCTGGTTGATTGCTCTTAAACGATGAATTTGTAAATTTTGTTTTGGGCTATGGAAATTTTGGAACTGCTCGAATTGTTCAGATTGGATCTGTTTTGGAAGGGTGATGATGTGGGAGGGCTGTTTTGCAAATTTTATTTGAGACAGGCCCTCCCGTGCAAATTTAGAAATTGCACCTGAGCCCCTAACAATAAAACAATTAAAATCTGATTTTGTAAATTAATTTGAATTAATTTAAAAATTGGATATTCGTTGGACCAGAATAATTAATTGGATTAATTATTTAAAGTCGAATTAAAATTGGATTTTGAAATTCGGTTTAAAAGAAATTATTAAATCCCACTGTTTAACTAATTTTAATTAATTCGTTAACGCCTTTATAGTCCGCATTATAAAGGTTTGAGTAGGCGGCACTCAATAATTATCGGACCGTATTAATTATTTGGGTAGACGGCGCCCATATAATAGTTAGTTCGTATAAAATCATGTTTGGGTAGGCGGCGCCCAATAATTGTTCAAATGTGATGTAGATTAACATGTTGGATCTCGATTAAGCAATTAATACCCCGCCTTTACAATGTTCCTTACTAAAATATGGTTTTCTCATTGATTTGATAAGATGTCTTCCATCAAAATTAAAAGAAAACCGGAGATTTTGTTCCAATGAGTATTTAAGGCCCTCGTCTTTTGCTCGGATCTACATCTAACAAAACTTTTATAGGGACATGTAATGTCGCCGCTTGATGGTTGTAAACCAACTTAACTTTGTTTAACTCGCCCTCGCGGGGACAAAGGGTAAGGGACATCAGTCGAACTAGGTTCGACAAACTAGGAGTTGCAGTTTGCAATTGGTTTGGAGACCTACCAGTTATGCTATTGTGATATTCAACCCTCGCTGGGATTATGATAGTAGGAATGTGGATCCTAGTCCATTATGATTTATATTAGATATAAATTCGTATTCTTCTGATGAGGTCGTTGAATATGTGAAAATAATGGAGACAAAATAAATTTGAAAGGCCATGCTTATTTTGATTGCTGAGTATTGATCATAAGAATTATGTGTTTTAATTCCCGTCTTATTTTATTTCTCTAGGATTGTTGAAATGAACTTGTCACTGAGAAGCGTTTTGGAAACGAACAAATTGGCTGGGCCAAATTTTCTCGACTGGCACCGAAACGTGCGTTTGGTGCTTAGGCAAGAAAAGATTGAGTACGTGTTGGACACGTCAATCCCTGCTACCCCGGAGGCTGGTACTGAAGAAGCCGAGGCGTTTGACGTCGAGGCTCAGAACAAGCATCAAGTGGATGCTTCCCAGGCTCAGTGTGTTATGCTACTCGGGATGACTCCCGAGTTGCAAAGGAAGCATGAGAAGATGCTCCCCTTCGAGATGATTAAGCATCCAAAGGATCTCTTTGATTCTGAATCTCGTTCCGAGATTTATGAAGTGATGAGAGATCTGTTTAGATGCCGTTGTCTGAGGGAGGGAAGATTTCTCCTCATGTGTTGAAGATGATTGGGCTAATCGAGAAACTTGGTCGTCTGGGCATTGAGCTCAAGACCAATGTTGTTGTTTATGCCATTCTTCAGTCGCTTCCCGATTCATATTCGAGTTTCGTAGTAAACTTTAATATGAATAAGACAGAATCGACTATGCCCGAGCTGCATAACATGCTAAAGACTTTTGAGTCTTCTACTGCTAAGGAAAAACCCGTGCTCATGGTGAGTGCCTCTACTTCTTCTACTCCGAAAGGAAAGAACAAGCGAAGGGGCAAGGCAAAGAAAGGCTCCAAGCCAAGCTTCCTTAAGCCCAAAGGTGGAATTCAAAAGAAGGAGAGGGTGGACAAGGATGTATGCCTCCACTGTAAGCAGAAGGGGCATTGTGTTGTACCCAGTTTGATTACCGACGAACAAACAAGTATTTTGATAAGCTCCGATCAAGGTAATGGCGAAAATGATAAATGACAAACAATTTGATTACCCAGTTCGTCCTTGAAATAGACTACGTCTGGGGGCACCAAGCCAGGATATTTTACTGTATATTTTCTGCTTAGGATACTAGGAGTTCGATCCTTTACAAAGTACATTACAAGTTATATTTATAGACATGGAACTTGGGTTACACTCTTTGTGGGCTTCTTTTCGTGGACCAACCCAGGGCTTCCTTTCTTGTTCCGCAAGTCGCGCACATTCCCCGGTTATATCCCGAGAAATCCGCCTCCTTAACTACCCCAATCTTTTCCATGTTTATCTTCAACTAAGCTTGGGACTCAATCCGTCCCGACTTTCGGGTTCTATCAAGTCTCTTCGCGACCTCCCTGCTGGACCAAGCCGCCTCCGCAACCTGCGTGGCTTCACAAACTTCCAGCGACTTACCGACCTCCCAAAGTCGCTTCAAATCTTGCTCCAGCTGGATAGAGTCGGATAATGTGTTAACCATAAGGCGGTCCAATTTTCGGCTTCCACCAAGTCGGGTTAATTCTCCCTACAACAATTGCCCCTCATGATGAGGTCGCAAGCTTGCTCTGGGATCTTGTCTTGAACCGTTGACGTTTGCCGACCTATGGAAAGTCGATCTCGGGACCTGCACCCGAGTCAAACCCTCTTCCTTGGGGAGTTATACGGTCGCCTCGGTTTCCTGAATCGACGCAACAAGTGATAGGATTGTATTGATGGTATGGCAGGAAGGTGACGTTTCAAGCCGTGAATCCGCCCAACCAGCGATCGCGTGCTTCCTACGCACTACCCACGTAGCCTTAATTTCCACAGGGGACCCCGAAAGTTCAAATTTACACTTTCGTCCCTCATCCCTTCCCTATAAATAGGCCTAGGGTTCCAACCTTTAAGCCCTTCCTCTTTCTTGCTTCTGAAACCTGTAACATCCAAGCCTCTGCGTCCGCCTCTCCGGCTAGATTTCCGAGATCCCGTCGCTTTTCAGGTAATCGTTCTCTCAACTTCGCATCAATGGCATCCGGTTCTAAATCTGCCCCCACGCCCCCTCCGTTCATGGTTTCAACATCATCCGACGATGACAACACGGTGATCGCCGAGTTATACCACCGCGACCAAACAGAGACCGCCGCCCCTAATCCCGCTAGGCCTCCGACCGTCGGTGCTTCCGGTGTCGGTCGAGACGACGATGGGGATGATGACCAATTCTTAATGGAGTTGGATGAAATCACACACATCCCTACCCTGGAGCTGAGTTCTCTTCGTGTGGCCGCGCCGGCGAGGGAGGAGAGGTCCGGGTCTTCTAACCATGCCCGGAAATATGGGGCCTACGAGCGGGCCTTTGACTATCACTCTTATGTGGCCCAGGCCCCATACAAGAGACCGGCCCGCAACTTCCGGAAGTCGGTTAAGTCGAACTTCGTGGCCTCGCAATGACAAGAACAGGTCGGTTCTCACCGACGGCTACGTGCAATCCCTCCGCCGCCTTTACAAGGTCCCCTGGGACGTGCATTTTTATGGGGCGACCTCTGACGAAAGTGCTGACCAACCATCGCTTAGGATGATCGCGGTCAACGAACAGACAATGGAGGCCGGGATCCGGTTCCCGCTTCACCCGGCGATCTCCCACCTACTGGCGGCTTGGAATCAGAGTCCGACCTAGATCACACCTAATGGATGGAGTTACATACTTTCTACAATGACCGTTCTTGGGCAGGACGGATTGCGTCGGCTTCCAACCCCAGGCGAGATGGCATATGTGATGACGCCCATCCATCAGGCTGGAGGCTATAACGCAGTGCGGCTCCGTAGAGGTCGGGAGCTCATGAGTGAAATCCCGAGTAAGATTGAGGGGTGGCATTATAAATGGTGGTTCGTCGGGGGGGCGTGGGAGTCTGTGGACCCCTCGAGCACACTGCCCATCATTATCCCAACCGATTATGCCCATCGGGTCGACCACGGTGAGTTTCGCCTTTTTTAGACTTAGACACTCGTACTGATCTAATTCTCCTCTTCTTTTGCAGTTTTCACACCCACCACTGCCGACCTTTATTGGGACTTTAAAGAGGTGTTTGACATCGTTCGCAACACTCCACCGAGCTGGCGGGACGTGAACGCTTTAAACACCGAGCTTGATCGACTCAACGCTGACCTGTATACTTATCTGCGCCATTTGAACATCCCCTGTAAGTTCCCTTACTCCGTGCTTATTACATTTTTCGATATCGACCTGACTGATTGGCTTTTCTCACATTTCTGCAGTTCCCAACATCCCCATTTACCGCCGTAAGCCTCCTGCGGACGTCATGGGCTCCCACAAGAAGTCTGTTCTGGGAAAAATGAGGCGACTGGTGGCCTCCGAGACCGCCCCTCCGAGGCCGCCTCCTGCCGAGGTCGCCCCTCCAAGCTCGATCCCTACTGGCCCCTCTATTGTCGACAAAGGGAAGAGGAAGGCCACGAGATCGACTCCGCTAACTTCCGGGCATGCTCAGAAGAAAGTGAGGGAGGAGATTTCGACCTACGAGTCTGAAATCAACAGGGGTCTGGGAAAGAAAGATCGAGTCTGCCCCCGATCGCAGTCGGCTACTTCGCTCCCGACCTCGCCGCCCGCCAGTTCGCGGCCTGCCTCGCCAGCCCGGAGGAGAGGTCGACATGACGATGATGACTCCTTCTTAGGCTGGGAGGAGGAGCGGGTGAACGAGTAAGTCCTCACTACGATTTGCATGACCTTTTTCATATTAATTTCATAGCTCTAATGACTCGGCTCTCTTTTACAGTCCTGAACTCGGCCCCGCCGACTTCTGCCCCAAGGTGGTTAGCTTCCTCAGGAGCCCTCCCCTTCATTCGGCCAACCTCCCCAATAAGTGGCCGGGGTACATCTCCCATAATGTGCATAACCTGCCCCAGGCGTGGACGCTTACTGATCACGATAACGTCCGTCGCCAGAAAATGACGGACAACATGTACTCGGCCATGGTCCACACTCTTAAGGCGGCCTTTTATTTGGAGAGGACCAGTGCCCAAGCTGAAACCGGGCTCCGACATCTCCGTGAGTCACAGACTCGTGTATCTGATCAGGCCAGAATGATCTTGGCGGCAGCCGAACCCAGAAGGGGCTGGAGAAAACCAATGCGGAGCACCTTCTGCAGATCTCGACCCTCGAGGGTCGCCTGGCTGAGCTGGAGAGTGGGCTGGCTGAGGAGAGGCTGAAGTCGGACCGGGCGGAGACCGCGCTGGCGGCCGAGAAGCTGAAGACGATTCAGGCGGAAATGAGGGCGGCCGAGGTGGAGGCCGTCCTGAGGGAGGAGCTGGCCGGAGCGAAAGGGGAGCTGGACACCAGGGAGGCCCAGTTCAAGGTCGCCGAAGAGATGAACGCTAATTTTGCGTACGTGATGGCCTTTGTGGATGCCATCCGAATATGTCATCAGGCGAACCCTTCTGGCGACCTTACGACTACGTCCGGGCCAACCCTCTGGCCTCGATGTTTTGCTGGATATCCAAGACTTGGAGGATATGGGCGTTGATCTCTCATTCTCTCCAGACCCACACCAAATCGTGCGCCCTCTCCCCGACTCTCCGATAGGTACACCTTCCGAGCCCTCGGTGGAGGAGTTGGCGACCTCGAGGTCGTTCCTCCCGCTGTCGCCGAGCCCATCGGGGAGGAGATCCCGAGGTCGGAGGTCGTTCCCCCAGCTGTCGACATGATTTCCGAGCCCATTGTGGAGAAAATATCAAGCTTGGAGGTCGATCCGACCGACATTACCAAATAGAGCCTCGCTTTTGGAGACGATCGACTTCCCCCTAAACCACTCCGTGAGAAAGGTTGAAGCTGTAGCCTTACTTTTATTTTTCTTTTTATGATTGTACCGTCCTTCGGGCTTTGATTTGCGATGTACTACCTCCCGACCTTCGGGTCTTTTATCAATGGAAGTCGTCATTTCGTTTTTTATCTCGTCTGGTGTTTATCTTATTGTAAAATAAAACTCCCATATTTCATCCCCCCAAGTCGAGGTCACAAGCTCGTCTTGGGGCCTTGACTTGAACTCGTACAACTTATCAACTTCTGGCAGGTCGAACTAGGGAAGTGTGCCTACGCCGACATCTTCTCCTCGGGGAGGCAAAATCGCTGCCTCGATTCTCCGAATCGGTGTGACGGTTGACAGATCCGCAATGATGGCCTGGGTATTTGGTGGCGGGCGCCAGAATTAAACCAACCAAAGTCGCGTTACCTTCCGCTCATTTGCACGTCGCCGCCAGATTTCTTTTGGGGCCCTCGAGAGTTGGAATTTGCAACTTGACCCCCTCATTTCATCTATAAATAGGGCGGGATATTGAGGTGTAAAACATGAATTATCTCCTCTGACCTCCCCACTTATCACCCCCAGACTTTGGTTATGGGCGACTCTGGCGAACCCCCTATTTTAGAACGTCCTCCTGCGACAAGCTTCTCCTGCTCTACACTAGCGGCTTTTGGCATTCAGTCCATCCCTGAGTTCCCCCCGGTTCTGACTTTGTCCCCAACGAAGGATGACCATACGGCCATTGTCAAGTTTTACTGCCACCTGGGTGGCGGTTCCACAACCGCGATGATGGAGGTGCCCCGGGCCCTCTGTGTTTTGGGCGCCGATCGTGATGACGGGATTAGTGGTGATGGGCACTTTCTGACATGCATGAATTTGGTATTGTATATGCGAATCCGGTCAAGCCAAAATGCCCTTCACAATCCCTTGAATTTTTTGCACCACATGTATGACACTCGTGTTCATTTAACACGGGAAGTCCCATTGCGGCATCTAACACTTCTCGGATGTTAAAACATCATTTTCTGATAGTTTTGCAGCATCTTCCTCAGCGACCTCCGCATCCGAGAGCCGCTACCTAAATAGCAATGTAATATAGACCAAGTCGCTAGCTCGAGTGGCTCCATAGTATAGACCAAGTCGCTAGCTTGAGTAGCTCCGCAGTATAGATCAAGTCGCTAGCTCGATTCCAAAAAATGTATTGTATTAGAATGTTTCTTTTTACCGACCTCCTGGTCTATTGTAATGGGGTTCTCCCCGACCTCCGAGTCTTGATTAATGAAATTCTCCTTTTTAATTCATTTTTGTGTTGACTTGATTTGCTTATGTGACTTTTGCTTAGTCCTTGTCGTCTTATTTTCTATGCGACTTATTTCTTGGACATTTGTGTAGTCGTCTTATAAAGTCGGGGGATGACCGCACCGCTAGGGTGCCGATCTCGCCTCCAGTATTTCTAAAGTCACACCTCGGGTTCGCACGTTATCAGTCATGTCTTTCATGCGACCTGCATGTTATCGATCATATGCTTTTCGTGCGACCCACTTGGTTTCTACACAGGGAATTTTTTCTTTTAAACAGAATAGAGAATTAATGTTACCAACAACATTTATTTGCAACGATGTGATCAGTACAAAGGTGTAAATCTATTGATAGTACTTCTTTAGATGAGTTGCATTCCATGGGTATTGGGCCTTGGTCCCATCCGCTTTCTCGAGCTCGTATGCCCCGTTTGGTAGGACTTTCGATATCTGGAATGGGCCCTCCCAGTTTGGACAGAAGGCACCTTTTGAGTCTCCGAGTATCTTTTTCAGCACCAGGTCTCCGACTTTGAAGCGTCGAAGTCGCACCTTAGAGTTGTAATATCTCTCAGACCTCTGCTTATATCTGGCATTTCTCATGTTAGCCTCCAGTCGCTTTTCTTCTAGTAAGTCGAGGTTCCTTTCTAGGGCCTCGTCATTATGGTCGAAAGCGACCTGGCTGGTTCGGAAGGTTGGGAAGTCGACTTCCGGGCTACCCTCCTCGATTCAAATTAGCGAGTAAGGGGTTTCGCCCGTTGAGTTTAGCAGTCGCTTCAGTGTATGACCACAACACATCCCAGGAGCTCCTGGCCATTTCTCTTTTCCCCCCTCGATCTTGGCCTTGAACGTGTGCTTTATGATTTTGTTCACGGCCTCGACCTGACCGTTTGATTGAGGGTGGTATGGGGTAGAGAAAACTTTGTGATCTTTCACTTTTTGAAGAAGGCGTCGATCTTAATACCGTCGAACTGCTTTCCATTGTCTGATATGATCGTCTGAGGTAGCCCAGAACCTGCAGATAATGTTTCGCCATATGAACCTGATGACATGATCTTGGTCTATGGTCACCAATGCCTCAGCCTCGGCCCATTTTGTGAAGTAATCCACCGCTACCAGGGCATACTTGACTGATCCCGGGGCCGTTGGGAGTGGCCCAAAGATGTCTATCCCCCACTTTGCAAAAGGCCAAGGACTGAGGATGCTTGTGAGCTCTTCTGGTGCAATTTTGATGGAGGGAGCATAGATCTGACATTTGTGGTATTTGCGGTCGAAAATGATGGCATCGGCCCTTAAGGTTGGCCAAAAATATCCCTGCCTTATGGTCTTGTGGGCGGCGACTCCCCAGGTGTGGTTTCGCATGCCCGCCGTGTATTTCTTGAAGAATGAGTTGACCTTGTTGGCGTAATACATCGAAGTAGGGGCATCCGGCTCGGCTTTGTATAACTCCCCGTGATCATTATGGATCGTGCGGCTTTCATGCTTCTAATTGCCGAACTGGGCGATCGGGGTGGCGGAGGCCGCTTATCAGATACTCCATGATGGGTATCATCGAGTTCGACACCGGGGTTTCTAATGTTGTCACAGTTACTTGCGTGGTGGATGGGTGGGGAAGTGTCGTTATGGTGATATCTTTCATATGCGGTGATCGCCGAGGTCGCCAGGGCGAGAGCTTGCTCGGCTCGCGAGTTACCTCTCTCTCGATGTCGGCTTGACATGGATGCATGCGGACTTGAGCACATTGTCTTTACAATTTCCTGATAAGCTGCCATCCTATCATCCCTAGCGTCGTACTCCCCCGAAAACTTGGCGGGCCACGGTTTGGGGAGTCGGTATGGACCTGCAATCTCTTGACGCCCATGGCAGTTGCCATTACTAAGCCGCTGATGAGCGCCTCATATTCGTCCTCATTATTCGTTGTGGGAAAATCAAAGGTAATGACGTTCTGGAATGAGATCCCCTCAGGACTCATTAAGACTAGGCCGACTCCCAACTTGTGAGAGGTCGCCGACCCATCTACTTAACTCCCCCCACGGCAAAACCGCTCAAATTCTCGCCGTGAAAGAATGTAAGCTCCACTAAGAAATCGGCGAGCACGGGTCTTAACTGCAATCGTGGGCGCATAAGTCACACCATATTGCCCGACCTCAATGGCCCATTTGAGATCGGCCTGAAGTGTCTGGTCGGTGGAGCACGTTCAACAGCGGCAGGGAAGTGAGAACCTCGACCTGGTGATCGAAAAAGTAAGGCCTCAGTTTCCTCACGCTCATGATAAATGCGTATACCAGCTTCTCTAGCGATGGGTAGCGTTGCTCCGTCTCGTTCAATATCTGGCTGACAAAGTAAATGGGCAGGTGGATCTGGCCCTCGGCTCGGACTAATACTGCGCTCAAGGCGGTCTCCGAAGCCACGAGATACAGGAACAACTTCTCTCCCGGGACAGGTTTGGACAGTATGCTCACATCCGCCAGGTACGCTTTGATTTTTTCGAAGGCATCTTGGCTTTCGGGTGTCCATTCGAACTTTGCTTTCTTAGGGATCGTGTCGAACATCGACTTGCATTTGTCCCCCATTCGGGAGATGAACCTGCTTAGTGCGGCCAGGCATCCCGTGAGTCTCTGAACCTCTTTCACATTACGGGGTGCCCCCATATCCAATACGGCCTTGACCTTCCCTGGATTTGCCTCGATCCCCCGCTTACTGACTAGATGTCCCAAGAACTTCCCCGACTCCACTCCAAAGTTACACTTCTTGGGGTTGAGTCTCATATTGAACTTCCTGAGGATATCGAAGGTCTGTGCGAGGTGAAATAGATGATCCTCCCTTTTTAAGCTCTTGATGACAATATCATCGACATACACTTCTACCGACTTCCCGATCTGATCGACAAACATATGATTGACAAGTCTTTGGTAGGTTACCCCGACGTTCTTCAGGCCGAACGACATTCTCTTCCAGCAATATAAGTTTTTCTCGGTCAGAAAAGAGGTGTGTTGTCGATCTGGTTCGTGCATGGCTATTTGGTGGTAACCCGCGAAAGCGTCCATGAACGACATCATCTCATGCCCGGCCGTGTTATCTATCAGGTGGTCGATGTGTGGCATGGGAAAGAAATCTTTTGGGCAGGCCTCATTGAGGTTGGTAAAGTCGATACACAACCGCCAGGTTCCGTTGGACTTTTTCACCAGTACTGCGTTGGCCACCCACTGCGGCTGGTCGGCCTGCATGATCAGGTCATTATCTAGCAGCTTCTTTACCTCTTCGGCTAAAGCGGCATATTTCTCGGGGCCGAATTTCTGCCTTTTCTGGGCAACCGGCCTTCGAGATGGGTCAATGTGAAGTCGGTGACACGCGACTTCCGGGTCTATTCCCACCATGTCCTTGTTTGACCAGGCAAAGACATCCAAGTTCTTTTTGAGAAAGTCGATCACTTCCCCCTTCAGGTCGTTCGGTATCTTGGAGCCAACAATGACTTCTAGATCCGGGCGAGTTGGATCTAATTTGACTTTTTCGAGTTCTTCCCCCGAGATGGCCCTTGGGCCATCTTGTCGGGGGTCATCGATTTCGGCCTCGACTAGGAACTCGTCGGGTTCGTGCCCCATTCTCGGGTCGAGGTCGCTGTAGGTTCTTTTTCTGTTTGCCCTTTTCTCACTTAACTCTTCATCTTGTTCATTGCTATCTATTACAAATGCTTGTTTGATAGGTACTTGTGCAGAATTGAAAGGAGACGAAGAATAAATCAAACAACCTCTTGCATCGACTTGGTCGTCCTTAACGGTGCTGACCACCCCACTCTTGGTGGGGAATTTTACACAGAAATAGAAAGTAGAGGACGCAGCCTCGAATTCATGTTCAAAAGGCCTCCCCAGGAAGCCATTATAGGAGCTGGGGAGATCGACTACTAGAAAATCTAACAGCCTAGTTGCCCTAACTCCGCTATTCAGTGTGGAGATCAGCTCGACAGCCAGTCGGATCATCCCGATGGGCCTCACGGTAGTGTCGCCAAAACCCTTCACGAGGTGGTCGCATGGGGTAATGTAGGCATCGTAATCTCCGAGCTGGTCCAGGGCTTTCTTGAAAAGAATGTTGCAGAAGGCCCCCCCTTCGACCAGAAGTCGGCACACCCATGATGTTAGCCCGGATCACCAAGGGATCTACATTGGGATAGACCACCCCTACCTTGTCCTTTTCTCCGAACTCGATAGTACTGGACTCTTCCCCCACGACGAGGACAGGCAACACCATCTTTCTGGCGTTCTCTATCTCCCTTATTTCGGCTTTCATCTTCCGCTTGGAGGAGGAGCTGGAGGCTAGCCCCCCGACCGTCCCTAGAGGGGAGAGAGTGTGTATCACCCGATCTCCCGCATTTCCAAGCATGGGCGGGATAGGTCGCTCCCTTTGCCCCGCTCCCTGGTTGTTATTCACGTGGTAGCGCTCTCGCTGGGCGACCTCTCGAGCACAGTCGCCCGTCTTCACGAGATCGTAACCCATTGTCGTCAAGCGAGCCGTCTTAAGTATAACCTCGAGTTGTGGCAATGAGTCCTTGCACTCCATCGGTATAATGCGATGCGCTTTCGTGAAAGTGGCGATACTTGTTGGGGTTACGCTTGCCATTACTCTTTATGCGGGCGTGGTGGGAGAAGTAATTCACGCTCTCGGTTTGGGCGAATGTGTCGCAGGGGTCATGCCGGTCGTCCATCAACTTCACGGAATGCTCTCCTCAAAAGGCTTGAAACTTCCGGGGACTTGTCTTTGCTGGCGGCTTTTTGGAGCTTTCTTGGGCTCGTGACCTCCTTAGCCTCGGAGAGTCGGAGTTCAGGAGCTCATTTGTGTGTGTCAGTCACTAGCCCGCCTTCAGTCGGCGTAGCTAGTCGGATGATCGGCCATCATGCACCGCCCGGAGTTTGGTACCTTTCTTGGCCGGAGGAAAATTTCCCGGTGGTTTGCTTCATCCCCCAATGGGATCTCCCTCCAAATCGGCTTATCGATCCTTTTCGATATAGGACCGATCGGGTCTGTGTCCCTCTTGGGTGTTCATCGGTATTTTTGATCATAGGTCGGGCACCAGGCGTTGAAGTCGTCGGAATAGGCGGCGAGGCGCTCGAAAGTGTCCACCCGGCAGTGGGAGGGTGAACCGGTAGAACCATTGGTGAGCTCGGGGGTTAAGGAAAAAAAGGGAGACATTTGGTCGCGTCGTTATAGGCGCCCATAGAGGCCATGCTCGAGTTGTGCTTCTCTACATGGACCGCCCGGTTCCGTGTTCCCCGATCCAAGGTCATCAAAGACGTTAATCTTCCTTTGGGTAGCCACCAAGGTGACCAGAGTTCCCAGTGGGGAGTCCGGACTGAGGAAAAAGGTTCGACCCCGCTTGGCCGCTCCATTCTCCATCGCTCCATCGGTTGTTTGACCGTCTGGTCGAGCTGCCCGACGAGCATCGCGATGGTCAATGGTCGCCTTTGCCGCCGAGGGTTCGCCGTAATGCACGGTCGATCCCCTTGGCAGGTCGTTGTGGTGGAGGTTCAGTCTGAAAAAAGGTCGCGCTCACCTGATCAGCTCACCGAGGCTCATATTGCGCCTCATCCTCAATAATCCCTAGGGCTTTCTGAACCCCAAGGTTGCCAAGTCGGTCGAATACGTTGTTCGACCCTGCCGGCCTCCTGAGGAGCTGGCGATTGCAGACCAAGGTGTGTTTGTCCGGATCATAGGCCAGTTGGCCCGTCGAATTCCCCTTTCGGGCCCGTGGTTCCTTGTTTTTTGAGGGTCCAACCTCCTGGGTGGCCTTCTTGGGGGAGGCAAGACTCCTCATCGAGCAAAGGCACTTTTGTTGAGGACAACCATTCTGACGGCCTTGCGTCGCGAGAGTTCGCACCGGTTCCACCGATCGTGGTCATCATCGGGTTTGGTTGGCGAGCGCGATGGGAGTCGGTGTGCTGAGAGCTCATAGAGGCTTCGTGCCCATCGCGGGCGTCGAGCTCTTGTCCGTTCAGATTAGCCTGATTGCTTGCCATCGATATTGATCAGAGATGAGAGGGTTTTCCTTTGAACATGGTGATTTCGTAGGAATTGTAGTTGTTGGGGAATTAATTGCCCGGATCTATTCGGGATGAATATTTAAATACAAATTTAATTCTAACAATTATTACTAGCATGAATTAATCATATATTAATTCAAATAATAATTAAACAACCAATCATGCATATAAACAGTTCACATAAAACCTACGCATGCGAAAATACTACGGGTTTACGTGAACTAATCTCTCGGAGTGACAGCTCGTTGAGAAGATGGATCCCGTTCACACGAACACACCAAAAAACCTTCTCAAGTATTCCCTTATCCTTGTTTAACAATCCGGTAGTAGGAACTCACGAACAATTTAACAAAAGGAAAAGTAAAATTATGTTGCACCATCTTTGTGGATTTCTAATTTTTCCAACACATGGAATTACTCTTGTGAATGAAACATTCATCCCCTATTTATAGAGGGGTGTTGGTCGAAAATTTTGTGCATGAATAAGAAGGGAAAATCTTTTTCTTGGTCTCCAAGAAATCTTGAATATATCAAATATATTATTTTCTCCATATTTAAAATATTTCACAAAAATCTCAACTCCCTATATTAAGGGATTTTTGAAAATATCACATTAAATAGGGAAGAAATAGGATCTTTGACTTTTCTTGAATTTATGGGATAATCTTGTATTCCAAGAATACATATCCTATAAAATATTTCCAAGAAAATCTTTTCTCTTTCTTCCTTCAATGATTTTCGAAAATAATGGAAAAATTAGCAACAATATTTTATTTAATTTAAAACACATTTTTCAGTTATTGGACTTTATCTTTGGGCTACTTGAGGGGCCTTTAGGAGAATTAAGATTGGACCTTCTAATGGACTTTGAATATCTAATATTGAGCCACAATATTATTCAAGCCCATAAATATTAATTAATACCACTACATAATTAATATTGCACTATCCATCTTAACCCATATTACTGTTAATATGGATCCCGATTATTATTTCTCGTGTTTAAGATTATCTAGCCCATTAATTAATTCAAGCCACTGAAATAACTTTCCATTAATTAATATCTTTTGTCCTTGGTCAAGGAGCGGTTCAACATTATTATCCATACCGGAAACAAATTCCACTTGCAAGATTTGGTATGATAAATCTTATGAACCTCCCAAGGGGGCAAATCAAACGAGCCTACTCGCACACGATTCTTCGTATTAAATCTTAGCAATCGCATATGACCAGTAATATTGCCCAAGATATAAAGTATGAATCTCATTGATTCTCTACCCGTCATAAGTCAAAGCAATAATTCTAACCACACACGATCCTATTTAAGGGACGAAGATTAAGAAATAACTAACCACTGAGGTCTAATTCTTCCTGATTCAGTGCTGAAGAATTTATCCTCCTGTAGGTCCTATTCAGTGCATCAGTCATGCACTAGTGTAATCTCTTGGTCAAGACAAGCCAATCTGAGCCTTACACTTCAACCTTTCACGATGGATTGTTCATTTCCATCTAGGTCATGAACAGCGTACTTTTAGTTACAAGGGACTGTTAATTTAATCTTCTGTGATCTGGTATCACTAAATTAACTACAATGTAACACGTACTGTTTATTGAACAATTATGCAGTAATTATATATAACATTCAATGATATTTAAAGCATCAGTGATAAATAATTTATTTCAGTAAATAAGACAGAAATTCAGTTTGGTTATACAAAGTGAAAGCATACTTTCTAGTATAACCCCAACAATCTCCCACTTATACTCAAAGTCTGCTTTTAAGTATACTACAACACATCTCGTGTAGTTCCTAATACGTGACATCTAATGTCACCTACACGAACCTAATAATATCTCCCACTTATACTCAAAGCAGATTGACAACGGTCTTGACACCCATTCCTTCCACATATCTCTCGAATGTATTCTGAGGGAGACCCTTTGTGAATGGATCTGCTAGGTTGTCTTCTGACGCGATCTTTGCCACCTCTATATCTCATCTCTTAACGATTTCTCGTATAAGATGGTATTTCCTTTCAATGGGTTTGCTGGCCTTGTGGGCTCTTGGTTCCCTTGAATTTGCAACTGCTCCGACATTATCACAGTAAATAGTGATTGTGCTGGGCAAATTCGGAACTACATCCAAGTCCACTAGGAAGTTCTTGAGCCAAACCGCTTCTTTCGCTGCCTCGCAAGCATCTACGTATTCGGCTTCCATGGTAGAATCAGCGATGCATTTCTGCTTAACGCTTCTCCATGTCATGGCTCCTCCCCCCATGCAAAACACACTACCGGAGGTAGATTTTCTGGAATCTAAGTCTGATTGGAAATTCGAGTCCGTGTAACCGATGGGGTTTAGATTGTCTGACTGATAAACTAACATTCTATCCCGAGTTCTTTTCAGATACTTCAGAATGTTCTTAACTGCAGTCCAATGCTCTTTTCCCGGATTACTTTGATATCTCGCCACCATGCCAATGGCAAAGCAGATATCCGGTCTCGTGCACAGCATTGCATACATAAGGCTTCCGACAGCTGAAGCATACGGAATGCCTTTCATGTCATCTATCTCTTTTTGTGTCTTAGGGCACATTTCCTTGGATAGATGGATTCCATGCCTGAAAGGTACAAAGCCTTTCTTGGAATCCTGCATGCTGAATCGCTTCAAGACAGTGTCTATATATGAAGCTTGCGATAAGCCTATCATCGTTCTCTTGCGATCTCGAGTGATCTTGATCCCAAGGATGTGTCCGGCTTCCCC
Organism: Stenogyne calaminthoides; assembly: GCA_037126765.1. Lineage (NCBI taxonomy): Eukaryota > Viridiplantae > Streptophyta > Magnoliopsida > Lamiales > Lamiaceae > Stenogyne > Stenogyne calaminthoides. Next base: position 37,256,976 of record JBBCBC010000006.1, on the reverse strand, counting down.
TAAGTCCTTCATATCAAATTATTTTGAAAGTCATGCCCTTACATCTGACAACACCTTTACATCATCACCGATGAGCAGAATGTCGTCTACTTATAGTACTAAGAATACCAATGCAATTCCGACACGCTTCTTATACACACAACTTTCGTATTCATTTTGATCAAACCCATAAGACTTTATTACTTGATCAAAACATTGGTTCCAAGCTCTGGATGCTTGTTTGAGTCCATAAATGGACTTCTTCAGCTTACAAACTAGGTGTTCTTGGACTTTTTCAATGAAGCCTTGGGGTTGTTGCATATAGATTTCCTCTTCAAGACTTCCGTTAAGGAAAGCCGTCTTGACATCCATTTGCCAGATTTCAAAGTCGAGATGTGCAACAATCGACAAGAAAATTCGGATGGACTTGAGCATTGCTACAGGTGAAAAGGTTTCCTCATAGTCGATCCCCTCTTTTTGAGTATAACCTTTCGCCACAAGCCTTGCCTTGAAGGTTTCCACCTTCCCGTCCGGTCCTCTTTTCCTCTTGTATACCCACTTGGAGCCAATGAGTTTGACCCAATTAAGTGGTTCAACTAGCTCCCACACTCTGTTATGATCTATAGAACTTATTTCGGCTTCCATTGTTGTTTGCCAAGAAATCGCATCCTTGTCTTGGATTGCCTCGTCATAAGTCCATGGGTCTGATTCATCTTGACCAGGGACTAAGTCCGAGGACTCTTCTATCCCCATGAATCTCTCTGGTTATCTCACAACCCTCCCACTACGTCGAGGTTCCGATTGTGTAAGTGTGTCGTTTGGTATGTCATCTTGTACAGTCGGCACTGAGGTTAGCCTTCTAAGTTCATTTAAGGTAATCTCACTTCTGGGCTTTCTTTCGTTCATATAGTCTTCTTCCAAAAATCTAAAATGGGTGCTTATTACCACCTTTTGATCCTCGTGACCATAGAACATACACCCTTTTGTTCCCTCGGGGTACCCTATAAACAGCCTTAATTCTGATCGAAGATCCAATTTTTTGGCTTCCTTGTCCAACACGTAGGCCGGACACCCCAAAATTCTCATGTGTCTCAAACTGGGCTTGCACCCAGTCCACAATTCTTTGGGAGTTTTGGGAACCGACTTGGATGGGACCATGTTTAGAATATAAGCCGCTGTTTCCAAGGCGTGACCCCAGAACGACTTGGGTAGATCCGCATAACTCATCATTGATCTAACCATTTCTAAAAGAGTTATGTTTCTTCACTCTGCAACCTCGTTTTGTTGAGGGGTTTCGAGTGCAGTTAGCTGGGATACAATCCCTTCACCCGACATGTAGTTCAAAAACTCATCGCTGAGGTACTCGCCTCCATGATAGATCGTAGAGACTTGATACGTTTTCCCTATGATTCTCTGCTTCAGCCATAAATTCTTTGAATTTGTCAAAGGTCTCAGATTTATGCTTCATAAGGAAAATGTAGCCGTACCTTGAGTAATCATCAATAAAGGTGACGAAGTACTCATAACCTCCTCTTGCTTTGATTGATATTGGACCACATACGTCCGTGTGAACGATTTCTAACACTTCTTTGGCTCTATTCCCCTTGGCTCTGAATGCCCTCTTGGTCATTTTACCCTCCAAGCATGATTCGCAAGTTGGGATTGGTTCAACCCGGAGTGACTCCAATGAACCATCTTCCACCAACCTTTGAATCCTTTTTGGATTAATATGTCACAATCTAAGATGCCATAGAAGTGTTTCGTTCACGTCTGATGAACGTTTTCTTTTATCGGAAACAGTTGATGTGTTATAGGATGCATTTCGTGAGTGGTGTGCACAGTTAATTGTATAGAGATTATTCAACAACGTTCCATGACAGATAAATTTATCATAAAGAGAAATGGTAACAACTTTATCAAAAGTAACCGAATATCCATCAAGGTAAAGTTTAGAAACCGAAATTAAATTCTTTCTAAAACTAGGACCATAAAGAACATCTCTTAAAATTAAAACTCTGTCTTCAAAAGACAGGTGTACTTCTCCCACTGCTTCAGCTGCCACTCTCGTAGCATCGCCCAGTGTGATGAGGATCTCACTCCCACTAAGTTGCCGGGTCCGCTTGAACCCCTGTAAAGTGAAATAAACATGATCAGTGGATCCCGTATCCACCACCCATAAATGGAAGGCATACGTCACTAAACAAGTTTCAACAACTAGTGCGTGAGAATTACCTTTCTTTCCATTCATTTTGGGTTTGGAACAGGCTGACCTCCAATGTCCTTTTTCACCGCAGTTGAAGCACTTCCCCTTAGCTGGTTTACTCACTCCTCCACCTCCCTTCACCTTTTCTTTGTCATTGGCAACACTTGAGTTCACTTGCTTGTGGCCTTTATCCTTCTTCTTTTCTTACCACCCTTTGGCCTAGAAGAAGAAGAAGGTCCATTTGCCACCAAGGCTTGTCTCTTTTGCCCCAGTATCGCCTCTGCCGAGACTAAAGCTTGCAACAGGTCAGCCATCGAGAACTTCTGATTGTTCATTTGGTAGTTCAACCTGAACTGTTCAAAACTTTTCGGCAGAGAATGGAGCACGAAATTGATTTGGGTCTTGACATCGTATTCAGCGCCAAGAACCTCAAGCTTGTTAAGGTGAGCCATCATCTGGAGAACGTGCTCCCTTACCGGCGTTCCCTCCACCATTTTCATAGAGAGCAAGTCCCTCATGGTGATCTGACGAGACGGTTCTGATGTTGAAACATCGCTTTAAGACTAATCATGATGTCTGCAGCGGTCTCAACGTTTTGGTGCTGGTGTTGCAACACATCTGACATTGAAGCCAAGATGGTACACTTTGCCATTTCGTTGGAACGATCCCAATCAGCATACTCTTTCTTAACCGCTTTAGTTGACTCATCATTTGGTTTTTCTGGTTTAGGTGTAGTGAGAACCCAGTTATGGCTTTGTGCAGTGAGGACAATAGTAAGTTTACGATTCCAATCAACAAAGTTTTCACCAGTAAGCAAATTGTCTTTAAGTATATTGAACAGTGGATTAAAAGGTTGCGACATGCTAAAATGAAATAAATAACAATTTGTATGAGCACAAACATATCACAAGGTTCGATCACTAATCTCAAAAAAAATATGAACATGCATCAGCCAACATCTCAAAACAGTTTAAATAAGCCACGTGGGGTGGTCATTATTTAAACACATTCAAGCAGGTTACAAATAAGAAAACAGTTATAAACCTTTAATATCCAGATTAATAATTGGCTCCCACTTGACCAATATAAAATTGACAGGGACTTCGGGGAAGTATATGTGTTGGGAAATTTAGAGTTTTGATGAAAGTTCTAAAACACGTGTAATAGGACCAGTCAGACCTGTTAGCTGACTGATGTTTTTATTACCAGTTATAAGATTACCAGTTGATAATTATTGTATAGAACAACTGATGTAGAAGATAGGTCACATGTTGAGGGGGAACCTCAATATGTATATGTCAGATCAAAAGATCAGCTGATATCCGATAGGCCAGAAGGCAAGGAAAGGATAGAAGATCAGATCGATCTGATATAAGTCAGATAATCAGCTGAAGTCATGAAATTCAAATTCAGAAGACCTGAAGATCAGATGACTACCAGAAGATCAGACCAGAAGACCTACATCAGCCGAGTCTGCAAGTTGAAGCTAAGACAACTGGCACCAGAAGACTCTATCAGGTAGACTGATCAGCTGTGACTGATCAGGTCAGCTCACACCAGGTGAAAACTGATGTTTCACCAAATCATACGTTGATGATCTGAACAAGAAGAATGTCAACCTTACTTGGTAGAACAAAACACTGAAAAGTGCTTCTGTTAACCAATAAGAACAAGACACGTATGAACGGAGCCGATAATTACGGGATTTGGTGCTGCTTTGTCAAACGGCTATAAAAGACACTATTCACGCTTTTTCGCCATGCCGCCTCAAGACGCCACATCAATCCCGCAGTCTACCAAATATAGCCAGAAATTCAAATTGCTCTCCAACGGCTCTTTGATTTCGATGTCTATAAATATGGGATTATTCTTCAGAGTGAAGACACGGAAACTATCACGAAGCTCAAACTATAATCAAATTTCCGCACAAAGATTATTTTCTAAGTGTTCATCCCATAGTTCTTAGCACGTAAATCTTTTCATCTAGCTGTTAGGCTACTTAAAAACTAGGAAAGATTTCAAAGTTGGAACAAACAACAATCTTACCCAAAACCCAAAGTTAGGTTAAGTTTGTTTAGCAAGATTTCAGACTAGGGTTTCTAGTTCTGATTTATGGGATCGTTTGAGTGTGAACTCGGTAAACATCTGTTGGGTGTTGGACTAACACTTTAAACTAAGTCCAATTGGTTAAGTAGGTGCCCCTGATGATAGGGAAGAGTGGATGTAGGAGTTGGACTCCGAACCACTATAAAATCGTGTGTTCTTTATTGCTTTATGTTCTTACTTTCCATATGCATTTGATTATAAGCAAAACACAACACACATCGTTCTTAAAAAGCAACAATTGGAATCACTCTGCCCTCACCCCTGTTTTATATGCATCACATGAAATGTTTGCTTCCGCACGCGCAAAATCGATTCTAACCGGGACCTACAAGTGGTTCTATGGTGGAAATGCTAGATGATTTGGCTTGATGGGTGTTTCACGCATTTTTCCACCATAGAACCAATTGTAGGTCCCGGTTAGAACCGATTTTATGCGAAGACATCGATTAACTTCGAACTCATCTAACTTCATCCGATCTCGATCGGTCTCAGATGCAAACCTCGCTCGATCTCGATCATCTACGCCTAATTTCGTGAGTTCCCCCTCAATTTGTTCTCTCGTTCCCCCTCAACTTGTTATTTGTAAATTAACTTCAATAACACAAGTTGATAATGTTTTGGCATAATTCATCAAAACTAAAATATCCCAACAATATGCATATCAATTTTATACCTAAGTAATAACCATGATTAAATACATAATTATTACTTCGCTTTGAACGATTGCCTCCCACAATCATCCATTCATTTATTCATGTGAAATCTATCTTTTTTGTCACTAATAATAACCCACAATCATCCATTCGGTCAATTTATTCATTTTATTGTTGGAAATTTATCTTTTGATGAAAAGTTCCAAAATCACATGTAATAGGACCAATGGGGAATTTCTCCAAAAGAATCCACAAATAAATAAACCATGGAGGTCACAAATTAATTCAATTTTATTATCCTGGAATAAAATTGTAAATTAATTATTTAAACATACTTAGTAATTTTCAAAAGGTGAAATTTTTCAAAACATATTCTTCATAAGCATCTATATTTAAACACAATTTAAATAAGCACAAAATAATGCAAAATGAAAAACCGATCAAAACAAAAAAGTTGGAAACAACATTCCATCCATAAGGAAGAGACACATATATCCATTCATTTGTCTCTCAAACGGTTAAAATTTTTCGCCATGCCGTTGATCTCAAAAAGCCTCGCCTTCAATAGCTACAAATTGCTTCCAACGTCTTTGATCTCAAGGTCTATAAATATGGGATCACACTTCGAGTGATAAAATGCTTTGGACAAACAAAATAATCAAGAAGCTCAAACTATAGTCGATTCGCATACGAAGAACACAACAACAAGCTTATTTTATATTGTGTTCATCCCATAAGTTCTTAAAATAATCTTTTCATCTAGCTTTTTTTCGCCAGACCAGTTGAACCTCAACAATCTTACCCAAACCCCAAGTTAGGATAAGTTGTTTAGCAAGATTCAGTCTGGGGTTCTAGTAATGATTTCTCCTTGAGTGAGAACTTTTGACTAACACACCAAACTAAGTCCATCGGTTAAGTCGGTTAAGTTGGTGCCCTTGTGAAAGGGAAGAGTGGGATCGTAAACATCGGTTGTTTGTCCGAACCACTATAAATCTTAAGTGCCTTTAACGCTTTGATTAAGAGTTAGTTTGTCACATTTTCAATCTTAAAGCCAGATATTTTAAGTTAAGATCATATTAAGTTCATGCGGATCGGACGGATATTTAAACCATCCGATTAAAAGATAAAACTTGGAATCTGGATTATACAAACCGGTTTTTCACACGGGTAAAAACTTTAGCTTCCGCGACACATCGCTTAATCCGATAGTTACCGGTAAGTTGGTTATCGATCTCCAAAAATTCAAACTGACAAAGCATTCTTCACTGATCGCAGACGAAAAAGTTTTTCAAGTCTATTCACCCCTCCCTCTAGACTTACCCTCACTTAACCTGCTCGACCTACATTTATTATCTGGAATAAAATTGTAAATTAATTATTTAAACATACTTAGTAATTTTCAAAGGTGAGATTTTTCAAAACATATTCTCATGCATCTCATATTTAAACACAATTTAAATAAGCACAAAATAATGCAAAATATCAAAACAAAAAATTAAACACATTGGGCACATATATCCAATTGTCACGGTTAATTTTTGTCATGTGTTGATCTCGAAAAATCGTCTTCATAGCCTTCATCGTTCGTCTCGAAAAACTCCCACTTGACCATTTTGAAAAATACCTTGCCAAGCCTCGTCATCGACCAGAGCGCACAGTTCACACCTTGGCTTCGCCCGCCGGTGCCCGCCTCCCAAGCGCTAAGTTCGGCGTTGCAGATCCTGATTCCAGCCCGATCCCGCCATGCCCGATCATCACCGCCTCCCTTTGTATGTTTTATGACGATACCGCGGCCCCAAGCCTGTACCCCATCTTGACGATTCCGGATCCTCCCTTGGTATGTTTTAATTTTTTCGTTTTTAATTCTTTGTTTCCGATCCTAAGCATAATTTATTTACAAAAAATAAATAAACCTAGATCTAGACTAGACTATTACATTGAACGAATCAAACAAATCCTAATATACTCGTGGATTTTCTCACGAGGCAAAACGAATTCGAACGAGTCAAATTAAAAAAAAAACCACAATTTATATGCATGCATAAATATAAACATTCATCAAATACCATGACAATTGGATACCTGCAAAAAAGATCTAGCAATTCTACTATCCAATTTCAAATTTAATAAAAATGAATTAAATTACAATTTAAAATTCAGAGCCCGAAACCGAGGCTTTGATACCAGTTGTTGGGGAATTAATTTCCCGGATCTATTCGGGATGAATATTTAAATACAAATTTAATTCTAACAATTATTATTAGCATGAATTAATTCTATATTAATTCAAATAATAATTCAACAACCAATCATGCATATAAACAATTCACATAAAACATACGCATGAGGAAATACTACGGGTTTACGTGAACTAACCTCTCGGAGTGACAACCGTTGAGAAGATGGATCCCGTTCACACGAACACACCAAAAAACCTTCTCAAGTATTCCCTTATCCTTGTTCAACAATCCGGTGGTAGGAACTCGCAAACAATTTAACAAAAGGAAAAATAAAATTATGTTGCACCACCTTTGTGGATTTCTAATTTTTCCAACACATGTAATTACTCTTGGGAATGAAACATTCATCCCCTATTTATAGAGGGGTGTTGGTCGAAAATTTTGTGCATGAATAAGATGGGAAAATCTTTTTCTTGATCTCCAAGAAATCTTGAATATATCCAATATATTCTTTTCTCCATATTTAAAATATTCCACAAAAATCCCAACTCCCTATATTAAGGGATTTTCGAAAATATCACATTAAATAGGGAAGAAATAGGATCTTTGACTTTTCTTGAATTTATGGGATAATCTTGTATTCCAAGAATACATATTCCATAAAATCTTTCCAAGAAAATCAAGAAAATCTTTTCTCTTTCTTCCTTCAATGATTTTCGAAAATAATGGAAAAATTAGCAACAATATTTTATTTAATTTAAAACACCTTTTTCAGTTATTGGACTTTATCTTTGGGCTACTTGAGGGGCCTTTAGGAGAATTAAGATTGGATCTTCTAATGGACTTTGAATATCTAATATTGAGCCACAATATTATTCAAGCCCATAAATATTAATTAATCCCACTACATAATTAATATTGCACTATCCATCTTAATCCATATTACTGTTAATATGGCTCCCGGTTATTATTTCCCGTGTTTAAGATTATCTAGCCCATTGATTAATTCAAGCCACTGAAATAGCTTTCCATTAATTAATATCTTTTGTCCTTGGTCAAGGAACGGTTCAACATTATTATCCATACCGGAAACAAATTCCACTTGCAAGATTTGGTATGATAAATCTTATGAACCTCCCAAGGGGGCAAATCAAACGAGCGTACTCGCACACGATTCTTCGTATTAAATCTTAGCAATCGCATGTGACCAGTAATATTGCCCAAGATATAAATATTGAATCTCATTGATTCTCTACCCGTCATAAGTCAAAGCAATAATTACTAACCACACACGATCCTATTTAAGGGACGAAGATTAAGAAATTACGAATTACTGAGGTCTAATTCTTCCTGATTCAGTGTTGAAGAATTTATCCTCCTGTAGGTCCTATTCAGTGCATCAGTCATGCACTAGTGTAATCTCTTGGTCAAGACAAGCCAATCTGAGCCTTACACTTCAACCTTTCACGATGGATTGTTCATTTCCATCTAGGTCGTGAGCAGCGTACTTTTAGTTACAAGTGACTGTTAATTTAATCTTCTGTGATCTGGTATCACTAAATTAACTACAATGTAACACGTACTGTTTATTGAACAATTATGCAGTAAATATATGTAACATTCAATGATATTTAAAGCATCAGTAATAAATAATTTATTTCAATAAATAAGACAGAAATTCAGTTTGGTTATACAAAGTGAAAGCATACTTTCCAGTATAACCCCAACAGTAGTTCCCACAGACGGCGCCAATTGTTGTACTCGGTTTGATTACCGACGAACAAACAAGTATTTTGATAAGCTCCGATCAAGGTAATGGCGAAAATGATAAATGACAAACAATTTGATTACCCAGTTCGTCCTTGAAATAGACTACGTCTTGGGGCACCAAGCCAGGATATTTTACTGTATATTTTCTGCTTAGGATACTAGGAGTTCGATCCTTTACAAAGTACATTACAAGTTATATTTATAGACATGGAACTAGGGTTACACTCTTTGTGGGCTTCTTTTCGTGGACCAACCCAGGGCTTCCTTTCTTGTTTCGCAAGTCGCGCTTACAGATACACATTCCCCGGTTATATCCTGAAAAATCCGCCTCCTTAACTACCCGAATCTTTTCCATGTTTATCTTCAACTAAGCTCGGGACTCAATCGGTCCCGACTTCCAGGTTCTATCAAGTCGCTTCGCGACCTCCCTGCTGCACCAAGCCGCCTCCGCGACCTGTGTGGCTTCACAAACTTCCAGCGACTTACCGACCTCCCGAAGTCGCTTCAAATCTTGCTCCAGCTGGATAAAGTCGAATAATGTGTTAACCATAAGGCGGTCCAATTTTTGGCTTCCACCAAGTCGGGTTAATTCTCCCTACAACACATTGGAAGAAGGACTGTAAGGTTCTAGCAGCTGAAAAGAAGACACAAGGTGTTTCAGCCACTGGAACATGTATGTTTGTTATTGAGATAAACATGTCCACAAATGATACTAACTACTGGGTATTAGATACCGGTTGTGGCTCACACATTTGTACAAATGTGCAGGGTCTCAAGGATAGCAGGGCAGTTAGGCCGGGTGAAGTCGCCCTACACGTTGGAAATGGAGCAAGAGTTGCTGCTGAACGTGTTGGCGTTTACGTGTTAGATTTACCCTCTGGTTTTAGACTTGAACTGAATAATTGTTATTTTGTTCCTTCTATTACCCACAACATTATTTCTATTCCGATGTTGGATATTGAAGGTTTTTCCTTCCATTTTGCAAACAATAATTGTTATTTTTCGCTTAATGGTGATGTTTATGGAAATGCTCCTTTATCGAATAGTTTATACATGTTGCACTGTGGACATAATATTCTTAATATACAAAACAAACGACTCAAACTTAGTAATCATGAAAACCCAACTTACTTCTGCGTTGTAGGCTTGGTCATGCAAATGAGAATAAGATTGCAAGGTTAAGAAAGTTAGACTACTTAACCCCATTAGACTTTGAGGCTTATGGAAATTGTGAATCCTGTCTCAAGGGCAAGATGACCAACAAACCCTTCACTGGGAAAGGGGTTTGTGCCAAAGAAGTTCTAGAATTGATCCACAGTGATGTCTGTGGACCATTGCCCACTCTAGCTAGGGGTCACTTTGCCTACTTCATCACTTTTACTGACGATTTCTCAAGATATGGATATGTGTATCTTATGAAACACAAATCCGAGTCTTTTGAGAAATTCAAGGAGTTCAAAGCTGAAGTAGAAAAGCAACTTGGTAAGAGTATCAAGACTCTTCGATCTGATCGAGGAGGTGAATACCTTAGCCATGAATTCACTGATTACTTGAAGTTACATGGAATCCAATCACAATGGACTCCTCCCGGCACACCCCAAATGAATGGGGTATCCGAAAGGAGTAACCGAACCTTGATAGACATGGTAAGGTCCATGATGCGCTTTTCCTCTCTTCCAACATTCTTATGAGGATACGCGCTCCAAACCTCAATCTACATTCTGAATATGATTCCATCCAAATCAGTTGAGCATACGCCGTATGAACTATGGTATGACAAGAAGCCAAATTTTTCACATATCAAAACATGGGGTTGCCCCGCAATTGTGAAAAAGATGATCACTGATAAGCTGGAATCCAAAGGTGAAAAGGGTTACCTTGTGGGATATCCTAAGGAAACAAGAGGATATTACAATAATTGTTTCTAGGCAGGCCAGGTTCCTCGAAGAAGACTATGTCTTTAAGGAACAAGGCCGTAAGATGATAGAACTTGAAGAAGTTCAAGAACCACAGGATAACCAAGAGACTGATATCTTATCAAAGAAACGTGACAAGGAATCAGTGGGAGCATTCAACAGCTCTCACGGTGGAAGTTTATCACTTAGTGATCCTCTTTCAGCCAGTGGGAGCGTAATTGGAGTTGCATTGCCTTCGCAACAAACTCCAAGTGGGCTGAATGAGAACATCATAGTTCAAACTCCCGCCCAAGAGGCATCTGAAAGTGTTGCTCTTGAGGACTCTCCGGACATTGATGAAATCGATGCACCACAAAATTTTCACGATCAGAATGTACAGCCTGCACAACCACAGCTCCACAAGTCCACTAGGATTCGTAATCCGCCCACTGGATATTATGGGTTCCTCGTAGAGGAACATGATGACGTGGAGATTCCGGATAAAGACGATCCCAAAACTTACACTGAGGCAACATTAGATGTTGACTCAGAGAAGTGGAGATGGACTCGATGTACACCAATCAAGTCTGGGACTTGGTTGAGTTGCCGAAAGGGGTCAAACCCATAGGTTGCAAATGGGTATACAAACGTAAGACTGATGCAAACGAAAAAGTACAAACCTACAAGGATAGATTGGTGGCAAAATGTTATAGTCAACGCGAAGGCATTGACTATGATGAGACTTTCTCACCTGTTGCCAAAATTAAGTCCATTCGAATTTTACTTGCGATAGCAGCACATCTCGATTATGAGATTTGGCAGATGGATGTCAAAACAACTTTCCTCAAAGGCAACATTGATAAGGAGGTGTTTATGACTCAACCGGAAGGTATTGTATCTAAGCCAAAGTCTAATCTTGTGTGTAAGCTTAAAAGGTCCATTTATGGATTAAAGCAAGCTTCTGGGAGTTGGAATATCCGATTTGATGAAGCTGTCAAATCATTTGATTTCATCAGAAATTCGGAAGATCCATGCGTTTATCGTAAACGCAGTGGGAGAAATATTATTTTCATAGTTGTGTATGTCGATGACATACTGATTATGGGAAACAACATTCCTCTTATGCAGTCGGTTAAAGATTGGCTATCAAGGACCTTCATGATGAAGGATCTTGGTGAGGCCTGCTACATCTTAGGGATCAAGATCCATAGGGATAGATCCAAGAGGATGTCTACGTAGATAAGGTGTTAAAGCGGTTTGCAATGGAGAACTCTAAGAGAGGTTCTCTACCGGCATGTCATGGGATAAAGCTATCTAAGAAGGATTGTTCTTCTCGGAAGGCGATATCCCCCAAGATGAAGGATATACCATATGCATCTGCAATTGGCTCCATCATGTACGCCCATGACTTGCACAAGGCCAGTGTGACCTTTTTGAAGCACCATTGGTAGATACCAAAGAGAATCCGGAAGTGAACCTCATTTGATTTCTTTGTCAAGAACATTCTTAAGTACCTTAGACGTGCTAAAGATTACTTCTTCTACTCTGAGGAGGCCAAGCTAGTTCGCATTTGGTATGATGATCTGAGTTTCAATCCGACTGTGATAATTACAAGTCACAGTCGGGCTATGTTTACGTTCTCAATGGTGGGGCGGTTAGTTGGAATAGTTCCAAACAAGAGACTACCGCAGACTCAACAACCGAAGCTGAGTACATTGTTGCGGCAGAAGCTACCAAAGAAGTTGTCTGGATAAAACAGTTCTTAAGTGAACTAGGGGTAGTTCCGAGTGTCAGTAGTCCAATAAAGTTGTATTATGACTAGGGATGGCAACGGGGTTGGTTTGGCCAAACCCGTAACCCGCCCCACCCCGCTGGGTTTTTTAGACCCGCTCTACCCTCCCCGCCCCATGAACCCGGCGGGTTTAACCCGCCCCACATATTTAATTTCGTTTTCCATTTATTTTTTAATTTGTACTCCTAATTTCATACATGTCATTTTTAAATACATATCGTTCCTAAAAAATAAAACATAAAGTAGAATCATCAAATTAAAACAAACAAAAAATACATAATATTGTAATCAATCTCACATTAAAAAGAGCACAAAAGGGACTACAGTTACTCATTATTCATTAATCAAACATACCTCATCAAAATAGACATCTTATTATACTGTTTTTTCTTATTATAGTATTGCTATCTTATTAAATTACTATTGCATTATTACTTAATACATTTAATATATATATATATATATATATATATATATATATATATATACAGGTCGGGTTACGTGGCGGGTTTGCCTAGTTCCATGACCCACCCCGCATCCGGCGGGTTTTCGTTTGATCGTTAACCCGCCCCGTAACCCATTTGACCGGGTTTAACCCACCCCATCCGGGGCGGATTCGTGCCGGGTTTGGGTTAAAACCCGCCCCATTGCCATCCCTAATTGTGACAACACTGGTGCAGTTGAGCAAGCTAAGGAACCGAGATCCAATAACAGAAACAAGCATGTACCGAGGCGTTATCACTTGATAAGAGAGATAATTGCTAGAGGAGAAAGAGAGTTAGAACGTGTCCCCACGGAGAATAACCTGACTGATCCTTTCACCAAGGCTTTGAGTGTTCATGTACACACTAGACATTTTGATGGTCTAGGGGTTAGACATGTAGGTGATTGACTCTAGTTCAAGTGGGAGATTGTTAGTGTTAGTGTCCTATAGATAATCCATTGTAAAGACATAATACTCAGATAATATTCGGTATTGGTTTAATATTATTGTTTGTTTAATATTAAATGTATGGCGTTACACTCATTAGAATATTATGTTTGATTGTTTGCATTTATTCTTATATGTATTCCCTTGAGTCACTGTTGTCATTGAGTGAGTGAGAACTTAGACGACTTAAGCATGATTCTTAAATAGCCCCAATCGAGGATCATCAAGAATGGGATATTGATGATGCAATGGAGATTGGTGTGCGATCTGCATCATACTCTTAGAGAGTGTAGTAAGATCTCACTTACTACGATATACTAGGTATCTCATGATGGATGCACACATACCTTAGAGGGTATTGGTATACCCATCAGAGAAACCGTTTGATGTAGTTCCACTATATGTGTCTAAAGGTGTCTCGGTTAGTGGGAGCGATGCGATACTCCTTTGACTTGAGGTCAATATACACGACATGTGTGGAGTAATGAAATTTGACCATGACCGACACTTGCACCCGTCTATGGGTAGATATGGCTTGGATTGGGTTCATCACGAAGTGCATGTGCGTGGTAGTTGAGCCAAGAAAAGAATTTATTCCTCAAAGTGGATTTAGAGAGAATACTCATCTTCTCATCATAATTGGATCTAAGTCATTGGCCAATGCACGTCAACTTAGACTTTGTGACTAAGTATGACACTAATGATCAATTAGTGATTTGAGATAAATTGATTAAGTTATTTGAATAGACACTTCATCATGTTCAAGACTAATCGAGTATTCGTGAATGAAAGGAGGAAATTTAATTGCCCATGTTTCAGTTACAGGTAGTTGCATGTTTCTCGCAACGTACCTCGTATATTGAGAATGTCTGATTTATTGACTAGGGTTCAATTAAGACCGTTAGTTTGACTAATCGCTCGGTATATGAGGGCCTATGGGTCACACAACAAGTAGTTCCCTTTTATGGATTATAGTTGGTTGATTAAATATTAAATTGGATTTAATATTTACTTTATGGAGAAGTAATTAATAATAGATTAATTTGGAATTAATTATTATTAATATTTAATATTTAATTAAATTGGATTTAATTAAATAAGAATTCCCAATAATTATATTTGGAATATAATTGTAGGATTTAATGCATATGGAAATAAATCGCAGAGATTTTCATATAAGGCATTTAAATCCGTAGAGATTTATATTTAGGGAATTAAATTAAAAGGAAATAATTTAATTCAAGATTAGAGATTTTATTTCCCTAATTGGGCTAGCTTAGGGTTTAAGCTGGGTCTCCCTATATATACAAGCTCCAGGGAATTCACAAACAACGTTACTTCATATTTTCTCCATAAGATCTAAAGTTTGGATTTTCCTAGCAAGTCTGTCTCGGGATTCAACGCTGGCAAATCCGTGCAAGTCTATAATCGGGGATTACGTGGATATCGTAGTAGAGAAATCTGCGCTCAACCTACTTTAAAATTTCTCGTTATGATTATTGTAATCTGTATGCAATTAACTGTTCGTTGTTGGTGAACTTAATTTCCGTAGCGCATGTGATTACGTGTTTTACGTGCATCTATATTCCAACAACCGTACCGAAAATTTCGGTATACCAAAAATTTCAATAAATTCGATATTTTTCGATACGGTAAGTGCGGTATACCGGTATTTTCGATATTTCCTCCACTCCTAGATGCGCCCATTAAGCCATAATTTTTCCCAATATTTTCAAGCTATAACTTGCAAGTCTCTTACCACATTGTTTGATTTTACATTTCTCTACATATTATTTGAGACATCTGAAATCAACTTGGAAATTATATGTCCTGGCCCTGAATAAGAGTTGCAATATTATTTTAAGGCATAATGTTTGAGTTAGAAAGTATCTATGAAAAGTTATAATGCATTATCATTACAAGTTTTTTATACCTGGAATATATTCCTGATAGTTTTTTTTCAGTGCTTCAGTTCTTCTATTCGAAAATAACCATCACACTTCACGTTCAGTGTTTCTTGAATTCCCTATATATTTATTTAATGTCGAGCATTCATTTCACCAGAATTTCTTTGGTTTCAAAATTTTCGAGGTAATCATGTGCTTTGCTTTAGATTGTCATATATATTTTTTGAAAATGTTTTGTTAATACATCTATTGTTATACTTTTTCAAATGAATTATTATCACACCAAAAAAGAAAATCCCAATAGAATAAAAAATGGGCCGGTTTTTTTATTTTTAATGGAGCTAATCTAACCAATTAATGTCGCTCTCTATGGGAGTATTTTGAATATATGTGCTTCATTTAATCTTTTTATAAATTAAAAAGAAAAAAAAATGAATTACACACGGGCAAAGAACTAGTATATAATAAATTTTAAACTTAACTAATAAACACTGTCTAGCTTACTTGGCAGTTAGGATGATTGTTTGTCATATTATTTTCTATATGGGTGTTTGTTATATTCTTTTATAATTTTTGGGGATAATTTTTTATAAGGAAATCAGGATGTAATTTTTGGGATAATTCTTTATAAGGAAAAATTGATATTTAAAAGATATATAATCTCTTATATACTAAATATGACTTTATCTGAAATCTCTTGATTTGTGTGAGAAATTATTTATGGTATTATTATTAATTTTAATATTTTAATTTCAATAATTCATTATTTAATTTTGATATTTACTTTTCATTTATCCTTAATCTATTAATTGTGTGGTTGTTTTATTTTAAAATTTTAAATTTATACGAAAATCGTTGAAGTGGTTGCTAATTAAATAGCAACTTTCTGCGAAAACGTGCGCCTTTTCTTATGCAAATAGGCCCACGAAAACGTGCTGCTCAACAAGAAACTCCTCCATGTTAAATATGCGGGACCCATGCTAAGTTGGACAAGTTGCCTTTCTATCATCTCATCAATTAAGTGACAAGGCATGCTCTTTTTTCTTCAAAATGGGCCACCACTTTCTTTTCTTTTTGTTTTACTTGGGCCTCCATTATATTCATGCAAATGGGCTGCATAAACTTGCAATGTGGGCCTTTTATTAATTTTCATGACTTGGGCCGAGTGTTCTTTTTATGTTCGTGCATTGTTTTTGTTTCGCTCATAACTCGAGCTCCCGAACTCCGATTGAGTTGATTCTTTTTCTGTTGCGATCGTCTTTTCAAGTATCTTCACATGGTTCAACACTCTTCTCAAATCTCATTTTAGATCAAAGCAGTTTTTTTATTCATTTTTTGCTCGCTTTTTTTTTCGTTTCCTACACAATTAACGAAACACTACCCTTCTCGACAATTAAACACAATTAATCAATTTTAGTATAAAAAATGCATGAAATCCAGCTAATAAAGAACACGAATTTCGGTCAATTTTCACACTAATCAACATGCTAGTTTTTTATAAAGAAAAACTTATATTTAAAAGATATAAAATTGATACTTAAAGGATAATATATAATAAATTTTAAACTTAACCAATAAACATTATAAAAACTGATATTTAAAAGATATATAATTTTTTTGTAAAGAAAAATAGATATTTAAAGATATAAAATTGATACTTAAAACATAACCAATAAACATTGTCTTGCTTACTTGGTAGCTATGATGAGTGTTTGTCATATTCTGTTCTATATACTTAAAAGTCTTGTGTTCAATCCCAATAGTGAGATAATTTATTATGAATCCTGCGCAGTGCGTGGGGTTACATGCTACTTTTTTTTTATAAAGAAAAACTTATATTTAAAAGATATAAAATTGATACTAAAGGATAATATATAATAAATTTTAAACTTAACCAATAAACATTATAAAAAAAAATTGATATTTAAAATATATATAATTTTCTTGTAAAGAAAAATAGATATTTAAAAGATATAAAATTGATACTTAAAAGATAACCAATAAACATTGTCTTGCTTACTTGGCAACTATGATGAGTGTTTGTCATATTCTGTTCTATATACTTAAAAGGTCTTGTTTTCAATCCCCAATAGTGAGATAATTTTTTTATAAGTAAAAACTGATACTTAAAAAATATATATTTTTTATAAGGAAAAACTTATATTTAGAAGATATAAAATTGATACTTAAAGAATAATATATTTTAAATTTTAAATTTAACCAATAGACACTGTCAAGTTTATTTGGTAGCCCGGATGGGTGTTTCTCATTCTTTTCTATGTTATTAAAGGTCTTGTGTTCAATCCCCAATATTGGGATAACTTTTTATAAGAAAAAAATAATATTTAAAAGCTATAAAATTGACACTTAAAAGAAAATATATAATAAATTTTAAATTTAAACAATAAACATTGTTTATCTTAATTGGTAGCTAAATTGGGTGTTTGTCATATTCTATGTTAAATCCCCAATAGTGGGATACATTTTTAATAAGGAAAAACTAATATTTAAAATATATAAAATTGATACTTAAAAGATAATGTATAATAATTTTTAACTTAAACAATAAAAATTATCTATCTTACTTGGTAGCTAAGTTGGGTGTTTTTTATTTTCTATGCTGAAGGTCTTGTGTTCAATCTGCCATAGTGTTATAAGTTTTTACAAGGATAAACTGATATTTAAAAGATAATATATAATAAATTTTAAAAATAATTAACATTGTCTAGCTAACTTGATATTTATTTTTTATATTGAAAAATTAATTCAAATATTTTTATTAAAATACCTAAGATAAATGTAGTGTTTGGTCCAGTGATGTAGTTATCCTCTTTAGGTAAAAGGGTCCCGTGTTTGAACCTTGATGGATGAAAATTTATATTTTTTGATTTTTTTAATATAATTTAAATTTTATATGGAAAAATTAATTAATGGCAAAAAGATAATAAATAATAAACATCAAAATAAAATAAAAATTATCTAGCTTATTTGGTGGTTACTTGTCAAGTTTAATTGAAAGGTTTTGTGTTCGAACCTTAATTAACAAATTTTTTTAATAAATTTTATATTTGCAGTTTTATTTAATAAAATCTATATTTTATAAGAAAAATTTATTAATCGTCACCATATATAAATATTGGTGATGAAATAATATGTCACTAATTACTTTGAACAATTAATGACAAAACATAAAACCGTCATGAAAATTTTATATTATATGACCAATATTGATCGTCATTAATTAAAATTAAGATCGTCACCGAATAATATTGTGGCGAAATAAATACGTCATTAAAAAATGATTATTAATCATCACCATAAATAAATATTGGTGACGAAATACTATGTCACTAATTACTATGAACAATTAATGACGAAACATAAAACCGTCATGAGAATTTTATATTATATGACCAATATTGATCGTCACTAATTAAAATGAAGATCGTCACCGAATAATATTGTGACGAAATAAGCGTGTCATTAAAAATGATTATTAATCGTCACTATATATAAATATTGGTGACGAAA